>OY978525.1:108552916-109752916 GCA_963854835.1 Megamerina dolium
GCCGTTCAAGAGGCAGTTTCCCCAAGATTTACCGCTGGGCGATTCGCGCAGCTCAGCTCGAGCCCAATTTTTCCGAAACGAAGCGCGCTTAGTTAAGGCCCCACAATTCAAAGTTGACTACGACAACGTAATTTTGGGATATCTCGAGTTAGGCCACATGAAACCAACCGAGACAAGCGCTTCTACAGAAGTCAATTCGTTCTACTATCTGCCTCACCATGCCGTGGTGAAGCCGGATAGTACTACTACTAAACTTCGTGTGGTTTTTAATGCTTCGTGTCGGACCTCCACGGGCAATAGTTTGAACGATGTCCTTTATACTGGACCTATATTGCAATCGGATTTGATGGTACTATTATTACGATGGAGATTTTTCCGTTTTGTTTTCAATTCCGATATCGAGAAAATGTACCGCCAAATTATGGTACACCCAGATCATGCGCCATTTCAACGCATATATTTCCGAAAGTCACCAGCCGAAGATGTTCATAGCTTTGAACTACAAACTGTGACATTTGGCGTGAATTGTGCTCCGTACTTAGCTATTCGAACGTTGTTGCAACTTGCAAACGAAAACGAACTGGCTAACCCTGTCGCGTCAAATCTTCTCAAACATTCGATGTACGTAGACGATGTACTGGGCGGAGCACACACGTTGGACGAAGCTATACTAGCTCGTGACCAACTTGTTTCGGTATTACGTACCGCAGGGTTTTCTTTGAGGAAGTGGACATCAAACCACCAACGGATACTTGAGAACCTGCCTTCAGATCACCTTCTGGATTCGGAATTCTTAAATATCTCGGATACGAGTACCGCAAAAACCCTTGGGCTCAGATGGAACGCAGGTTCTGATCACTTTTTTTTCTCTCCTGAGTCTCTTCCGCACAAAGCGTCTTTTACGAAGCGAGAAGTACTGTCCACTATCGCCAAACTATTCGATCCTGCTGGATGGTTGGCACCAAAGATTGTGGTGGCAAAGATGTTGATGCAACAGGTGTGGCTCGATCACACTGATTGGGATGAGTCACTAACGCCACTAACGCTTCACAAATGGCAAGCGTTTCTGTCGGATTATCCTAATCTGAGCACAATTCGCATTCCTCGTTTCGTGCAGTTCTCTCCGGACTCTATGATGCAAGTTCACGGCTTCTGCGATGCATCAGAAAAGGCCTATGCAGCGGCAATATATGTGCGTATAGAAAGGCCTTCGGGTGAAGTTCATACCCATTTGTTGGCTGCGAAAACACGCGTTGCTCCTGTTAAGACGCTCTCATTGCCACGCTTAGAGCTCTGCGGGGCAGAACTCCTGGCGCGGCTATTAGATTCTTTGATACCGCAGCTTCAGGTTCCAACATACACTGTGTTTGCGTGGACTGATTCTACAATCGTTCTTTCGTGGCTACAAAGGCCTCCATGCCATTGGACCACGTTCGTGGCAAATCGAGTCTCATCGATAATAGAGAAAATTGGTGACTCTAATTGGCAGCATGTGAGTTCCACCGACAACCCAGCCGATGTGGCTACTCGCGGAACCACCGCCAAGGAACTGGCAGATAATGAATTGTGGTGGCACGGCCCTAGATGGCTGAAGATGCAACGCCAGTATTGGCCAACTATAGCACCTGATGTGGGTATGAGCGCCATTCCTGAGACAAGAAGAATAAAATCTCACTACGTGAGATCAGATGTCTCGGAGGATATTCTGAATCGGTTTTCCTCTCTTCCGCGCGCCTTACGTGTCGTGTCATATATCCTGCGGTATTTCAACAATGCCAACGTTGTACGACGAACACGATACACATTTAGCTCTCTAATCATCTCCACCGAAGAGATAATCTCCACGCGTAACAGATTAATAAGATTGTGTCAAATGCGCTATTTCTCTCAGGAATACGCGGATTTACTTAAGAAACTCCCGATTTCGAGTAAGAGTGATATACTATCACTCAATCCGTTTTTGGATTCACAGGGCGTGATGCGCGTTAACGGACGTTTAGCACACTCCTCGGCTCTCTCTTACAGAGAGAGATTTCCCATCATACTCCCGTATTCTGGACGCTTTACTCACTTGTTGGTCAAATTTGTCCATGTGATTTCTATTCACAGCTCCAATCAACTGCTTCTGCGACTATTACGCATGGAATTTTGGGTGCCTAAGTTGAAAAACTTAATAAAAACGACGGTGCACAACTGCAAACCTTGTCTTCTCGACAGGCAAAAGCAGTACACACAAATAATGGCCGCATTACCGCCCGAACGCACGGCCCTTTCACGCCCATTTGCTACGACCGGAGTAGACTTTGCCGGCCCCTTTGACATAAAGGCGTATATAGGCCGAGCATGTCGTATCACAAAGGGGTATGTCTGTGTTTTTGTGTGCTTCGCAACGAAGGCCATTCACCTTGAGGCAACAAGTGATATGACAACACCTACGTTCCTCGCAGCATTCTCACGCTTCTTCTCCCGTCGTGGCTGTCCAGCCCTGATATTCTCGGACAATGGAACGTCTTTTGTTGGCGCTTCTCGAGCTCTACGAGCTGAAGGAGAAAAATTTCTATGCCAAGTTCGTGACACTGTCGGAACCGCTCAAAGCCATCAAAATTTAGAATGGCGGTTTATTCCTGCCGGTGCTCCGCACATGGGTGGTCTCTGGGAAGCAGGCGTCAAGAGCTTTAAGGCTCATTTAAAGAAGCTTCCTCACGGTCAGAAATATACTCTGGAGGAGTTCAGTACGTTGTTATCACGTATCGAAGCATGCCTCAATTCGAGACCGTTGAGCCCTATGTCCGACAATCCATCAGACTTAACTCCTCTTACGCCTGGTCATTTCTTGATCGGTTCGGCGTTGTTGTCGCCTGCTGAGATTGATGTCTCCGACCAATCTTTGAGTATTGTTAATAGGTGGCAACGACTTAAAATTATCTACCAATCCTTCTGTCTACGATGGAAGGACGAGTATCTGAAGGAGTTACACAAGCGCACAAAGTGGAAATATCCGCAAAAGGATATTTGTGTGGGGGATCTAGTTGTTATTCGCAATGAGAATTTACCACCAAATGAGTGGCGACTGGGTCGCGTGCATAAAACTTATTTAGGATCCGATTCTCGGGTGCGAGTGGCTGATGTTCGAACCGCCAAGGGCGTTCTTACTAGGCCAGTTGTTAAACTTGTAGCACTGCCCTAAGCCTTTACGGTGACATTGCCCATTTCTGAGTCTTGTCTTTCATTCAGTGTACTATACCAAATGACTGCAACTACTAATTTTGGTTTTTTTTTGTTTTTTTTTATTTTTATCTCAATAAGCCCATAATGTCTGCGAACCATCGAAGATCGGCTCGTACTAGCCCAATCCGCATACCAAACAAGGAAAAAATGTACGGCGGTCAGGGGAAACGTCGGTCTGGGTGCCGATTATGCCGTCGAATGCACCCATTACGTGAGTGTCCAAAGTTCATTGCGATGTCGGTGATAAAGAGGTACGAGACAGTGGCAAGACGCCGCTGCTGCCTAAACTGCCTGGCCTACAGCCATCATGTCGACCAATGCCGAATATCGACTAGGTGCCGGCATTGTTCAGAAAAACACCATACAATGCTACACGAGAGAGTGCGGGGGCCAGGGCCGAAAAAGGATAAACAAAAAAGGACGCGTACTCCTCCCCCGTTGCAACATCCGGCGACGCAGCCATGCTACTGCACGAATGCAACGACATCGCAAACGGTTCCGCAGTTGGTGGTCCCCATTCAACCACCCGTCCAGTCCCTAGTACCATTCGTATCATCGGGTGGCCAAATACTGCGCCAATTCGCCCCACGGGCTACTTCATCAGCCATCACTCCAGCTTCGGTGTTCCAGGCCCTAGAATGGATTTTTAATCGATTTTGAATCCTGGCGACACATTCACCACAGAATATTCGATTGGCTGACATACTTTGGAATTAAGTTGAAACGTATTTGTATCTGCCTGTTTTAATTGGATTTTAATTTACTTTTTGAGTTTTATTTTGAATTTCTTTGGCATGTTTAAATTTGAAATTAATTTCAACATTGTTTACCTTAATACTTTCTTTTAATATTAGTCATACAATTTTACTTTTTTTTTTGTTTCCTATACTTTTTGAATTCGGTTAAAGTCTCCCTCCCATATGTACTTCTAAGTTATTATTTAAGGATTTGTGAATTTATCTGCCCTTACTTATAGTTATGAATGCGTATTACATTTTTTTTTTGGGTTTTTGAATTAATTAATTAAGTACACCTATGTTTTATTGCGTTCTTCCCTTTTTTGTAATTATTAAGTTGTTAGAATTTTAATTTTATTTTAATTTTAAATTCTCTCTATTACTATGGTTATTTTTTAATTCTATTATCTTTTAATCTTAATTAAGTTTAATTTTTCGTTGAATTTGGTTTAATATTTTCTCTACTTCTGGTGTGGATTGCGTCTTCTTTGCAGCATTACTGCAAGGGGGGCGGAATGTTTACGCCAGAACACCTCGCGCACTGTTATTGTGATTAGGAGTGTGCGGGCGATCTGGCATCACCAATTATGCCAGTTCTCTACTCACTTCTACCACTTCCCACTCTCTCACTTTTTTTTCTTTGCCTTTGCTTTTGTCAAAGTGCAATATTTTTTCTGATCAGTTAGCCATTCCTTTTTTAACATCTCGCTTGGCAGTGCGCGTCTATCCTTTTCGCTAAAATAAAATTAACTTAAATAAGTAAATCTAAATTGAAAGAAAGTTAACTTAAATAAGTGAACCTAAATTAAAATAAAATTAAACTAAATAAGTAAACCTAAATTAAAATAAAATTAAACTAAATAAGTAAATCTAAATTAAAATAAAATTAAACTAGATAAGTAAATCTAAATTAAAATAAAATTAACTTAAATAAGTGAATCTAAATTAAAATAAAGTTAAATTAAATAAGTGAAGTTAAAACCAATAAACCAACAGACAAACAAGTGCATGCGTTTTTTTTTGGCAGCAGCAGCTCGAACAACATCAACCCCATCAGCGTCAGGCAAGCCTTGCCAGTAAGCGGCCCACCGGCATTCACTCTGCTTCACGTGCTCAGTTATAATAAAATTATAATAAGCCCATAGCACACTTCTTGACTTAAGTCGCTCATAAAGATATGTACAGATTTTGTTCTGTCTCTATTGTGTACACATGATTGATTTAAGCCAGAAAACAGCTGAAGTAAATGCTTAAAATTGGTGAAAATATTTTTTTTTTATGTTGGAGAAATATTATTGTTGCTATACAAAATATAATAAAGGATTATAATTTACAAATTTGTATGAAATTACGCATTGCATACAGTAGCATAATAACATATATTTTAATGGTACTTATTAATTTA
Source organism: Megamerina dolium (assembly GCA_963854835.1). NCBI lineage: Eukaryota > Metazoa > Arthropoda > Insecta > Diptera > Megamerinidae > Megamerina > Megamerina dolium. The sequence continues at coordinate 108,558,287 of OY978525.1, forward strand.
TTATTGTAGACTTATTTGTATATACAAAATATTAAAGGCCAAATATATTATTTGAATATTTAGAAATTTTTGTAAATTTTCCAAGACATAATCGTATCAATTTATATCTTTTTGTTTTGCATTTAGGACTCGTAAGTATTTTGTTGTGTAATAAAGTGTCATAGATACCAATGAATTCTAATGGAAATTTTTGAAGAGTTTATTAATTTTTAAATTAAAATAAAGTACATAGATACACATTTATCTAATATATAAATAAAACAAAAACAGCCTTTATCAACCATTACAAATGACATGATTTTAATGGTCTAATTTCACTGCATTGATAAAACATTTTGACTAGAATTTATGTAATTACAAAATTTTTCTTCATGATTTTCTATTTATTATTAGACAATAGCATTGATTGTATGTTTTTGACATATTGCAAAACAATATAATGTTCATTTTAATAAAATATCTAAATAATATGCTTGTAAATTAATATATTACCTAGGAGTATACAAAGCACAAGAAACACAAAAATAAACGCTTATAATGTATATCAGGACGATCCAAATTTGGAAGTGAAAATTTTTTTTATTTTCTAGCAATTGATAAATATGCCAAAAAAAGACCTCCGGCAGACCTCTGCGAAGATGTCACACATAGACCCTATATGTGACCCTTAGTGATACCAAAACGTCTAGACCTAGTTAAGAGCTGAAAAAGATCTTTAAATATTTCGATTTTCATTGCGAATTTTAAGAGTGCTCTTTTTTGCTTAAGGCCGCTGCTTCAACTCCGGGGCTCCAAAGCAATTTAAGCAAAGTTACGATTACAGAGTGCTGGACAGCTGCAAAGCAGATACTTCAAAGTCTCTTTTACACTTGGCTCTTTGCATCTCCTGCATTTGTCGTTCTCTATGTGACCCATCTAGTGAACGTGGTATGCCATGAGGCAGTGTCCCGTGATTGCGCCAACCATAGTTCTGGACTCTACTCTGTTAAGAGACAGAATCAGCTTGGAGCAGTTGTCGTTATGAAACCCAAGCATTATTTTGGCCGTCCTATAGGTGTATATACTTCTCCACCTCTCTTCTTTGGCAGTCTCGGTATCCAATATATCCGTAGCCCTGACGTCAGTACACGTCAGTACACGTCAGTATCGGCGCTTGACTGTCTACGTAGAAATAAATTTTGGATCCAAAAAGATTATATATGAGTAAAATAAATTACATATGAGTATTCATGAAATCTAAAATATGAATTTATTAAAATAATATCTTTTGAATAATTTCATGCATATGAAATTTTTGTTTTTTTTTTTTTGTTTTTAACCCATCCTAATATCTATACATATACGCATACATAATATTTCATGTTAATTTTCAAATCAACCTTACTATTGGTTTGTTCATTGTTATTGTTGTTGGCTTCAACATTTCATTTGATTATTTCCCACCAAAAAAATGCAACTGCTTATTAATTAACAATATACACTTTTGTGTGTTAGGTACACCTACTTGTACTTGAAATATTATGAAAAATATAATATTTAAAATTTACATGTTTATTGTTGTTGAACATATCATTTAATAATTCGTAGTAGTAGTAGTAGTAGTAGTATTGTTTGCATAATAACTTATTATGAAGATGAATTTAAATATTTATGTTGAATAAAGAAGGATGATCATTATGCTATAAATACAATGCATTTCCGTGTATGTAAATTTATACTACAATTTACGCCTATATATATAATTTACTTATAAATACATACTATACTACTGCACGAACATAACTGGTTTCATAACTAGTTACATTACTGACATATACAATTGGTACTGATATTCGATGATGGAAAATGCAAAAGAACATACTCGTACATCAATATATTTTATATTTTATAACTACAATATATTTTTAATATAAATATGTACATGTTATTTAAATTTAAAATTTAATATAAATACTGTACAGGCATTTTTGATGAGAAAAAATAAAAATTTACATTTTTAAGCAATTATAAATATTTCAAAATTAATTAAAACAATTTTCTTCTGCTTCTTATCTTTACAGGTATGTTGACAAATCGTATTTAATAATAAAGTCGTGAATATAACTTGTAAGTAGCAAAAAAAAAAAAAAAAAAATTAATTGAAATATTAATTTTTTATGCATAGAAATATTTTTATTTCTACGCAAACGTAATAAAATACTTGTATTTGCCACTGATGGCGAATGCAAAAATATAAATGAATACTCATACGTATATATGCAAAACATTCGCTTAAGGTATGCCAATTTGAGGGGTTTTTGCTGATTCCGTGTTTTTTGGGTATTTGTTGAAATAATTCCTTACTTCACGATTAGGTCACTAAATTATTATTTGGTTTAAATTTCGAATTAAATTAATTGATTAAGTCTGTGACATGAGAGATATCAACTAATACTCGAACTGTCAATTGAGGGGTTTTTGATGATTCCGTGTTTATTTATTTATTTTTTTTTTTTTTGGAATTTGCTGAAAAAATTCCATAATTCACGATTTGGTCTCTAAATTAGCAGGTATTTAAAAATACCTTAGAAATTATAAAGTATAAAATTTTGTTTGGCTTTAATCCTTGAAAAATATCAATATAATAATGATAAAATAGAGTAATTGTGAATAAGAAAACTTATAAGGATTCATTGGTTTAAATTTCGAATTAAATTAATTGATTAAGTCTGTAACATGAGAGATATCAACTAATCCTCAAACTGACAATTTGAATTTTAGAAGAATTTAATGTAAAAAATTTTCTCTAAGCTTCTGGTAATCAGTAGATTGTATTTAATTTAGTAGTAGTATTTAATTTTCAATTGCGGCTGATAGAAAATAAATTGCAACCTTGCTCTTGCTAATTTACAATAGAAAAAAAAAATAAAAATTGCAAAAAATTTTGCGGTTGTATAATTTAATAACACTAATAAAAACAAAATTAATAAAAAAATATCAGTGAGTACATTTATAATGATATTAAAATATGTTTTTGAAAATTTTGAAATAGTACAAACACTCATATCCCATGTGAATCATTTTTGCCACATCGGAAACGCGGGATTGGCACCACTAACACGCATACGTAAATAAAAATAACGCATATTTCAGCTCCAATAAACATAAGCTTTTGAAATTTAATACCCAATTTTTTACCAACATCATTATTATAACGATTATCACTGTAATCGTCATTATCATCATCATTTATATCATTAGCAACAACATCAAAAGGACAGACACCGATTTTTCGTAACCAAAAGGGTCATATTATAAAAACAAATAAATGAAATCATTATTTTTTAATATCTTTTTTAATATATTATTTATTTTTACTCATTTTCTCTCTCTCTCTCTCTCTCTGTCACTTCATTCTACACATTTGTGATTTATTTGCAGAATAAAAAAATGACTAAAATGCAATAATTTTTTTTTTATTAATTTAAAAAAATAATAAAAATATATCAAATTTTCAATTTCTTTTGTGTAGATACCTAATTTATATTAAAATTAAATAATAACACTATACTGACACTCGACGCGACTCTAATCGATAAACTACTTACTTTTGATATTGATGATGGTAATGGTGGTTTTTGTATTGGTGAGACCACAAAGTGTCAAATTGATAAACGTTTTAAATATCAAAATGTGTAAACTAATATATGTATGTGTCTGTGCGTGTGTTTGTGGCAATGCTAAATTAAATTTGCATGCTAAATGCATATATGCTTGAGTACGTGAGCTCATTTAAATAAAAACAAAATAAATAAAAAAAAAAAATTAAAATAAATACAACTAAATACAAAATGAAAGAATAAAAAATAAATTAAAATAAATACAAATCGTTGACCTAAAAATAAAATGTATAATTTAAATGAATAAATATATAAAAAAACAAATGCAAAAAATAACAATAAAAACATAAAATAAATTTATTATGCTTAATAATAAGTACGATATAATTTCAATGCAGTTTTATGACAATAGATACATTATACAAATACAATTTACAATCAAAATACTTTAGATTAGACTAGAAAGGTCTGATGCCAAATAATAGAACTATATTATCACTAGAGGAATACGTTTCAAAGCTTTTTCTATAAACTTTTTCATTGCATAATAATAATGCACATGGATTTCTTCATGGATTTTAGAGCAGTACAATACCACAACTCTAAACAGAACTATTAACCTATATAACACCTGGAAATGCAAAAAAAAAAAATTTAATGCTCTTCAAACTATTTAATTTCCATTTCCTTTAGTGTAGTTTAGACTTGATGAAAACAACAACAACAACTAAAATTCTAAACATTTCAGAGGTACTTTTCATAATAATCTCTCAACTTTAATATTTCACACATTGTTACCAGCCATTGTAAATTTTCATTCATAGAGAGACTAAATATCGTATAGTTCTTATATTTATTATCGCTTATTTTTTTTTTTTACACAAATTTATTACCCAAAACTATAACCATTATTATCCATTATATTCTATATTTATCAAGCACATATACTAAATACGAATACTAAGTACCCTGTAGTTTATGTGAGAATCAACTGATGGTTGTAATTAGTTTTAGAATGAGTTACAAAGGCAAAAGAAAAGTTTTACCTAGAGAATATCTATTCAAAAAAGAAAATGTAAAGTATTGTAATTAAATTGAAACTAATTCATATCTGGAGAAAGGTTCAAAATTCTAAGGTACTTTAATTTCGTAGAACTAGTACATATCTGGCGAATGGTAATGCAGCGAGAACCAGTTGCATGATTGACTAAATATTGAAGGCTGATTACAGTTTGTTAATTTTACACATTTTTTCTTTGTTTGGTAATGCAGAGCATATATAACGGTAATATAATGATAATTAGGTGACGATAACAATCACAGCTTCTAAAGGAACCAGTAGAAATGACAATACCAGACATTGCTGCAGGGCACTTATATGAAAAACGAGAAATTCAATGCTGACAAACTCCTGAAACTTAGTAGAGTGTTGTTGTCCTATGTTCCTATGTTCCAACTATCAGCAATATGTCTAGCTCCTGTAGCAAAATCAGACAAGCGCATGCAAACATATGTACGAGTATATAGAAGGAATAGTAGATATGTAGGAATGATAGCATCCCACGATGACACTTTGGCGATAGCACGTAACCTGAACTATGCTTAAGGCAATCGCTGCCATAATAGCTCTTTGATAACAACATGCTTTCTCTTTCTCTCTCTCTCTCTCTCTCTCTTTCGCTCACACTCCATGTGTTTTAGTATATGGCATGTCTATTGAAAATAATAGCTGTCATGCACCTATGATTACAAATCGTTAGAAAGTTGTCCTTTGTTCGACATAATCGACATTCTCTTTTTACAATTGTGCACTAAATGATTAAGAGGGAGTGAGTTGAGTACATGTATGAGTTTATACTGTATTGCAGTTTTCATTCAATGACAATATTTACCTTTTACCCTTATTTAAGTTTACTTTGATAATTTTTATTTTTGTATTCTAGATTTTTTAACCTCATCCATATGATTACATATAAAAACCATACATGCACTCATATTAGTCTATCATCATCATCATAATCATCATCATCATAGTCATCATTGATGTCTGTGCGGTTTGTTTGTCCTGCCCTTACAAAAAAAAAATAATATTGTAGCACTTTTATTGTACTCCAATGTAATAGTAGTAATTTTAACACCACTCTCAACAACGGCAAAGAGAGTGCGATTACAATCTCATCGACAACTTTTCTGTTCGATACTTTCATACGAGTATTCTATCGAGAATCTGTAATAAGAAGAGTAGTGGTGGTCTTATTGTTTGGTATTTTTATTTCGAGTATTCGACATAATATTGGATACATGATTCACTCTCGTCCATGCACTTGACGACTCGAAAATGTAGTATATGTACATATATTGAATTTAGCAATATCCTTGTGAATAGATTCGTTTGTAGAAGCGTTTTTAATCAAGATTTATGCATATAAATTCATTATTGTGCTAATATTATTGTATAATATGTATATAATTATAATACGGAAATTCGATGTCAATAAATTATTAAATTATATTAAATTTTAAATTATAATTAAAAAATTATTAAATATTTATTAAATTTGTCAAATCTACTATTTTACCATTCAAACTTATTTATTTATAAAATTATTTACTACTACTGTTGCTAGTAATTATTTCAGCAACATTTTACTGCATATCATTAATGCAAATGTATACGAACATTTGTAGCTAATGATCTTTATCAATATGTATCCTAAAATGTATATACACTTAGATGATGAGATTTTTATTGGATTAGAAGAATATAAATTACATGAATATGGTTTCTTATGAATCATAAAATATTTTCTATGATTTGAGCAATTTATTTTAGGAAAAATCTAACAATTCTTTAACACTGTACAAGACTATAGACATAATAGCGAATAATCTGAAAATTAATTAACTATGTTCATATCTGAATTAGAAACAGTTTTCAAATCTAACATTACAGTATTTTCTTATTTTTAGCCATTTATCTCACATATGAATCATATTGTAATTTTTTATTAAATTTTATGTCAGATTACAATAAGAATATCTATGCGATTGAAATGATTGGCCAAACAATTTATAGATTGTCTGCCTTTAAGTACTTCATAATGAAATGTTCAATAAAATGTAAAATAATGAATTTTCAGCATATAAATAGCAATAATAAACGTTATGTAGGAGAGTTTCTTGAACTTATTTTTGTATTTTTCATTTGTTTTTTTTTTTTTTTGAAAATGTCAATCAATCATAATTTGATCAGTATAGATTTAGGTAGTATGTACGATATATACCATAAACATATACAAAAATAAAATTATTTTTGTTTTCTTTTGTTATTTGCCTTTTATTTTTTTATTATCAATTTAATTGATTCACTTTGATTGACTTTAAAGACATTATTTTGAGCTGATACTGTTCACTTTGATTATGGAATAATTCATGCACTTACTTCTTCAGACACATCGGTTAATATCCATTTGTTGCTTAATTATGTTATTTGTGATCTTTATATTTTGATTTAAGATGCTTTATAAAATGTTTTTTTTTTTTTTGTAAAACATTTTTTGGTACTTTAAACACATCAATATCAATCAATGAGAAAGAATTTTTATTCTAACACTTGCACATAGGCATAAGTACTCAATTCATACAATGAATTTAATGAAACAAAGACAGACATTTAATATTGAATATTTTAAACACACAACAAAAAAAAAAGGGATAATAATATTATAAATGTAAGAAAATTATATTATCAATATTTAATGATTTTGAAAGCTCACATCAGAGTATTTCTTATGCGACTTTAGAGCTGATATATCATAATTAAATTTTGATCGATTAAAATGCAATCCTTTTTTTTTTTTATGTTCATAATTTAAATATTATATATAGTGATAAAAGGAGAGAAAATAAAATAGCAGGAATTTATTTAGCAAATTCAAAACTTCAGCAAAGAACGTCTTAGAAGACAAGTAGCATTTTGAAGTTATTAAAAATAGAAAAGTTGCAAAAAGAAGAAGACAAAACATGAAAAAATTTTTAATTAATCAGCATTATGATTATTTGAATAACTGATTAATCAGAATTTTGATTCAACAGCCCCTTTTAATTAAACAATTAATCGCACATCTCTACTTTATAATAAACATATCCGTAGAAAATTTTCCAAAATGACGTTAAATTGAATTTTTTTCATATTCACAAACGCGTAGGAGAATTTGTCACTAAAATATTCTTTCTTTTTATGAATAACATACAATATAGAAAAAAAAAAATATTCATAAGCACATAACGTGGCCGAGTTCGAGTTACACTAACCTAATGCTGTACTAATCTTAAAATAGAAGATATCTACATAATTTCTTAGAGTTAATTAAATAATATAATACATTATAGTTCTCTAGCCAAATAGGGGAGGGTAAATAAAATTTAATAGCTTCTATTTCATGTCAGAACTTTTCATTGGTACAGCAAGTAGCTCATACATATTAATGATGACATTTTCGTTTTTTTTTTTTTTTTTGTACTAGCAAAAAATATCATTCCATGACCAAATGAAAAAAAAAAAATGATGCCAACTGGTTGGTTGTTTTATGACTAAATAAAAAAAAAGGTATTAAAGCAATGAATGAGTTGTACATATGTCAAAAAATTTTAATATTTATTTACATAATCGTCCAAATGAATAATCCTCATATGGAGATATGAGTTTATATAGCTTACGATATAATGTATTAAGTTGTCGGAAAAATTATGACGCATGATAAATTGGTTCATATTGAATTGCGTTGATTAATGCATTTATTTCAGTGTTGATATCAAAACCTTTAGCACGAAAAATTGGATAAACCACTGAGGTGAAAGTGAATAATTTTTTAAATGTATAAATCGAACGAATCGATCATCAAATCCAACAACAATAAAAAAATCTTAAAGTGTCATCTGTCAAAAATTGTCATACAAAATACGTCATCACTTATACGACAACACAATATATGGTCATGTGTCATATAACGAAGGTGATGGCTAATAAAATATTGAGAAAAATAATAATAATTTTTATTCGTGCTCAATTTTATTTTTTTTCTTTTTCTTTTTCTTTCCATAATATTAAAATTTATATTTTTTTGCACACCAACATATGCACACACAAACACACACACGTATGACCATTTATGTAAATAACAAATGTAATGAATTACAATATATATTATATAGGTACAAATAGGTGGGAGGCTAGAATTGTAATATGGAAGATATTATTATGTTTTTGCAGCTGACTCTGACACGTTGTCGACTTCTTGCTATTACTATAGCATTACTGTCCTACTCCTCTTATGACAACGGTCTCACTCCTAATTTTTTCTTCAATTTATGTAAAATCCTCTCCTAGATGTGTATGCGTGCATTTGCAACAAAAACAATATATGATCAACATATGGATGTATTAGTATGTTACATACATGTAAGTATCTCGTAACATAACTGCGTGTCCGTAGCCCTCACGTACTTTTGTGGTTATGATTGTTGTTGTTGTTGCATATTTTAAATACAATATGCTGCTTCGCATATTTTTTTATTTTTTTATTTTTCAACACCACTCTCTGCTCTACATGTACTATGTACATATACTTACTTTATTGAAATGATGCTGGGCTATGTGACTCTGCTGCTTCAACGAATCTATTCGATATAAATTTAGAAAATTGAAACAATAAATGCTTATGGTTGACTATATGGAGTGAGAACGACAGTATATGGTGTACATATACATACATAAATACTCCATATAGCATAGAGTGTATGTATATATGAATTTATGTAGGTGGCATAAGGGAGCATTACCATACTAAAAATGTCAATATATACGAGTACGAGTAAAGTTAAGTGAATGAAAAGCAAACGACGCATGCTATATACATATATATGCCATACATAGTATGCTGCTAGACCACTAAAAAGGGAGAACTCCGCTTACTGAAGGAAACAACACTTACACATTCATGCATGCATAGGATGAATCGTTAAAATGACAATCACACTAAAAGGTGACATCAAATGTTGTTGGATTTTAACTATGTACGAGTGTGTATGTGTGTGTGTGTGTGTGTGTGTGATTGAGTTTTTGTTTTCTTTTTTTATGACTCATACAGGCGAAAACAAATTGAATGTACGGTTGATGTGGCGGTTGTCGTTGTCGCCATCGTCGCCATCGTTGCCATCGTCACCATCAATGTCACCTCATGTGCTGCATAGTTCAGTTCAGTAGGTTTTACTAATGGATGGGGAGTTTGTCACATATTCATACGATGCATAACGCATAACATACATAAATATCAATATAGTTTTTAAGAGCAAAGAAGCTTACTCGTACATACTTACTCCGTATGTATGTATGTATGTATGTTATATGTATGACTAAAATGTTATGGTTAATATTGAAAATTCATTCAGAATATTTGATTATATTAAACAAAATTGGAATAATTTGAATATTTTATAAAACAAATGTTAACATAATTTAAAATTAAATCTAAGTGAGTTACATATTTCGCACAATTAGTACAGAATATTCGAAGGTGAACAAAAGTAGAAGGTAGTAGCTGTGTAGTATTTTATATTCATAATTCTATGGAAATAGTGTAAAATGAAGGGAAAATAAATTTTAGAAATTTATGTATCACCAAATTTACTTAAAGCTCAATATTAACGTGTTCTCTCAATCGTTTTGCTCTGATTTGAATATTGAGTAATTTAATGCACTCAAAATACAGCACTGTATTGAAATATACTCAAATTCAAAACTCAAGATTTGATGAATTTCTAATTTTTCACTCATTTATTTATCACATAATTAAAAAGAAATTCCATAAAAAATTCTATAGCTCATAATTTACAATGAAACATCACAACTTGCAATACAAAGAAGAGCTTATACTCACAAATTCGTTTAAAAGTTATTGTTTTCAACTCAATATTTACAACTATGCTCATTTTTTTTTTTAAGTTAGAGAATTCCAGAACATTTGCTTCTTTGTACTCAGAGTTAAAAATGATTAAAGTGATAAAAGGCAATTAATATGAGTCGTCAATTCTTAATTATGAGAACACTATATTCAATTTCAAATTTCAAACCAAAGAGTGGCCTTTATTCAACTAATAAAAGCAAAAGTAATAAAAAATGTTTAAGAAATGCTATAAAATTAAAGCACACTATATTCTGATAGAACTATGACTATTACGACAATTACAATTAATGGATGGTACCTACCTATTATTAAAGTGCAACATTATATGAAAACTTCATGGTGAAAAAAGTAGTGTTGTACTTGAAAGAATACATACTTTTTTTAAATTCATTCACACACACACACACATACACATGATTTGATAAAGTTGCTGCGGTAGTTGGTGCTTTAATTTTCCAATTACAAACGAGTACAGTGAACAAAACAAAATGAATATTTATTGTTACATTCATTCATTCATTCGTTGGCGCATTTATGGTTGTTTGGTTATCCTATTCTATGTACTTATTACTACAACATTGTTGATGTTGTGTCCTTTTTACCTTATTGTCTGCTTGTACACATAATATTCAGCGACAATAGTATCTAACAGCAAACCTTTAATACAAGTATGAGGTTTTTATGGCAAAAAAAAAAAATTGCTTTCAATATTAGTTGAAAGACTGCTGTACTTATATATAGGTTTGTACTCTTTTTCCTTTTAATACAGCTGAGTGCTATGTACATATGTAATGAGTATTGGGGTATTGCTTGATACTTGTCATGGCGCTGTTAATATTGATTATGTTGACAAAGAGATAGTGTCCGTTTCAACTTTAATTATATCAAACTCATTGGTATTCACAGTTCATTATATGGGTATTACAACATAATTACAACATAAATATAATAAAGTTATATATGTGCATAGCCAGCGCCCTGTGAACTATTTTACCTACACCATCATGACGCTGGCGATGAGCAGTTGCAACCAGCTGAGGGCATCCGGAGACGATGCGGTGCATGAAGTGAAGTGTCTTTCGCTTCCATTGTGTGACAATTTCGTCGATAGTTGCGGGCAATACATCCACAGCACGATCTCCAAGATTGAGAGGGGTAAAGTTTATGTCTGCCACGATCACAGCCTTGTGCAGCTCGGAACAGTTCTTTTTTTCCGTAAAAGTATCTGCGCATTCTGAGGATCTGCTTATGGTACAAATGTGTCAGATTACACACGCCGCGTCCTCCTTCTCTCCGAGGCAAGGAAACTCTTTCGACTGGTGCTTTCCGGTGATGCATCCTGTTTCTAGACATAATTGTTCTGATTAGCAGCTGCAGCACTTCGGGATCAGTCGGGCTCCACTTAACAATGCCAAATGAATAGGTCAGTACCGTCACGCAGTAGGCGTTTATCGCCTTTGTGACATATCGCTCGTATAGACTGGGATGCATTACCTGGGTGAGCCGTTTTCGGAACTCAGTTTTTAATTGTAGTCTGGCTAATTCTGTTTTTTTGCAGTGCACCTAAATATTTATAGGATTAGTGTTCTTCCAATGGCAGAATTTGCTGATGTTGGGCTGTTTTTATAAGTTCTCCGATTACGGCCTTACCCCTGGTGACTATTTGGGTTCTGCATTTGTCAATGCCAAATTCCATCCGGATGTTTATCGAAAATCTCACAGTAAAGGCATATAGTGCCAGCAGGTGCGATATTCGGTGTGAATTAACACCGTGTTTTATATCATATCCTCTACCGCTATTGTTCAACAATATTGACAGCGGGTTCAGAGACAGGCAGAACCAAAGAGGGCTGAGAGAGTCCCCTTGAAATATGCCACGTCGGATTGCTATCTCAGCGGACTTCTGCTGATGGGTATTGCTGAAGAGAATAGCAAAAAAAAAATATTATTATTTTTATTTTTATTATTATTATCATTATCATTATTATTATGAAGAACATAAAGATAATTATCTACTGTCCTTAAACTGTGAAACTAGGACTCTTCTCCAACCCAAAATTCAGTTCAGTTCAAACGTTCAGGTGTTTATTTCTACTACTTATCTATTCTAAAACTACATATTCTCTATGAAAAGAGAAGAATATGTTTTTTTCGAAAACCGGAGCGATTTTGAAGAATTTATAGTTCAGAGTTATGCACTGAATTCACATCGAAAAATTTTTTATTTGAATTTCTGGACTTCAATTCATCTCTTTAAAATAAATATTTTCTGTTTCTTTTCCTTTCTATCCAAAATTTTCAGCACTGGCAAATATTGTTTGTTTTTGAATATTTTAAATTAATATTTCTTAGTTTTTACCACTAAAAGAAATGGTTGTGGAACTGGTTTTGAATTGAACTGACTGAATCATAATATTCATATACGAAAATTCTTTAGTAAATTTTATCAAACTAAGATTAAATTCCATACCCTTTTATTTCAACAGATTGAATAACCGAAAAAAGAGAAGACCTAAATCAAGGAAAAAATCATAAAATTCTTTCTTTCATGATTTTTAAGAGTGTTTTGAATTGAACTGACTGAATCAAAATATTCATATACGACGATTCTTTAGTAAATTTTACCAAACCACAATTAAATTCGATAACCAGTTATTTCAACAGATTGAATAACCGAAAACAGAGAAGACCTAAATCAAGGAAAAAATCATAAAATTCATTCTTTTATGATTTTTAAGAATGTTACGTTTTACTTCAATTATATTTTAAATAATATATATAAAACAGCATAAAATGCATATAGCAAGCATGATAACATATTGCGAAAACTCTTAGGTTCCCAGTTCAGAACATATTGCTATTTCTAACCAATTTATTCTCAACCATAAATTGAAAATTTATTAAAAGCAAAAATGAATCACACATATGTGCATATGCGTGCTAGTGTTTGTTAGACTTCCCCTTTTTTTTTGGTGAAATATATTCATAGTATGTTGCATGTAACGTTACAACTACTATTTACCACCTTTCCAGATGACGTGCATGCAGAATATGCTACTTAACCCCATCAACATCACAATTTGTATATTTTTTGCAAATTTTCTGGTTTTTTTTTTTTATTATTTCAATTTTTTTTCATTTGCAAATACACTCGTATGTATTTTTGAGAAATGATGGTGAAATACGTACAAATTTGGTGACACACCTCATTCACTTTCCACACCAATAGCTGCTCGTAAAATTTTTACCGTACCTTGTACTAAGTACTCTCTTTTATATATTTTTTTCATATTTATTTTACGTAGTTTTTTTTTACTATCTCTCATACTTCGTAGTGATGACTGTTTACAAAGCGCTTGCATTTACTATGAGGTAGCATTCATATATTTTATTTATAAGTACGTGTCCTTTGAGGTTTACATAGTGAATACATACATACATTTATTGCATGAATTTGAGGCGTGTTAACGTGCATGCGTGTACACGTGTATGGACTTTTTACAACATAATATTGACGCATTGCATTTAATAAATATAGGCATAGATAGAGGCATATTGAAAGCTAGGTAGATAGATTGGTTGGTTGGTTGGTTAGGTCGATAAAAATCGCCCAACTGATGTACATACAATGTGATGGACGCTTAAGTGAAAACGTGTGTTTGTCATTATTTTCGTTGCCTTTTGGACCTTGCATTCAGGGAGAATTTATACCCTCATATGTATAATAGCATAGAATTTCATGAAAATTATATATGATTCATTTGAATTATTTCAAGAATGGGAAATTGAGTTACTTGGCATACATACTAATATAATAACATGTGAGTATGCTTGGGGAATTTGTTTTTTTTTTTTTTTTTGACAGTAATTGAATTATTTAATTTGCTTGCTATGGTTTTAGACATGTACATTTCTTGTCAGGTAATTTATTCATTTTAATTTGATTAAAAAAAAAAAAAAATTAGATACAACAAATTGAATTATGTATACTCATAATGTAATTATTTTAATGCAAAATTAAATTACAAGCAATTTTTTTGTGAAAAATATATTTTTAGTTCATTCTCATTTTTTTAAAAAATTAATTAATTATTTAAAATAAAAAAAAAAAAAAAAAATTCATATATATAATTTTTCTTAATAGTACATTATATCTACTACTTTTTTTTCTAACAAATTCCATTATCGATTATAATATTATTGTATTTATTTATTTATTTATTTTTTTTTCTTATGCTCTACAATATCAATAACCATTTTCATTGTATACTTGAATATATCTATGCATCACTAACTTTAAGAGCTCATTGTTGAGCGTTATGATGCGCAACGAACACTTAAAATAATCGTAAAGTATATGGTAGAAGCCGTTGCATAGTCATAAAATTCTTAATATTACAACCTATCTTTTACTTAAGTATTCTTAATAAAGCTTTATGTCGCGTTTCATATTACATGGCAATGATTTGAGTAATTTTTTGTTGAATTGAGTGTGCTCTTAATAGTGATTTAAATTAGATTTGAGTGATTTTGATTATTTTACTTATTTTTATTAAATATCAATATTGTTTATTAAAATGAATTTATGCATAAATTATCGCAGATTGTGATTCTAATCAATAAGATATTTTGTGTATTAAGAGTGATTTATATTAGATTTGAGTGCTTTTTATTATTTTAATTATTTTTATTATATATCAATATTATTTATTAAAATGAATTTAAGCATAAATTGACTCAAATCGTGATTGTAATCAATAATATACCTATATATATTTATTTCTCCATATCTATCATCTCTACTTATGAGTGTTACAAATGAAAGAACGAACTCAATATACTCTTGATACTTTGAGTTTAGAATATATATGAATGAGTAATTATTATTGAGTAATATATAGGTAAATGCTTGAAAAAATACTCAAATTATTATAAGAAAAATCCAATTCGTAATTAGAATATTATAAAACATTAAAGAAATATATAAATTTCACTCAATTAAGTCATCGAATGAGTCATTTACTCATTTTCTATTATTAATTGTCCTCATGAGAGTTGAAAAGCAAATTAAGAGAGCAGAAAAATTGAATGCTTTAACTCATTACCATCTAGTGACTCATTTAGAGTACAAATGTTTGGTTAGAAATCAATTTTTTATTTATTTAACATTAAAAAGAAAACAATTAAATTGAGTGCTTTCTCTAATGTTTTCACAATCAAATTCAATTACAAAACATTCTAATCAAATATATGCGGAAATATAAAAGCTCAATATATTTTGCAACGAAATAAATCCTTTAAGTAAAAATTGAATAAAATGACTTACATAAAAATGACCCCATGGCACATGGCTCAAATCAAATAGTCAGTAATAAAATAAGTAAATGTTGAATGTTGAAAGCAAATCAATTCATACTACTACTTTTCCATTTTCATCAGCATCAGCAGCAGTACAAAAAAAAAAGAAGCTTAGAAGGATATTATCGTCTCTGACATAAATGCAATATTGGATATAAAAGAAATATATAATAAAAAATGATAATGATGGTTGTACGTAGTAGGGAGATTAAAGTGCCAGCCAGAATAGTATATATAGCAGCTTGTATGGCTTCTGTATTAATAATAAAGTAAATAAAAATGAAACGTAAGTCAATTATGGTTATACTCGTGTATACTTAAGATTGACTTTCATCTTTGCAATAATTGTAGCGGTGGTAGTGAGTGAGATTGCAGAATATATGCGCGTATGAAATGAGGTCATAAAAATAAAATATTATTTATAAGCTGATTTTTTTTTTTTTTTGCTTTGTTTTTGTATTGTTTTATTTCTTTACGCGCTCTTTTTTCAGCTCCTTAAAGCAATATTTTTTTTTTAATAAATATTTACTGAAATCAAAGAACAATTTTGTCGATTTTATATTTGTTTTGTTTTTGATTTAAGGAATTTGTAAGTATTGGTGTATAGGTGTATTTTATAAATGATATTTTTATTATTGATTTAGTATGATTGCAATGATTGAAAATATGATTGTCGTATTTGATAATATATTTATAATAAATTGGATTTATGGAAAAATCGTCTTGTGATCATTTTTCTTTGCTTAGTCCCAATTGCAGAGCAATTCATATTTATTTGATGTGAAAATTCTTATAAAAATATTAAAATTAAACAAATATAATATAAATATTTTTTCATTGTTCTCTTTTCAGGTAATACTTTATCATAATTGAAGTTAAATTCTGAATCTAACCAAGTAACTATTTATTTTACATAATTCGTCAACTTAAATTCTTCTTACAAATTTAATACAAATTTAAAAGTTTCGCATTTGCAAACATTATTCTATTTTTAACATAGAAACATGCTATTTTTAGCTTGAGGGTACAATGATAATATTATCTACCACAAATCTAATTGTTACCCCATTCACTCTCATTACTCAAGAACTATTGTCAGTAGCACGCATCGCAAATTCATAATAATATTGTATTAGTAAGTCGTAAAAAGTAGGGAGAAAATGTTCAACAAAAACAATAACTGCAATAATAATAACTGCAATAATAGCAGAAAATAGAATGAGAACATATGCAACAACAAAACGACGTACCTACAAGTCACTGCCACCACCACTACGTACGTACATAGTACTCCACCAACCAACAATATATAGTAACAATAGCAATTAATTTAACTAAGACAAAACCAACAACAACAACAACAACAACAGCACCAACAACAAATTGAAATCAACGCCATTACTACTAATTTAGTATGAAACAGCCTGGCCAAATAACTGACTTGCCTGTTTTGCCTGCCTCTATATATACAATATCTATGTCTGTATTTGTCTTTATGACTGCTTTTCACTGCCTATCACTGTTAATGCTGCTGGTTATGGTGAACTATCGCGTTGTTGTTGTTTTTGGAAACTATTGTAACTGCAAACAAACAAACAAGAACAACAACAACAACAACAATTCTTTTTGTAAACAAAACAAATCTAAATACTGTGTACGCGAACTTTCCTATAAAGCAGTATATACATTCAAAAAATATATAATGAAACACCCTAACTTGTATGTGGTCTCTTCCTCCATGTATATGATTCGCTCATGCGTCACTACCACTATACTTATATGTATAAACTACTACAGTTAGTACTATTTACTATGGTATGATATAATATGTACAAAAACAAAACAAAAACAAAAAAACATTAGCAACAACAACAACAACAACTCACGTGACTCATGACCAGCCAACCATGGCACAACGATAGTGACGTTCATATAGCCGCCACAACAACAACAACAACAACAAGAGTGGTGGCATGAAAGTTCATTGTCTTGAAATTAGAATATGAAAATGAAGGAAAATGATGAAAACAACAATAGACAGCCAGGCCAGGACAGGCTAGGCAGCAAGGGGCATATATTTACTATGCACGGAATGAATGAATAACAAAAAGAAAATTTTGTTTTAAATATGAAGCATACTTTGCGGCTTTAAAGCATACATTTTTTGTATTCTATATGCCACCATATTTGTGAATTTAAGAAATTTCAAAAATATGTGCAAAGTGTTATCTGTTTAAAAATTAAGCACCTAAATCTATGCTACGGTTTTAATAAGACCGAAAATATTTATTATCTGATAAATATGATAATTTTCTATATACTCTATTACCCTTTCATATCTTTACTTATATTGTTCATTTTTTAATTTTTTTTTGTGTGTGATTTCATTCGCTTTCGAATATTACTTACCTCCTTTCATTTCAGACAGGTGACGATGTTTATTATTACACGCCTCAAAAAATATTCTTTTATTATTTCTATTTATATTGTATTGTACAAAAAAAGTTTATTATCAAACGTGTATTTAGTTGCTCGTTGTATGTATATTAGTCGACGTCTTGTAGGCGCGTCACGATGACGCCTAAATGTATGCCTCATCGTTTAATTTTTCTACCGGTTTATTATTTCATTCATTCAACAAGCAATTCAAAAAATATAAATAAACAACAAAAACAAAAATGAACGTCAAATCAACATAAAAACACGCAACCACTCTCTCTCTCTCTCTCTCTCTCTCTCTTTGTATTGGATAATATATATATATATGAAAAGTGGTATGAAAAATATACAAAACAAATATATGTATGTATATATGGAGTATTTTTACCTTAACGGTGCTTTTCTTAGTCATATTTCATTATTACTATTAAGTACATAGCAACAAATCTGAATATAAGGGATAATAACATGAAATGAATTGTGCATTTTTAGAGCATACTTTTTGAATACGATTTGGGACCAACTGATCATTTAATATCATATTTTGTATTTGATTTTTTTGACTACCAATTTAGATTTGAAAAAAAAATATAAAATTCCAATTTTCCATCATTATAACAAAATGACTATTATCTTATACATCTGTAGAATTTATTTTAAATATTTCAAACTGACCCCATCGACCTAAAATCATATCAATTTTGTTATTATACAGGGTTAGGCGATTCAAGCGACCATAATTTTTTTTGTGTGAAATTATTTTTGATTGATTCAAATTAAAAAAATTGTGGAAATAATCAAAACTTCAAAATCCATTCAACCTAGCTCGATGTGGCCACCTTTTGCCTAGACTATGGCCTTCAAACGGTTTAGAAATGAATTGTATGCTTCACGAATGTGATCTTCCTGTATTTTTAACCATTCCCGAACAATGGCTTTCTTCAGCGTATCCATATTAGCATATTTTTTAGTCCTCACCTTGCTCTCCAAAATGGCACAGATGGAATAGTCCATCGGATTTGCATCTAGTGAATTCGAAAGTCATTGTGTGGACGAAATATGACTTTTTAACCATTCTTGGTTCACACGAGCTTTATAAGACGGTGCCGAGTTTTGTTGGAACGTCCATGGTCTACGACCGAAATGTTTCGGTGCCCACGGCTCTGAAGCAACTACCAAAACATTTTCCCGATAATAACTTGCATTGACTTTGACACCAGGTACGATGAAAACGATTGGAGAGCTGTACCATCAGCGGTACAGCTACCCATGACATAACTTGAGATAGAAAATTACTTCGGGTCACCATGCGTAGTCTCAAATTTTCGGAAGTGCGTCAAGTTAAGTAAACACGATCATTTTGAGAGCTCAATAGGGACATTTTTCTCACCAGACAACACAATGTTTGGAAATTCACCACGTTCGTGCAATCGTAACAACTCCTTTGCTCTGTCGAGTCTAACTTTTTCTTGCTTCTGTGTAAGATCGTGTGCCTTTTGGAAATTTTAAGGCTTTACCTTGAGCTAATTTTGGAATATGCGTCGAATGCTTCGTTGGGATATTTTCAGTTCTTTGCCCCTTTGATTACCACTATGACGTGGATTTCGGTCGATTTGAACTTCACTTTCCGAACCATTTCAGGTAATGTTGCTGTTTTTTTTTGTCCACTACCATTGTAACGATTTATGGTACGATACACAAACATTATATTCACTTTGAGGTATTTGAGCTCACGATCAATATCTGTGATTTGTGATTTTTCAGCCAAATATAACGCAATCACACTATTACGTTTGAATTCCATTTTTAATAACTTTTGTTCTATAAAACTTAGACGCAAATGATTGTGGTATAAACAGCTGTTATTGGTATGAATTTCAAGTAGTTGGCAATATTGGTTTGGCAGATATACCTGTGTGTAGTTGGTAACACTTTAAACAGCTGTTATTGGTATGAATTTCATGTAGTTGGCAATATCGCTTTGACAGATATACCTGTGTATAGTTGGTAACACTTCAATCGCTTTACCCTGTATATTGTAGTAATAAACTACTAAATAGACATATCTAAATCTAAATGAAAATATATATTCATACCATATACACTATATGTTTTAACCAACTTTTGTAACTGACAGCCATTTTATTTACATGGATCATTATCTCTAAACTCAAATGTATTGCAAATGAAATGACAGCCTGACAAATTAGTACCATTCATAGTACAATTTCATATTCATTTTCATTAGACATTCAGACAGGTTCAGACTGACTTGCTGTTAGTTTTATTTTGTGCTTGCGGTCATCTTATCACTTAATATCATCTAATGCATTTGATTTCTTAATTTTTGGTAATATAAATGAAATTTATAAAGCCGCAGAGAAAATTATTTTTATATTATTTATATATGATTTTTAATAAGCCTTGAATTAATTTTACTTAATTTTAAAGCCTCCTCAAATTATGAATTTAATCATTTTAAAAGGTACAACATGACAATTGGTAAGTGTATCTGCTGTAGTGGAAAAATTGCATCTTTTTTCCACTATTATCTACATTTTATATACTAAATTGTAAGTGATTATATAAAAACCAGACAATTATTCAAAATATGTCTAAAAATGTCAGACATGTAACACAACAGCGAATTTTTTTTTTTCACAAAATTCCATATTACAGCTTCATATTAAAATTATTACATACATTTTTACGTAAAATGAAAATATAAAAAAAAATAAATAAAATGTTAAAAATATAATACTGATAATAATAATAGTAATTTTTTGTTGCATACATGTAGGCGTTTGGTGCATAGTAAAAACGTATAATAAATATATAATAAGGATTGAAAAGAAAATATGATAAATTTATTCTTGTTAGATGATTTATTTTAATGCTTGCTTTTTTGGAAAAGAGCCAAAGAAAAAGTTTGCAAACAAAAACAGCAAAAAAAAAATGCAATAACTCTAAAAGTATGCTTTAAAAAAAATGTATATATATATATATTTTAATAGATTTAAGTACATTGCGCCTTGCGTAAGCAAGAGTAAGTTGTCATAAGCATGTTTTGCAGTCATTTCTCGTAATCCTTCTTGGTATTGCGCCTAAAAATATGCAATTTATTTTAGATTCTTATACATCTCATACCAATTGTATAATACCAACACCAACACACTACTTAGCATTCTATAGCTAGTTTGTTACAGCTGCAACTGAAATGTTGCATTAATCTTATTGTAAGTACTGTCACTGCCATTGTTGGCTGTTACAAACTATTAGTGTTTAGAGCTGGTGCAGTTATTTTATATATATAATTTTTTTTTTTATATAGCTTCCTCTTATTTTTATGTAAGTACATATATACATAAATATATATTTGTATGTTCATGTACATGACTCAGTTGGCTGGCGGCAACATTGCAACACCAAAATAATATGGCGAGATGAACAACAACAGCAACAACAACAACAACAGTAGTGTAACATACATGTCAGTAACATGCCGTCGGTGTCGCGTTTGAATGTGACAGCTGTGACAAGAAAGGAGTTTATTTATGATAATTATGCATTTTGAATATGCAAATTTCTTTACATTTCTATTTTTTTTTTTTTTTTGGTTTTCTTTTCCTTTTTTTTTTTTTGCTAGTTACTCAAATGTATGTACATTTACTAAATGGTGAATAGCTACAATTATTTATGCACATATGTAGACTATTAAGTATAGAGTATTTTTTTTCGGTGGGGAAATTACACTGTACTGTGCATTCTTATATTTTTGTTAAAGGGCAAACATGTATACAATATTTTTTTTTTTTTTTTAATATTTATATTTATTTCAGCAATTACTTTCAATGGTTCCATATTCTTTTATTTCTATTTCTTAAATTTTAAATGTGATATTTTTCAGTTATTAAGTACTTATTTCAAGTCCCAGGTCTGTGAGTTAAGCTTTTTCTAACTAAATTTAGGGAAAAAATCATTTGCATGGAATATTATAGTATTGAAATATTTTTTCTATATATATTTTCGAATTTTTACATAGAACAAATGCACTATAATTCCATCGTGTATGCTATTAACGATTTATTTCAGCAAAATTTTCAAAACATTTTTATAACTCAATTAACTTTTAGAAATTTTAAATAAAAAACATATGAATATGCATCAAACGCCTACATGTATGCAATGAAAATTATTATTATTATTATCCATTATTATTCTTCTATTTTTAGTGAAAAAAGATGGAGAGTCTTTT
Source organism: Megamerina dolium (assembly GCA_963854835.1). Taxonomy (NCBI): domain Eukaryota; kingdom Metazoa; phylum Arthropoda; class Insecta; order Diptera; family Megamerinidae; genus Megamerina; species Megamerina dolium. The sequence goes on from OY978525.1 coordinate 108,580,903, forward strand.
ACAGTAATGAATTAAATGAATTAATTAAACGATTTACCATTCAAGTTGTTTTGCAAAAAAAAAAAATGAAGTACATGATAAGGGGTTGACGTAAGGTCCTATAAATGTACTTGATGACGCAGGACTACCCATTGACACAACTACCAAATTGTAGGAGACTTAAGTTGTCGTCGATAAGGCAATATTGATGAGCTATAGACATTTTCTTGCAATAGCTTTTAATTCATATCATCTAGTTGATCTCAATTCACCACTGAATCAATCTTCTGATTTCGCAGCAGAAGCTCCTGACTTTTATGACAACGCTATCTCACCCTCTATAGCTTCAAATATTATCTGAAAATTAAATATTTTATTGAGATATTTTCAAACAACTTTTTTAATGAATAAAAGTTCAATAAATTCTCACAAACTCTTAGTGCTATATTAATATTAATTTATTTTTACTCCAAAAAATAAAATAAATAAATCTAATTATAACAAGTGCTTATTAAATAAACAACAACAACAACAACAACATATATTACACAATAATATATGTAATTACAATTTGTAAAAAAAAAATCATCCATAAAATCACATCCACTCCCACATTAACTTCTATATTCACATTCCATTATTCTATGTTACCGATAATTCACATCATTATATATTCATTAAATGAATCATCATATACATTTAATATATACAAGTAGCTATTAACAAGTTTTCTAATAAAAAAGAACAAAATAATTGTAATCGGTAACAAGTATAACCACCAGCACAGTAACAACAAAAACAACCACAATATTAATAGGAATAAATTAACTTGCTCAAACATTTATTCACACACTTGGTCCTCTCCATTGAAATATATAGTGACAAGTGGTAAATAATTACGTATATGTGTGGTGGTATGTATATAGGCAATGACAGTTGACAGTTTATATTGACTACCTTAATATAAAAAATATAAATAATATAATTAATGTATTATTACATATACAGACAAACATTGACAGACAAATGTAGAGAATTGAAAATATATACAGAGGTTAATAAGCAAAATTTTATTTTTTTTTTTAAGAAATTTAATACAAAATTTTTGTATTAAAGATATTTTTAATATATTTTAATTAAACAAAAAATTGAAATTTCATAATTTTTAATTTTATTTTATTGTTTTTTCTTATTTCGTATTTTCATCTTTAATTATAGTATTGCATATCCAAGTATTGATTTAATTGCAAATTTGCCTTATAATTGCAAAATATTTCTTCGCCACTATATATCCCATTATCTATATTTATACATATATGTAATTTATAAAAAAAAAGGTAGAAAAAGAGAGCGAGAAAATGAAATGAATACAATAGAATAGTTGTTGTTAAAAATTTCATTGTTGTTTAACAAGAAAATAAATGAATAAGAAAAAAAATTTGTTCTATGAATGAGATTTTTCTTCTAGTTATTGTCGTTGTGTTTGTTGTTGTTGTTGTTGATGGTAATTGACAATGAATGGCTGTGAGTCATTTTGTTGTTATTTTATAAAAATAAACTATACTCACAGTACGTTTGTGTGTGTGTGTGTGTGTGTATTCTAATACAATAACAACAGTTAAAACTACAAGTATTTACTATTATTTATAAGCTTTCATTCATGATGTATCAACCGCTGTATAGCACACACAAATAGCTAACATATGTATAACAAGCAGAAGCAATTTTAAATAAATATATAATATGTTTTTTATATAATTTTTTTGTGCATTTACATGTTAAATATTCATAATATTCACACATAACAATTACAATGCATCGTAGTATGTACATCATCACCAACTAAATATCATTCAGCATCGAGCATCAGTAACAATAATGTATATTGTATATTTTGTATGTATATGGTATAATACTTGTGATTCTATTAGTCTATTCTCCTCACATTCTCTAGAATCTAGTAGACGATTTCTGATTGCATTTGCCACAATGGCAAATATAGATTTCTATTATAAATGTATATACATAAGTGAGCTCTGTGTGTTGTGATTCAATAAAATTTTCCAAGAAATGCTTGTTGCGCATCACAACATATACTATATTTGCGTATAATAATAATAATAACAATATCAAAAATATTTAAAAAAATATTCTCAATGAGTTTTCTCTTTGAATGAGTTTTCATTTTTATATATAAAAATCAGAAAATTTATGAAATGGTACAATAAGCAAGTTTTTGTTTTCTTTTATTTGTAAAAATCTGATATTTTTATCAAATATATTTCAAATTATCTATTTTCTTGAATATGAACTTTATAGTAACATTAAATACTTTTTATACCCTGCATAATGCAATATGCATGGTATATTCATTTCGGTCAGATGTTTGTGTCCACTTGAAGGAATCTCCGGAGATATAAACATAGATATATATTCGTGATCAGCGTCGATTAAATTTTCGATTTAACGATGTCCGTCCGTCCGTCCGTCCGTCCGTCCGTCCGTCCGTCCGTCCGTCCGTGAAGGAATCTCCGGAGATATAAACATAGATATATATTCGTGATCAGCGTCGATTAAATTTTCGATTTAACGATGTCCGTCCGTCCGTCCGTCCGTCCGTCCGTCTGTCTGTCACCTGGCTGGTTCGCACGATAACTTGAGTAAATATTGAGCTATTTCGATGAAATTTGGCGCAAGTAACCTATGATCCAAGGGTACGGAGGGGATTGATATTGGGCATGATCGGTCAATAACCACGCCCACACCAAGCATTCAAAGCGACTAACCTCGAAATTTTCAAAATCTTTAACTTGCTATAACTCACATAATATACAACTTGGGCCAACAATATTTGGCACATAGACTTATATTATACTACTATATAACCTCGCCAAAAGTGGTTGAGCCACGCCTACTTTTTAGCGTAGCTCTCATACAAAGTGTATGTACTTCTTTTAAATTGAAACAGCTGTAACTTCGGCAATCTTGTGTCTAGAATAACTATAATTGACACTTAAATTAATATCGTATTCGGAAATAATCTGGCAGAAAATCAGTGTGCCAGGCCTACTCCTTCATGGTTCTCCCATACAAAGTCGAGGGAATTAAACTAAAATTGTAAGCTCCATAGCTTACAAACCATTTAGCCTAGGACAACGAGATTTAAGGTATGGATTAGTATTGTACAAGCAATTAAACTCACAGGAAATGGGCGCACCACGCCAACTGTTTATCGTAGCCCCCATACAAATTTTAAATTGAAACAGCTGTAACTTCTGCATCCTTCTGTCTAGAACAATCATAATTAACACTTAGGTTAATATGGTAGTCGGAAATAATCTGACGAAAAATCAGCGTACCACGCCCACTTCTTATTGGGGCTCCCATACAAAGTTGAGGAAATTAAACAAAAATGTTAACCACCATAACTTAGAAACTATTCAACGTAGGACACCAAATTTAAGGTGTGGAAAAATTAATTGGATTTACTAGAAAGCGGTAAGCCACGCCCACTTTTTATATAGCTCCCATACTAAGCCTCGGAATTATCTTAAAATCCTTTTACTTCGTAAAAGTCAACCATATTTCAGGTGTAATTTAGTAGTATATGCAAAAATTGTTTCTCGAAAAGTGGAAATAAAAGAAAAGTTGGATATTCGAGTAAACTTTTTATATATAAATCTACATATGCAGGGTATAGTTTGGTCGGCCCCAGCCAACTGTAAGGAGATTTTTTTTTATATATTTTATATTCAAATAAAACACATGGTTTACATTGGGAAATCATTTTTTTTTTGGTTCTAAATGAAAGATAAAGGTTTGCCATTTATATTTCGAAAAGAATTTCATGCAAATGACATATCGTTATTATTTTGTTAAAATTTGAAATGATTCTCTCACATAAATCTGATTGTGAATCTCATCAAGTACATGAGCTCCTCGCCTCTTTCAAAGCAACAGTCGTCTTGTCGAATTGTTCCGATCAACTTGAAAAATAGTCTCAAGTCAAATTAAATGACCTCGGAGGACACTCAACAGTATCATTTCTTGAAATAACGTAGCTTGGAAATTTATTATACAATAAATCGATTATTTGACCGGCTTTGTGGCACATACATATAGCATCATCCTGTTGAGGCCACATCTTTTGGATATGAATATTATTCAATTTAGGCCATAAAAAATTGTTCATCAACTACCGATAGCGAAATTCATTCACAGAAACAGCTTGTCCATCGTTATCCTCAAAGAAATATGGACGAATCATTACACCAGAAACCACACCACGTTTTTTGGTTGTGAACCATGCTGAAGATAATGATTGATTGATTGATTGATGATTGAAGATGATTGATTTGTTTTGTGAAAAATCATAATTTTGTTGCAGTATTAATTGAACAAATTTGCGTCATTTTAAATGATCTGTTGGCTTTAATTCTTGAGTTTATTGAACTTTGTATGCTTTCAACGCGAAAGCAGTTGGTAAAACCCGGCATGTCAATGTTTGAGAGATGCCCAATTGACACTCGTGATTTTTCCCTCACACTTGCACTATTATTTTGTGAACGAGTGTTTCACGTTTTAGCGTATGGCGCCTAAACGAGCTGTCAAACAAAAAAATCACTATGTTGAATCTGCGCTTTCGTCAAAAGGATAAATGACAATTATAACTTAGGTTTAAAGTATTTACAAAAGACTGCAATACTAGCACTGCTCTACTACGAAAATCTCAAATTAAAATAATCTTGAATACCGGAATACCCGATGAATCTTGACCATCGCAGAAAAAAACGAGATATTCATTCTGACAGAGTTATGCTTTGTACTTATTAGGGATTAAATATGAAAGCTGTGGTATATTATGAATTCCAAAAACTTTCAGAAATCATCACTGGCAATGTCTAACGAAGACAATCAGAAAGAATCAGTAGAAAAATGACCATAGTGGATGAATAAACATAACAATTTTATTTTCCACCACAATAACGTCGAACTTCATGTTCTTTTAGGAGTGAAAAATTACTTAGATGAATCGAACTTACAGCACTCCATTCGCCATTTCGGTCGAAGTAGTCAATATTCTTACCAACGTGCGAGCATCTTCAGACGTCCGCCGGTTCTTCATTAGGTAAAATTTATTCTGTTCGGCAGTCTGAATAGGTCTGCCGCAATAAATGGCGATCTTTGTCATGATCTATTGTGCCAAATCTATTATCATTCACAGAGATTGTATTTTATTTGATTATATTGATTCACCTTCGCTTGAAAGAGGCTACATTGTTTAGGCTACCCCAAGGTGCAGTTAATTCCTATTCTTTTTTATTAATATTTAATAATTATTCTATTTTAATAATTCTGATTTTTTTCTTCTCCTAAACTAGAATAACAATTTTTTAAATTTTCTTGTTTATTTCCTGAAATTTTAAAATTAAATCTCTTTCATTTCTTAACAATGAATTTAATTAATTTTTTTTTTTTTTTAATTCAAAATTAATATGCATTTAAAATTTTACCAAAAATTATTTAATTCAATTTTATATATTATAATTTTTTGATAAATATAAACTTATTATAATTTTGATGCAAATTTATTAATGTTAATGATGTTCATAAATATTGCTTGACATTTGATGTGAAAAATCAAAATAAAAACAAGTAAAAAATAAATAAATAAATATAATGAAAATTATAAAAAAAAGCAACGAAACTAAAAATCGAATCATGCTAAAAATATAATTCCTATACGATATCTCCTATTCACTTTATGTTATTTATAAATAAAATTAATATGTGCTACAAGGCATATATATATTATATAGTATTTCCTTTGCTCATTGTTAATAGCTTAATGATTTTATTTTTGTCATTCGACAAACTAATGTACATATGTATGTACATAGAAACGATACGTGCATCTTATTTGGTTATGTGTATTCAACAATTTTAGCATTAATTTCACACTTATCATAATATAGTATAGCTCTATGACCTATATTAATAAAGATAATTTGCATGAAAAAATAAATAAATATTAAATGTATCCACATACAAATGTATATTGAAGGAAACATTATTGATATTTTGAAAAAAATTGTATTAAGGTGAAGGTAATTTCGGACATTTTGTATGCACAAATTGGCAAATGAGAATTTTAAAATAGAAAAACAAGCAAACAAACTATAATATAAATGTACAATAAACATCAGCTGATTTGGAATTGATCGTTTTAATATAACATTTTTTTTTCTCAATTAAATGTAAACATAATAAATGCAATTTTTATGCAATTGTAAGCAATTTTCGCAATGGGCACATTTTATTCGCCTTATACTTATATTTACTGATACTTATACTCTCTTACATTTCTTTTGTTACTGCTAAGTATTTGGTTTTTACAATAATAATTTTAAATGGATATTTAGTTAAATAAAAATCACTTACAAGGTGATCTCAAGGTGAGATCACCTCTTGTTTACCTATATATTCATTTGAATTTTTTATTTTCTATTGTCATACAAATGAAGTGTAAATAATTGAAATTGAACTTACTAAGATGAGATATATACTTTTTTTTTTGCGCTCATAAACGAGTTTTTTTATTTTTTTTTCTTAGCGTTATTAATTATTGTGTATTTGTAAGTGCTAAAAAATTAATATTAATACGAGTATTTGTACTATATAGTACATATCATATATGTGTATATATACATATACTATATAAATAGATTTGATGTCATAATAAAATATAAATGTTTATTATTATCGAAATGCAATGGCGTAGCCAAGATTTTGGCAATGGAGGGATTATGTGAAAAATATGTATGAGAAAATTTTTTTCATATTTTTTTAAAATATCTATATATAATGTGTAGTAAAAAGTAATCCATTCTTTTTCCAATAGATGGCTTTAGTAATCAGTATCAATCGGGTCACGCTAGATGGCGTTAGAACGATAGGATTTCGTACTAAATATACTTTTTAGACAGTTTTGTGATTGCTTGACTCAGTATTGTTTGAGCGCTCGTTAAAGATGGACACCAGTAAAGAGAAAATGCGCCATATTTTACAGTTTTTCTTCGATTAAGGCGAAAATGCAAGCCAGACATGTTCGTGGTCCTGATACTGTAATAGTCAATCACGTGCAACTTTGGTTTCGTCAATTCCGTTCCGGTAATTTTGATGTCAAAGCTGCACCACGCTCTGGAAGGCCAATTGTCAAAAATATCGATAAAATAACCGAAATTGTCGAGACTGTCCGTCATGTAAGCACTGTTTCTATTACCCGGGAGCTAAACATTACACAAAAAAACGTTCGAAACCATTTAAATGAGGCTGGATATAAAAAGAAGCTCGATGTATGGGTGCCATCATCTACGATGAGTTACTCCCCTACGTCCAAACTCTTAATTCGGACATGTACTGTCAACAATTGGACCGTCTGAAGGAAGCAATCGCCCAGAAGCGGCCAGCTTTGGCCAATGTAAGAGAAATTGTGTTCCATCAGGACAACGCCAGGCCACACACATCGATAGTAACTCGCCAGAAGCACTGAGAGCTTGGTTGGGAGGTTCTTATACATCCACCTTATAGTCTGGACCTGGCACCTAGTGATTACTACCTGTTCCTGTCTATGGCGAATGATTTTGCTGGTGAAAAATTCGCCTCAACAGAAGCTTCTGAAAATCGACTGTCCCAGTTTTTTGCCAATAAGGACGAGATTTTCTATGAGAGTGTCATTATGAAATTACCTTCTAAATGGCAACAACTTAAATAATGGATTACTTTTGACTAGACCTTTTATTATTATTTTTCTTTTTTAACAAGTACATCAGCCAACGGGGGGGGGGGGCTCTATCCCTCTAATCCCCTTCGCTGGCTACGCCAGTGTCAATAGATATTATTATTACATTAACGCTTTTTTTTTTTGTGATAATCGTTATTATGAAAATTTATACAATACTTTTTTTTATTCTTCAACATAATTTGTGATTTAAGCAGCAACGAAAAAAAATATGAATTTACTTAGTTTTCGATACGCTGTACTTCGATAATTTGAAGCATTTCTTTCCTAAGAAATGCAAACATAAAAAAGTTCTGATTCCAACAACCAATCACTATAATAACATTAATTTTGTAGGAGAAGTGAAGTTATGGATAAGTATACTTAGAGGTAGTCTTGAGGATGAAGAATTAATAGGGGCGCCGATCATATATTTCAATTTTTAGATGATCTTACGTTCATTTTGTATAAGAGTATGTAAGGAGGAAATGTTGAAGACAAAAATTGAAAGAGGATTGATCATATCAGTTTATCCCCTCCCTCAGCTATGGGGATATTTGTCGATTTTCAGATATTTTGAAAATCGTCGTCAGGAATCTCTTACATATACTGACCACCACTGACATTTAGCCTTTAAAATTTTTCTAATTTTCTAATTTCACGACTATAACTCAGTCCATTCCCAATTTGGGATTTGTTTTGTTAATTCCTTTCCATCCATGCCCGCATTTTAAGCAAGCTTTTAGTATGAAAATAATATTATATAATATCAGTTTCTATAAATATTTTTATTTTCCATAATTTGAAAGTAAAATTAACACTTTTAATGACTATTTCCATAAAAATGCTGTTTCTAACAAATTCTGAACGATGCTGAATATAAACAAAGAAATGAAAAAAAAAAAATGGCTTCCTAATATATTAAATCAAACCGATAAAAGTCAATTTCGTTTTCGTTAAGATTAAATTTTGCATAAATTTCTTTTTATTGTTTATAATTCTGTTTTTTATTCTTTTATTTAATTTAAATACCAAATTATGTCATTTATGTCATGCCAATTGCCAGAGAGTTCCAAACCATTGTTATTTCTTGCTTACAAGACAGCAAGGCAGCAAGCAGCACAACCACAAGAAAAAAATTGTGTGTATTACTAAAATTTCATTCATATCCAAACGCATTCCCTACGCTTTTTTGTTGTTGTTGTTGTTTTGTGGTTATTGACAAAATAAAAATATTTAAAAAAAAACTAGCTATTAGCGGTATGCCATATCGTTTCAGCGTATAGTATGCACCATACGAAAACCTGTAATCGATCGATTTAGATGTTTACGACAAAAAGCCAAATGAGAGGGAACAAGATAGAAATATGACCAAAAAAATAAATAAAAGAATTTAACAAGTATGTTAAATAGTTTTTTTTTTTTTGTCTTTTTTGCCTTTTGTTATGAGTGATTTATGAACAACTAAAGATTGTTATTTTTTTGGGCTTAACAAAAAAAAAAGGCTTCAGTAGAAAAAGAAGTAATATCATAAGAAACAACAAGATCATAAAAAACCGGTTATTTAACACCAACTCAAAATTTTAACAATTTTATTTTTTATTTTTATTAATATTTTTATAATTTTTTTGTTTTTTTTTGTTTGTTGCTGCTGCTGCTGTTGCTTTTTTCTTCATGTACACTATACTTAATATAATTATACACATATAGATTTTTAACGATAATATAAATTGTTGATAATATTCATAGATATGAAATATATTTTATTAAAAAAGATTTCACTATGCATCTACGTATGTACCAAGCATGTAAGGTATTTTGCTTTGTACTAAAAGCATATAATATGAAAAGAGTAATTAAACAAAAAAATATTAAATGCCTTTATCTTTTGTTTTTTCGTGTGAAGGCTTTTGTAAAATGTGAGAATATTTTCAATTCGTCAACATTCCGATGTTTTCGATTTTGCATTTTTATAAAATTATGGGGAAAAAAAAATACCGTAAAAACAACTCAAGGCTGCTTTACATTAAAAAGTGGTATTTGTCAAATGACAAAGTAGTAATTTATTATTTGGTTACAGCTCATTATGGAATTTATGAAGAGTTTGCTCTTTTATTAGTGAGTAATAACATATTTAAATGATATTAAATTTGTTCAATAATAATTTTTTTCATTTTATCACTTTGTATGTAATGAGTAATTGAATTTTTTTTTTAGGCTATTTTAATTAAAATATTCTCCTTCAAAATAGAACTGTTATTATACTTGTATTGAAGAAAACAATCATTTTCAGAAAAGTAATCACATTGTATGTAACGAGTAATTGAATTTTTTTTAAGGCTATTTTAATTAAAATATTCTCCTTCAAAATAGAACTGTTATTAATATCGTATTGAAGAAAAAAATCATTTTCAGCTAAGTAATCACATTGTATGTAATGAGTAATTTGTTTGATCGTTTTTTAAATATTTTAATTAAAATATTCTCTTTGCAAATCGAACTGTTATTATTCTTGTATTGAAGAAGAAAATCATTTTCCGAAAAGTAATCACATTGTATGTAACGAGTAATTGAATTTTTGTTTAGGCTATTTTAATTAAAATATACTCTTTTCAAATAGAACTGTTATTAATCTCGTATTGAAGAAAAAAATCATTATCAGAGAAGTAATCACATTATATGTAACGAGTAATTTGTTTGATCGTTCTTTTTTTTATTTTTTTTTTTTCTATAAATTGTAATCAATTTTTTTTTAGGCTATTTTAATTAATATATTCTCTTTGCAAATAGAACTGTTATTATTCTTGTATTGAAGAAAAAATTATATTCAGAAAAGTAATCACATTGTATGTAACGAGTAATGTGTTTGGTCGTTTTGTTTTATATTTTTTCTATAAATTGTGCAAATACGAGAAATTTATATTGTCAATGTTTTTGTTTATTTTTGAAAAAGGTATTATGATCATTTTCATTGAACTTTTTTTTTCATGCTTTTAAAATCTATTTTCGAAAAATTACTTTGCAAATAGAACTGTTATTATTCTTGTATTGAAGAAAAAAATCATATACAGAAAAGTAAGCACATTGTATGTAACGAGTAATTTGTTTGATGATCTTTTTGTTTCTATAAATTGTGCAAAAATTGGATATTTTGTTTTGTTTATTTTTGAAAAAATTTTATGATAATTTTCATTGAACTTTTTTTTTTCATGCTTTTAAAATCTATTTTCGAAAAATCACTATAACTAGGCAGGTTTTTTAAAAAGGTCTATTTTATATTTCATTAAAAATTTCTCATAAATATAAAAGCAATCAATTTTTGTAGTATGAAAAATTGAATACTTTTACTTTTGCGTAAATTTTGCAAGAAATGTGAAATAATGATTTATGGAAAATTTTAACTCTCAAACATATTTCGATTTTTTTTTGTTATATAGCAATTTGTTTTTTTTTTTAATAAAAGAAATATGTAAATTACGAATAATTAAAAATGCACTAATTTTAAATTTGTTAAAAATTTTAAATTTAAATTTTGCGCCTAAAAACAACAATTTGTAACGAGTAGGTGAAATTTTTTTTAAATATTAATGTTCAATAGTTGTACAAATGGCTGGATGATGATGATGATTATGATGATGATGATGATGATGATAGTTTTTGCTGTCAACACCTACATAGATATCGAGAAAAAGTAATCGCTCAATGTAACGATTAAATGAAATTTTTAAAATTAATTGCATTTTTCATTCGAAACAACAAAAAAAAAACATAATTTAAGGTCGAGCAAAAGAATCCAACAAAAATGCAATACGTTTGACAATTTTAAGCGGTTGAAAATTGAAAAAACAAAACACGACTTCATTTGTGACGTTCGCAATGATCAAATCAATGTGCATGCATTGATACAAATATGGTCTTAACTAGATTGCAACATTGTAAAAATTTTTTTATTTACTTAATGTAATTCTATATATAAAAATTCCATAACAACATGATGAAGATGCTGATGTTGCTAATAATGATGATGATGTTGATGTAAATGCTGATCATGTTGATGATGATGAAGAAAAAAAAACAACAATTTAATTTTTCATAACAACAGCGACAATAGTGACAAGTAAAATTGCGCGCCAATATTATTGAGTATGAGTATTGGTAATAGCCGCAACAGGAGCAGCAGCAGCAGCAGCAGCAGCAGCAGTAACAAGTATAACAACAACATGCACCAACCACATAAATAATAATAATAATAATAGTAAGAACAACAACACAATTTAGTCACAAAACATCGTTCAATCATAACAATTTCGCTTTTATTGGTAACAATTTGAGCACACTAGCACTCTGTTGTATACACACACACACACACACACACACACTTACACCTAAAGACGCACATTATTATTTAAAACCCCTTTAGCAATTGCTTTATATAGCTACTGCTCCAATATTAGCCATGATGACTTTTTTATTTTTCATATCAATGTTGTCGACTGCATCATCTATGCTGTTGTTGTTGTTGTTTCAAGAGCTTCTAGTTAGTTGCTTTACTCTAGCTTGATTACTTACGATACATTCGAGTTCTCGTATGTAGCTATTTGCTTGAGGACTTGATTGGATTTTCTGGTTCGATCGTTATTGCATACAATGATTGCTGCTATGTTGCATACAACAATTTTTACTTTGGTTTTTCTTTTTTTCGTTTTTATAAATTAATTAATTATTTGTATACGAGTTTGTGTGTGTGTGTACATTTTTTGTAATTTGCTTTATCGTTCGATTATATCGCTTGTGAGCAGAGACAAAGTTATATAGTTATATACATATATTGTTGTTGCAGTTGACGGTTCATAATTAAAAGCAACAAGTCTGTATATCATAGATACATATATATGCTAATACCTATCTATATATATTTTTGTTTGACTTTTTATTTATTTTTTAATTTAAAACCATTTCTATTACACCACTCATCATTATTACATCAGCAAGAATATGCTAATCGGTTTTCATTATGCATACCACATTGATATGAAAATAAACAACAAAAATAATTTCACATAACTGCAAAGATAACAGCAACAACGATGTTGATAACCAGTATTTTATTTCTTCTTCTTCTTCTATTTACTAACTTGGTATACGTGCTTATATAAGCATGCTCCATTACATGTATTATATCTTACAAATAGTGTTTATTGGCGAGTATGCAACAACAACAATAAATTGTCACACTATCACTATCATCATCATCATCATCATTATCGATATTATCGTGAGCATCATTATCATTGTTAGTATTCATAAATTATGAATGATTTACTATACGCTGAATATGGAAAAATATAGACAGAGTTTAATAAAATTGAAAAGATATATCAAAAATGCTATTCCTATGTTTCTTTATTTTATTTAAAATTATTTTCTGATTATTCTCTATATATTTAGCTATTAATTTCATTAAAAAATTTTCCCTCAATACCATAATTTTAATTACCTATAAATGAGCATACCCATCAACACAATATTCTTATCTGTTCAATGAGCTTCAACGATTAACAAAATAAATATCAACCTACCCGCAAATTAATTGAAAGTAAATATTTGCATTGTACCTATATAAATAATATGAACAGCAATAATAATAATATTAATACATAATAAATATACGTAAAACAAATACAAATACAATTTAAGTAGAAAACTAAATTAATTAAAAATAAATATTAATAAGTACAGGTGCGCTCACATGAGATTTTATTTTGAAGGATGGTGTTTCAATACAAATTTACCTCTTTTTTTTACCTATTATTTTCTCCATAATCAAGTGAAAGAGCTTACACATTAAAGAATGACTTTGGCTGAAATCTTTCGGGAGACAACTGCAGTGTTATTCGACATAGTCTAATGAGATTAGCAAGGATACCACATTTAGACATATTTTTGTATGGAAGTAATACCATACCGGACTACTAAAAATATCTTAATGATCGATATCTATTTTTGTTCGAACTTTTCCAGAATATGACATAGTATTAAAATCTGATTTATGGTGAATATTGATTAGATCTAGTCAGATTGATGAGCATAGGCTTCAATCACACATCAATCACATACATAGGATGCATGATATTAACTTTTATGTAGTGCCCGACCTAACAGAGAAAACACAACAAATTTGGGAGATTTTTTCTTTATTTTTCCTCAACATAATCTACTTTTAACTCTATACACTTTTCCCTGCGATATTCTATAGCTATCGATACCGTGTTTATAGTATGAACTGTCTAGCTCATTAAAATAGCCATCTATCGCAGACTTCACCTCTTCATTGTTTGCAAATTTTCTACCACTAAGCCATTTTTGTCAAATAAGGTGCATGATGAAGCAATTCGAGCTTTAACTCATTGATTTTGGCCATCGCAATAGCGGATGTGTGAACTGGTGCATTGTGTTGATGAAATAACACATTCTTTATCGCCAAATGCGGCCTTTTTTCTGTAATTTCATCACTTAAATGCTACAACAAATTAGCATAATACTCGCCTTGTTGATTGTTTTTCCTTTTTGAAGATAATCAATAAAAATTATCCCACGTGCATCCCAAAAAAACAGACGTCATAACCTTGCCTTGTCTTCGCCTTCTTTGGACACGATTCTCCCCTTTCAGTCCACACCTATTTGACTGCTCCTTTGTCTCAGGTGTAAAGTGGTGGACCCATATCTCATCCATGGTTACGAATCGACGCAAAAATTCGGCTATGTTACTGTGAAACAAAGCATCTTCATCTACAGAAACATCTTCACGACGTAGTTTTTGTGAGGAAACACGGCACCCATCTTGTACACAGCTGTTTCATCTCCAAATTTTCGATCAATATACAATGTAGAGTACTTTTTGAAATGCCTGTAATTTCACCTAGCTCACACAACTTCAGCCGGCGATCATCTAATACCATTTTGTTGATATTCTTAACCGTTTCTGGTGTGGCCACCTCAATTGGTTGACCACTACAGTGTTCGTCTTGGCAGCTCGTACGACCTCGTTTAAACTCTGCCACCCAATATTTTATGATCGTAAATGAAGGAGCAGACTCCACCAGAATAGAATCTAGTTCGGCTTGAATATTCGTTGGACTAAGACCTTTCAAATGAAAGTATTGAATTACAAAACGGTGACCAATTGTTTTACATGTTTACAAATTCACTGAGGTCGTTAACTTTCGATGGCTATAAAAAAATACTAAACAACGTAACGCCTTGAAACTTAAAACATATGTTTTATAAGGTTGCCACTTTTCACCAAAGTGTTTTTTTTTTTTCAAACTACTTCCGCCATCTATATGTCAGATCGGGTAGTTCTAGGACCGGTCTCGTAGCTCTTCGACCACAGTCTTAAACAGCCTATTGGGCAAGCCATCAGCATCTGCATTTTTGTTGTCATCTAAACCTTATTATATCTATTTTGAATTCATCATAGTCGGCAGGTGAAATATCAACATCACCCTCCGGATTGACCGTGATTGAGGTGATTGAGGTGTTCAGATCAGTTGAACAATTTTTTGAAGAATTTTAATAACTCATTGCAAATATTATCTATTTACTTAATAATCTAGTTAAATTGCAATAATTTGATAATCGTAATAATATAGTGAAAAGCCAAAATGATTACACAATAGTTGATGATGATGACTTCAAAGAACGATGATCAAATCAATAGCAAAAAAAATATGCAAAAAAAAAATGAATGCAAATGAATGAAATGCAAATTGATATAAAACTGAATAGACAAGTAAACAATAATCATCATTAATTTCATTCAATAACCATCAATGTTAATCATTTTTTTATACGCTTACACATATTTTATAATTTGGGATTTATTTAAAAAAAATATAATTAATGAAAATTAATTAAAATTCTAATGGCGTACATACTTAAAAATCATGTTTTTTTTTTTTTTAAATTGTATTGTTCATTTTCCCACGAGTCCTGCACTCTTTCTCTCTCTCTCTCTCTCTCTTCTTCACTACTTTAGGTAAATCAATTTAGCAGCAATTAAAAAATTTTCAAATAGATATTTTGTTGGCATATGAAAAACACATTCAGCTGGAAAAGCTAAATAATTCATTTCAATTCATTTGCATATTTATTATGAAATAAACGTAAATACAAGCAATATAATAACATTGTTAATTATTATTAAATCTATTTACAAATATTATTCTAATTTAATTACATGTAATTGGAAAGTTATTTTATGCACTATTTAACATTAATGTTGTTCTCTTTTTTCGCCGCCTATCATTTAAATATTTAGAAATGTAATTATTCATGTATTTAAACTTATTCAAATTCAGTCATTCATGTATTCCATTGAATATGAGAATTTGTATGTAAATATATTGTATACCATTGATGCATAATTTAAATTTTCAAAATTCCAAATGGATTATTTATTTTTGATAAATATTATATTTATCTTTTTCCTCTTCATAAATCTTTTTATTAAAGCATTAAATCATTATGGTTTAAATTAAAAATTAAATTTGTCTAATTTTAGGCTTATAAAAATTTATTGTAACTACATTTCGTACTGTTAAAATATTCAGATTTATTATAAAATATTTTACAACTATTTATGCTTCAATTCATACTTTTCTCATCGAAATGACAAATCAGCTGAGTAAAGACAGATCCAAGAAGCATTAATTTTTTAAATCAGCCGCAAAAGGAAATGTTCATATATATTTTTAACCCCATCTACATATATTATGGAACTACATGTATACCGAATGAGTCATGCCAAATAGTATTGAAAAGAACTCTCCCTTCAATATACCACATGCACATATGTTTTTTGCCATTATGCAAATATACATACATTTAATATGTGCTAATGTGAGGAAATTATAAATACAACCAACGAACCAAAAAGTATAATTAATTTTACTAAATTTGCCTATTTACATATGTACAATTTTAAATATATACACAAAAATTGCCCTATGGCCGGTCAAAGTCGACTTTATAATATCTTTCTTTTGTGAACCAAAAAATTATAAAAAAAAAAACCTTCAAATGTTTGTGATCATAAGTAAATAAAATATTTGTTTTAAAGACAAATTTGATCAAAATTTTAGTCAGTGAATATGAGAAAAAATTTGTTTTTCCCTTGTTCACTCCTGTCGGGAGCATAGGGCCTCAACACAAGACTCTTCCAATCGTACACGATTCTGTGCTGTTATTTTTGACGCCGTCCCATGTTGTGTTGACATCAGCTAGCTCGCGCAATATCGACCTACTCTAAGTATTTTTTGGCCAACCGAGACCTCTGCTTCCTTGCGGGTTTCAGTCTAGTGTCATTTTTGTAATGCTATCTGACGGTTTTCTTAGCGTGTGATCTATCCATCGCCACTTTTTATTTTTGATTTTCCACAGGACTGGTTCTTCATTCGTTAGTCTCCACAGCGCATCATTGGCCATTCTATTCTACAGATGATGCGGAGGCATCTGTTGACGAAAGTTTGTAGCTTTTGTGTGATGGTGGTTAGAGATCAGCCAGGTTTTTCTCTTTCGTACAACAATACTGACTTCACACATAAGCTTGGAGATACACGAGCTCGCCCACAATGCATGCAGTTGCCCGAACGCGGCTCTTGCTTTGTTTAACCAACAGTTGACATCTTGATAGCAGGTAACATAAGTTTTCAACAAATTCCACCGGGCATCCGTCGACCATTATATGACTTGCGTTTTTTATGATTGACTCTCATGGCCTTGGTCTTGGCTATGTTGACCTCCAGTCCGACAGTACGTGCCAGCGAAGTTTGTGCGAGAAGAGGCAGATGTCATCGGCAAAGTCCAAGTCCTCCAGCTGTCTGCTAAAATTCCAAACGATGGCTCTCTTGTAAGATCAGATGAGGGGCAAGAGAGAAATAGTTTCACAAAATAGTAAATGAAAAAAGCCTTTGGAACTGGCTTTACTTTTCATACTTTTGTATGAAATCATAGGCGTGATATGCCAATTTCGCAATAAATTCTAAAGCATCAAAATGTTTACTCTCAAATAAATTTTGGCTAGCTCAGAGCCATTTTTAAGGAAAATATAATGGCAACATTGAGCTTAGTCTGGACTCTGGAGTCGATGTGGATCATGAATACTTCTTTCAAGTGATTACAAATATCTTACCAAAATAAATATGCCCTATTAATTGTGTGCAGAGTATAAAAGAAAGGGGGAAATTGCAAAAAACACCACAATTGCAATAAAAGTATATAAGAAACAAAAAGTTGCAGTAACAACAGAGAAAGAACAGCATTTTATATAAGTATGTGTGTATGTGTAGGTACTAAAATAGCGCTAAATAAAAGGAAGGAGGCACATTTTTCATATTCCCTTTTTGATTCTGTGCTTCTACTTGTTTTGAGTAAATGTAAAAAATTATAGTAAAATGAAGTGAGGACATATAGTACATCAGTCAAAAAAAAATATTAAAAAAATACACAACTTATGCAAAGACAAAGATAGCAATTTTACAAAGCGAAAAATTAAAAAGCAAATATACAAAAAAAAAGGAAAAAAAAAGTTTAAAATAAACATACAAATGCAAAAAAACAACAAAAATAGCAAACAACATTTGCAATTAATCAAGTCATATATAATAATAGCATATAATTTATGTACTCAAGTGCATTTTGTGGGCGAACAATTATTACTTACAATATGTCCATGTACGTATGAGTATTGTATTCATTATATATGGAGTAGCTAGCTAGCTATTGAATGCAACAACAAAGGCTAAAGGAGACCTTCAAAATGAAACATATGTTTTGTGATGGCTTAGTACATTTATAGAATCAAATGTATTTGCTTGATAAACATACTTCTATAATGTTGCCATATGGATGATATTTAATATATAAAAATTTGTGGAGTATTTTCAAAATTTTTTCTAGAGAAAGTTGTTAAAAAAAATTACATTTTCATACGAGAGCATTTTTTGTGGCATATCTAAGATATTGCATTGGTCATTGACGAGCTTTTACAAACTCTCGATGATCTCGTATACGAAATTCAGGGCTTTGCAGATGACGTAATAATTATGGTCAGAAGCAAATTTGACTCTAACATAACTGAGCGCATCTAACTAGCTCTTGACATCACACAAGACTGGTGTCAAGAGAAGAACTTTCGATAAATCTTGAAGTTAGGTGAAACAGAACTAACACTCTCTGAGGAGATGAAATATTTGGGAGTAATCCTGGATAAAACTCTTACTTGGAACAACCATTTATCATACATCACGAACAAAGACCTGAGGGCTACCTTCGCTTGCCAAAGGCTGTATGGTAAAACATGGGGACTACGACCTAAAATGATGGCGTGGTCTTACAAAACTGTAATAGCACCAATGATCCCCTATGCCTCTCTGGCATGGTGGTCCAAGGTAAATCAAATTAGGACTCAGATGATCCTTAACAAGATTCATCGAATAGCCTGTCTGAGCGTAACGGGAGCGTTGAGAACTAGCCCCACAGCAGCTTTAGAAGTAATCACAGGTCTCAATCTTCTACACCTTGTGGTTAAGAGGACATCAGCCAGTGCAAAGGCTTCCGAACTCTATTCACCTGAATGAAGGTAACCCAAAAGGGCACATTAAGATTCTAGACGTAATCTGGAATTCACCGTGCCTAACGGTCTTTAACAGGATGGATAAAAAATTTATATTCTCCAAACTCTTCGAAGTGATCATTCATGATCGCTCAGCGTGGAGAAACAACGAAATATTTCTAGAACAGGGCTCACAGCTATGGTACACTGATGAGTCCAAAATGGAAGATGGCAGTGCTGGAGCTGGAATTGTAGGACCAAATTTCCGGAAGGCAATTGCAATGGGAAAAATAGCTTCCATTTTTTAGGCGGAGGTCCACGCCTTAGAGCTATCTGTCTACGTAGGGGCACTCGAGGAACCAACATATGCTTTCTTTCAGACAGTTGGGCAGCTCTAAAATCACTAACGTATTTCTCGTTCCAATCTAAATTGGTCTGGGAATATTTTGAACTCCTCAATACCTAAGCAAAGAGGAACTCTGTGACTCTAATATGGATACCGGGACACGAGAGGCATGCAGGAAATGAAATGGCAGATTTACTTACCAAAAAGGGCGCAGGCACTCCTTTCATATGCCCATAACCCTTCTGCGGTGTAAACAGTAGCTTCATGAACAACTTAATATGCAAAAAAAAGTAGTCTAACCGATCACTGGACAGCCCAAACAGGCATGCGGTAGTCGAAAAGATTCATTGATCCTGAACATATTAAGGTAGATACTATCTTAAACCTCAGCAGAAAAGACATCAAGCTGTATGGGTGTGGTAAACAATGATCTCTGTCGACTCTATCTTGAAGAGCAGGAAACAGCAGAACACGTTCTTTGCAATTGCCCAGCTGTGGCTAAACGCAGTCTAAACTACCTAGGCAACGGATTCATAGTTCCCAGGGACCTGGTTAAAATCAATCCCACAGCAGTGACAAGATTTTTAAATAGCCTTGAGATCTGCTAGTTAGGGAATAAGACTAACTGATAGTTAGGGAAAAGACCTTCAGGTCGCGGTGCTTCATAGCCTTAATAATAATAAAAAAAAAAGATGTTGCATCCAAAAGGAATGTCTAAAACTATATTCTTGTGAAGTTCATTTAATTTAAACATTGACAACGACTCAAAATAGTTTAATCCGCTTGTGAAATCCCTAAAAATTTCCATTTGAAAATAAAAATCACCTTAAAAAGTGTTGAAACAGATCGCTTAATCAGTTTGCAAATCCTGTTTAGGGTACTCTAGGTAACTGGCATAATTCACAATTTTATATAATTTTAATATTCTTTACAAAGATTATTTTTTTGAGAAAAAATTTCACTTACTATAATATACATCTAATAAATCAGTTAGTTCAAATACTCAAAATCGAATCCTGAATATTATGAATGTACAAATCTCTGGCAACACTATTTAAAAATAGCAAAATTATCGATTATCCTCATTGTACTTGACTACAGACAATATATTAATGCAACATTGTATTTTAAGAATTATACTCGTAATCATATGCAAATACTCGTAACAATAAACACAACACGCGCGCACACAGAAAACGTGCGTTTCTTCCATCGACAATGAAATGTTTATTTTACTCTTGTTCACGCGTCTTTCTTAAAATTTCTATTTATTTATTTTTATTTATTATTTTTTTTTTTTTTTGTGTTTTATGAGTATGTATGGCATATTGAATGTTACTTTTTCTTTTTGTATTTTCCTCTTACCCACTGGCGCTGCTTGTTCGTCTCTTTAGAAAATTCAAATTTCAACGCTGCAATTAAACATTTCTTTTGACGCCTCTTGAATTTACTTTTTTTTTTGCTTTTCCTTTTTATTTGGTTTGATTTTTCTATTTTGTTTTTTATTTTATTAACATTTTTATGAAAAACCAACAATAGCCTGCTGTGTGTTGCTATTTACTAGATGTGTTGAATATGATTATTGTTGTTATAGCTGTTATTATTATTATTATAATTATTGTTATTATTTTTATTTATTAATTTTTTTTTATTACAATAGAATATAATGACTGACTAATGTTTGGTGCGTAGCTTCATTTGTATGTATTCTTTACAGCTTGCATATTATTTGTTACTTCTACTGATGCTCCTTCTTCAATCGAATTCAATGTTTTTGCATTGAAATGACTTAAATGCTAAAAATATCTGAAACAAATCAACAATAATAATTAAAGAAAATAAGAAACATTGAAAATTGTAATATTATTCTAGTTGATGGTTAATGGTTGATGCCTCATATACACGCATTCACTCATACTCTGGTTCAGAAGTAAATTTTAAATGAAAACAATTTTTTAATGAATTTTTTGTTTTGTTTTTTCCTTTCTTGGTTTTACTAAGAAAAAATTGTTTTCGCTGTTTTTTTCATAAAGAAAGAAAACATCAGCAATATGTTGTAGCAATTTGTATATGCATTCATACATTCAAATGTGCTCGTATGCGAGTATAGCATTGCTGTATGATAATGCAGTCATTCTGACTGAATGGAAATATTGCGAAAAGAAACGAACGACTGATAATTGGGCAATTTTTTATGTCAAAAAATAAATTACAGTTTACACTCAACAAAACAGTCATTTTAATCTGATTGTACTAATAGAAAATTATTAAAAATATACTTTGCAGATTTTTAAAATTATTTTAATTTATTTCTATTACTTTTAGTGTATAAGGGACTACGATAAATAAGATAAAATCCAATTACGTTCATTCACGTTCACATCATGACTGCATTCTCATATCTACATAATAATGAAATCTAGCATATATTATAACAAATTTAATCTACATAAGAAGAAAATAATGAAAAATGTCATTTAGAACCTTAAGATCATAGTTATCAAAAGTCAATTTGTAGAAATCATACACTTTAACATGCACTCGATCATCATAAATCAGTTCTCCTCAATGTTGCCGACCAGCTTTAGCAACATGAGACTTTCATCGATCAAGGGTTAATGCAATTAAGTTCTAAATCTGCAACTCATACAATAATATTTTCTCTTCCTTATAACAAAGGCAGAGTATTTCATATATTCATAAAATAAAGAAGAAGAATCAAGTGAATGCAATCATTTTTTTCAAGTCAACTTACCAGAATTCTCAAATGAATGCAATCTTTAATAGCTCTGATAAATAAAGAAGAGTAATAAACTGATTGCAATCGTTTTTTTTTTTTCAAGTCAATTGTCTATAGTTCTCAAATGAATGCAATCTTTAATAGCTATGATAATTACTATATTGTATATACTTTATTATTGAATTTTTTTGTCCAATTTCTATTTTTAATCATTTATAATCTTTTCATTCTTATAGCTTCTGTGAGTGCATTTATTTATTTTTTGTTTTTTGTATATGCTACATTTTTATGGGCTTCTCATCATTGTGCATAGCATCATGACAAGTGACAAGGTCAATGTAAATTAATTGAAAATATGTGTGGTTTATAGAATATGATTTCTGGAAAATTTTCAAATGAATTTTTTAAATGTAATCTGTGTTTTGTGGTAATTTTATAAATATTTTTTTCGATCGTTCTTCACATACACACATGTAACTACTAAAAGTTTATTAAATTCAATTTTAAATAAGCTCCACTGAGATGAAATATCATACCAATAGGTATATATTTTCCTATTTTGTTCAAATATATTTTACAAATTAGACATGAGTAATGAATTAGTTCAAATTAAGTCAGATATGTCACACCAACGTACATATATGGCCAATGTTTCTAATAGTTTAATGACCTTCTATGAAATAATCTAATGTTCCAAATATGTATATAAATACTTACAAGTACAATAGATAAGACAAAAAAAAAAAAACAAAAACAAAAAGTAACTATATATACAATAAGTGGTACATTTACCTACATGAAATTGAAAGTTATTATTGTTCGCCTAGGCAATTTGTTAGGTCACAAAAAAATAGAGTTATTGTCATACGCTGTGAACTCTTTGTGTGGTAACAAATTTTATTTTATTATTGTTTCGTATTTGGGTTAAACTAATTGTTAAATTTCACCTACATAAATACGGTGTTGGTTTCAATTTGTTTTGCTGCAGAGGCCAACGACGTAACATAGACAAAAAAAAAAAAAAAACTAAATAATAAATTTAAACTTAAGTCATTAGCTACGTAATTATCATAATATTCATGCTACATGTATGAGTCTCTGTACCTATTATAATATTATATATTATATATAGTACCTACATACATTGTTTATTGTTGATATGATGTGAAGTGAACTTAAGTGCCGATGATGAGTTGTCAGTCAGACAGTCAGTCATTCAGTCAGTCAGTCAGTTAGTCGCTCAATGGACGCTGTGCGGTTTTAATAACAATCGTTTAATTAACTTCACGCACAACAAACATTTACTGCAGTGTACACATGTGATACATACATCTATGTATAGCAACATATGTACCTAAACAAATACAAGTGTATACACAAATTGTTTAAACAATTGCAAATTATACAATAAACATATGTGGTATTCTTTTGAGTCATACTTGAAACAATATGTAGGCGTGAATATAAATTTTTTTCATAATAATTTTACAATATTACTCATACCATTCGAGCGAATAACAATTATTGTCAATTTAATGTGATTAATAATTTTTTGAAGGCAAATTAAGATGAGTGTAAAAATTTGTTATGAATGAAAATTTTTCCTCTCAATGAAATTCTATGTTAGTTTATAATAAATACTTGACGTTAAATTACATGAGAAATATTAGATTTTATGTGTCACATCATATCGATATCATGATATGATATCATAATAGCTATAGCAAAAAAAAAAAAATGGCATCAGTTCGAAATCAACTGCTTTTCAATGAATAGAAATTTTCACAAATCCGTCCGACCACTTCTTTTTAGTCTCACACCCACATTTAGAATTTAGATGGAAAATGGATGAATTTAATACAAGGTAAAGTGTTTCAAAGTTATCGATGAATTATCTAATTTAAAAAATTTTTATTTTTTTAATTGAAAATCAAATCAGCAGTTCTTTATTCAATTGTTGTAGTTTTTTTTTTTTTTTATACAATTTCCTTTATATTTATTTTTATATGTATTTTTCTAAATTCTTTAGTAATCTTTGAATTATTTATGTATACGAGCACTATCCGTAATCACTAAACGTATTACGAATTGGTCATTGAACCCCGTTCACGTCGAGTAACAAAAATATATTTTTAGCTATTAAGTAGCTATACGTAAGTATTAGCTATCTACAGTGGCTCCCAGCTTATTTCGTACAGTGACAGTTTAAAAATTGCTGCAGTCGTAATTCCTAATATAGCAAAAATTTGAACAAAATATAAATGCCATTTTAGAAAGGAAGGTTTGTTTTTTATTTTCCAAAATTTACTTTTTCAAAATTTTAGTGTTTGACACTATAAAAAAATAAAATAAGAAAAAAATAGGAAAATTCATGTCACAGCTTATTTCGTACAGTCTCTTTAAGTTCAAACTAAAAACAAAGTAAGTTGATTTTAATATTTAGTTGACATCCCTTAGCGTTAATGACAGCCTGGAGTCTATTTGGCATTGAATCCACCAATTTTTGAGTGATGTCTGGTGTGATTTTTTTCCATTCTTCCATCAGTACCTTCTTTAGGTCTTGCTTATTAGAAATCTTGTGTGTTCTTATTTTATTGTCCAAAATAGACCAAAGATTTTCAATCACATTCATGTCAGGTGACTGTGGTGGTGGAGACATCAAGTGTGGGCAGTTCCAAATAAGCCAAGATTGCACAATCCCAGATTTATGTTTTGGGTCATTATCTTGGTAGTACCGAAATTCTTCCCGCAAACCCAGTTTGTCTGCACTTTGAAGTAAATTGTTTTTCAGAATCTCGAGGTACTTCATTTTGTCCATTGTTTCCTCAATAAATACCAATTCACCTACTCCGGCTGCTGACATACAGGCCCAAACCATCACGCTACCGCCACCATGCTTCACTGTGGGCTTAAGGTTCTCCTTGTTTAGCTCGGTATTCGCTTTACGCCAAACATATGACATTCCGTCCGAGCCAAAAATATTAAACTTAGACTCATCCGCGAAAATAACAGTATTCCAGAACGCAGGAGTATTAATAATATGCTCTTTGGCGAAGTCAAGTCGGCGTTGTATATTCATTTTCGAAATGAATGGTTTCTTTCGGGCTACTCGACCGTTCAAGTCATGATTGCGCAGCACACGTCGGACAGTTTCAGCACTGGATGATTTTCCTATTTCACGCTGAACCTCTGCAGCCAACTTCGGAGCGGATAACTTTGGATTTTTCTTAATTTTTCGTACAATATAACGCTCGTCTGAAGCGTTGAAAATCTTATTAAGTGCTTCTCTGCCCTTGTTCTCCAACCGATTTTCGCGAACGAAGCGTTGAATGATGTATTGGACAGTTGAGGCACTTAAATTTGTCATTTCAGCAATTTTTCGCACACTCTGACCTTTCCTAAAATGGTTAATTACCAGTTTACGCTGTTCCATCGTTGTACGACGACCCATAACGCTAAATGTTTAATTTACAGCACTTTAACTATTTAAAATAATAATAATAAAAATTGTTATAATAGTTAAAAAGGTCCAAAAACTCATACAATTCAAAAAAACTTTGTAACTGCGCGGCAGAATGAAACTTACTTACATTGAAGTTTGTGTACGAAATAAGATGTGAGCTGAAAATCAGCTGATCAATAGTTTTTCTCTCTTGCATGACAAAAAGAACAATTTTTGGGGTTCCCCGTTTTCTTATTAGGTTTACTAAACACATACATAGACATCTACATTCAAAACTTATTGATAAGTTTTTTAGTTTCGATGTTACAGCCATGTACATAAAAATATATACACTGTACGAAATAAGCCGTGAGCCACTGTATGTATTTTGGGGTTCAATTAGTATATACATATGTAGTAGCTCTATAATGTAGCTCTCTAATAATATGTTATTGCTATAGTATATTTGAAATGATGAAAGCTATGAAAGAAAACAAAATATATAATAATACATTAATGTTTAAACAGTTGTTTTTTGTTTTTTTTTTTTTTCATTTATGTTTTTCTTTTCTTAATTTTCTATTCTTTTCAATATTATAAATAATTTTTTTTTTTCTAAAAACATTCAAATAAATTCATAATTAAGCGTATAGTAGAATAGTGTAGTGCAAATGAAGCAGCTTAACTAAATAGCATAATAGTTATTTGTTGAATTAAATCGAAAAAAAAAACAATACCTAAATAAATTGAGGCTAAAGAAGAAGAATAAAATACGAATTTATAGTATGTATCATAGTGTTGCACGAGTATGCTTTTACTAATATTAGCTAGCACTTGTATATTCACTAATATCATACTTCATTCCATTTGTGGCGGATCGTATGAATCAAGGCATTGTTTTCTTCAATTACAAATAGATACTAAGTACTAGTTTGAGCTGATTTGATCATCAGAAAAAATGCCAATACTAGTGTGCGAATATTCGAGAATTCTGACAACTTTTGGAATACACAGCAACATAGTAAATTATAAATATATGTGCTCATATACCGAATATGCAATGAAGAGATTAATTTTCGAATATTTTGTGATATTTTGCGAATACCAAATAGTTACTATTATACTATCTTGCTATTATTAAATAGAAACACATCTTACTTGGTTTTGATATATCAATCGAATATTTGAGTAGCGTCAGCTATCAAAAGAAGTATGTATTAAAGTGCTGCTAGAATATATTTAATTTGCGAATGATTCTCTTTACTCTCAAAATATGTACAATAATTGGAAAGCATATCGAAATAGAATGAGAATGAGTGAGAGTAAAATATTACGGAAATAGAATACTCCACTCATTTCTTGTACAAGAAATATGTCATACATTCGTTTTTTCTCTTCAAATATACGAATATTTGAGAGTACTACGAGCGTTTGAGAGTACTACGAGAGTTTAAGAGTACTACGATAGTTTGAGAGTACTACGAATATGTTGTACGTTATAATTGTTGTTGTTTTTCATGACAGGCACTGATGATTTGTATTATGGCGTCTTGCCGAGTCATGTTGTCTTATCTACTTTATTTTTTGCTTATATATATATATATATTGTAATGTAACATAGAAAAGCAAAACGAATGTTTAGAGTACTCTCAAATACTTTACTTCCATTTGCAAATGTTGAGATTCTATTCATTCTATGAAAACGAAACATACACTCCATTCTACATTCTATTTCTATTTTATTCATTCTAATTCGTATTTGCTTAGAGAGAATGAATGAGAGATTCTATTCTAATATCAATAGAGTGTTTTGAAGATGCAAACGAGTACATTTCCTGCAGCCATCTAGTATGTATATTCGTATGGCATTATAGTGTAGCATCTATAGAAATATATCGGCTCTCTACGAGTTTATACAATATTCACTTTTAATGCGAAAATATATTTAACCTTGATAATTCTATTGATGATATTCATATATGATTCTATGTGTATATTGTCTTTTAATAATTCTATTTTTTTTTATATACATTATATATATGCTTTAAACGATTGAAATTGATATACATAAATTTATGCTTTTATTTTAGATAGATATGCCATCTATGCACACAAGTTCACTATTCTCTTTCTTCTTCTTCTTCTTCTTCTTCTTCTTCTACTTCTACTTCTATGTTCAAATAAAAATACAATTAATCTAATCTCACGGCACTTGGCAGCAACGTGCTCTAAAATAATACCACAGATGTGTGTATTCATACTACACATAAACGCTTGCAAAAAAGAAAAAAAAAAACAAAAACAAAAATAAAACCTATTAAAAAAAATTTTTTTTTTTTGCAATTATTTAAATAAAATTATTTAGAAGAAAATTCGCACGAAAAAAACAAAAATCACGAAAAAACTTTAACAAAATTTTTGCAAACATTCAAAATTGAAAAAAATAAAAAAAAAATAAAAATTGGCATGCAGCATATGCATGTTTACCAAACGTTTCAGCATATTGTTTTTATTTATTTTTTATTTTTTTTTTGCGTCTGTTCTCACATTCGTTTGTATTTAAGTATTTTCATGTTTTCCAATATATTTTATTTCTCTCATCATCCATATATTTATTTATGTAGTATGTGTGTATGTGTGTGTGTGTGTGTGTGTATATTTAGTTAATTAAATAAATTTGAAATTAAAAAAGGCATAAACGTGGGATGCTGCCATTTATCTGCGGTTGTATTTATATTTTCACTATATTATTATAGAAATTGTGAAGCCCGTTGCTTGCTTATATGCGTGTCTATTCAGATTGAAAATTTCATATGCATTTGCATACTTACATTCATACATATTTTGGGGTATTCACATGATTTCATAACATTCTCATAATATTATCAAATTAGAGAAATAGTTTAAAAAACATTGTTGTTAGTCTCCACACAATGGGGATTTAGCATAATACAACTTTGCATGTTTTTGGCTTATAGTCGCTGTTGTAATGTAATTTAATGTAAAGTAATGTAGATGTTTAAGAAAATATCGCACACATTTATAATTGTGTATTCACATGTATTATTTTTTTAAACAACTTGAGATTATAATATGTGACTCTATGAGACCTTGTATATCCATTAATTGTATACATAAACAGAAGTTGTTTTGCATCATAATTAAGTGATAATTACAACAATCATATAATAAAAATGATATTTCATTTTCGGGAAGCGATTTAAGTTGCAATAGAGCGATGTACATACTTACATTAGCGATTAGGCTGCTATCGAACATGCTTGAAATAATGCGTAATTTCGAATTCGTCAATAAATTATCGACCCTGTATGGCGTCCTCCTGTTGCTCTGTCTCTGGGTGACTTTTGGGTGACTTTAGGGCACCAGACCACACCGGCATGTGTTATTAAGGACCCTACTATCGTTGTGTAGATCCAGTGCGCTGCTTTGAAAGTAATTCCCCACATGAGACCGCACACTCTCTTACACTGTTGCAATACTCGTTTTCATTTCTGGATCTCGACATCGACGTAACTATTTCAAGTCAGCTTCTTATCCAGGATACTTCCTAAATACTTTACTTCCATGTAGACGTTGAGGGTTTGATCAAAAAAGCCTAAGGGGGTCCATTGATAGTCCTGACCTTCTTTTAGTAAAGAGTACAATTTCCGACTTACTAACATTTAGGGAGACATCTTGTTCTACGTGCCATTCTTCAACCATTCTGAGTGCACCTCTCATGGTATAGTAAATAGTGTCCAAGGACTTACCACTCACCCCTACCACTTTGATATCTTTTGAGTCCAGAAGCTGGAGTAGGGTATCGATCGTGATGTTCCAAAAGATGTTGTGATAGTAAGTGCCTCTGTGGACACCTTTTGACAACCCTACCTCTGAGTCTGTAACATCCATTTTGAAAGCTTATGGCCCTTATTTTCAGCATGGTGTTCACCCACCTTATAATGGTTGGGCGACTTCACGGGTAGCAAGGCTCGCCATCCATAGTTTATCGAAGCCAATTTTATCGAAAAACCCACTTTATCCATAAAAGTAGACATAGATATCCCTTCACAAGACAATTCTATCTCTCTCTTCGTTTCCCGAACAAGTTCGTGGAAGGCTGTTTCAGTTGATTTGCAAGCTCTATAAGCATGCTGACAAATGCTGTGTGATTTAATTACAGTCGTGTCCTTTCCACTCAGTCCGAAAGTACTCCCTTCATGTATTTAAGCAGAAAAGAGTTGAAGTTAACCGGCTGCAAAGAATTAGCCTCTAAGTATTCCCTTTACACCGATTGCGGAAGAAAGACAACCTTGGTCTCTCTCTCTCTCTCTCTCTCTCTCTCCCTATTGGATCGATATATATCCTGTAGCCAGGCAAGTAACGCATATTTTTAGAAGCCTGTCTACCAGAGCTTTTACATCGCACTAAAGTATTGCTGGAAATATTCCATCTATACCTGCTGTTTTGAATAGAGAGAAACGCTTGATAGCATTTATCACTCCATCTTTGGTGACTATCCTTTCAGCTTCCGATCTTTCATCCCTGTTAGAACCCTTGCGAGTGCCTTCCCATGGCTCTTCCGATCTAAAACTTCCACGAAAATCCACCTCTATTAGGTATTTCAGTAAATCCCCGATTGTCTCTGTAAAAGATCCATTCGTTTTATGAATTAATACCAATTTTGAAACCGGGTCCTTTGATATAATCCTCTGTAAACTACATACATCGGACATATCTTGCATACTTGAGCACTGTTTCCTTTTAAGGTTGCGCAGAGTTTTCTGCAGCTCCCTAATTAGTATAATTATTTTTATGTATATATCATGTATATTAGAGTAATCCTTATATGCCGACATTTGGATGCACTTGCAAAATCAAAATGAAAATCAGAAAATATTTTGAATGCGCAAACTTACAGTCCAGAGTGGTACATAATTATTGATGGAACTAGGAACCACTCTAGTGTAAAATTCTACATAGATAAAAATATTTATTTAGCGTTCAAAACATAAATGTGTCAAATCTTTTTCGCATAAGTATGTCACACTCAAAAGAAAAACGAATCGAATAGCATACATTGGTTCTTATTTGTTTTTATTCGTTTTTTTTTCTTTGTGAGCGCGACATTTGAGTGTATTATATGTACATATAATGACAACTAACTATTGCATATATTATTTTTATTTTTATAACTTTTCCAATCGTATTTCAATATATTTATGCAAACAAAAAATAGCAAACAAACAAAAAAATAGAAATAATAAAAAAAAATAAATAAATAACTAAACATAATAATTTGCATAAAACGTGCCAAATGCTGTAAATAACGAAAAATCGTTATGTTTATTTTTATTTAGGTGCATACCGAGTCTATGCATACCTAAATATTTAAGTTCAGGTTCATGAGAAATCAGTGCAGTAAACATTTACTTATTTATAGGTAACGTACATATTTTTTTTTGTTATTAACTGCACACAAATGCACAATATTTCCCCCATATTGTGGGTTATTATTAAATACATACAATTATGGCACAGTCAAAGCATCACTGATATCATACATAACTCTTGTTTAAATTATTATGACTAAAGATTCTGGCAAGCCTTAGCTATTCTAACTTTTCAGTAAGATTGTGCATTTTTAATTGGAGGTGACCTACTTAAATTTCTACTAGCAAAATTCTTGTGTCATTATATTTTCTCCTAGTCTGACGACAATAGTCAAAGAGCTCTTTCAGAAACCTTGTCATAGTAAATACTATTAAAATTGCCAATTGCTTGCCTACAATTGGACATTGTTCGTCTGTAATTCGATTGTCGATTCGTTTAAATTCTGATTTAATCGGTGACCAAAAAAAGCTATAATTGATGGGACTTATGCCTCCTAAATTAAAAACAAAAAATTTAAAATGGTCGTGCAAAAGTCTACCCCATCTGGTTATAGAAGGCATTCAAATGAATATAATCTAACAAATATGCAAGTATCACCAAGAATATTTTAATCGTTTCAATGGCTTACGTAAAATGGCTGAATTTATCAAATTTCTTTCCAACTGATCATCAAAAATCTCAAAAAATAAAATCTGAGAAAAATATAAATTATACAGTTATAAAAAATACAATGCTGTAGCCATGGGAGGGCGGTAAGGGGAATATATCCCATTCTTGGCCGATTGACTTCTTAAAAAAGAAAAATAATACTATCTATATAGTTAAAAATCATTCAATAAATTTCTTTTCTTATACATCCTATTCATCTTGTGAATCCCCCTTGGTAAAATCTTGACAACGCCATTGTATAAATATATTTATACTCTAAACCTTTCGCAGTGGTAAAGTTTTGAGTATTAATGCGAAAGTATCGATTTTTTTATTGTCAAGAAAGTCTAAATGATATAGGCATTATATAGGTATATTACATGTGAGCTCGCTCTATTTTGAGAGGTTCCCATATGAAATATGTGAACCGCAAAATTGTAGATGTGGATGGAATAAATGATGCCAAAACTCGACTAAAATAAAAAAAAAAAACAAGAGGAAAATCGGTAAAAAAAAAACGAAAGAAAAACCACACCACTTTGCAGAAGTTCTTCCAGCTCCCTACCTTCACTCCATAGATGGGCTCTGTCATACAAAATGAACGTAAGCGCACTTGAAATTTGACGAATAACCACAAAAGTAATTTTATTTGAGACCTCTCAATTGCATCTAGCAAATCTGGACACAACTGTTTCGTCTCTAATCATGTTTCTACTCCCTAACTTCACCCTGTAGACGGGTTGTCATACAAAATGAACATAAGAGCGCAATACGAATAACCACAAACACGATTTCAGTTCAGGCCTCAATTGCATCTAGCAAACCTGGACACAACTATTTCGTCTCTCAATGTGGCTTTATTTCTCTTAGGAGCACTTTGTTAACAAGATAGTGCATTTCTCATATTTATGGCTTTTGTATAGAAGCAGCTCAGAGATCATCTGAATGGAATTTGATATACATAATTTCATAATCTTGCAATAATTCTATGATTGCAGTAGTTCTTAATAGAGTGCTGCATGAATGTATTCGTTTGCTTCTTCAAAAACACTCTATAGATATTAGAATAGAATCTCTCATTCATTCTCTCTAAGCAAATACGAATTAGAATGAATAAAATAGAAATAGAATGTAGAATGGAGTGCATGTTTCGTTTTCATAGAATGAGTAGAATCTCAACATTTGCAAATGGACATAAAGTATTTGAGAGTACACCAAACATTCGTTTTGATTTTCTATGTTACATTACAATATATATAAGCCAAAAATATAGTAGATAAAACAACATGACACGGTAAGACGCAATAATACAAATCATCAGTGCCTGTCATGAAAAGCAACAACAATTATAACGAACAACATACTCGTAATACTCTCAGACTCTCGTAGTACTCTCAAGTATTCGTTTATTTGAAGAGAAGAGAAAAAACGAACGTATAGCATATTTCTTGTACAAGAAATGAGTGGAGTATTCTATTTGCCTAATATTTTACTCTCACTCATTCTCCTTCTAGTTAGATATGCTTTGCAAATATTGTATATGTTTTGAGAGTAAAGAGAATCATTCTTTAGTTCTTAATCACAAATTTCAACAATGTTGAAAATAAATATTCAAATAAAAGTATATGAAATTCTTTAATTGTATATTTTAATATGCATAATTTCATTTCTTGAAAGTCTGAAAACACATTGTGTGCGTTTTTCCACAAAAATATTTATTGAAATTTCATTAGATGATTTTATGGGTCTTAACCTAATACAATTTTTTTTTTAATATCATTTCGACTACTAACTATTTGTAGCATTACACTATATTTTTTTTTTACTATTTACTACCTATTTCCCTGTCTCCCACCCTCTCTCTCTCACTCATTTTTATTATTTCTTACATTTACTTGCACTGCCTTAGCTCTTTCACTTTGCAAAAGAATTTTTGTTTTTTTTTTTTTTTTTTTTTACCAAACGCATTAATTTCTTTTTTATTACAATGGATATAATAAGCGTGTATAGATTTTTATTATGGTGGTTTATTTTAGTTCTTTTCACCACAAATGAAAAAAAAAAATTGCATACTTAGTTGACAATATAGTTCTCTCATACAACTATGTATCTTAATATCTTAATATGTATTGTATGTAGTTGGCAACTATGACATTTATTTAACAAATATGTATTCAATTCTTGTGTGTGAGCCTTGGTTAGTTTTTTTTTTTTTTGGGGTGCGAACACGCTTACAAGCATTTGTACTAAATTATCAAACATATAGCATTACATATATTTCTACATGTAGTTGAATTATAGTAGGTACATGTATTTATGTATGTATGTATGCATGTAAGTTACGAGTTTCGAGTTTAATATATGCATTTGATGTCGCGTGCTGAATTTTCTAGTACATGCATATGTATGTTGTCGTCATAGTAGTAGTAGTTGTTGTTGTTGAAAGTCAAACTAACAAACAAAGAAATAAATAAATGAAATTTTACTACTTTTTACGATTTTTCTATATATGATTTTCTATGTGCTACATACATACATACATACATAGCTCCATAGCTACTCGTCTATGTATTAGTGTATTTGTACACGAATGTCAAGTACTCGTATGCATATCAGTTTGGTGCGGACGTTTTCGTTCTGAATTTTATTATTTTTTTGTTATTGTTTTTTATTTATATTTGTTGCCTTGCGACATTGTGACTCCAGTTAGACCATAAAAAAGAAGGTAATAATATTTCGTATTTCAACTTAACATTTTATAGATTTATTTCATTTTCTCTCTTTCTATCTATTGTGGTTTAAAAGAAAATTTGATTTTCTATTTTTTCACATTGCTGACAATGCTGACAAAAAAAAAAAAGCAGCCAATAAAAAATTTCGCACTCAATACTTCATTATCATGATTAATTTTATTAAGGTCGTTTCTTTTTTTTTTTTTTTTTTTATTGCATTTAACATTTAAATTAGAACCACAAGTACCTTACACACTTAACAAAACATGTCCTTCAACGTACTACTACTACTTTCTACTATATACATAAATATTATCCTATAAAAAAAAAATAAAAAAAAAACAACAACCAATTATTGCCAATTTTTATTTGAGTCATGATATTGGCAGTAGATAGGTAGGTACATAGAATTAACTTTTAATGTTCTACTCATCATGGTCATTATATATATATTTTTTTTTATGTATTTTGCTACTTGAAATAAACAGAAAATATGTATATAGCAACAGCAAGGTATTTGTTAAAATATAAGAAAAAGACAAAAAATACAATCACCAAGAGAAAATGAAAGACAACGAAAAAAAAAACAAAAATAATAAAACTTTCGACACTTAAAATGCTATTAAATTGGATTATAGCTTGTCAACATTTTATAAAAGCTTTTCATTTAGTTCAATTATATGAAGCTTAGCTTCTTTTATTTTTGAATTTTTTTCGTTGATTTTATTTATTTTCATAATAACAGCTTTTATTTTCTTCTTTCTCTTATTTTCGGGTGTTTTTTTTTTTTTTTTGGTTTCTGTTTTTTGTGTATATTTTTATTATTGTCATTTTGTTTAATAAATTTTCAAATAAAGTGGCCATTCAATTAATGCATTAAATGTAGTATGCATAGCTAAAATTTAAGTAATAGAGAGTACTTAATCAGAAATGTAAAGACTAAAATTTAGCTAAAAAATTTTCGGAATTTATGCTTGTATAGGTTAGGTTAGATTAGATTAGATTACTGCGGCTGCCCTCTCTCCAGAAAGACCCACTCTGATGCCAGCGAGTTTATCTTCCAGTACTGTTGTGTTGGTATGAAATTTGAATAGTACTAGAAGGAACATACTTATATTAGCCGGTGCCGAATGGCTGAACCCTTGTGACATCACTTTTTCTGAGCTTTGGCACAGAGTTCTATAAGTATTGAGTCATTGATTTGAGGAAGAAGTAAACAAAAATGTTCAAATTCCTATTTTAAAATATTTCAGGAAACATAATTATAATTATTTGAATTATAGAGTTAGGTCGCAAATATGAATATTTTGAATAAAGTCTAATATTTTGAAATGTAAAGAGACAGCCGTATGACGCAAGATCAATATCGTGGTTTTGCTTTAGTTAGCGCCTTTATCATCACTGTCATTAACTCGAACGAAGAACATCATCGTTGTCATCAAAATGTCTAGCACGAATGTAGTACGAAATTTTTTCCACGCCAAAAACTGTTTGATCATTTTTTTAACAATATTTCTGGTAAATATCCGTCACCTCCAGCCACGCAAAGATCGGCCCTTTTTTTTTTGCCATTTTCCATAATTTCTTCTTGTGGTTCAATTCCGGTAATTTCGTTGCTTTTGTTGACCTTAAGTTGTATGAGAGACTCTGGTTTGTTTGAAAATTCCTTGCTTTTTAAGTATCCAACTAGCCATTTTCATTCAGCTCAGATGTCAAAAAATCTCTTATCATTCGCCGATATCGCACTCCGTTGACCGTTAATGTCGCACCACTGTCATACTCGAAAAAAATACGGGCCAATTACTCTATCCGAGCATATACCTCACTAAACAATAACGTTTGGTGAATAAAAAGGCACTTCATGGATCAATTGAGGATTTTCAGAGCCTCAATGTGTTTAATCTGTCATGATCATACGACTTCAAAAATTTAAAATATAATTTCACAACTTCAGCTCTTTCTTGTGATGTGTAATGTTCCATGGTATAAATTAGTATAAATTATACTGATTTGACATATCTAAGGCGCGCTGTCACTTGTCATTCTGACATCGAGAAGCCATTTTATTCAAAAACAAAAAACATAGAGTAACACAAAGAAATCACCCTGTATCATATATAACAAAACTGAACGGGGTTGGGTTTTCCCTTTCACTTTTTTAAAGAAGTCTGATAATTGCAATGAAATAAAAATGCGTGTGACTACATTTAGAAGTCTGATACAATACCTTAACCCTACTTCCCTGTTTCAAATAAATACCAAATTCTTACCTAAAAAAAAAAAAAAATTATTAAAAAAATTTTTAGTTAGATTAAAAATCCGAATATATGGTAAATTATAATTTTTTATTTATGCATTCGTAACACATATTCAACTTTTAGCAATAATTCGGTCATAAAGCTTTGTGACAGCAACAACAGACATAGTATCAAAAATGTCACTTTAGGGAAATAGGGTTAAATATTACTTCCTTTGTGAGAAATACATTTTGATGCCTAGTATGCTACCTTCTGTTCGTGTGAAGCTCTGATGTAAAACCGAATATAACCTCAAAAAAGAACTAAAATTCTACAACATACATTTAGGCTTGCCAACTATATATTTAGTATTTTTTACACAAATATAGATTCGTTCTTATTAAACACGTAACTTTAATACCCCTGATTATGAATGTAAATATTGTTCAAGTACAAAAAAAAAAAAATTAAACAATTTAGAAAAAATTGCCAATTTTTTTTTTAACTCCTCTTTCAAAAATTTTCCTTAAAAGAATATTTCGATTTTTTTTTTATTATTTTCTCAACAAACTTTTTTTCATTCATTTAGTCTCAATTGTCTACTACTTATTTTTTCGTTGATGTAATATTTATTTAGGCCTTCATTAAAACTTTTTTATTCTTCCTTAATAATCTGAACCTTTCTTACACATCCTCCGTACAAAGTAGACGTGTATTGTATACGTAATATAAATTGCAGTATATTTGTATTTGTATTTATGATACTCGTAGCACCAATAGCCATAAACTAAAATAAAATTCTGCTGCAACAATCACGTGTATTGCTAATAGTAGCGGTCACATGCTATTACAATAATATTTTTGAATTCTTTTATTATTAATCATATTTGGTTTTGCTGTGTGCTGTGTGCTCTGCCTCGTGCAGCAAATGCAAGAGAATATGGCTTGTGCTACGCCCTCATTTGTCATGTACTTTGTGTGTCTTTGTATCCTTTTACATATTCAATATAACCAAAAAGTTATATAAAATTCTTTTAGAGCTATGCTCAATGGTTTACCACGTTTTTCCATTTGCTTCTTTTTGTATTTTTAATATTATTTCATGTTTTTTGGGTCAAAGATTTATTCATATAATATACTTTTGTAAGAGATTATATATATGTTATATATATATATTTTTTTTCTTGTATTTATCTAAAGAGTAAAGTAATATGACTTATTATTATAATGTTTTTGTACATATTTTAGTAAGCAATTATAAAATTGTTAAACATTTGTGATACGATAAAGAAAAGCTTTGCTTAAAGCGCAACGAAAATAAATTAAACATTGTCTACTTTGTGGCGCAAACGACCTCCTCTGGTTATATTGTATATGTTACTCATATGTAACTTTGTAAAAAAAAATTATTCTTACGGGTCGTTGACTTTTAGCATTCATTCAATTTAAATTTATTATAATAACATAGAATAATTTATATTGATACACATTTTGAAGGGAAAAATCATTAAACATTTTTTTTAAAAGAATTCCACAATTTAGCCATCATTTAATACCTTCTCTTTTTCATTCTATTAAATATTCAAATTAAATTGCTATGAGTACAGCCAAAAAGGTAAACCTTGATCCAAATTTTGCAATATGTAGTTGCTTGATAAGAAGATTAATATAAATTAATATTTGATGACGATGAGAGAAAGTACATTGCTATATAGTACAATACATATAAGTGATATTGAAAAATATTCTGTAATTTTGCTATGGGATCAGAGGAGAATCAAAAATATTATTTCCTTGAGTTTAATTAATTTAGTTGGTGTTTAAAAAAAAAGCGAAAAGGTCATTAAGTATAAATTAATATTGCTTAATGAATAAAATTAAATGTTTTCATTTAAAGTTGCCTATATGTTACACTAGTCCAGCAAGCACTAGTATGTACCATTTCTCATATTCGATAATCTATGTGTATTTTCAAAATGTGTTACTTTGCTTCGAATATACATACGTATTGAATAGAATAAATAAAGGCATTCTCACTTTATTTTCTATCCTCTTTCTTCTATAAAATTTTCAATGCATCTGTCAATTTTCGAATATTTTGTCATTTTCACGAATTTCGAATAGTAATAAATTCTATCAAAGTATGTTTTCGTCAAATCTAATATTTCCATTGGAAAGTTTGACATTTTTTAGCATAAACTTACTTAGAACGTTTTGATGTACAAGCGCGCTATTTGTGTTGTTTACAGTGACTTGAAAAATTCATCTCAGTGAAAAAAATGGATTTAACTCGTAAACATTTTCGAGCTATTATTTTTTACAATTTTCGAAGTAAATTATCTCAATAATAGTGCTTCGATCGCTTTCATGCGGCATTTGGCGATGAAGCACCAACCCTTCAGACAATTTATAACTGCTTTAACGAATTCAAGCGTGGTCACAGTTCGCTCCGGGAGGAAAATCGGTCATTGTGCCAGAAATCATCGATGCTGTGCGTGAACTGATAATGAAAGATTGTCATGTGATATACTGTGAGATAGAGACATCCTTGGACATGAGTTCCACCGTCGTGCATTCGATATTGCATGAACACTTAGCTGAATTAGCAAGATTTGTTCTCGCTGGAACCCGCATAATTTAACAATCGTTAAAACAAAAGGCTCGTGTCGTGATTGGTGCAAAGAAATGATGAAAAAATTCAATCGCGGTGCTTCGGAAGACATTTATAAGATCCTGACAGCTGACGAATCATGGATTTATGCGTATGAGCCCGCAACAAAACAGCAATCGACCGTGCGGGTCTTCAAAGATGAGTCAAATCGAACAAAAATCATATTATGCAGGTGTCACAGTCGGAGTGGCAAAATTGCTTTGACAATTGGTTTGAGCGTATGCAAAAGTGTATAAACCTTCGTGGAGAGAATACTTTGAAAAATAATAAAACCATTTTTGATGTTCACTTCTTAACAAAATATATAAAAGGCAACTCTCGCATCTTATTATTATCGAAATAAAATTTTCAAATATTGGACCAGTTTTCAAATGCAATGAAATATTTTTCATCCTACAAAAACTGTCTAAATCATGAGCAGAAAATCATATGGGAAGAAGAGAATGAACAAAGAGGCTTACACTCGGTAAACCTACCGGGGTTATCACACTCCAAACCAGGGCTAGGGACATACAACCTAAAACACTACGAGGACTTTATGAATCTAACAAAGAACAATTTGAGAATCATTACGGAATTGTAATTAACAGGGCATTGATGATTTACTGATTTATGATTGAACAATCACTTAACAATACTGGGAAATTTATCTGATGCTCTTTACGGGTTCTGCAGGGAAGATGATGAGACCGAACAACATGTGATAGGAACTTGTTCCGCACTAATGCACAAGAGAAGGAAACACCTGGGAGATTTCATCATACCCATGGACGAACTTAGACTCTGTGAAGTAGGATCAATACTAAAATTGATTGAGGGAACTGGTCTGAGAGACATACTCTAACTCCGCGAAGGGGGCACAATAGATCTTATAGGTCGCAGTGCAACATCCCATCAATGATAATAATAATAATAATAATAATAATAATAATAATAATAATAATAATAATGAACAGAAAAAAATTTTTTCAAGTCAGCACCTATTTTACTTCAAGTTTAATTTTCTAAGTTATATTTCAATATTAATATCTCATAGTATATTGCATAAAAGTTAGCCAAAAACTATACTTCAATTTGTACATAAATTTTTGGTTCATAAATAAAATCAATAAATCTTTTATAAATTTAAAAAAAATTAGTTCAAATACCATATATACACATGCTTTCATGAAAACAAAATGGTAAATATTTAATAAAAAATAAATAAATTGCATAAAATCAAAGTATTTGCCATATTTAAATCACAAGACAATTATTATTCTCAAGGTTGCCAATACTTAAACAATTTTGTATAATTTTTTTGTACAGTGTCTCACTTTAAGACGTAATTTTTCAAATTGCAATTGACGCCATTTTGTCGCCGTCCAAATATATATACATATTTATGTGTGTGTGTATGCATGTGCGACTTGGTTATTTATAAATTTGAAATATAAAAACATCACATCATTTTTCTTCTAACTACAATACATGTATATAGAAAAATATATAGCCAAACAAAAACTATTCGTTTTATTAGAGTGAAAGCAGTCAATCTCATTTATTTTTGCTTCTTTGCTCTACTGTTTTCACTCTTTCACTCTCTCTGTCTCTCTCTCAATTTACTGATTTCAACTATGTATATATACATTTATTTTTTATTTTTTTTTTTGAGTTTTATTTATTTAGCCATGAACAATGGCGACGACGACGACTACATTTTACTATTGTTTTTTATCGCTATGCATTCATACAATATCAGCAACAGCAGCAGCAGTAGCAGCAATTGACCCAGTTCTTCCAGTTGTTGCCGTTTATTGTATATTTACTTTGTTATTGTTATGCATAGGTGTGGGTGTGTGTGTGTGTGTGTGTGTGTGTTTATGTGTATGTTGGCAACAATGAGCAAGCAATTATATGGCGCATACGTACATATTTGTTTTGTTTTCATATTTGACCGTTTTTATTCTTGTTTGCCATTGTTTAATATGCGAAGGGGAACAAAGAAGTATGCAACAATTTTCGAATGCTAGAATTGAGTGAAGGAATAATTATCCAAAAAAAAAAAATTACATTAAGAACAAAAGTAAAAGGACATTACTATGTATAATTAAATTTAGATACACATAAACCTATATTGATAGTAAGTCAGTCCCAAATAAGTATGCTTCTATATATATTTTTATTTTTTTTTTTGCAATATTTTTTTTTATGATATGTTGTCTAGACTGATGTGTGTGTGTGTGTGAGAGAGTGTGTGGTACTCTTGTATATTTCAAATGTTTATATCCAAAATAATTTTTCATCATAATATCATCCTTATTATTAGTATGAATATAAAATGAAATTTCATTAAATTTATTTAGACATAAAATATACAAAGAGATTCAATAAAATATATTTTTTTTTTATAAAAGTTTGCAAATAATTTGAAATAATTTTTTAATATTAATTTAAAAAAAAAAAAAAAAAAAAACATTTTATTGTGCATTATAATTAGTTTATATACACGTACTTGATGATATA
Source organism: Megamerina dolium (assembly GCA_963854835.1). Lineage (NCBI taxonomy): Eukaryota > Metazoa > Arthropoda > Insecta > Diptera > Megamerinidae > Megamerina > Megamerina dolium. The sequence continues at coordinate 108,622,991 of OY978525.1, forward strand.
TTTGCCTTACAAAGTTTCCCAGAAATGCGTACTTTTATATTGCGTCATTATATCGATAAATTGTCACGCTACTTTTTCTTTGAAGCAAACTCAATATTCACATAGTGATTGGCTACATAAGCATTGTCATGACAACTTGGCGTTAAATTAACTTGAACTTCATTGAAAGTGAAATGAATTTTAAATTAAAAACAAAATACATACTATATACTTTTTCTGCCCTCATCTTCAAGTTGCTTTTATTATTTTTTTTGTAATTTTTGTTTACCATAAATGTATATACCTCTACCTCTACCTAGCATCATCATTGTGTTGCTTATTCATCATCATCGTCATCATTGTCATCATTAACAACATGAGCAAAAAAAAATTTTGTGTATATCGAAAATTCAAAAGAATATAACAAAAACAATACCATGAAGTAAAACAAGTGTCAACAATAATTTATTCTTAAAAATCATACAAGTTTTTTTTTTTTTATGATGATGATACTCATAGTACCTAATACATATGTACGAGTACATGTCACACCAACATTGGCTGTAGAAATTTGGAGAATATCATCTTTATGGGGGTTTTCGTCAAGCAATAATTATTGACAATATGTTCAAGTTGGAAAATCGAAAAGTCATCTTTAAATTATTGCAAATACAATATTCTTATTGTAGTAAATCTAAATCTAAGCAAATTTTCGGGAATTTGCGACATCATCTCGCAATAATCTCATCCCTTTCTATAGTAGCCAGCACTGTTTATATTCATACTTACCTTTAGCACACCTTTTTCTTATCTTGGTACTATAATATATGGTATTTGTTTAACATTAAAAAAGTGTGATATTTCCAAAGAAATTTTGTAGCTGTTCACACACACACACACACACATACGCGCGCACCCAGTCTTAATCAACAAATATTTATGCCAACTGATATTAATGATCGAATTTTCAAACTTATACATTTGCTTAGTCATTTACTTATGAATACAAATATATTTCATCAATTCTTATGTATATAAATGATTATTTCAAAAGTCAGCATGCCAGGGGACATATTTATGCAATTCTCTTTTTTTTCCTAATTTAAAATATTGTATCGATTTAATGCATTTTTAAATGAAGTAATATTTTTATTCATATAATTTATAACATATTTTCTCTTTTCTTATTTACAGGTAAATATTGGCATATTATGAACAAGATAAATTTAAACATTTAATTCATAAAGGATGGTGAGTAAATACCTCCTCAAAATGAGGAGGCTACAAATTGAAATAATTACAAAAAAAAAAAAAATAAATTTAATAATATTTTTTCTTATGAAATAGCAAATTAGCTAACTTGCTTGCTTACTTATCTGGCCATTACATACAATAATGATTGACTGTGTCTCAGCAGAATCTGTTCTTTGCTTATTAGTAGCTGTTTCTTTCTTCCACCGGAGATTGAATCTCCTTGAATTAAATATTTTTCCTAATTTAATGTTGTATCTAAAATCAAAAATAATTCTAGCTTAAACATTTAACGATATAAATACAATATTTGATTACAAAATTAAAAGAATTTTGAAATATATATTGTATTCTGTAACTTCAGTAATTTCGGAGTCATTGTCTGGGGACGGAATGATTCAAACTCATGACGAAATAGCTAGACCCATATAATAAAAGCATAGAGTAAAAGTAAAATTTGTTAAAACCTTCATTAAAACTGTCGTTAAAAGATATGCTAGTTTTCTTACGTTTGAAAGAAATTTTCCAGAGGCGCAGCAAAAGTCAAATATTAACTTGAAGAGCCAGCAATGGAGTCACATGTGGACAACATGTATAACTCAGATACTGATAATAGCTTTTATTGCAATACTAATGTCCCAAACGCCGAATGTCACCCTCGAAAAGAGCTACAATTATAATTATAAACGAATTAAAAGAGATTGCATAAAAATAAGTTGCATATTTCAAGGCGACATATTTGCTCTTTATTTTCTGTGGACACTTACATTCTACGTATAAAGATTTTGTCTGAGAATACCCCTAGTGAAATTTTCCGACGAATAATTTTCTAGAACATTTTAACCCTCTAGTGACCTTTCAAATGTCATTTTTTTCAAACTATCTCAAAAAGAGGTCAAAATGACCCTTTCATGAGAGAGCTAGTGGATTAAAATGTTGTACAAAATTATTTCTCGTAAAATTTTAAACTATGTGTCCAAACTACATATTTCGCTGCGATATGAATTTTAACCCTTTTTTCCCCCCAATTATTCTAGAAGCAATCAGACGAAAAATTGCAAATTGTTGGAGAAAGTTTTGGAGATTTTACTATATGGATCTACGTATTTCATCTTCAGTTAGCATCATTCCGCCTCTACAAGTACAATATGAAACAATGACCATAGCTTTTGTACACTCAAATGAAGTCTCTTGTCATTAATTTCACACCACAAGAGATTCAATTGATCATCCTTCAATAATTATTGATGCGTGCAAACATACATGCATTCATTCCAAATTTTTGTACTCTCGCTCTATCTCTCTCTCTCACTCTCTTTTATCTCTTGCTATCTTTTTTCTGTTATGTTCACTCCCACAACAATTGGCGACAACAATTCCAATATATTCTTTCTTTTTTTTTTTTTTTTGATCATTTAAATTATAATGATGTCGCGTCATATTGCCGTCAAATAAATTAAATTAAATAAATTGCTTACATCGTATGTATATATCCAAGCGAATAATAGCAAGAATAGCAATAATAATATACATAGCAGGTAGCATAATTTAAATCAACCTTTTGCTTGATTGTCTGACTGACTGACTGATTGATGGACTGACAAATTGATTGACTACGAGTAAGTGGTAGGTAATGTTGATTTTTTATTTATTTCAATACATTTCATGAATAAATTGTTATTTATTTATTATTTTCATTTATTTGTATTGTTTTCAATTTTATTTTGTTTTTTATTTGCCATTATTGAAATTAAATTTATGAAGAAGAATGCATAAGTTTTACGTATTTAATATTTAGGTATTTGGATATGAGCAGAATTTATAATAAGTGTCACGAGTGTTTTATTGTGTGAAAATTATTAGGCAATAATTATTATTTATTTATAAATATTTTGTAATTTTTATTTATTATTAAGAAATTGTGAAATTTAGCTCATTATTTATTCTATCCTCAAATACCAAGTATCAAGTGTGTTTATTTCTTTTAAAGCTGTTGAAAAATTACATTAATTGGCTTCTGCTTCAAATCTTACCCACTTATTTCATACACCAAGTTAATTAAATATTGTGTTGAAAATTAATCAAAGAAATATAATACATATATTAATTAATATATGATTTCTTAAGCTTCGTCTCTTTCAAATGCAGCATAGCACACACGAAAATAGCCCTTTCTTGATGGTACTTGTAGCAATTATTCCCTTTGAAGAAATTTTATTCTCACTCTCTCCCACTCTTCTTCTGTATCACAAATTATATTGTTATTCTCTAATTTCAATATATTTCCGGAGAGGAGAAGAAAAAAAGTTGAATTTCCACTTACGCAAGGATTACAATTGCTTCAAAGGGCGGCATTACTCACTCCCTCACTCTCCCACACTCTCCTTCACTCTCGTCCCTTACTCTGTTTATCGCCCAATGCGAATTGGGCTGTTTTGGCACAGAAACAGCAAAAAGGAAATACCTTTTAATTTCGCTTAATCAGTTAAATCCGTAAATTAAATCAGTAGAATGTATAAGATGTTGTCGTCATCGGCATTATTATTTTGTACCACCTTTATACTTCATTCTCAATTTGTTAATTTCCATCTCCGTCTCTTCAAAAAAAAAAAAAAAAGCTTTAAGCGCTTAGCATTGCCAATATATATATATATATAGAGTATATGTATAAAATCAAAGTAAATTGATTTCAACACATACTTATACTTACGGTTGTTGTTGTTGTACCTTTTCCCGTGCTTGTATTTGTATAAAATTTAGCTCAAGTCATTGCTTAAATATTGCCATTAGATATTAATAGCATAAGTAAGTGGGTATGTATGTATTTATGTGTGTATGTAAGTTCAATGAACGATATTCGCGTTCATTTTCAATCCCACTTAAATATCGTTAGGCTTACATAGGCATTATTTCCGTTTGATTTGCTTTAGCCTATTCCAGCAGCTAGTTTTCCTTTGATTTTTATCTACAACGAATCTTATATAATTTACAATATTACTTCTGCACTTGGCAGCCATTCTACATACATATACATTAGCAATCAACCAAGAATAAAATTTTGTTTTATATTGATTTCTATTCTCGCTTTTTTGGTGTATCTATCATGTTTTTTTTTTTTTTTGTGTATTAGTTAGTAGTATAAATTTAACTAATTATAAGTAAATTTCATCCAACATCACATTCTCATATTATGTAGCATGCTTTAAGGCATACTCTATGTAGGATATATAGTTACACATATTACTTAAAGGCATATCAAATTTTAAAGCTATTTAATTTATTCATTATGCATGCATTGTAGTTGTTGTAAACGCAAATATTTGATATTTAATGTTGCAAAACACAAATATAAGCCATTTACCATCTACCTATATATAAATTCGATGAAACACCTAAAAGTATGCTAATAGCTATTATAAACATGGTATAGGGTTTATATGTATGTATGCATGGATGTTATTAAAATTCTTAAAATGCTTCACAATCATAATACTATTGCTGCAAGCAAGTGTAATTAAAAGCTTTACACACACACACACACATACATTTCATTCATATCAGACTACTGTCCTATAGCTATGCTGCTATTGCTAATTACTATTGTAAGCTGAAAAGTAAGTAGGCGCCTAAAATTATGCAAAATGCGTAATTTTTTTTTTTTTTGGTTCCCTTGAATTGCTTTCGAAGAACCAAGAATGATGTAAACAGAGAGAGAGATGTAAGAGGCAAAAAATTTTAATTACATTTGCGTCATTAAACTTCACTTAATTTTGCCATCATCTTATTGCTTCATTTTTCCTCTATTGCCGGAGACTGAATTTTGTGTTTTTTTTTTTTAATTTTTATTTTTTGTTAATTAAAGTTAAAGATGATTTTCTACGTTGTTTAAAGTTAAAATAACTTTAGTTAAAAAAAAAAGTAGGAAAAATATCAGATGCTCTCTCGTGTTATACCTAGTCAAGTCATAAAGTTTGGTACACAGACAAATCGACGCCAAATAAAAACGAATTAATATTTTTCAAAATTTTTTTTTCTTCGTTTTTTTGGGTTATTTAATAGCTACAAATCTTAGAACAACTTATTGGAAATTACTTCCATTTGCCTTCCATCACGACTGGAGAAGAACTGACCACTCATCGATCGCGAGATGCATTTCATGCATGGGGAAATTGTCGTCCAACTCAATATTTGGGTGTGAGAGTAGAGCAAGTCTATGCCCTCTAATACGGACAACAATTTGTAATCCAATGGGTTAAGGTGTGGACTACCAGCTGGCCAATCATCCGTTGATATGAAGTCCGGAATGTTGTTTTTTAGCCACAATTGTGTCGTTTTTGCCTTGTGAGCTGGAACAGCGGACTCCTTGAATACTCGAGATGAGTTGAGATGCTTCTCTGGATGACCAAGCACACACAGGATTGTTCTATTTATTGAACGATTCTTCTAAGGTGAAGATTTTCTCGTCAGTAAACACAATTTGTCTGTGAGCGTACCGGCTGCGACAACGCTTTCAATTTTCGCTTGCGTTTTCCCTCCATAAGCAGGTGTAAAGTGTGTCACTTGTACGCCCTGAGTCCCAAATCTTCATGGACATGGATTTTTGCGAAATTTTGCATTTCCCGCCACAAGATTTTCTGTTTTTGCAGCGGTTTTCGGTCGATTCATTTCTTTACGGCTTTGATCGCTTCCGGATTTTTGACGGTCTTGTACTCCAGCAGTATCATCAAACAACTACACAGCACGATACACATAATTGCGAGTGATTCCAAGTCCGAAAGATATCGCCATTTCTGCCATGTTGCATTTTAGTAGGCCAACTACAATAATACGATTTTCGATGTCGCCTCATTCCATGATTGTAAACAATTGATGTCAAAAACTGTTTACATGGCAATAAAGCATAAAAGTCAACTGTCAAAACGCAGTCAAGATGAAATGGATGCACCCATTATTACATTCGTAATGAATGCGTTCAGTTGTGTATCAATATTTATGACTTTACTAGGTATTATATTGGAAAATGTTATAGAAAATTGTAATTACTTGCCAAATGAAAAATAATTCAAAAAAATACCCCGCCACGCCCATTTTTATGACGACTAATTATATGGGATTAATTATAATATGTAGTACTGGAATTGATCTAAATTTTTAATTTGAATATTTTGAAGCTTACTACTCTCATCTCTCATTTGTATAGACATTTATCATATGAGAGTAATTATTATGAGCTTAAAAATTATACACATAAGTATATCTTTAAATTGCTTATAATGCAGCAAAATTTAATTGTATTTACTTGCCGAATTAATGAAAATCGATAAAGACACCATCACGCCCATTTTGTTAGTTCATATGGTGCACACGTATAACCAAAAAAAAAAAACACCTCTATTTAAATTTCATACACAAATTGTTGGCATGCATCATTTATTTATGATTTTATGATATTATTTTATTTTCTCTATATATTTATTTTTATTCCATTTGTGTTCCATCACGCTTTTGGCCACAATCTCCCTTTCCAACGATTTGTTGTTGTTTGTTTCTTCAACATTTTGAGGTCTAAAATTAAAGTACTACACGTCGCATTTAATTAACTATTCACAAAATTTCACAAATTACCCATCTTGCATAATAATAACATGAAAAGACTGTTTTCTATGCTGCCGAATGAGGTTTGATGCCTTTTGAGAAAAGAACAGAAAAAAAAACAAGTCGAATGAATGAAACAAACGACCCCAACCACAACGTGCACAGCTTTCCATAGTATACATAGTTACATACGTAAGCATAGAAAACAAGTTAATGTTTTGTACTGTCGGTTTTTTGGGTTTTGTTTTTTTTTTTATTTTGTTCATGCTTCTGAGGGGTTGATCCTATTTGCCTATGGTGATGATGTTAATGCAGATGCTGATGCCGCCAATAGTACTGTTGCAGTAGGGTATTGGATTTTACTATTACTAGGAGATGGAAGCATTTTCAAAGAACCACATTCAAAAAGGCACCTTTTTGTTGGAATTCCTTCTCTATGAATTTTTATTTTTTTTTTTTTCGCTATTTATTATTTTTTATTTTTATTTTTTTTTTTTGTTTTCGTAATAGAAACCAAACATACAAGCCGTCCACCGTCTGAAAGCTTTTGCTAGGGGTTGTTTTCACTTTCAACTAACAAACAAACAAACAAATGAACAAAAAAAAAACAGAAAATTCTGAAATTCCATTTAAATTTTGTTCATACACACATTTTGGCCAAAAAGGTATATGTATGTGCTTATTTACTCACTCCCACTCCACTCCACATACATTCAATAATATTTCGCCGCCATATAAATGGGTCTTCTTCCTATATTCGTACCTATTGGGGAGGGGGAAAGCTATTTGTATATGGCACAGGTTAATGTTGTTGCTGCTGCTGTTACTACATATTACGAATATTACTTACTACTACTCCTACTAGCAATGACACGTATTATAACTACAACTAGAAATTTGTTCAAAACTGCAAATTCATTCAAGTAGGAAGTATGGTAGACCTTATAGAAGAAAAAAAAAACCCACAACAAAAACAAAATAAATGGTGATAAAAGTATGGGTTCATGATGAGTGGATGGAATGGAATAACCTAACATAGAGCAGTAAGATGGTAATGGAGATTCTGATACTGATCGTGATGGGTGATAGTGATGGTAGCTCCTAGTACATACGTACATACTACAATGCGTATGTAGTAAGTAGGTCCATTGTTGTTGTTGTTGTTGTTGTTGTTTTTCTTGCTGTTGCTACAACAAGTATAGGAATTTGAAGTATGTGCGTGTGTGCGTGTATTGTATAGCGGCTTTGTTGCCGCTTGCAAACTTATCAGCCTCCTTGCCATTGTTATCGTCGTTGCTGTGGTTGTTGTTGTTGTTTTGGATTGAAGTCAAATATGCCAATTTTATGCATGAAGAAAAATATGGCAGAAATTTAATTTAAATGTAAATTTGTTATTTTTGCTGCTGCTGCTGCTGTTGATGTTGATGTTGATAGAGATGGTGATGCTGATGCTGTTACCAACCCCTATTTATTATAGCCATATATATAATACAATATGTTTGAATTGATATGCCGTTTTCTTTGCATAAATACATACATGTATGTTAAGTCAAAGTAGGTTAAAAAAACATTTATGAATTTTTATTTTAGGTACCTTATGGACCTATGTGAACTTTACATTTATTCTCATCTATTTGTAAAGAGTTGAAATTCAAAAAGTTGTGAGTTCAAAAATTCTTATAATATATTTCTAAAACGACTGCACAATTTCGTACTCATATATAAATTATATGAAATATAGACGTGGTATTCATATGATTTCGACCATTCTGAAACTCATATATTCAATGGAATTTAGTTTCAGCTTTATAGTTTTATATTTTTGACTGCACAAAGCCTGGCATTCGTATGCTGAAAATATTCTAATGAGAAGAAATTTCAATACATTTTCACGACTCCAATGAGAATAAGCCAAAATACTCCCAAAATCCAAGGTAAAGCTTCACAGTAAAGAAAGCAACAATGTTGCAGGCAATAAGCAACATAAATGCTATATTTTAATATTCAGACTCATATTTCTGTTTTTCCCTTTCTCTCTCTCTCTCTCTTTCTCTGTCCAAAAGATGCATAATTCTCCATTTTTTTTAATATAATTCATCAAATTAATGTTTGCCCTCGTCATTGCATATATAATACATATAATCTGTGTATATGAATGTATATTAGACTTCGTGTATACATCTGAACTTATTTAGTTGCTTTAGCAACATTTATTTTTATATACAAATGTAGATATACATATGTAGATATACATTTAAGTTGCTAACTTGTGATTATACACAATGTAATATCCAACCAATATAGCATCATGTTGCATGAATAAGCATAAGGTATATGGTATATATATATCTATTATTGAAATTGCGTGCTGCTTTTAAGGTGAGAGAAAAAATTAATATTAATGATATTGTTGTGAAAGAAACTGATATGTATATTTCTTACTTTTGTCTTATGAAGATGAGATTGCTATTACAAGTAAAATGCATACCACCATGCTCTAGCTATTAAACTTTCAAGTACATGTATATTTATTTACAACATTCACTCCCATTATTCTACTAAGTATGTATGCATTCACACGTTCACGAACATGCAACATGATGAACATGATTGCATGCCAAAATATAAACAATAAGTAGTATCGTCTATATATTGTCCTACAGACCCAATTCAAGTGCATTGGTTGGCTGTCTGGCTGGCTATATGACTGACTGTTTTACTGACTGTGCATCTTGTGATGCATTGCTGATGATTAAACAACAAACTAACAAGCGAGTCAACCAGTTTCCCAACCAATCCAACCAAGGTTTAAACAATCAACTAATAAAAGGCATTGAAAAGCAAAGCAGGCAAATAAAATAAAATTATAAACGAAATTTTTATAAACGAAGCAACGATGAAGAAGAAGACACCGCTCATGTAGACATGTCTGCTGTCGGTTGTTGGTTTGGTTGTCTTCTTTGCCAACATCAAGTGAAAACATTATCATTATTATCGTTATTATTTGTAATTGTTGTTCCTTTTAGTCATATTTATTACATGGTGTATGCACTTTTACTGCCTTTGGTATTAGCTGTTGTGTATATTTAACCAATAACCAAAAAATATGAAGAAATAGAGGCGAAAGTAATGCTATGCTTATACACATATACTAAAACAATTTATATACAACATAATGTATACTGAATTTTTAGCCGAACAATTCGCCTCTTTGCCTCTCTAGGTGCTCTATATATTTTATTGCATTTTTTTTTTTTGCAATTTTTCTTACCCACAGCATAAAACAACAAGGTCAGTTTTATAATTAAAAAAATTTTGAAGCATTCGTTACATTATTTTCTTCACATTGCTATATGACCACTTTCGCTTCATAATTATAATTGCTCAAGCCGCACTATATAGACGTGGCTGCAGTGGCAACATTAATAGCAACAGTAGACCTTTTGTTGATATAACATATTTTATAAGCTGATCCATATCATCATTATCTACATCCGATCATTCAATCGACCGACCAATAAACAAATCGACCCATTTTTTTTTTTTATGAAAATAGCCTTCAACTAGTCTTCTACAGATATGGTACTTGGTGTATTATGTATGTTAGTTGCATATACAATAACAACAGCGTCATCATCATAATCAACAACAAGTGCTATTGGCTACTTGTAAATTTCTCATTGAAAAAAACTTTTGTGCATTTTTCATGCATGCCACTTTTGTTGTTGTTGTTGTTGTTGTTCCTTTAACTTCTTGACAATATCAATCAAAGCAGGCCAAGCATATAAGTACTCATGACGGATGCATTTTAATTTTCAAGCATCTTTTTCACTTTCATTATCATCATCATTATCATCATCATCATCATCAGCAGCAGCAGCAGCAAAAGTAGGTAGCGATAGCAAGTCCATTCAATTTCATTTTTATTGTTAATTATAAATGCTCTTACTGCTGGTGTTGTGCTACTGCTACTGCAACACTGCTGTTGCTTCAGCTGCTGGAAATATTCCCACTTGACAATATGCATTTTACTACTCATATGTATCATGGCTGCTATTATTGCTGCTCTTATATATACTGGCATTTACTAATTAAAAATTAACAGAGATATATAAAGCAATTACAAAAGACAGGAAGAAGAAAATAAAAAAAAAAAATCGTAGGATCAAATGGTGTTACCAGTTGCATGTATTTTTTTTTTTTCTTTGTCCTTAAAAAAAATTGCATAAATTGGTATTGCGAACATGAAGTCAGATGTGACTGTTAGCTTGAAATAAATTAATTCCAAAAATGTCTCGAGTTAATATATATCTTTTAAAATTTCCGAATATAATATTAACCAAGCAACTTATGTCTCAGGTCAGTCCATAAGTTCGTGCGTTTTTCTTAGGTGTTTTTCAAATAAATAAAAAAAGACGTTTTCAGAATTTATTAATCAATAATATATTTTACTGCATTATTTACAATGTTTTCCCAATGTTTGGGCAAATTTTTAATTCTTTGCTCAAAAAATTGTTTGTCCTTGGAGCCAAAATACGCGACGATATCCCTTTTTATAGCTTCTTTTGAGGTGTAGTTCTTATTACTTAAATGAGACTGAAGTCTGCGGAAAAGGTAATTATCGCAAGTTGCAATATCCGGAGAGTATGATGGATGCGGCATTAGCTCCCAGCCGAGCTCGATCAGCTTGCCTCAGGTCTGTCTTGCTGTATGCGGTCTTGCGTTGTCGTGCTGAAACAAAACTTTGCATCTGTTGACTAAAGAAGGTCGATTTTTTGGATAGTTGATGGCAATAATAATCAACTGTCTGTCGTCTGGGTTGGTTTCAGCAGATCAAAATAAATGATACCGGCCATATCCCACCAATAGGAAGCCATCTCTGGGGGTTAATTCTGATGTTCCATCTTTATCTAACCACTGCCATTTGCGAACTATATTATTGTAAAGGACCCATTTTTCGTCCCCAATAACAATACGGTCCAAAAAAACTCTCATTTTCAAGCTGAGAACACACATTCACTCTCTCCTGAAGGTTTGCGACGGAAAGCTTATGCGCAACCCATTTTCCCTTTGCTTTGGAACCTTGCTCAATTGAACTAGGTGGCTGTAAACTGTTACATGTAATGAATTTAACCTTCCAGCCATCATATTGACTGTCAAACTTGGCTCATCTTCCACGAGTTCCAGCAAAGCGTCAGAGTTAAAGACCTCAATACGACCAGAGCGTGGGGCATCATCAAATGTCACAATCACCACTTCGGAATTTGGAAAACCACTTTTGCGCAGTCTTTACGCACAGGCTGTTCTCCCCATGAGTTGCGTTTATTTCTGCAGTATCAGTAATTGCATTTTTTCCACTTTTATAAAAAAAAAAAAAAAAAAAAAATACAAAATATGCCTCTTATACTCGTTCGAAGATTCGATTTTATTTTTTAACAACGCGTACTTCTATTCGTTAAATGCACAATACCAAAATAATTCTTTATCTCTCACGAAACATTTTTTGTACACAACAAGCGTCTACTGTGAAACTATTGAAAAATAACGCACGAACTTATGGACTGACCTGATATATTGAGTATTCGATATTTAAAATTCCCAGCAACATTTCTTTGATACAATATTATTTTGCTGAAACAGAAACGCTGGCAACATGGCAACATTATTCAATGCATTTTTATACGTAGTATAATTTATTTACATAGTATGCACATATGAGCAATTATAAACATGCTCTTATAGTTATATGCATAAGATATATTATTATTGCTATTCATACAGATAAGTATAATATAAAATTGCCTGCGATATGAAGGATATCCGTTTAATAATTTCTTGCTGACCCATCATTATCATCAACATCAACATCCTCATCATCATCATCATCATCATCATCGTCATTCTCATCATTGTCTCTTGTTTAATTGTTGATATGACGATTTGCAAATTTGCATGCAAACTACACTAAATAGTCACTTGTACTATATACTGGATATTCATATCAAGCTATATACAGTCGCTTTCTTAAGATACTTGAAAAATTTTTTTTTTTTATTACAATTGTTTCCTTTTTCGTTTTTTCTTCTTCTTCTTCTTATTTTATTGTAATATTATTAAATTTTTTCTTTCTTTTGTACTTTGATAGTCTTTGTCATCTTTACTGTACTTTCATTACTTTTTATAATGTTTGATGCTTGACAACATACATGCAAGAAGTGAATTGCTTTTACATATGCACATAACGTACTACATTATAGTTTCATTCATTCATTCATTCATTTATTCATTGTTATAAAATATACTCACTCACTTAGTTCAATTCAATTGTGATTGAACTTTCATACATGACTGTGTATGTATTTCAATTCCTTTGCTTGCTATCTATGTTTCTATGTGTATGGGGCTTAAAGGTATGTTTCACTAGTTGAAAGGACTATCATTCCTCTCTATACTCTACGTAGCATAGATAGTCATGTAGCATTTTCCCTTCTAATACTTTCTTCATGGTATTTGATGCATTATTGAATCATTGATGTGTGATATTTTATGTATATACAGTACAGTACAGTACATATAGTTCAACACTTCAACAACAACATCATTATCATCAACAACATTATCATAATTATCATCATTGTGAAGTTCAACATTATTATGAATTATCTTCACATCAACATTTTCATTATGATGATCTTCTTTCACACCATTATCAACATCATCATCAACATCATTGTCATCATACCTACATCATTCCATTACAGTGATTATAACACCACAACTTTGCACATCACTGAATTTTTTATGCATGTATGTATGAAAGCATAGGTATTTCATCTTTTACATGCCATCAAACTTGCCAAACAGCAATGGCACATATACAAGTATACATGTATACGTATGATACATACGACTATTTTTATATGTCGCATATTCATTTATTTCTCAAGTGATTTATTTGAAAGGACATTTGCTTTTTACTTTTCTCTGATATTTTGCATAACAACATGTACTTACTGTTTATATTAAAGTTAAAAAAAAAAAAACACACAAATTTTTTATATAAAAAAAATATTTTGCTTTTTATAAATGTTATGTAAAAGGTCATACACGAATGCATAAGGTTTATGTGCTATATGCACTTCTATTTTGTTCATACCAACAACTATGTATTACGTGGATGTTATAAAAAAAAAATTCTGTAATTTATTTACGTATATTCTATTGATATTACAAACATACTGAGCTCTGATTGAAATATAACAAAATATAAAAACAGCAAAAGTAAATTAATTCTTTTACTAAAAGATATAAATAATAAAAATATTATTCAATACGAATAATTTTAAACATAAAATTCAAGAAATGAGTTGATAAAAAAAAAGATGTTGCCTCAATTTGAATGCCTAGCACTATGACAGTGAGAGAAGCATATTTTTAGGCTGATGGTTTGGATCGATCAATTATTGATTTTCCTACGATTCTGCTAAATTTCAAAAATGTCTATTCATCAGCAAATATCCGGAAATTTTCATGCAAAAAAAACTGTGGCAACATATAAAAGGAAGCATTGTGCCCATTTTCGATTCAATTATTTCTTTGCTTATGCATTCAACAATTTATATTTAGCTTTAATAGCATTTATTATGAAATGTACAATACAATTTGCTTAAAAAATCATTACAAAATCAAAATCATTTAAATATTATAAATAAAATTGCCCGAGAAAAGCAAAAAATCAAAGCTTTCATATAATAAATAATATTAGCACGTCTTGAAAATGTCTATAAATGAAAATTTTATTTTATTTCTATTTATTCCTATATTAAATGTGAGTATATTTATATGATATGCAAATAGCAAAATACTTATTTATATACACATTCATGCAATGAAATTAAATTTAATATTCAAAACACCTACAACATATTTCTTGATTATTTAGTAGAGAGCTTACAGCTAAAATGACAAACAAATGAGTTAAAAAAAAAATAAAAATAAAAATGGATTAATAAATAAAATAAAATAAAAAATCATATATTAATAATAAAAGTATAATAATGAATATATTAAAATAAATAAATATAGAAAAATAAATATTGAATAATTTTATTATTTTGCTCAATGCAAATACCAGCACAAAAACAAAAAATACAAACAAAGGGGAAATTAAAACAGCAAAGAAAATAATTCATTTTATATTAAAAATCAAAGCAAAAAAAAAAATTATTTACACATACATACACGTGAACATGTCATGTATATCAAAAGCGAAGCACAATTATAGAATCATATACATTAAGGTGGTTTAAATTGTATGAAGCAAAATATTAGCGCTGAACTTAAAACATAAAGCTTGCAAGATTTTAAGTATTTTTTTCCAAAGAGAACATAAAGATTTTTTAGATTTGGAATTTTCTACTATTATAAAAGTGGGGAAAATCCAAATATAAAATTAATTTGAGCTTTCTTCGGGGAAAAAATTCTTACACTGCTCGAAAATGTATGTTATTCAATAAAATTATGAGCCACCTTAATGTTCATATGTCCATATGCAGCTATCACTGTCTTTATCTGGTTAGCAATACCAATATCAATAAGAATAAATTAAAAATTCTTTAATCACCCAGTGAGAAAGTATCAGCAACATTTAATGAAGAGGCAATGAAACGATCCAATGAAAAATATTTACCACTTCAGTGAATCTGAATATTGAGATGCTATGAAAAATGCATATATTTCTTTACTTTTCTTACTTCATGATCTGAATACTCGAGAATGTTGCAATTCGACAGAGTTACCATCAATTCAAATGCTTATTCTGTGAACTGATTGAATGCATTAGCCACTGGGCAATCAATCAAGTAGTATATAGTGTATATTCTTCAAAAAATTATTCAATAAATTGCCAATACATTAACCACTTTCCCACTAGACAGCCAAGAAAATCATTCATTACTCCTCTTGCCATCAACTATTTCATGAACCAAACCTCTATACAATATTTTCATCAAGAAGAAATTCTTCAATCGGTTTTTATAATTTTTGCATTTACTCACATTCCAACTGGGCTTGGGCGCATAAATTGTACACATATATGTATCTACACATAAATATGTATATAGATATACATATATGAGTAAACATGTATACGCATCAAAACAAATCATGTTTAGAATTTTTAAGTGGGTGTTGCTGTGCGTTAAATAAGTATACTGGGTACATATGGAAGTGTAAACCGCTCGACGTACATGCATAAACACATATGAACATGAATAAATAATATTCCATTGTTGCTATTGGCAAAAAAAACAAAAAAAAACAACTGCGAGTGAGAATGAATATACATATAAGAGACAACATTCAGATACATATCGTACATATGTATATGCGAACATAACAACAAATTCAATATGCTATAAAAAGTTGAATGAACCCATCTAGTACATGTGTAAGATATGTAAGAAATTTGCAATGAAGAAAAAAAAAAGCAAAACTACAAAAATGTTCTACTAAGTACTACTCATCACTCTATTATGTACATACTATTATGATTCTATTCTATTACATATAATTTTATTGGTATAATTTTTATTCTTCTTGATTCTTTAAATTACTTTTCTTTTATTTTTTTTCGGACAATTTTCTGTCTATTTATTATACTCGTACGTATGTCGTTCATATTACTTACTTACTTACTTATGTGGCCATAACCACCGAATATCGATTTAGGCCGAAAATAACATGCTTCGCCAGCCATCTCTGTTCTTCGCTAGCTGGCGCCAGTTAGAAATTCCAAGCGCCGTCAGGTTCTCCAGTACTTGGTCTTTCCACCGGAGGTTTGGTCTTCCTCTTTTGCGTCGTCCTCCAGCGGGTTCCGAATTTAACACCTTCTTAGCTGGAGCGTGTTCTTCCATTCGCTCGACATGACCTAGCCAGCGCAGCCGCTGGATTTTGATGCGCTTTACTATGTCAATATCGGCATACAGCTCGTACAGCTCATGGTTGTACCTTATTCGGTACTCGCCACCAACGCAAATAAGTCCAAAGATCTTGCGTAGGACTTTTCTCTCGAAAACTCCAAGTATTCGCTCATCCGAGGTGGAAATTGTCCAGGCTTCAGCGCCATATGTTAGGACAGGCATGATGAGAGACTTGTAGAGTGTAGTTTTCGTTCTTCGAGAGAGGGCTCGACTTCTCAATTGCTTACCCAGCCCAAAGTAACACCTGTTAGCAAGAGTTATCCTACGCATGATCTCCAAGCTGACGTCATTACTGCTGTTAATGCTGGTTCCAAGATAGACAAAGTCCCTTACTACTTCAAAAGCGTAGTTGTCAACAGTGACGTGCTGTCCAAGACGCCGGGACTCTTTGTTTGTTGACACTAGATACTTCGTCTTGCCCTCGTTCACCGTGAGACCCATCCGACGCGACTCTCTTTCCAACTCTGAGAATGCTGCACTGACTGCTCGCGTGTTCATGCCGATTATGTCAATATCGTCGGCATACGCTAACAGCATGACACTTTTGTTGAAGATAGTGCCATTATGTCGTAGATCAGCAGCTCGTATTATTTTCTCCATAATAAGATTGAAGAAGTCGCACGATAACGAATCACCTTGTCTGAAACCCCGTTCGGTATTAAACGGTGCGGAGAGGTCCTTCCCAATTTTCACTGCACAACGGGAGTTATGCAGTGTCATTCTACAAAGTCGAATGAGCTTTGCAGGAATACCGAACTCAGACATTGTTGCGTAGAGGTAATCCCTTACCGGACTGTCGAAAGCGGCTTTATAATCAACAAATAGGTGGTGTGTGTCGATCTGTTTTTCTTGGGTCTTCTCCAGGATTTGGCGCAGTGTGAAAATCTGGTCGATGGTGGATTTACCAGGTCTGAAGCCACACTGATAAGGTCCAATCAGGTTGCTGAGCATAGGCTTCAATCTTTCACACAGTACGCTCGATAGAACCTTGTACGCGATGCTCAGGAGACTTATTCCACGGTAGTTGGCGCAAATTGTGGGGTCTCCTTTTTTATGTACAGGACAGAGAACACTGAGCCTCCAATCATCAGGCATGCTTTCATCCGACCATATTCTGCTTATGAGCTGGTGCATGCGGGTGAGCAGCTCATCGCCTCCGGTCTTAAACAACTCGGCAGGCAGGCCATCAGCACCTGCAGCTTTGTTGTTCTTCAGCCTTAAAATGGCCGTCGTTCATATATATGATAAAATTTAACGATGTATGTGCAAATGTAAACAATTCATTTTCATTGCTTTGTTGTTCTTCAGCCTTAAAATGGCCGTCGTTCATATATATGATAAAATTTAACGATGTATGTGCAAATGTAAACAATTCATTTTCATAAATGGCATTTATACTAATACATAGTTATATGATATATTTATATAGCACATGTATACATATGTATATCCCGGGATAATTTAAAGGCATACGAGTATTTAAACAGACATTTTACTAAAAAATAAATAATTTCAGTATTTTAAATTGTTATTATCGCAAGTACTATTCTCAGTGGTTCTAAATAATTTAAATTTCGTTTCTTTGAACAATCGGAAAATCAAAATCATGGAAAAATTAAAATAGTGATAATTTAATGCAATCAAATTAATTAATGTCGAAAAATATTTGCAACAATGTTGAAAATCTTAATTCAAACATATATTTTTTTTTTTGCAACATGTTTCTGCAATATTGTCGCCAAAATGCCAAATGTACTGAGATGAAAGCAAATGTTTTCCTTTGTCGTTAAGTTGACTCCTTTTGCCGAATATTCGTTTTTTATTAACAATTTAAATTCATAAAATTGTGTTTTTAATATTTTGACCTCTTTTTTGTTTTTTTTTTAAATAATAATACTCGTTATTCATATATACAATTACCATATTCACCATTTTCTCACCACACACCCCACCCCCACCATAGTCATCAGCAATGCCTTCAGTACAACCATCATCTGCTTCATTATAGAGCAGTCGAATTAATTAGTGTCAAAAAATATTTACAACAATGTTGAAAATCGAAATTCAAACATAAATTTTTTTTGCAACATGTTTCTGCAATATTGTCGCCAAAATGCCAAATGTACTGAGACGAAGGTAAATGTTGTCCTTTGTCGTTAAGTTGACTCCTTTTGCCGAATATTCGTTTTTTATTAACAATTTAAATTCATCAAATTGTGTTTTTAATATTCTGTCCTCTTTTTTTTTTAATAATAATACTCGTTATTCATATATACAATTACCATTTCTCATCACACACACTCCCACCATAGTCATCAGCAGCGCCGTTCATTACAACCATCACCTGCTTCATTATAGAGTTCTTAAAATGAAATTATACCTAAGTAACTTTAAAGTACTTAACTGTTTTCTCAGTTAACATGTGTGTGTGTGTGTGTGTGTATGTGTGTGTTATTGTCGAAACCAAATGTGTCTACTTAACCCTCTTTTGTACTTTTTAATATACTAAAATAGCGTTTCTGCAAAAATATATATATTTGTATACATCTATAGTCACAAAACAACAACACCTAATTGCAAAATAATGCTGCTAATGTTTTTTATTTTTATTTTTTGTTTTTTATCGTTGCTGCTGCTTGTTGTTGTTTGTTATTATTGTTGCCGCTACCGCCATCATCATCATCATCATCGCTACCGCCATATATAGCACCATCAAATGCTTCACATAATTTAACTTAAACATGTGCTCTTCCGTTTTTAGCTCTTTACAATTTTGTACGTGTACAAGTGTGTGAATATATGTGTGCGTGTGTGTGTGTGTGTGTGTGTATGTAAATGCTCTTATGCTTATTTTCATAATTCTTCAAGCACTTTATTTGTTATTACTCACAAATTTAAAGCGTATCCAGAGAAAGGAGAAGAATACAAATAAAATAAACAGAAAAAGGCAATAAGCATAGAAAAAGAAGAAGAAGAAGAAGAGAGCAAAGAAAAAAGGGTTAATTGTAAAAAAAACGAAAATTATACTTTTAGGCGCAATGTAATGTAAATTTATATATATATGCAGCAAAATAGGCATAAACAAGCATTTGCATAGAAATTAAATTGGCTACAACATTTTGGCGATTAAAATGTTTGAGTTGGGTAGACGATTGCCAGCACATTCGAGGTATAAGGTACATAGGTTCTCTTAAAGCGAGCTTCATTGTACAGAAGAAAGGGACTTTATGAAATTTATTATACAATATTTCTATTCTCTTCAAGTTTATGTATTCTCATTTCTTTATGCTTTAATATATTTTAGTTGACAGACGCTTGTTTTTTTGTTTTTTTGGTTATCTTTATGGGTTTTTTTTTGCTAATATTTTGTTAATTATAATTATTTTAATTATGTAAATTCTGTGAAAAACGTTATAAAGTAGAGTAAATATATAAAACACATGTTTTAGTTGGTCTTTAGACATTCGTTTATATAACAGTTTTATTACAATATTTTTAAATATTTTTTTATCTCTCACGAAGAAACATTTATAACGTAAAGGCATAAATATTGAGCCCCACAAAGTTACTTTTATAACTTAAATGCTTAAATATTGGGTCCCACGAAGTTAATTTTATAACTGAAATGCATAAATATTAGGCCAAGTCTACATTAATTCAATTGGCAATGCAATACATTGGCGCAGTGTCACTTTACCCGATTATCTCTGGTAACACTGATCCCGGCAGGCGTCCATTTATGCTGCATTTGAAAGTCGACATTTTCAGAAAATATTTGTTTGTGACGAAATTGAAAAAAAAAAAAATTTTGTATTTATTTGTATTTGAAAATGCAGTTTTCTAATAAGGAAGTTTTTAAAATTTTAATTTTAATTCTATAGAAGCAAAAATGCCACACAGGCATATGAAAATATCTGGGTAGTTTATGGACACATCGATACATGTGGTATAATGTTGCTTCTAATTATTATATTTTGAAGATTTCGAAGCCAAATATTCACTTTGGTATTGCCGTTCAATTACAGAATGAGTTGAGCAAAATTCTATGAAAACCATTTACAATATCACCGAGGTATATTCATTTCAATCCATTCGAAAGGGACTACTATTGTGGTGTAGTTATTTCTGAACTTTGCTTTGAACGTTTCTGCGCCGAATTGAGCATCTCAGAAGCCCTATTTTTGGGAAAAATGGTTTCAATCAGAAAAATTGCAAATTCCATTATCAATTTTTTTTTTGTTTAAAAAGCATAAATTTCAATAGAATTAGTCATGTTAGCATTCAAAATAGTTACTATTTTTTTCCATAGATTTTACATGACAAATATTAATTAATAATAATGTTGGTACTTCCTCTTACAATTGAATATTTATGCAATTTCGTTGAAATATTATTATTTTATATATGAAAAATGTGTTAAAAATTCATTCGTATACATTTTTTGAAATTCCAGAAATTATTTGGCTTCTCATAAAAATCAAATTAAAAATGTTATAGTTTGTTTTTTTTTTTTTTTCTCTTCTATTGAAAATTCCATTACATATGAATGTACAATACAGTACTTATATGTATATAAAAATAGCATCATTTTTGGAAAGCATTTTCATAACACAACTGGTATGGGTGCACGTGGTGTTACTTGCAAAATTGCCAAAGAATACAGAACAAAAAAAAAAAAAAAAAACAACTAGATACAGCCAAATAAAAATTACAACAACAGCACATATTTCAAAAAATTTTCCAAATCATATAAGCTACATATATATGTACAGAATTTGTTTTAAAAAATTACTAATACACATACTCTGCATGTATGAAATACATTTGTATATATCGTACCAGCATATTTGTATGGAATTTGCTATAGATAACTATGTGTACAATGATCACTACAGCATTATATATTTATGCATATTCATATTCGTTGAATGAAAATTATACCAAACAGCTATGGAAATCATGTTATGCCGTAATATGCAGTCAATAGCACGTACCCGAATCTATAACATGAATGCATTTCCGTTCAAATTTTACAAATAATAAAATTAAAAATTTAAGGTTAGTATTTGCAGGTAAATTAAATAACAATTTTAATACGATGGTAGGAAAGGAAGTAGTTTATTAATTATTTTTTTTTTGTTTTGTTTTTTTTTTTGTTTACCAGTAATTAATGGATTCTATTGTGTAATGTTGCAGTGACAAATTTATTATCACAGACATTTGGTGTGCGTGTGCGACTTTGGAATATAAAAGAATTCACAAATATTGTCACGTCGTGCTACATTTGTTTCAGGTGTAGAATAAAACTAATTTCATTGCCGGAGCAGATTTTCATTGAATTTCATCGAGTTGCACATATGAAAAGTGGATCGTGTTGAATAAATAAGAGTGGCATCCTTCCTATATTTTTGTTTCATAAAATATTGAGACGTACTATCCTTACACTTGGATTAAAACAAGATTTTAAGTATTTTCAGATTAATTTTTATACTCTGTTTGTAGGCACTTGATGGAATCCATGAAGATATGGAAAAATGTAGATTTATTTTCTGATCAATGACGTCTACGTTCGTATATATAGTTGACTAAAATTTGAAATTTGGCATGAGTAACCTCTGATCTAAGGATATGGATGGTATTGGTAATGATCATGATCGATCAACCGCCACGCCCACACGGAGCAACCAATGTGACTAATTTAGGAATTTTTGAAATGTTTAACTTGCTATAACTCACTTAGTATATCATCTAGGACAACAATATTTCTCACATAGAGTTATATTACTCTGATAACTAATCTTGCTAGAGATGGGGGATCTACGATCAATTTTTATAATAGCTCCCACACAAAATGACTGCAGTTCTTAATAATTTAAACCTCTGTAACTTCGGTTGTATTTCGCTTAGAACAACCATAATTTCCGCTTAGACTAATATTGTAATTGGAAATAAGCTGACATGAAATCAGCAAGCCACGCCCACTTCTTTATGCGGCTCCCATACAAAGTCGAGGATATTAGAAAAATTGACAACCGCCCTAACTTACGAACTGTTGGGCAGAAGATAACCATATTTAAGTTGTGTGCTAGTATTATAATGTTTATTAAACTCGCAAGAAATGGTTGAGCCACGTCTATTTTTTATAGTAGCTCCCATACAAAATGACTGAATTTCTTTAAAATTTAAACCGCTATAACTTTGGTTGTATTTCGCCTAGAATAATCATAATTGACACTTAGATTAATATTGTAGATGGCAATAAGCTGACATGAAATCAGCCAGCCACGCCCACTTCTTTATGCGGCTCCCATACAAAGTCGAGGAAATTAGAAAAAAATTGCAACCACCCTAACTTACAAACTATTGAACGGAGGATAAACATATTTAAGTAGTGAATTAGTATTGCAAAAATAAGTAGATTTACAAGAATGAGGCAAACTACGCCCACTTTTTTATATAGCTTCCATATAACGAGTCGGAAGTTGTTTTATATTTAAACAGCCATAAAAGTAGAGTAAATATAATTTAGAAGTTCAAGGTACAATTCGATGGTCCCAGACCCTCTGTAAGGTAATTGTTTTTTTTTCCATTTTTTGGTTATATGCCCATATGTATTTCTTAGCAAATTTAATTTTTCAACGATTTATTTATATTGCACTTGTTTGTAAAATATTTGTTTATGACATTAATAGCATTAATCATATTTTGTTGTTTATAAACATCATACATATGCTTATGATTCTCTGAAAACTTGTTTTCATAATTTATATAATTTTTTAAAATCATAAAATTCCCTTTTACCCACATATAGTATATGCACTATGTTCACTTATAAAAATGGCAATTAATATGATCATAAAAAAAATGTGAGTGCAACATTTGCGGCTAATTAAAAAATATAAAATAAATTTTAATTATTTATTTGCAAATGTAAATATATGAAAAAAAAAAATTTTTTTTTTGTTCATCAAAAAACCATTATACATTTTTACAACTTGTCCAAAAGCAGACTATTAAAGTCAAACAACTGCTTAGTGCATATTTACTACTAGTACATATATCTCTTGTCACATATTCCTACACTAACGCATTTACCATTCCAACATAAATTTAATAAAAAAAAAAAAAAAATAGACAAAATAGAAAACAAACAAATAAACACTTTACACAGTTGTTGTGATTTTATGCACCGTTAGCTTTTAAAGTCATAAAAGTTCCCTTTTTATTTTTTCTTCTTTGACATCATCATATTTTTTGTAGGTTTTTTCTCTGGTCGATTTTATACTAAAAATAGGAAACAAAACAAAAAAAAAATAAATTGTTTGAACTATGAAAAAATATAGGGGAGAATATATACGCGCAAACATATAATTTTTACTATATATAATGAATGCAGGTACTCGTACATTATATTCATAAATGATATGAGGGAGACATGTTTACATACATACATGCATAAAGAATTATGCACACAGACACACACAGAGACAGATATAAGTACCTACTAAAATGTATAAAACATGTGAAAGAGTGTGCATTAAAATCCATTTGTGCGTTATTTATTTGACTTTTGCGAAAATGTAACAATCAAAAAAAAAAAAAAAGGAAATCGCTTGAATTCAACAAAAAAAAAAGTAACCAATGGTTCGGATTTTTTGCTGTAGTGAATAAAACTAACAAATGGAACATGAATATTAATAACAGCAACAACAACAACAACTACATATTGTTACAATTATAATAAAAACAACTGTGAAAAATGTCAACAATCATGTGAAACGCATAAAAAGCATTTATATCCCTATACATAACATACAGCGTCGTTCAACGAGAGGTGCCATTTTAAAATTTAAAACAAAAATGCAATAATTGCGATTGTATCTCGCGAATAATAGTTTTAATATAGTCTTTGAGTGCTTCAATACTTGCTGGAACATTAACAGGTCAACGTTAATGCTCCAGCATCTTTAACGTAGTCCCATAGAAAAAATCTCGGCGGCCACTCGGAAATCTCTATTTCGAGAAATCACACGTCCAGGAAATTTTTCATGTAATAGAGCCAATGTCGTCCACGTCTGAGGCATCTATTTCAGACCCAAAAAAGTCAATTAACATCGTTCGGTAACACAATCCATTCACTGAAACGGTCGCACCCGCATCATTTTCAAAACCACATGTCCCACTGACATCGCCACTACAAAAATCGCACCAAACTGTCATACGTTGTAGATGCAGAGGTTGTTCGATCATTTATCTTGGATTTTCGGACCCCCAGATGGGACAATTTTTCAAATTCACGGACCCAGATTGATGAATAGTGAGCCTTATCACTCAGAGTAATTTTGTTTGAGAATTCATGATCTTCCTCATGCATTTCCAGCACCCAATCAGCGAATATAACGCATTTTCCGTGGTCTAAGCGCTTTAATTCTTATGTCAACTGCACCTTATAAGGAGGTAGGCCAAGAGCTTTATGCAAAATACGATGCAAAGTGACTTTGGATAGCCCCAATTCATGTGATCGTCTCAATATGGACAAATCTGGATTTTCAGCCACACTCTCAGCTAGAGCTGCGATATTTTGAGTTGACTTAGCCGATCAAGTACGAGTTGGAGTCTTTACATCACTAGCTTGTTCGAAACGTTCGAATTTATGGATTAATGTCACCATAGCTGTGCGAGAAGACGTTTGATGATGGCTGAAAACAGCACGAATTCTACACATATTGTTCGCGTTATTTTCACCTTTTTTGTTGTGAATTTTCACTATTTCATTACATTGTGTAAATGTCAACGAATGACAGTTATATGTTGATTTCTAAAATTTAAAATAACATCACTTGTTGAAATACCCCGTACAAACTAAGTTTGAGCAGCAGTATGAGCAGTATTAGAACTCATGAGCAATCAAAATATCCAACTTGCTAAGAAATCCCATTTTCCTGA
Organism: Megamerina dolium; assembly: GCA_963854835.1. Classification (NCBI taxonomy): domain Eukaryota; kingdom Metazoa; phylum Arthropoda; class Insecta; order Diptera; family Megamerinidae; genus Megamerina; species Megamerina dolium. Next base: position 108,648,742 of record OY978525.1, read on the forward strand.
TGAATGTTTACTAAATTTGAAGAACCTGAAGTTGTCTCATGCAAAGTTTGCTTCGATTAATGTGGTCGGTCATCAGTATCATCAATTGGTCCTTCCAAGTGAGGCGGATTATTGACATCAAACCGCTAGTTTGAAATTTCATCAATAACCTCTGGTACTGAGAACAATGTCACACATTTTTCAATAGCGTCCTTCTCAAAAAATTTTCAGTTTGATTATACGTTTCCAATTTGATATAGAAATAACACTGCAATTCAATAAAATACCATCTTTTTTATGAAGCCTGAACTGTCAACTGTCAAAATTTATACCACTAGAGTCAATTGAAATGACATTAGTAGTAAGCAAATACGTACAATTGCCATCTATGTATTACAAAATACGTCATTATTTTTCCAACAACTTAATACCTGTAGTCATATGGATAATATGGATATAAAATTCGATACATTGAATTTTCAAAATCCAAATTTTTTTTCCATTGATTTGTTAAATTAAATGATTTCTCTCTGAATTTTTATTATACGTTACGTTCTACTATCGTAAAGCTATCAAAAATAGAAAAAAAAAAGAAAAGAGAATGTAATCAATTGCATGTGACAAGCTTAAACTGACAATAGGCTTTCAAAATTTATATAAGAAGGTACCACCTGTTATTGTCGTATTATATATTGTTTGTTGATGAGGGTAATATTTACAAATATTTATGAGAAGAATATTGTATTACGCTCCAATCATTGTGATCAACGCCACCCACTGTTAGTATCAATTTAACTATTGTATGTGATATGATGCATGTTGGCCTTTCTGTGATTGAGAATATTTCAAAATTAATATTAATTTAATGAAAATTTCTTTAAGATTCATAGAATTGTGAATTTATTATAAAATATTTATAGCGGTGAATTTATAATGTGACTCGAAGCGAACAGGAGGCCTTAAGTCTTTAAAGTAATTTAGTTATTTTAAATATGTAGACTCAAGAATGGGTGCAGTATATCAGTAGTATTTGTTGAAATTTTAATCGAATAATTTTTGATTTTTTTTAATAACAAAATTATAGTAATTATTATAGTATTCTACTCTAGACAATATGTGAACTAAAATCGTCTTTTAATGGAGTTTTTCAAATTTGAAATAACCAATATTATAGTGAATTATTTTATAGAAGCTTCATTTAGTTCATCTTATAAATAACAATATATAATTTCAATATTTTCAACATTAAAACACATTCTGAACTTTTTTTAGGTTACTAGTTTAATATATAATTATTTGATATGGGAAGTTATATATATATTAGCCCCATTTCAATGCTCATTAAAAGTTATCGATCATATCGAATTGCAAGTATAAGAATGTGTAACCCATTTCATATATACGAGTATACATATATACGATACTATATAATTTTGTCATACGTTTTAAAGCATTGCTAATTATATTTGTTATGTTGAAGATGAAGATGAAGATTTCTATTTCTATTTCTAGTTACGATGCCTTTTCTTTAAACATATATAATTGGAAATATTTAATATAATATAAATATACCATTGTTCTATTTGTCACGATTAATAAAAAATTATTTGTACGCTTCATAAAAATATATATATATATATATATATATATTTTGATTGCTTTTTGTTTTTTTTTTTTTTTTTGCTTTGCTTTGTATTAGAAATATTTATTATAATATTTTTACTGTTTTTTTTTACAATAACTATTTCATTACTATTACATTACCTTAAAAATATATAAATATATATAAATATATGTATGAAATAATACTGGTATTTTATATGCATATTTTTACATAAACATATTATATATAAAATATTTTATATTCATATTTATATAGCCAGTTGAAAATTCCCCCCCATTTGACCTAAATTTTGAATGTGTTCATTTTAAAAATGCAAAACAAAGAGAATAAATATAATAAAAAAAATAAGTAGGTAACTATAAAAGCACTAACTACGTAACTAACTACATACTACTGCTACTACTACTACTACTACTATTACTTCTACTCAGTATTCATAAGTGAGTGAGCAATAAATTGTGAGGAAAAAAAGAGAGCATTTTATTTATGCTAAATTTAATTTAAATAACAAAAAAAAGCTACACCTGTTAAACTTTAAACAATTTAAAATTGCAAAAAAAAAAAAAAAATGGTAGTAAGCTAATAAAATTAAAAATCGAGTAAAACCAAAAAAACAGAATTTAATATTTGCTTTTCTTTTTAATATGCATAACTATGAAGAATGGTAAAATCGTAAAAATTTGTGTTAGAACAATTATTTTGACTATGAGAATATTTCTATAACAAAAATTGTGAATTAGAAAAATCATTTTAACCATGAGAATATTTAAATATACAAAAATAAAATAAATAAATAAATAAGTATGCCCCAAATCGTAGCAAGTCTTAAAATTCGAAAGTAATTCAAGATTTTTTTTTTAATGCAATTATTTATTGCAATCTCTTGCATTTAACATTCAGCAATATATATTTAAATTAAACTTGTAATTTGTGGTCTTTCATGGAATGCACCCAGTAGTGCTACCATTCCTTATCTGAAGGTCATTAGCATAGGTCTACTTTGAAAGACTAAAGAACTCACACGTCGTGACGTCACGATAGATTTGGTTGTTTTTTGAATATAGTAAGGCGCACTTTCAATAATCTTTAGGGTTTCTAAGTGGAACCTTTGCAGTATTTCAACATTGATGGTAGCTGCAGTATCCCACAGCTGCATACCGTATCTTCAGATGCTCAGTACAAAAACAATTTGCTGTTGATTGAGACGTGGGAGTTTCGATTTATGAACCAGTCTAAGTTTTTGAGCCGTTTCGATTACCCAGAGTATGTGATGGTAAATGTATGTGTGTTCCAGATCCATCTTTTGTCGAATTGCATATCAAGATATTTTTGTTTTATCACGTTGAGAAATATTTATGTCATCGAGTTTGACGGCTGTACAGCTATCTTTTTTAAGAGTGACTGTAACGACTTTGTTAAATTGAACCAGATTTTCAATTTTTTTAGCCAATCAGTAATTCTATCTAGCCCTCAGTGGAGTTTAGATGAAGCTAAGTGTGACTTCTTCTGTTGATTTGTAAAACATAAGTGTAGAGTAGATAAAGGACTGGTCCCATAAAACTACCTTCGAATACGTCATGTGAACTTTCATGGAGTTTAGATTATGCCCATAGGTTGTTAAGATAGAACTTGATGAATAAATGACAGAAACGATTTCGAAAGAGAGAAACTTTTAAGAACACATTAATATTTTCAAATGTTTATCAAATAGTTTTTTCAGACGCATTTTTATTTCATTTTAAAAATCATATTTTCAAACATTTGTTTTTTTTTGTTTTTGTTTTTAATAATTTTATTTTAGTTGAAATTAATGGGGATCACAAATGATGATTATTTTTTAAAATTAAATGAAAAAATAAAAAAATATTCTAAATGACGATGATTACACCGAAGTACATCAAAATGATACTGATTAGACCATCAATTGGAATCAGTAAGAATTTGTATTTTAATTATTATTTATAGATTTTTATTTTTTAATTTTTTTTCAACTTTCAAACAAATTATTTTTTGTTTTTTATATTTTTACTCTACCAAAAAAAAAATATTTTTTGAGATTAGTATTTTTTTTTTTAAAGAAAAATCTTAAAAATTAATTTTTATTACTGAGCAAAAAAAAAAAAAAATTTATCTCAAATAACAATTTTTATTCATAACGAAAATAATAAAAATCAGACTATAATTATTATCGCTGAACGAAAAGTTTTTAATTTTAAAATACATTTTTTAAATGTTGCATATAATAATTACGGTCGCTTGTTTGAAGATAAAAACATATTCAACATGTAAAAAATTAAATAATATTCAAAACTAAAAAAAAAAGAATGGAAAAATGATGGATAACAAGTGCCTAGACAAAATAATAATATTCATACAAAGCCTAGCATACTTTTAGGCATTTAATTAATATTAGCTATCTATGCCTGATGTATGCTAATTCAATTTGTGCAGCAAAATAAAAAGCGACAGAAAAACAAAAAATTCAACATTAGTAGCATTAGAAAAAGAGCAAACATTATCAAAGGACTCATAAATAAAAAAAAAATAGCAAGCAGAGTGAGAGAGACAAGTTATGCAGAAGTGTGCATATATGCAGACACATATGCTCTTGTATTTACTTTTTCATGAAAATTTGGTAAATAGTGTGTTTTTAAAAATATGATTTAGTTTTAAATTAAAAAAGAATAATAGTAGAAAAATAAGAACAAGATTTCGAAAAAAGAGTACTAGCAAAACTAAAAGGAGATAGTAAAAGATAGTACAAGAGGAGGAGGAGAAAATGTTCAATATATTTTATTTTAAATATATTTTATATGTATTTTATTTAAATAAATTATATTTATAATAATTAACACTGCTTCATGTGCATATACTACAAATGTATATGTACATATATAAATTTATATGTATTCCTTTATGCATCTACTTGTATTAATGAAGTAAACATACAAAATAATACATGTCTGCATATTTATTTATTTTTTTTTTTTTTACAAAATAAGTGTATAGTAATTGTAAGTGTGCACTTGTGGTAAAAGAAAGGGAACAGAGTAAGAAGGAGAGGGAGGGAGATTTTTTTGTTTTTATAAATGAGACTTAAGTACATGTATATTTATGAGTTTAAGGGATGGATATGTTTATTTGGATAAATATACAACTGACTGATGTTTTTCTTCTTTCCTTTCGATGGTAGATGAATCAACTCAGCTTTGCTGTTTTACTCTCCTCTAAAAAATTTTACTTTCGTAGCCACTTTGCTTTCATCTTAAAGCCAAACAATCGTCTCTCATACATATGTGAGCCAATTTGAGCACATTTAGCTAAATAAATCTACAATTTTTGTCATTCAACTCACATTATACACGTACACGCAAACAATCCAAACAGACAGGCAGGCAGGCAGGCAAGCAACCAAGCACGCACGTACTAACTGAAATGATGTAGGAATAAAATTACGAAGAAAACTTAAACTTTTTAACTTATTCCTTAGTCCTTACCATCACTTTTTCTCGAACATTCGTACTTTCTTACTTAAGCTATTTAAGCTTTGCTCGATGCTTACTTAAATAATGAACAACATGGATTATTTACGTCGTAAATGATACTTGCTGGTATAAGATGGTGGTGGTGGTGGTGGTTGTTTGTCGAATGTTTGCCGCTAAAATTGCTGTTTTATTATATATAGTATTAGTACCTATATATATATGTATATATATATATATATATTCTTATTGCTATTGGCATTATAGTGCTTACATAATACATAACATACTAAACTACATGGTGTTTGTTATGCTGCAAAAATTACAACGGGAAACTATTAATTTTGGTTTCCAAAATCCCCCAAACACAAACGAAAACTTTATAGAAAAGTTCATTTTCATTATTGCCCATTACTGTTGTCGATATTTTTCTACGAATATTTCGATACATTTTTGCTTTTCCCTTTCATCATCTTCGTTTAGTTTATTCTTTGAATTTAATTTTTCTTCATTCTTACCAATAATCCGCAATATCCTTAGTTGGTTTGATCGAAGAAAGTATGTAAAGGATTTAAAGTACTACAGCTTAACAACATTTTAATGAAAATATTGTAGTTAATCGAATATATGAGTATTAGAAACGTGTATATAATAAATTTATTAATATGCATACGTGTATAAAATCAACGTAGGTAGAGATTCTGGAATTTTTATGAGCTCAACAATACTGGAATAGACTGGTGTACCACTCAAAGTGGATTAAAATTTCGATTCTCAAATGCAAAGATGAATAGACAGCGAATACTTGAGTAGACTCATATACCACTCAGAGTGATTAAACACTTCGATTCACATATATGCGAAAATGAGCTGACATTAAAGTCTTGTGTCAGTCAAGATGTTAAGTACACTACAAGAGGTGTCATTTTAAATTTCCCATTAATTTTCCAGATGTCAACATATAACTGTCATTCGTTGATGTTTTGCAAAAAATAACCAGATATTTTCATATACGAATTGATACAATGCACTCACACAATGTACTGAAATAGTGAAAATTCCCTACAAAACCCGGCGGAAATATCACGGGTATGATTCGTGAAGTTCGTACTACTTTTGGCCATCATCAAGCACATTCTCGCATAGCTCTATTGATATTAATCGATAAATTCGAACGTCTGGGATAAGTTAGTGATGTAAAGGCTCCAATCGATGCTCGTTGGGCTAGGTCAACGGAAAATATCGCAACTATAGCTGAGAGTGTGGCTTAAAACACAAGTTTGTCCATTTCGAGACTATCACAGCAATTGGGCCTATCCAAAGTCACTTTATGCTGTATTTTGCATAAAGATCTTGCCATACATGCCAATAAGGTGCAGTTGATACAAGAATTAAAGTCTTTAGGCTAGGGAAAATGCCATATATTTGCTGATTGAGCGCTGGAAATGCATAAAAAAAAATCATGATTTCTCAAACAAAATGATTCCGAGTGATGAGGTTCATTTGCATCTGTCTGGGTACGTGAATAAGCAACATTGTGACATCTCGAGCTCAGAGAAAACTCATAAGAAATAGTCGAACAACCATCCAAAATGAGTTGAAGTTTGGTGCGGGTTTTGGAGTGGCAGCAGGCAGCATAGTGCGACCGTTTCATTGAAAGGATTGCGTTAGCGAACGATTTTGATTTTTGCCTGAAATTGATGTTATCGACGTGGACGATGTTTATTTTCAGCTCAGCAGCACATAACATAAGCTGGTGAAGCAATGGCTCCATTGCGTGAAAAATTTCTTGGCCGTGTGATGTCTTCAAATCGAGACTTTAAGTGGCCGCCGAAATCGTGCGCCTTAACACCATTCGACTTTTTTCTTTGGGGCTACATTAAAGATAAATTCTATTAACAAGATGACGAATGGATTAATGAACATTTTCCGGCAGAGAGACCAACATACTGAGTATGATGAGAAGAGAGTTCAGCAAATAGAGTGCAAGTGACATCATTTCTATTAGAGCACTATCATTGAGTCTCGTTTGTTTCATTGCAAATATTTTCTTATACGTAGTTATTTTTAATATTGTTTATATTATTTGTTCATTTTGTTGTTTGTTGTTGTTGTTTTTTTTATGATATCAAAAAGAAATATATGCAATTTCATTGAGACTAGAGCACAAAGGATAGAATGAACAACAATGCAGTATAAGAACAATAGCACAACAATGCAACAATGTAAAACTTTAATAATCGATTTACATTTTCTTAATTTCATATATTGTATATTTTGTTGTTGTTGTTGTTGTTGTTGATATTGTTTTGTGTCATTTCTAGTATATAGCATTTTAATTTTTTGTTTTTTGTTTTGTTTTTACAACTTGTTACAAGTTTTTTGTATAAATATGCAAGTATAATATATATAGATATATATGAATTACTAACCCACTAACTATATGTATATATGCTTTAAGCCATAGAAATGCAGAAAGGACGAAAGTAAATAAGACGAAGTTATTGGTTTGAGGAGATTGTTTAGAAGGTAGAAAGGCAAACATTTGTTGTTGTTGTTGTTGTTGTTGTTGTTATTTTTCTTCTTCTTCTTCTGCTTGTTCTTTATCGCTTAGCTTTGTATAAACAAGTTTCTTCTACGAAGCTCTGATTAACATAAAAACAATAAAAGAAAGAACAACAATAATGAAAGTGTGTCCATTTGGTGGTTGGCTGATTGTTATGGTTTTTCTTTTTTTTTAGTTTTTTTTTGTTTTTTTTTTTTTTGTTTTTGCTTTCTTGCTTTTTGTCTTTCTCCCATTTTATTATAGGTGATAGCAGTTTTGCTTTCTTTTTTTTTTTTTTGCTTCTTTAATATAACTCTCTGTTTGCATGGTTTGTGGGACCTCACGTGCAGCAAAGTAGCAGTTTTTGTTGTTCTATTTCTTTTGTTTTTGTTTTTGGTTTATTTCAGGGATCAACATTTTTGATCCACTCAAAACGTTTTCATTTTAGTTTTGTCATAATTTAAATAATTTTATGATGATTTCTTTTCAGTTTTGTTTTTTTTTCTCATTTTGGTACTCTTATGATACTGGTTTACTAATGTATACATATGTGTCCCAAGTGTTTGTGACATCAATAAAAATAAGTTTTGGTTGCTCCTTTTTTACTATAATTTTTATTTTTTTTTTTTTTCTTATACCACAAATAAAGATATTTGGTTCTGTGACATGAAATAATTTATATTAGTTTGCTAGAAAAGCAAGCTACACCATCACCTGCATACTAATTTGGAAAAAAATATATTCTTGAAGTAATGTTGTATTTTATATTTTATTTACAAATGTAAAATTACCTTACATTTGACATGAGAGATTTGGAGCATCAGTGCGAAGCATCCTAATTGTGAAAGAACTCCTTTGCGAATATAATAGAAAATATCAATTAATGAATGATCGTCATAACACTGTAAAAGTTCGCTGGAATTGTGTCTATTAACTTAGGGAAAAGTTCTCACTCGATCAAGACAAAGTTTGTCTCTTTAGCAATGCTCACACAATCCAATAAAATGGACTAAGAAAGTTCTATGAAACTGTATGGTTTCTTTAGTTCTAGCAAATAATATGATTACTTAGAAAATTAATATAATAAATATAAGAAAAAAGATAAATCTATGCAGAGAAGTCTTACTGTGGCTTGTGAGCTTATTTCCGAGTCACTTAACAGAGTTACGGTATACAGAGATTTTGAAGAGTGCAATGCCATAACCAGGAGAGCAAATACTGTAAATTAACATAGCAAATTAAATATATTTGTATGAATGAATTCTCTCTATATGTAATTCATATTAAATTTCAACAAGTGATATTACTTCCTGATATTTCTAATTGCCTTTTACATGTCTTTATGCCTTGATTCTTTTTCAAAATTAATGGAAACTTATAAAATTTTTATATTGTGAAAATGATCATATTTGGTAAACACTTTATATATAGTAGTTTATAGTCATATAAATATAAATATATACATTTGCGTGAATGGAGAATACCTATAAGTACTAAAACCACATACATATATAGAATTTATTTATAAAAATATTTTCTATTATGTGATCTTATTTCAATATAATTTGCTATGTTAATTTACAGTATTTGCTCTCTTCAAAATCTCTGTATACCACAACTCTGTTAAGTGACTGATATTGTAATCAGAAAAAAGCTCAAAAGCCAAAATAGGACTTCTCTGGTATTAAAAGTTCTCTAATCTAAGGATCTTCTAGCTTTTTTTCTTCAACACATTTTTAGCTTTGGCTTTCTTGACTTTCGTTAAGTAATCGATTCCAGAATTTGTTTTACGAACTCGCAAAACTACTCTTCGAAGCATATTATTTTTAACAGATTATTATTTTAACATTTCTGATAAAATAAATGTTATAAATTAATTAAAAATGTTCTATTTTAAGGAAAATTATTATCATCAACATCAATGTTAAAAAGAAACAAAAATAAATTGTATAAATTATTACTCTTTCGAAAGTGATAGTGAATAACCCTAAAATATACATGCCAACGTACCAAAGAAAATATAGATTCTTTTTCAAGTTAAATTACATTATGCACTCTAAATATAAAATCAACTAAAAGTTGAGAGTGGAGTAGCTGAAAAGAAAAGAAAATTAAATGAAATGAAAATATGTCTGTATGATTTTGGTTTTGTTTGAAAAATAATTTCACTTCAAATAAATCAAAGTAGCTCTACAAAATAAAAAAAAAACGAAAAATAATAATAATAACAAAAAATTGTTACTGAAGCCACACACACACACACAGTCAATTCTATATTTTCTTTTACCCTTATCTTATCTTAAAGACACTTATGCGCATAGTAGTAATGAAGAACAAAAAAATTACAAAAAGGAAACATAAAAACCTACACAGATAAAAGAAAGTTAAATGAAATGATGGGAGAAAGCAAAAAAAAAAATATTAATGAATTAAAATTACAAATTCATTCACCATTAAATGAAAATATCATAATTTAGAGGCCATTAGAGGAAATAAATGAATGGCTGACGGAATGAGAGAATGAACATAAGAATTTTCGCTCTTTCGCTCGCATTGTCACAATCGATCGTTACAGTAGTATGGTATGGTTCTTTCAATAGGCAAGTAAGACCATTTCAACCACCAGTTATATTGTTTGCTTCTTCCTTTTGATTATGCACTACTCTCGTATATAATATTCATAAATGAAGCTACGCATAAATGTGCTTCTGTTATATGAAACATTCCCCCCGCTAAAAAACGCATCTTCCTGCTTGCCAAAGTATAAACATTCTAAATTCCATAACATTCGCGTTAATGTATGTATGCATGTATTTTGTTGTATTCATTGTTGTTGTTGTAATAAAATTATCCCCCAGACTAATGTTAATATTGTTGAATGCGTGAATTACCATGAATTTTCCCTTTACATTTATATGTACAACCTCACACGGAACGAGACGAAGCTTTCGAGAAATATATCGCACATAAAAATGGCATTGGAAAAAAACAACCGTCAGTAGCAGTAGCGTTGTGGCAAAGAAAATTGGTTGAGAAAGCATTTTGTTGTATCTAACCCTCATTTTATGTTCATTCATTCTCATTCCTCACTTGCACATCAGTCGTAGAGTCGTAGAGTAACATCAATAAATTTAGCTCACATTTATGTAGAATGCCGGTCGGTATTTGCCTGTTGCTGATGAGCATACTTATACAGAAAGAAAAAACAAAACCAAATCAAAACGCCAAAAAGTAGAGGAAACTAAACTGCAGGTAGTGAATAAATGAATGGGAACATAAAATAATTTCGGTCAAAATTACGCTACAAATGTGACTTTTATTGGTGTAATGAACACAACAAGGTAGGCCATTTAGATCGAGGAATGAGAGTCAGCAAGAAGACTTTTATGAAAAAAAAAAAAACATAAAAAATGTATAATATTTTGTGTATTATTAAAAGGCATTCCAAATTGTGAAAGCAAGAGGTATAGAGGATCAATAGTTTATTCATTTTCAAAAATTTATGTATTTCTTCACACATAACTTATTCGTTTTTATTTTGACTTTGACTTCTTTCAAAGTAAAAAATTTATTATTTGAATTTGTCTCATGTGGTACTCGGTCATATAAAAGCTACAAAAAATGTTGCGAAGAGCATAACAAATTTTCACTATAGCATAATTTTAGGGATATCATAAAAAAATCGTAATACAAGCAAATGTGTATATGATTGATGTCCTTCATGTATACTAAATTTTTGTTTTACTAAGAATTTCTTTAAAATTTCAGCAAAAAAATAAATTATATTAAATTTTAATAGAAATTTGATTTTTTCAATATAAAATTTTTCAGCAAATTATTTTGTTTGCATGACGAAGAAGAAGAAGAAAGAAAAAAATAAAAATCCAATCAAATGAATCACTGAAAACATTGTCTGACGAAAGACCTTCAAAAAATGTGACAATAAAAATTAAATCAAGCATTAAAAAAGATGTAAATTGAATTCATTGAATTTATCGTTGGGTTCTTGTTCTTATTTAATATACTCACTCACACAAAATCAGTTGCCCACTAACGAAAACGGAAAGCATGAAAAGCAGAAGCAACTCATATTATCAAAAATTTATTTTCAACAATGTCAAATGCGCTTTATTTAAAACGTAATTTTAGCGAGAAAGTTTTTTTTTTGTATAATTAAATTATTTTTCATGCTAAAAAAAATCAATAAAACTTGTCACAAGACTAAACGTCAAGATTTTTAGTCTGGCACATACGTAATAATGATGATGATGATGATGATGATGATGATGATGGTGATGATGATGAGAAAATATTCAATTAAAATTTTTATAATGAATTAATAATGATTTGCCTGAAAATATGCAATGGCAATGTATCAGCAAAATTCTATGCAGCTCAAAAATATGCAACACATTTTATACTGTGTAGTAAATAAGAGATGCACGTTTTTAGAGACTGCTACATTAATTTTCATCATAAATTCAGTGTAAGAAAGAAAGAGATTTTCCGAATCGCATATTTTATTCTTTGCCTGAAATTATACAACGATTGTTGAGCTCTTAAAAATATTCTTTAACTATTAAAATCCTTCTCTGCCTTTTAAAGAATTTCCTTAGCTTTATGTATAATATATAAAGTATTAAAAAAAAATTCCATTGTTTTTTTTTTTTTTTTAATATTTTATGAATCATATTTATAATCAAAAAATTATGCAATAAATAATAAACAATTGTCACATATATTTTCAAATGTATCGCTTACAAATGTATTCATATGTAATCGGTAATTTTTTTTTTATATATAGCAATTTTTTTTTTCTTGTTAAAATTATACAATAATAATAATAAAACAGAAAATATATATATATACATATGAGGATAATACCAAAACAATTTTATAGCATAATTTTTAGGTGCTACAGCTTAGACGTTTAGCTAGTATATGTACATACATGATTATATATAAAAGGTATTGCTTGTAGTCATAAAATGCAAAAATAAGAAAAATCAAGTAGAGACACCAAACAAACAAAAATAAAATAAAAAAACAGAAAATCAATTTGCTAAGCCTCCGCTGAAGTGCTTTAAAAATGACAATTTTACACAATTTGTTCATGTGTTAGGCGCTACCTACCTACATCACTTATGCCTACGCGTTTGTTGTTTTCATTTTTACTTCTGGCATTTATTATTATTATTTTTTATTTTTATTATTTTTTATTTTTTATTTTTTTTGAAATTATATGAGTCCCTTAGCACACATTCTTACGCATAAGTGCACATGTATGTTGCTATTATCAACGTACACATATATGATTCTATATACATATAGTAAGAGTACTTGTATGTTTGGGTTAGTATATTTTTTTTTCGATCCCATACATATAATTCATAAACCAGATTCTACGAAATACTTGAACGTACTATACACATACATACATATGTGCGATTATAAGTGCTACATATATGTATGTGTGTATGCTATTGTATATCTTACACCCGCTGTAAATTTGTACATTTTATGGGGGTAAACAGTTTTTGCTGTAATGAATATGAAGTAAATTCTTTACATGTACATAGTACATATACTCGTAAGACTATATGAAGTATGTATTGAGTAAAAGATGAGAAGAAGAATAGATGTGAAAATACCAGAGAAAAACATTCCAAAACATATATGTATATGTATAAAATATCCTTACGCATATACATCAGACGACAACAACACGTGTAAGTATCTACGCAGCAGACATACCACAACTATGGCGCCATATTAAATTTCACTTTCTTTTACGCCTTTTCGTTTATTTTTGTGATTTCATTTTTTTTTTTTTCCTTTTTTTTTTTGGTTAAGAAGTCATTTAGTTTGGCTGGTAAATGCGTATTCATCGTCTACAAATTCAAACATCTATGTATTGTACAATCGATGTATACAACCAAATTTCTGATATTTAAATATGTGTGTGTGTGTATTTATGCGTAGCAGACAAGAAATGCCTCAAAATATTTTAGCGTTTAACCTTTCTTTTTTCATGTGTCGTCGTTCGTCGTCATCATCATCTTTGCCATCAGCAATAGCATCATTAATTTCTATAGTATAATATACTTAAACATATTTGTATATAGTGTATTTGAAAGCCTAAAAATATGCTAGCAAATATTTTTGTTACTCAATATATATACTATATGATCGTAATGACACTATTTTGCCATTGAAAATCAAATATATATGACACAAATTCAAATAACATAGAGTAGATTGAATAAATGACATATAAACGCATTTATTATTCTTAATGGATATGATTTTCATTATGTTGCATTTGATAAATCATAAATATCGAATACTTTATTTATGTACCTATGTATGAGAGTTTATTTAAGCATCATATTTTTATTCAAGTTTTATTTTTTAGTTTAATATTTACAATTTTTGTTCTTCCTTCTTATTTTTATTCGCACTCTTTTTTATAGACCCTCAAAGCAAATAAATATTTTTATATTGCTATATGATGATTGGATAAAAAAGTTTTCGCAAACTCTAAAGAAATTTATCCACAGCGTTATTTTCCGTTTACTGAATAGCCAAAAGAAACATGGTACATTGTGAAACGTTAGCGTGCTTCACTTTTACAAACAAATTAAGTATTACTAGAATCAAATGCGTAACGATATTCAATTGGGGTTCACTTGGTTCTTGCAAATCGATTGAGCTAAAACAAAAGATTTTTTTGGCGAGGTCAGTAAAAGCTTTGAAATTAGGTCGACAATTTTTTTACCACACTTTATTATCTATTTATTTTCTTGACGTGATTCTTATCAGTTAATATTGATGACTTCATATTCAATCATGCACAAATTTGTCATATTTGTCATTTGTTTCCCCGGAAACTTTTTAGTCGCAGTGGTATATGTGTGCGTAAGGATTTGTCAGTAATATGTATTACTATATGTATTATATATAATAAATATTTTTAAAGATATTTGTCAGAAGATATTTTACTTTATGTTTTCATTTTCACCAATACCATCCATCAGCCACCCCCTTTTATTATTATGGTTGTTTTGGAATTTCCCACTCTTTTATTATTTTCTTTTTATTGATAGTACATAAATACATATAAATATGTAATATATATGTTATATATATACTACACACATATGTACTTAAGAATGTGGAATGATGGCGTCAACTTGTCTGTAGCATATTTTTAGGAAACAAGAGCGATAGTGATAATACAACTATTAAATATATGAAATAAAATGAGATAAAATTGTTTAATTTCATTTTTATATAATATGAAACAATACTAGAATGATTTAGTTAAATGCTTAAACAAACAAAACAAATAATATTTTCATGTCAAATGCTGGTAATAAGTAATTATTGATTTTTGAAATTCGTCACATTGAAGACTGCTTAAATATAATTCAGCCTAATTTTGATTTGTTTATAAATATATGTGTTTTTTTTTTTTAAATTTGAACAATCATTTAAAATATTTTCATTAAAATTTAATTTGTGTGGAAATTTAAGAAATATTGGGTTATCATGAAATTATCACAGATCGATACTCAGACACTACGACATGATACTCTTGAGCGCTAAAACAAATTAACTATATGTACACTGTCGGACAAAATAAAGTGCAAACCCTTTATGCCGAAATTATTTTGAATATTTTGTACTCAATTAATAGTTGCATCCCTGTTAAATATTATTTTCTAATTGGGGGATTCCCCAAAAGTGTACAAATGAAAAAAAAAAATTATACACACTCTTGATTATTTTTAGCTATACATGCAAAGAGTAGTGTTACTTGTTTCATTGTCGGACAAAATAAAGTGCAAAGTGCAATTTCGCTGAGAATAATTAAATAATTTTTTCTACTTTTCATTGATTTACACCGGAAATTTAAAGGTAATGCATTTTTATGAATTAAAATAGTGTGTGGCATAAAAATAATTAGAATATGGATTAATAGATTGTGAAGATTTGCAAAATGAAGCCGTTGTCGAAGGATGTCAAGGATATGCTGATCAAGGACCGTAATAATGGCAATGGGTATAAAGAGCTATCAGCAAAATATAAAATATCAATATCTGGAGCCAGAAAAATTGTTGAAAAACATCGAATTTTGGGAACGAATGAAAGTTTAAAGAAATTCTGCGGAAGAAAACGCAAGACAACAGCACAGGATGACAGATAAATTTTAATTCTGGCCAAAAAAGGTCCTTTGAACTCAGCAAGGGAAATAAAAGAATTAACCAATTTGGATATTTCTTCACGAACAGTACAAAGGAGGCTCAACGAAAAAGGATTAAAGAGTTTCTATGCGAAGAAAAAGCCTCTCCTTCGACCTGCAAACATAAAAAAACGGCTTGAGTTTGCAAAAAAGTATATTTCCATGCCAGAATCCTTCTGGAATCACATTATTTGGTCCGACGAGTCTAAATTTGAGTTAAAAAACTCAAAAAGACGAAAGTGAGTATGGTGTGAGCCTTCGCAGAGACTGAAGTCGAAGAACGTTTCGCACACAGTTAAACACGGTGGAGGTTCTCTGATGGTGTGGGGTTGTTTTTCCTCAAGTGGTGTAGGACAAATTGTCAAAATAGATACCAAAATGACTGGAGAGCATTATGTCAACATTTTGATGGCCAACCTAGGAAGAAGTGCTGAGGAAATGAGTTTGGGTGATTTTATATTTCAACAGGATAATGATCCCAAGCACACATGCAAGATCGCAACTAAGTATTTTCATGAAAATGGAATTGAAAAATTAGAATGGCCTCCACAATCACCGGATCTAAATCCGATTGAACATTTGTGGACCATTTTAGATTATAAAATTCCTTTTAACTCTCGTACTAACTTAAAATCGTTTTGGGAAAGCATGCAGAAGGAGTGGAAAGAAATATCGAAGGATACATTGAAAAATTTAGTAACAAGTATTCCAAAAAGATTGGCTGAGGTAATTAAAAATAAAGGAGGCCATACAAAATACTAACTTATATTTTTTTTTTAATAATTGAAGTTGAAAATTTTAGTTTGCACTTTATTTTGTCTAATATAATTTGACAATGAGATACTACTTTTATCCTTGTGCTATATTTCAGAGACTGAATTCCCATTTTTTGTTTTTTAATTTATGTTATTGAAGTATATAAACTATTTCTGTTTTCGTTTTTTAATAAAAATATATAAAAAAAAATTTAAGCTACATTGAATTTTTTCATTTTACTTTGCACTTTATTTTGTCCGACAGTGTAGTATTGACTATGTATTTAAAATTAAGAATGATAGTATTTTACAAGAGATGGTATCTTCATTTATCAAGATTTAATTTGTTAGAGAAACGTTTTCATTGAGTTGCTCAAATGCAACATTCTTACTGTCAATTAATATTATGAATTATACTAAATTGTTTTTGCATTACACCTATACCTCGCTATACGACCTAGATAAATTACGTAAATTTTGGAAATATAACGAATCAATTATTTTATTTTTTTCTTAATTTATTTGACACATGAATAAGCAGTCCTAACAGCGCAGCAAAGGCGCAGCCAAGGCGCCATTTTTAGAGAAAGCCATTAGAGCCAAATGCCATATAAAGAGTGGCATATAGTAAGCTATATTTGTATTCTCTTATCGACTTTTAATAATTTTAGTTTAATACAAATTTTTACAAGCATCAAAGAATTGCATATATTTAGGCAAATATTTTTAAATCTGAAATTTCTTCATTTTTTTTATTTTTTTTTTTTTTATTATTTCAACATAATATATTTATTGTAGCAATTTCTTTTATGCATCTAAATGTAACAAATTGTAAATTCTTTTTCATTTTTCTTTCAGGCAAATTAAATAGCCCTAAGCTAGTTAATTTGCTTAAGAAAAGAAGAAAAGATAAAAGCAAAAAATAGCAAACCTTACCACAAGAATTTAGCAAAAAAAAAAATATTTAAAAAAAAGCATAAAAAATAATAATAATGATAATAGTAATCAAAATAAATGTATATAAGGTTATTTTATAAACAATGTTTTTAGCTGCCAAAAGCATATTCCATCTAATTCTAGCGTATATATAAATATTTTACATAATGCTTAGTTTGAGGTTAAAATTGCCGTAAGTTATTTATAAAGTCATTATACTAATATATGCATTTCTTTATATCTTTGTTGGCTACTTTACCTTTTCTGTTTTTTTGTTGTTGTCTTATTTTTTCTTACTTTATAATTTGATTCCTTATGAGTATGAGTAATTAAATTCAGTAGGAACATGCTATTCTATGCATATTGTAAAAAAATTTTTCACTAGCCTAAAAATATGCTATAAATTTTTTGACATGACATTTTTAAATAATTCATTTTTAATTTTCTTTTCTCATTACAGGTAAGCTGAATGTTTATAGAATATATTAAAGAGAGAGAGAGAGAGAGAGAGCACAAATATATATGAAATTTAAACGCGTAAGTGAATTTAATTTTTCTGAATAGCCTAAAATTATACTTTAATATTTTATGATAAAAGCGAAAAGCAGAAGTATAAATTCTGCAACAAAATTAATATAAAAATTATAACAAACTGAGTGAGTGACCATCTAGCAACCACCATTGCTGTTGAATTACCATTATATGTATACCACCAACCATCAACAAGCCACACAACACAACACATGCAATATATGTATATAAATCACATAAATATACAATAAATCATTATCAGCATATACAGAAATCCCCTTGACGAAGTCTACGCAAATAAAATGAAAGCAAAAACAAACAAAAAAGAAACATTTCAAAAGTAGTGGGGAGTCTGAATGTATGTAGAAAAATGCCCAACCAAATTCGCCCACCTAACTAACGCTAGCCTAAATGCATGCAAACAAATAAAGCAATTATAACAGGAAGCAGCAACCCTATTGTTATGTTATTTATGCTTATTTCAAAAATATAAACAAATATTTATTTATTTATGTTATTTATTTATTTACTCTTTTTTTTTTTTTTGGGTGGGTGTTACACAAATGATTTAGATGAGTTGAGAATTTAAGTGTGGGACAGGGATGAACGTAGAGGGGTGAACGGATACCAAAAGGAAACGAAACGGAAAACATGAATTCATTCATGCATTTAATGAAAGCGTAATTTTCAAAGACACAACTACAAATAGGGCTTCAAATTTTAGGCTGCCACAACACCAAGAACAGAATAAATTTAGAAATAAATAAAAGCAAATTTACACGCTAAACTGATTGTGCGATTAAGCCAATAATAACAATAATAATGATCATGCAAAAAAAAAAATGGTGAAGAAACAAACAAATAAGAGGAAGGACAAATAAAAGAAAAAACAAGAAATGCTACGCCGCTTTGCTGAAAATAAGTAATAACATCCGTTTATGGGGTGATTTGGATTTACGCAAATATTTTTTCAATTTTTCTTTAATTCGGTTTTTTTTTATTCTATTTTTAACACTTTCAAGCAAATGATAATAATGCTTTTAATAAAATTGATATAATAAATTATATCAAATTGATGATAAATATAGCAAAATTGAAAATAATTAGCTTTATATTTGATATAAATAGAATATGCTCTACGAGAGCAGCCAAATTTCAGCAGACAAAATTAAAAATGAATAAAAATTTGAAATTATTTTCACCCTATTTGTATTTTGTTATTTTGCAAGGTTGGATATCTCCAGCCATTATTAGCATTATGAACATTAGCTAACAAAGAGAGAAACATACGACCATCATACTATCAACCAACATTCAAAATTTAATGGCACGCATACTCACAATTAGAGTCAACATTACAGTTATGATGGCACCACCATACGGGTTGTTGTTTGTTGAACATACCATGCCATAGTTCATAATGTGTTTTGTTATAAAATTTCAACATAATTTATGGTCCATTTTAATATGATGCCATTTTTCCGGAGCTCACTTTCCTCTACTTCGTATCGCTTTGCCATTGCAATTTACAATAAATGCAAATAAGCACCAATACCCACACCATTATAGTATGAAGGCACGTATGCGTATATGCGTATATGTATATAGTAACTATATGAAGCAGTATTAACAAAAAAAAATAAAAATAAAAACAAAAACAAATGAGAAATAGTCCAACAAATGAACAAACAAACGGAAGGAAGGAAGGAAGGATATTTTAACGCATAATTTCGAGCGTAGAAAAAAAATCTGGAAAATATGTATATGACTATATTAGTGTTGAATTAAATTCTATACAAAAGAAAAGAATGACGCACAGAACGAGGTGATGCAAAATTGGTAAAAGAGTTGTTAGCGAAAGCTATGGTTTCCTTGAATTTGAACGAAAAATTAACAACGCGAAAAATTGTAACAAATAATTCTAATTTATTTGTTACAATTTTTCGCGTTGTTAATTTTTCGTTCAAATTCAAAGCTTTACACATTATAAATACAAATATGGTACAAGTAATCACCCTCCAAGAAACATCAACAAAATTTTTATGCATCCTCTTATAGTTTATTTATAAATACATATAACTCTAGTTCTTGAGGAAGAAGCAGTAGGGCCAGCAGTGGAGTCACATCTGGACATTATATGTGATTCAGATTCTAATGAGAGCGATAATTGCGATATTGATGTCCCAAGCACCGAACCATCACCTAGAGAGTGATGGTTCGGTTAGAGCTAGAGTTATATTTATGAACAAATTCTAAAAGAATGCATAAAAAAGTTGCATATTTCTAGGGGACATATATGTTTTTTATTTTCTGTGCACTTTTACATTCTTTGTACAAAGATTTTGTCTGAGAATACCCCTAATAAAATTTTTTGACAAATAATTTTCTAAAATATTTTAACCCCTTAGCGACCTTCTAAATGCCATTTTATTGAGACTATTCAAAAAAGAGGTCAAAATGACCGTTTCGTGAAAGAGATAATGGGTTAAAATGTTCTACAAAATTATTCCTTGCAAAATTCTACCATAAACTACATATTTTGCTCTGACATGAATTTTAACCCTTTGCTTCCACTTATTCTAAAAGCATAAAAAAGTTGCATATTGTTTTCTGTGCATTTTTACGTTTTTTGTATAAAGATTTTGTCTGAGAATACCCCTAGTAAAATTTTCTAACAAATAATATTCTATAACATTTTAACCCACTAGCGACCTTTTGAATGCCATTTTATTGAGACTATTCTAAAAAGGGGTCAAAACGACCGTTTCGTGAAAGAGCTAATGGGTTAAAATGTTCTACAAAATTATTCCTCGCACAATTTTACCACAAACTATATATTTAGCTGTGACATGAATTTTAACCCTTTTCTTGCACATATTCTAAAAGCACTCAGACAAAAAAATTGCACGTTTCACATGGTTTGGTTTTTTATTTGAAAATGAACTCACTTCTGGTGAGTAACTATCGATGTATGTACTCTGCCGATATCATGATGCAAACCAATTTCTCTCCAATTGGCCAAACATGGTCTCTTTTGAGTAATTATTTCTTGCAGACAGTCCAATTGTTGACAATACAGCTCCGAATTAAAAGTTTGGCCGTATGGAGACAGCTCATCGTAAATGATCCCCTAGCAATCCCACTAAATATATAGTAAAATCTTGTTGATTATCAATTCTTTTCAAATATTTTCAATATCAACAACAACAACAAATTTAATCATAAATATGCTATCAAAAATCTATATTGGCAAAAGCCTTAAACACTTAACTTGTTAAATCAGCGTTTACATAGCTAACATGCTAACAACAAGACCACCTTCATCCATAGTATCGTAGCTGCTATCGTTCACTCATCGTCCATAAATTATATAACTTCAATTCGTAGCATTTGACAGCCAGTTTAGCCAGTAGACTCTGTGTTTTTTTTTTTTTTTTTTTGTAACGATATGATCTTTATCGCTTTGCCAATTTCTCACGCCTTACTTATTCTACACTTTTACAGAAAGTTTAACAGGCAGCACCACTTATGTTATAACTGCAAAACATCTAACAAAATTGCATTGAAGTTTTCGGATGAAGACGATAAATAAATGCTTCAATGTTGCAGTAAACCGTTTACTACCTTACCTCACCTTACCTTACCTCACCTCTCTCTCTCTCGATCTCGCTCTCTTTCGCTGTTTACCTGCCATATCAAAGAATACAATGCATCAAGTATGACAATATGAACAATAGCAACACTGTGGAGAGTTTCTAACTAGGTGAGGGCTCCTTTTGAACTTGCTAAGCAGGAAAACTCTTTTTCGAAAGGCACTTGCTACTGCTGCTACTGCTGAATAATTGGAGTGGGTGTATTGTGAGTGAGTTGTTTTTATCATCGTTATATGGTTGTTGTTACCTTCTTGTGCTGGTTTTGATGGATGAACGGATTTTATTGTTGTTATGTTGCCTGTTGCGATAGCTATCAAAAATTAAATGTGAAACATTGGTAGAAGCAATGAAAGCAATGAAGCCGGGTAAGAGTTGAAAACTATGCAAAACTTTAGTTGATGCTTCTGGTTATAATATTTTGTTTCTTTTTTTTTCATTTCCATTTTTCACAATTCGTCTTTAGACCCCTTTTCATGTGCCAATCAAATTAACGTATCTTCAGGCTAAATGTTCTCCTCGCAACCTCAACCTCTCCAATTTCGCTACCCTCTTTACAAATGCTGGCAAAATTGTTTTTAAAAGTGATTAATCTTTGTCATTTAAGATTTTTTTAGATTTGCCATTCGTAAAGCTTCTATTTTGCATGCTGCTGGTGTTGTTGGTGTTTTCTTGTAATTTTCCTATTTTTAGCTATCTATTAATATTTTTAACTCCTTTTTTTGGGGGGCGTTGTGATGTTTACAGATGCTATGCATAAACATCTCACTACCTTGTGTCTCTTTAGCCTATAGGAAGTTTATTTTGAAGTTTAAAATAAATGATTTTAATGATATTTATATTTGGAGTTGGAAAGTTTTTGATATACCATATCAAATGAGCGATATATATGTTATAATTTATGAAGTTGACTATCTTCATAGGGAAAATTGTGTTTTTATATGGAAGTCTAAATTCTAAGTTCGAAAAGATGTTTTATTCGTTTTTTTTCTTTTTTTTTTATAACTATAATTCTCATTCACTTTATTAAGTCCCAAAAAAAAAATTAATTAAAATTCTCTACACAAAATTATATGCAAATATACTCGTCTATATATGTGATTTTTCTTATTTATTTATATATATAAATATATATATATATATATATATATATATATATATATATATATATATATATATATATATATATATATATATATATATATATATATATATATATATATAAATATATACAGTGTAATCCATTTATAATGGACTCGCTTAAGATGGAAACTCGGTTATTATGTACCTCTTTGTCAAGTCCCAGTTCAAACATATGTAAAAAACTCGGTTAAAATAGACTCGGTTATAATGGACTCCGGTTATAATAGACAATAAAATCGGATTTTGCCCATTATAACCGAAGATTTCAAAATCAAATTTCAAAACAAAGTTGGCAATCAGTTGGCAATAAGCAAATTGGAAATTGTGAACTTATAAAAGCCAAGACTAAAATTTTGCTATTAGTAGATAATTGCCCTGCTCATCCTCAAGTTCATCTTCACAACATTAAACTACATTTTCTTCCGCCTAATACTACATCGGTTCTTCAGCCTATGGATCAAGGTGTCATTAATAGCTTGAAACAATCTTATAGAAAGCAGCTTCTGATGAAAATTATGGACCTTCCTGAAGAAGCAAACCCGACAAAAGCTGTGAGTCTTTTAGATGCTGTCAATATGTTAAGTGTTGCATGGGAAAGTGTCTCTAAGGAAACCATAAGAAACTGTTTTCGACATGCTGGTCTGGTAAAAGACATTCCTGATGGATTAAATTTCGACCCGGAGGACGATGAACCTTTAAGCAAACTTGTCGAAATAAATAACGTAATGGTTTTAAGCAAGTTTGATGAATATTCAAGGATTGACGAGAATATTATAGCCACAGAAGAACACTCAGACAATGACTTAATTCAAGACTTTCTGCACGAGCTGCTTGAAGAAGACTCCGGTGATGAAGATTTAGCACAGCCCGAAACTATAATAAAATTAGAAGACGCTATGAATTGTTTTAAGAAACTGAAGCTATATTTTCAACAAAAAGAGAATAGTTCAGATGCAATCAATTTGCTCAATAAAGTCGAAATCACACTACAAAAAGATTTTGCCAATAAGGCATTCACCCAAAAGATAATCATTGACTTTTTTCAAAAGACTTAATTAAACTCATTATTTTCTTAATTTTGTATTTTTATGCATAAACTTTATTGTTTTAATAAATAACACATATTGAATTTACTTTTTGAGTTAAAAATATTTATATTCTGATTAGATGGACACTCGGTTATAATGGACAATTTGACATGGTCCCGTTGAGTCCATTATAACCAGATTGCACTGTATCCACTTTTGCCGACGCACACATACTAAGTGTATATATGCGTCACTATTTAATGTCAATTTTTTTTGCTTTTGTGTTTGTTTTATTCATTCATGTTTCAGCCCCTATATTTGCATTTGCATTTCGATTTAAATTCACTTTCAATCTTTTGCTGCTTGTTAACTCTTGTATGAAGTGCTTGTCTGCGTGTAATCTCTAGAATTATACATTCAAACACACACACCCACACATACACAGTATATATGTATATATGGTATAAAATAAAATCACGCATATGCACACATACACTTGTGACTTAATTTTTACACACAAACATAGGCGACTCTTACACACACTCATATGCACGAATCTTCATACAGAAGGAGAACAGCACTCATTTACAAGTATCAATCAGAAAAATCAACATAATTCATTTTGTAGTTATCGTTGTTGTTGTTGTCGTTGTTGTTGTTGTTGTTGTTGTTGTGGATGTTTCTTTTCATTCAAATTAAATTGGGTTTTATCTT
Organism: Megamerina dolium; assembly: GCA_963854835.1. NCBI lineage: Eukaryota > Metazoa > Arthropoda > Insecta > Diptera > Megamerinidae > Megamerina > Megamerina dolium. Next base: position 108,673,374 of record OY978525.1, read on the forward strand.
TGTTTTACTAATTCTATTTGTGTTATCCTTCTTGCTACTGTTGTTACTATTCCAAATACAACTCTGTATGTAGTATAGCTTCTAAATTTCGTATAACTACTTACTATACACTTGTTATGCAAATTTAGTATGTTAAATATATAGTATATACAGGGTGATTTAAATAATTTTGTAGCATATGATTTCTAATCGTACTTTCGTTATTTTGTTGTATTATTGTAGACAAGAATTACTCAGATTATTATAGTAATTTTTATATCACACTTTGTGCTTCTCTTATATATATTTTTTCTTCGAAATTTTACTCTTCAAATTCAATAATTTGAAAAGTAAAATTTCTCTTCAATTTCTCTTCAAATTCAATAATTATTCACCAATAAAACGCATAGAAAATTTTGTCTTTTTGAAAAAATGCAATATAGAGTTAGTCCATATTCAAATGTGACAAGTCATACTCGTACATAGCATGTATTTCAAAGAGATTACATGCCATAGAAATACTATACAATTTTTACACGGTTTTTGTATATAATTTGATTCGATTAATCACCAAATAATGAATATATAACAAAAAAAAACCTTTTTCCATGATCTCATATAGTGAAGCTGTAAAGTGGGTTCCAATGTCTACATAGAGTTAGCTATGGAAGATTGTTGCAATGTGGTATTACTTTGACTTGGATTTTATTTAGATAGAACTACAATTTGTTTGCTATTAATCATTAAAAGTTGCATTCACATTAACACATGCTTGCACACCACTCCTGCCACATGCAATTATTGTGCTTTTGTATTCATGTGTCTTTTAAAAAAAATGTGTTTCCATAAGTTCATTCTTCAAATTTCATATTTTCTAATAAAACGAAATATTTTGACTTTTTTTTTTTGTTATGAAATTTAGTACGAAGTTATTTTACTCTATGCTAGACATTTATATATTTAATAAGTTTGAGCTTGATCTCACTTACACATATGCTTTAGTTTAAGTACATAGTCGATTTGAAGTAGCCAAAGTGTTAGAAAAATATATGCACAGGCTTTTATTTAGATCATATTCAAGGAGAATTGATTTTTTACTTACCATCAATTAATCAATTGATTGTGGATCATTCCAATGAATAATGCCATTGCCAAAATTGATTATTTATAGGATTATTTCAATCAAATTATTTCGAATATTTCTACAATATTTTATGAAACACCCTTTAGCACAATATATAGCTTAAATTTGAAACATACATATTAATCAATTCTATTGATTTCAGATGCATTAAAAAGCAAGCCACATACTCTGTAAGATATTTGATTATGATACGAATATTCATATAAACTCATATATGTATGTGTGTCTATGTAAATAACCAAATATCATAATAAAATATTTTTTTGGCATTTTCGTATTCTCTCAGAGTTTCTTGAACAGCTGTTGAAATGCCATCTGATGGTGCGACTTTAACCAAATAACAATTTTGCATATCATATATACATGTTTATATACATATGTTTACATCTCTGTATGTATATAGCTACATATATGTTGCTGATGCCTTCTCATCTATGAATTAATCTGTGTCAATGCATATGTATTCTATGTATATATACATACGTAGCACATAACATGTACATATGTATGGATATAGATAATATGTATTTACATAGAAATTCGAACAGATTTGCAATCTGTACAAATGTATATATACATGTATACATATGTGTAGCTCTCAATGTGTATACATATTTCTCACCATATCAACTACTTATATACCCATATAAAAACACCAAATCACATGCTCCTACATATGTAAATATTAGCAAATGTACGTATATACACACACACACTCACACACTCACACACACAGAAAACATCCTTATACACTCGTACATGGCAAATGAATGCTAAAAGTGTATGCACACATCACAATTAAAACTAAAATTATTCCAACTGATACTTTGTTGTTGTTGTTGTTATTGTTGTTGTTGTAATTGTTTTTGTTGTTGTTGTTGTTGTTGTGGTGGTGTTGATGTAGTGGTTGTTATTATTCTTATTTGTACCATTCTGATTGTAATCAAAGTTAGTCCCCTATGGGATATGTTGCTAGTAGAGTGACTGAACAGTAGTGAGTTTTGTGAACAATATGTGAACAAATGAAGGAATGAGTGAAATAAATGAATGAATGAATGACTGAATGAAATGGAATGAACGAATGAGCGAACACAAAATTAATGCTTGTCATGCATTCATTAATTGCTGTTGTTATTGTTGTTGGTTTTTTTGTATTTTTTTATTATTTTTTTTTGTTTTGTTGTGTCCAATACGAATATTTTTATTATTGTCTTTCCACACTTACATTCGCCATTTATTTAATATGGATATGGGCAAATTGATGAATGCGAATGAGATTTGTGTGTATGTGTGTGTGTGTGTGTGTGTGCATATGTGAACGCCTAAAAGTATACTAAATATAATTTTTTGTTATTGTATGCGTGTATATACGAGTATTTATATTTGATTTGATGATAACGTGATTGTTGTTATTGATGTTGTTGAATTACTAACGATGCTGATAATATAAATAAGATTTTAATGAATTTTCATATTATTCAGAATAACAATATCTGAGTATCATATAAGTATATGTACATCTCACAAATGAGTACATGTAAGATGTGTTTGTTTACTACACTGAGAGAAAAATTGTCATGTTTCATAGAATAATTTCTCAATCTGCAATAAAAGCAACTTTTCTATTCAATCGAATTATTTTTTATACGAATTCAAGCTATTTATGATGAGGACAATTGTCAGCAAATGTTAATGCAAATAATTTTTACACCTTTAATAGTGAACTATGTCTCTGATCTTTCTTTTAGTAACTTGATAAAAAGAGATTCTACTTTTCAAGCTCATTTAAAATGCATAAGTTGAAGGTATCCATTTAAATCGTTTCGAAGTAAAATTGAAAACTTAGTGAATATATTTAAATCATATTTTTAGTTTAACTAACAATTATACGATTTCTTTTTTCTCAGTGCATATTCACATATATGCAAATACAGCTTATAAAATATGTACATGTATTACTGTATGTCATTGTTTGATTTATTACAAAACAATGCAAAGCAAATTTACATATCATTACATTTATTTTGTGATAATGAATATATATATTTCTAAATGTGTGTGTGTTCTTGTATGCATATTTGCGTATATAAATATCAGCGATATGACTCCTTGGAACGTAAAAGTGGGCTGTCATTGTTTATGTATAAATTCTTATGTTGAGGGAAACTCTTCAAAGTCATTTGGTGATGGCAACATTAAAAAAATCTACAAGCTTTTTAATGTTCATGGTATTTTTTATTAATTTTCCATACTTTAATAATCATGCTTTCGTATCTTAAAAATATTCTAATTGCTTTGATTGGTTTGTTTCAAAATTTATGCAAATTAATAAGAATGACAGCATATATCAAGTTATGCTGTTTAATATAATTGTTTGTATATATTACTAATTATTATGTAACTACTCTCAATATCCTTGCGATTGTTATTATTATTGTTATTTCTGTAACAATTCTCCTGTCACATCTGTCTTTCTTTCACACTACAAACATGTATATAAATATGTAATGTACAATATATATATTTTCTTAAATACTAATGTTTATATACATATGTGTATATATACATACATATATTGTGTTTCTTTAACATTGTTGACATCTCTAACTGATAGCTATTATGTATTGTCTGTATTATACACATGTTTCCTAATTGTTTGCTATTCTTGTTAGCTTTATTGCTATCAGTTTCATTTCCCAACAAACCTATAGTATATTTTTAGGCAATTTCATAAACAAGGCACACGCACACACACACAATTGTAAATTATATTGTCGTATTACAATGTAACTTAATTTAGTAAATTCATATATTTTCTAATTACAGCTCTTCTGCTGACCACAAAAAAAAAAGTGTCAAGGGAATGTCTAAAATTCTATGAATAAAATATATAGAATTAAAAGATAAGAAAATGAAGATAGTTTGATATGTCTCTGTTTTAATTAAATCTATATACAATTACAAAATAAACAATATTTAATTGAGAAACTAATGAATTTTTATAGTTTTGTAATAGTATTGTAATACAATATTTAGAAGTAAATTTTGAAGTTGAAGTTGAAGAGTCTTAGAGAGCCTTTTTTTACTGCGCAAAATGCAGCCAAGGTCTTCATCCGATTCAAAATACATTTTCGAATATGTCTAAGAATTAATGAATGTAACCAATACTATAAAGATTCCGTTCGTTAACTTTATTTTTACATGCCCAATGCTCGAAAGCATACATACAAAAGCATAAACATATATGGTAGGTAGGCGTGATTTTCATCTGATTCAGCCCATTTTCGAATATGTCTAATTGTTAGTAAATATAATTACTGAGTTCAAATTCCACCTTAATATTTTTCTACTTTTCTGTGTAAAATGTAAAAACACATATTTAGCAACATACTTTTGTATAGGAGGTAGGCGTTGTTGCCATTGAATTACACTCATTTTCTAATATGTAAATTCTGAGGTTAGAGGAACTTTATTTGCCATGTTTTAATTCGATAAATTCGATATTTTCATGCAGAAAGTGTGAATATATGCATTTTAAAGCATACTTTTATATGGAATGTAGGCATGGTTTCTATCCAATTACGCCTATCTTCAAATATGTTCATTATATATTTCATAGAGTTACTTTATATAGCAAAATTGAGATCGACAACTATTTTTTTAATAAATTTTTATCCAAATACAAATATATTATGGTGAAATTATTTATAAAGCAATTGCTTAGAAACAAGGATAAGGAGAAATTACTTAATTTGACATTTTTCCATAAAAAATCAATCAATTATTGAATTTTATACAAGCGTTTAGCTTTTCAGTCTATATAATGCAGATCTCTAATAATTAACAAACAGTTCAACGCAGTTTGGATCATAAGAATATATTTTTGAGAGATTTTTGTATGTAATTGGTGCCTATATGTTGCATACGAAATGATATATAGATCTAGAAATATACATCGGGTTTTCTGATATATATTGCACTATTTAAGATTTGTTTTACTAAATTATTAAATTTTTGAAAATTTTACCTTACTTACCTAGAATTAAAAAATATTATTTTAAAAGTAAGAACTAATAATATTTTACTCAATTTTCTCTTGCAACAAAATTGCATTATTGAATATACAATATACATATGTTGTTAGATACATGATACATGTTTCATAAACACATTTGTATATACAAGAGGTATATTAAAGTATATTTGTTATACTTCAAGCCAATCAACTATATCAGACGACAACATCCTTTAGCTTTATTTGCTTGATGTTTGTTTTCCATTCATTTATTTTATTTTTAAATTTCCGGTGTATTCATCATCAACATTTACACTTAATTTAAGCTGTATGTAACTACGTCAAGTTTCTGTATGTATGCAATGGCATTTTATTATTACAAATATATTATTTTGTTTTGTTCTTATTGTTGTTTGCTTTTATTTATATAATATATCGCATATATATACCATATCGCTTATATATATTTAGATTCACACTTGCACAAAAATACATTCCATGCATAATATTCTATGTTCTAAAGGCGAATGAACGTTGCATGCTTACTATTCATACAGATAAAAGCACCAAGTGTAGGTATATTTCTTCTATAATATTGTGTGGGTGACATATACTAGTTATGTATACATATGCATGCTGATATGCTTGAATATATATAAATGTATAGATACATGTATAAATTTATCATAAACTTCTTATCGTGTTTATGCACTTGAATGCGACACTCAAAAGACATTTAAAGTTCTTGTTGATGCTGAATTGGTTGTTGTTGTTGTTGTAGTTATTGTTGTTGTAACATATATAAATATATATATACATATATATAATAATATAATATTTCATGTTGCATTGCATTGAAAGTGTACATTGTGCGTTTACACTTGCAATGCCACTAACCCATAACAATATCAATTGTGCATATACGATACATACATATATATATATTCTTATGTAGATACGAGTATGTACCTATGATATGAATGCGTATATGTTGAAAAATATAGCAACAGCAACAGATATTGAAAATTAAATAAATAAAATGATGAATAAAAAGAAAAATTGCAATAAGCAAATAAAGTGTAGTATAGTGTAGATATGTATACCTACTACTCAATAAGGTATTTGATAAGGTACAGCTGATTTTTATTTATATTTCATCATTGTTGTTGTTTTCAGTTTCAGCGGCTTCATCATAGTTATTGTTGATGAAACCTAACTTAAAGCATTTTTCACGTTGGGCGATATATTCGATATGGGTGATATGAAAAAGGAATGCAAGTTGATGATAAGCTATATGAATATGCTTGCAACACATTCAATACTCAATACAGAATATGAGATATTCATTTTATTATTGAAGTATAGCTATTGAAGAATTACATATATTTCTTTTGTGTCTTGAATGCGCACCTATTTATGCATTACCAACTCGTACACTCAAAGTGTCAAGGGTATGTTGAGTTCATTTTTCCATTCGAACTATGCTGGTTACTGATCGGATGAAAATAACGCCTACCTCCTATACAAAAGTTTTTGTTGTTGTTGAATGTGAATTTTCAGCACTTGGCTCATGAAAATATAAAGCTATCAAGCTGAAAAACAGCTGCATATAATTATATTTATTAATTACAAAATATATCTGAAAATGAGTTGAATTATATAAAAATCAATGCTACCTTCCATATAAACTTTTGCTTCCGTACATATGATTGAGCACATTGTGCACGAATATATAAAGTTATCATGCTGAAATTTTGTATATATTAATATATTTACCAGCGAATGCTTGAGTATAAAAATGAAAAGAATCGAATAAAAATTACACCTAGCTCCCATATAAAAATATGTTGTTGAATGTGTTTTTTCAAACTTAATTCGGGAAAATGCAATAAGATCAAGTTGAAACTTGGTATAAATAAAACAATGTACTATTTACAAAACATATTCGAAAATAGTCTGAATCCATCAAAAATCACACCTGCCTTCCATACAAATGTATGCTTTTGTATGTATATTTTCACAATTTAAACACGTAAATATACAATTATCAAGCTGAAATTAAGTTTATATGAATATATTTAGTAGAGATTGTTCGTGTATAAAAATGAAGAGAATTGGATGAAAATAACGCCTGTCTTCCATATAAAAGTCTATTTTCGAATGGTGTTTTTTCATAATTTGCGCACGAAAATATAAAACTATCAAGATGATATTTGATATATACAATTATATTTATTAATTAAGGGATATACCTGAAAATGGGCCCAATCATATAAAATCTACGCCTACCTTCCATATAAACTTATGCTTCCATTTCAATGTTTGCACAATTTGCACAATTTGTGTTCATGAAAAATTAGCAAGCTGAAATTTTGCAGCTACGATTATATTTATTAACATATAAAGATATTTAAATATGGAATGAATCAAATGAAAATCACGCCTACCTACCATACAGATTAATGTTTCTTGCACACGAACAAGATTTAGTTGACATATGTACGGTTTTTCCAAATAAAGAAACGCGCATTTGTTTCGATGTTCTTCTTGAGCGATTAAATTTTGTCCCAGTTAGGTTCTAATGGGTAGACTCACAAAATCTTCAGTCAATAGCGCTATCAACTATCATGCATAGCACCGATATTAATCTATGAGGTAAAAAGAAGCTTCCCAATTCCCCATTCTTGAGTAACTAATTTCAATGAAAACCTTTTAATCCTATTTGATATTTGTAAAAACAAATGATATTCCTTCATAAATTTGTATTTGCTTTAAGCATTTGCTTTTATTTTTCAAAGCACGAATATTTGTTCATATATGAAATTATGTTTATATATGAAAATATATGAGCATATACATATTTATATAAACTATAAAATAATTTATATATCTAGTATTATATAGCTTATCTAATATTTATGCTTGAGCGAAGTTTTGTTGTTTTCGTAAATTCACACAATAAACTGGAAAATGTGCATATAATAATTTCATATAAAATTGTGCAAACATCTATATTCCTTTAACGCATGTTGTTTTTGTATTCACACTTTCCTTTCACTTGTCTCTCATATGTATACATACAAGTAGAACCATTCATTTTGAAAGACTTTCGAATATTCTAAACAAGATAATTTATATTTATTTGTTTGTGTCTGAATTTGGGTGGGACTTGGAGTTGAATAGAAATTGACCAACAAATGTTATCGAACTATTTAAAAATTTATTAAAAAGTACTTTAAATTATATAATTTTATATGCATTCAAAAGACTATGAATCCAAAAGGAATTTTGACAAACATTAGCAGAAAATTGGTTGCATCTCTTAGAATTGATTTACTGTATTTCCCCGATATGTATACAACATTCAATAATAATTTCAAGCAGTTAATTCAAAAAGATTACTATAAATGGCTCAAATATCTTATTAATTTCATGCCACATCAATTTTAATGGTCATATTATATTATGACATTTCTACTACATTACAAAGCAAATTTTCAAATTTTTTGGACTAAAATAATTACATTTTTTTTTTTTACAAAATAATGAAGTGTATATAAAACTCCTGCATAGTCTAGTATCAACAATATTACTTACTCGCATTCCTGAAGGCATACTATCACATGCAGAGCATCATCACACATCATAACACAAGCATCATAAATATGATAGCTTTTTCTTCTACACATTTTACTTTAGCTTTAGCTTAATAATAAATATGTATTTTTTGAACTACTACACACTCTCCTGTCTCTTTTATATTGTCTATTGTTTTGTAAGAACAAACAACAACAAAAAAAAATGAACACAAAAATATGTTACCACCTCAACTTACCTTTATTCACCACTGGTATGCAATTGTGTCACATGCCATTGTTGAAGAATTGTTGACTTGTTGATGACTTTACTGTCTTTTATTTACTCATATTTTCATATTTTTTCCTCTACATGGATACATAAATTCCATATATACATATACAGCCATGTGAATGACACATTTTTGTGTGTTTTTTATTGTTGTTGTTGTTGTATTTTTATAGCTATCGATCAATTTAATAATTCGTTGTTGGCATCATCAACAACGTCATCATCGTCATCGCCATCGTCCTCACAGACAGACATCATCATCCATCGACAATAGCAACGACTCAACGCGTCTCTTCAGGATGCAAACATATTCATATAGAAGTGTATATACAATGCATACAAACATGTATATATACATGTTTACGTTGGTTGTATAATTTTTAATGTATACGTACGCTAAAGTTGACGACAGTTGCTTGCGTCAAGTGTGTCGCTTATATATTTTTTATAGATATTTTGATACACTTTTTTTCGTATTTAATATTTTATAATATTTTATTTTATATGCTTTTTTTTTTTTGAATGATGAATATTTTATTTATCAAATGAGGAGAAACCCTCATATAAATATGTTTACATCTATGGAGTTGAGTAGGAGGGGTATAGATTCAATAAATATTTGAAATATTTCATGATAATTATTTTAAAAAAATTATTAATTATTGATTTGTTTTACTATCAAATGATATGAGAAGAAAATACCTGAAACTGATGACGTAAATCAAAACTCTTTAGTAGCTTAAACTCCATATAAAGGTCCGTCGGTTATCTTCAGGGTTTTTTTGATTTTCTTGAGATTTTAAATTTGACAAAAATCTATAAAATATTCATTCATCGATAATTTAATTAACTTGATTTTATATATATATTTTTTTGTTGTTGACCCTATTATGATTGTGTTATTATAAGGACTTAAATATGTTCGAGCTATTGTATTGTTGCTACCTTAGTTATGGTTTTCTTTACTTTTTGGTCTCACATCAACAGTTTTAGCATTAAATTTACCCACAAGCAGCGTTACCAAGTAGAGAATGTTAGCAATTCCATAGGCTTAACAAAATTTTTCTGATTTTCTCTTATAATTTTTCTTTTTTTGTTGTCGTCTATGCTCTTTGAATGTTCTCAATTACATTTTGCCTATAAACTAGTCAACCAACCAACCAACCACTTGGTGAATACAAAAGGAAAACGAAAAGTGAAAAGGCAGTTTTCATGTTTTCACAACATGTTTGTTTGTTTATTTTTTGTTCACTTGCTTTTCATTCATCCTTTGGTGCACATAGTGATGGCATTAGCCTATGAAAGGTAATAAAAATGAAACGTATGTATATCGTGAATATGTTAATATGCTCAATGGTAGGTGAAGTAAGCAAACTAAGATTGATAAAAATCATAACAGCAAAAGAACAACTAAAATCAACAGCATCACAAAAGCTGTTCATTCAGGGAAGAGAAGAATGTTTGTAGTTATTGTCGTAGTTTTAAGAGGATCCACTATTAATGGTTTGTTTACTTCAACTGGTTGACTAGTTGACTATAAAACAAAAAAAAAAAAAACAAAAAACAGAGTACAAAAATAGATAGAATCATAAATAAAAATCAACACAAAATGGACAGTATGTAATATGTGAGCTAAAATGGCAAAAGTCATCAGCCGATAAATTGCAATTCATCCATCAGTCATCAGTCAGATGAACAATGTGTATGAATAGTTCAATAATGGTTACCATCTATGTGTGATCAATTCAATGACTAGTTGTTGGAATTTTGTTGTTGTTGTTGTTGTTGCTGTATCTGGATAATTTTCATGAACAAAAATGGAAGAGACCGATGCATTTTAAACACAAATCAACACAATGGAATAGACGCATACATATGTCGAATATTGGAGCAGCACATATAATCCTTCGAAGTATGTGAAAAAATATTGTAAATTGTTACTCTTCGTCTGCTGCCTAACGCATATTTGACATTTCCAATGATGCAATGTGCATTCTTACGATAAAATTCCGAATAGATGTATTCTTGGGTAGACGATTTTCCTATATAAAAGTCCATATCGGAAAATTCAATCATTAAAAACTACTTTAGAGAACTTTTCTACTTGACTTAAATCACATTTTGCAAGTGACTAATATTACTGGATATCATGTTTATGCTTAAGTTATTCAAATAAAATTCTGCCATTCAGAAAAGCATTCACATCGACCCACACTAACAGTTCTATCACAAATCAATGTTCGAAATATTCAAATAGCTAGCACTAAAGTATTTCTTACTCATAACAGTTATTATGAAACGTAAAAACTATTTCTCACAAATAATAATTATAAGCAAAAATTATTCCATTCATAAAAGTTATGGAAAATAATAGTTATTGACGACATCAAAATATTTTTTACGCGATAACAATTATCGGCAACGAAAAAAATATTTCTCACTCATAACAGTTATAATGCAATATAAAAATTTGATTGCATAATAATAATTATCAGTAATGAAAAAATATCTTATTGCTGATAAGTATTATAAAGCCAATGTCTACGGAAATATCTTAATTCAGGGGAAATTTTTTAATTTTCAAAAATATGAATAATCATTATTTTAGATCTCTGGTAAAAACAATTTACTCTTCTAAAGCTACGCCAACGGGAATAAATAAAATAAAATAATCGACTTTTTCAAGTCTCGAATAATAATTTCTTTCTATAATAATTTCCCTAATTACAAAAAGATGGATTTTAGGTACAATGCATTAATATCGAATGAATTATTGTCGGAAAAAAGTGCAATAATGTCGAAATTATTTTTATATGAAGACAATGGTTTGCGACTTTTGCAATTTAAATTTTTGCACAATATCTTTTCGACATTATTGTATAAATGTTTGCAATAATATCGAAGTAAGTTCATCAGTTTATTTCGACATTATTGCACAAATTTTGCAATATTGTCGAAAAAAAAAATGATTTCAAATTTAATATTTATTCAATATTATCATTAATCTAATTTTCATCAATTTGTTCGTCTTTGTTACACATTTTTTCGGCATTAATTCATTCGACATTCATGCACATAGCTGTTAAGTACTTGAAACATCATGTATGACAAAAGGAGCGCTGATAGTCGTAGTATTTGGAGACCATTCTTGGTTTATTGTGGAACATCTCTTTATAGTCTTTCTCATAGAACCACCTCTATCGATTAGTTAAATTGACTAGATGCTGATTATTGAACGATGATGATCTAAAAACATCAAGAGCTCCATCAAATCTTCCTGTACTTGAAGAACTAAACACATTTCTCTCTCATTTTGACATCTGTCACTCGATCACGACTTGTCCTATACTAATATATTCCGATTAGCTTATCAACTTAACCCTGGCCTATTTCCTGGCCTCTACGTTCGCTTAAGCAATTTTCTCACCTTTACCATTCTTCTCGTAGTCTGCATAATTTTTTTGTTTGTTTTTTTTTTCATACCATAAACTTCAACAAGATTATTTCCGCTTAATAGTCGTTCGGTAATAATGATGTTAGTGATGGTGATAGTGATGGTGTTGCTATGAATAAGTATCAGGCAGTTCCTACATTTAACCATCTAAAATGCTGATTACTGTGAGTTGTACTTTCGAACGGAAATATCCGTTTCCTTTATTATTGTTATTTCCTTACTATTGAAATTGTACTTCGTACTTCGTATGCATACTGTATATATATATTGAAGTATTTTCTTTTCACAGTTTCATTCCGTTTTGTTGCCTTTACATGATGATATATACCTATACATAATACCTGCCACCACCCACCTGCTTGCAATTTGCTTGCAGCAATTGCGTGACCTGTGGCTTTACATTATACCAATTCTGATAAAGATGATGATGACGATGATGATGATGATGATGATGATGATGATGACAGCTGTTATTGCCGTTTCTTGTAATTAACATTTGTATTTTAATTTGCTTGCTGATTTTTGGCATCACCACGTGACCACAATCATACTTGTACAGTACATATACTATATGTACACATGTAACAAGTTTGATGAAATTTTATGCTGATTTCCGTTTCATGATTTCAATTTATATTTGTGTTCATCTAAGTGTGCTAGTGTGATGATTGCGCAAATTGTTAATATCCGTTCGTAATTAAAAGATGCTACCAAAACGGTAATTTCTTTATTTCAATATTATAGCATGCTTTTAGGCATTTTATGGTATTTTTTGGATTTTGATATTATTGCTCAAGTAGATGAAAGTTCTGAATATGTGGATCTTGGATGTTTTGTCTCTTCAATTGTTTTTAATATTACCTTTTATGGTTTTTCCTTTACAACTATTTTTGTATTTTTTTTCATTTAGAAAAAGAAAAACACAAATATTTTCGTGTTCTTTTATATATCACAATAAATTAAAGAGCTTTTACTTTGTTGAACATGTTAAAATCGCATAAATTCTACCTATTGTTGACAATTTTCCACAATTTTCACAAAACCAACTGTAATAACATGTGTGCATGTGTGTGTATTAGTATTTTTGTCTGCATAACGGCTAATATGGAGTAGTCGTTGGAACACAGAAAACGAAAAATAAATATAAAAAGTATTCATACCTTGAATGAACGAAATAACAAAAATAACAACAACAACAACAACAATAACAACAACATATTTAAGAACATTTACAACATGTCGTCGTACTCTAGCTGTAGCAACATATTTGTCAGCCTCATTGGCGTATTATTTACAATCTCTACTAACCTCACATGGAATTTACGTTATATAGGTGTATTTGTGTGTGTGTGTGTGTGTTTGTCTATAAGTACATAGAGTATGTCAATAGAAATGCTATGTGGACAGATTAGTCCAGGAATGTTGCAGTTATCTCTGAGGATATTATGAAATATTGTTGTGCAGATAATTTTGTTTCATTTTTCAAAATATTTCACATGCAGTTGATTAAACGAAATGAAATATCTTGTAAATTAGACTTTTGCTATTCGATTTATATGGAATTTTTTTTTACATTTTTTTAATACTAGGAGCTCATATACGACGGCGGTCCCAGAACTACCCGTCCTGACAGATACATGGCGGTAGTATTTTGGAAAAAATTTCTTTGCTGAAAAGTGGCAACCTTTTAAAACATATATTTTAAATTCCAAGGCGCCACGTTGTTTAGTATTTATTTGGAGCCGTCGAAAGTTAACGACCTTATTGAATTTGTAAACATGGAAATAATTGGTCACCGTTATGTAATTCAATACCTTCATGTGAAAGTATTTGAGCATCAATTGGCACTATTGAGCAACGTTACATAGGCAAGAAAGGGTATTCAATCTCCAATAGCATATTTGTGCTGAATACTGTTTGAGGGAAAAATATTAAAATTGTTACTCATAATTATAATTTTAAATATTATAACAACGCTTTCTACAATTTAAATTTTTCTCCATACACACCAATTATGTAAAATCAAGTGTTGTGGGATATTTTTGCAAGAACTCTATATATGGATACGATATTAACCCTTCAAAAGCAATTTATATTTTTGCAAATTTCTGGCATCGATATTAAGTTTGAGCTTTAGCATATCACAGGCTTATAGTAAAATTTTACGAGCAATATTTTTGTGGTACATTTTTTATCATTATTCCCTCGTTTTTGGGGTGTTTTTTACGATTTTTTACAAAATGGACAAAAATTACCCATATATGTGGGAGATAGAGGGTTAATATGGTTCACAAAAATCTTCCCCATAATTTTCTCCATAAGATTGCTAAACACACCCTATACTTTAGAAGAAAGAATCGCATGATTTCATATACCAATTACCTGAGACAATGAATCAAATAAGGAAAAACTTAGATTCTTCACTCTCTCCAGAAAAAAATTGCAACTATAACTCTCAAATTGCCGATACATGATATTTATTGTGCCTCTCCTAGCAGAATTCGTTGTTAGAACCATTTTTGGAGAAAGTTGTTAATTCACGATATTTAATATTGCCATCTGCAAAAGAGAACACATACGACTGGATCAGTTGTATTGTCCAAATAAGCAAATACAGACTTAGGTTAGACAAAATTTCAGGAAAATGTTCTTCAGTGAGTCAAGTCATATAGTAATAATTGTTCGAAATTTATTGTAATTGAAGTTGGGCTTAATTGGTCAAGCAGTTACAATAGCACTTTTGTATTATACCTGCCCTGAACTATTCAATCGTAATAAATTGCACTTTTATACTAAGGAACATTTCATTTCTTACAGCTAAAGTCATCGCTGAATCGCCATCTGTCCTTGAATAATTTCCTGCTGGGTTAGCGTGAAGCATTGGCAAACTAGTAAAGCAAACCATATGAAAATATTGTACTGTAGGTACTTACTCGTACATAGTATGAGGTCAAATCAATATCGTACAGCAGCAATGGCAATCGTTTGTCTTGCAACAAAGTTGATCGTCGTCGTCATTGTTGCTGTTGTTGTTGTTGTTGTGGTTGTTGTTGTTGCTCTTGTCGACTAACTAACATGCAAGCACACATGAACATAGCCACAGATGTACACACACACACACACACACATACATACATACATACGTGTCAACTTCATGCAATTTTCATGGTGGCACTAATATACGAGCCATATACAATACTTATGTATATAGTCGTTGCATGCATACACATACACATACACATACACTAATAGCAGCTGTATATGTATTTGTGTGTGTGAATGTGTTTATATGAACTAGTTTATAGACAATGTATATGTATGCATGTTATACTCATATCATCCATTCATACACATGTACACGCTCAACAGATTTTGTAGCTAACGAGCAAACGAAGCAAGCCTGTTTTCGTATGTTGTTTGTGGTTAAAACACAAAAAAAAAAAAAAACAACAACAAAAACGAATAAACAAAAAGAACCAAAGAAAGCAAAAATTGACCGGCTCAATTGGCGCCATAGCGATAACAGCCAGCAATACAGTAAGCACTACTACTGCATCAATACAGGTGCAAAATGCAAAAACAACAATGGCATACCATTTTATTACCAACCAATTTTATTAGAGCATGTTTTTGTGTATATGTTTCTGTCTGTGTGTGTATGTGTTTGAGCACGAGAAGGACATTGCTGCGTTTCTGTTCTTGTTGTTGTTGTTGTTGTTGTTGATGTTGTTAATATTTTTCTTCATTTTATAATTCACTGGGCATGGAAGGTCACAGTCAATACCCATGCATATAGGAATAGCCACAAAGTTGTTGTTGTTAGAAACGTTGTCGAAAATTGGTGGTGGTAGCATGCATAAATGCACCACAACTTTACAACTGAATGGCATAATGCTGTTGTTGAACATTCAACTTATCATGTTTTATGGCTTTTATGATTTTTAAGGATCATCGGTTTCCTATTTTTTTTTTTCGCTTTCATTTTTTGTAGTTGTTTTTTTGTGTTATTCTTCTTTTCTCTCTTTTAGATTTTTTGCTTTTGTAAAGATGATATGAAAGTAATTGGATGAATTTACAATAAAAAAAACTTTAAGCATAATTTTAGGCTCTTTGCAACAGAAATCACTTAAATTGATTGTATAAAATGTTTCATAATAACACAAAACTGAATCTGAAGTAAATTAATTAATTTGATTAGAGTAGTTAAAATCATGAAGATACAATTAAAATCCATAGAAATACTTCGGATATGAATAATTTGTGTTGAGTTGAACACATCTTGGCATATCAAAGCTGCTGACTCGATATTAGGATTCAAATGTATTTACAAATCATAGATTTCTGAAATATCCAGCTAGGAAAGAACAAAAAAAAAATCAGTCTCTGCTGGATCCCTGGACACCTAGGAATTCAGAATAATGAATTAGCTGACAAACTCACCAGAAAAGAAAATGCTACGACAATGATTGGGTCAGAAGTTTTTTTGTGGTATAGGAATAGCAGTATGGCAAGGAGAGTAAAGAGAACAAGTACTATAAAACAGACAGACACTTTTCGTAAGCCACTCAGGGCTAAGATAATTCAAAATCCAATAAATCTAGTCAATATTCTAATATTTTTAAGTGTAATGGGACTGGATGACATTCTTAAAGCATAGCCTCTACCAGAAGAGTGTTGTACAATAGACCGTACCACCATACAGGCAAATTAAAAAAAGTGCGCCACACACCATCGAATATGAAGTGTTTTTGCAAGCTGATTTCGATAAAAATTTTTTTTTTTTGGCCGAACGTAGGGGTTGCCCATTTAAATTTTTCATTATATCATCGGCATTTACTGCCAGATCTTATAGTGTGATATATCGATGTTTTTGTCTCGAAAAGAGCAATTTCTGCCCCAAAAATCATTAACCTCAAGTGTCCCATTGTAGCATTTACCCACCATATATCAGTTTCTACCACCCTAATGTACCACTCTAATGGCAAAAAATTAAAGCTCGTAAAAAATTATAAAACTTTTGCTAAGGAAGTATTTTGATTATTCCAGTAGAACTCTTTAAAAAACATGTTTTAATTTTTATTTTGCCGAACGTAGGGGTCGCCTTTTTAAATTTTTCATCATATCTTCGGCATTTATAGACCGATCTTAAACTATCATATAGCGATATTTTTGTCTCAAGGAGAACAATTTTTTGCTGCAACGGTTATTGACCTCAAGTACCCCCTTTTAGTACTTACCCACCCAACAACGGGACAATGTACAATCGATCTTTTAGGTTGCCGTACTTTCACACCACATTTATATACAATATTAAAGTATATTAGGAAGTATTTTGATTATTCCAGTAGAACTCTTTACAACACATGTTTTAATTTTTTTTGCCGAACGTAGGGGTCGCCTTTTTAAATTTTTCATCATATCTTCGACATTTATAGACCGATCTTAAACTATCATATAGCGATATTTTTGTCTCAAGGAGACCAAGGGTTATTGACCTCAAGTAACCCCTTTTAGTAATTACCCACCCAACAACGGGACAATGTACAATCGATCTTTTAGGTTATTTGCATCAAGCCCCTATTGAATTTTTATGTAAGAGTCGCAGCAAATAGTTTTGCTAAATTCATTGCTAAATCTTACATAATTCTATAATTTTTAAAGCATTTTCTCTTTTTTCTCTCACTCTCTAATTGAAGTGTTTACCCATCTCATTTCTGGTATTATTCAACTCATTTCTTAAACTTCTTGTTCAACATAAATTTATTGCAAATTCTACCTAATACCATCGCGTTCATATACGCACACAAAGAAAATTGTATGTATTGTGCATCTATAGCTTGAAGCTTCTAATTTTTTTTTTTTTTTTTTTTGAAATATCACACATGCATGCATACACATGTACATATTACAAGTGTGGCAGTGCTGTTTTGAATCAATTCCATTTTTCATTTCATTTCACACTTCGACTGGCATATAGACTACGAGTAGATGATGGTGACAAAACAACAATTGCCCTATAGCATTTAAGATATGAGTACGAATACTTACATATGTTATGTATGTATGTACCTATGCTATCATATATACATACATACATATTGAATACTTGTGACAAAAGTACAATGACACTTTTCAAAATTGTCGTTATTATTGTTGCAAATCATTTCTTGTTATGCCTGCTGGCATATATCATACAAGTATAACTTCTCGACAATAGTTACTAGTACTACATGACAATCAGAATGTCACAATATGGTATATGTATATATATGTACCTACATATATTTATAGTTCATAGAAAATAAAAATAAAAAAACACACCAAGCTGACAGAACAAACAAACAATCAGTCATACTTATAAGTAGTTACAAGTACATATTTATAAAAAAACATGCATCATAGACTCAGAATACCGACCGACATTTATAGCTTCACATGTGTATAGTGTAGTATCACACGCATTTATATGGTTTCTTCAAGTCTCTGTTGTCTCTGTTGTTGTCGCTACGATTACTGCTGCTGCTGCTGCTGTTCAAAAACAATTGAAAGATTAAAAGAAATTAAATCTCAGTGCGTCTGTACAAATTTACATACTATACTATATGTAAATTGATACTTGTATTAGATGAAGAGAAAAAAATAAAAATAAAATAAAATAAGTAGACGATAATAGTAGTATCAACAGAATATATGCGTAGGCTTGAGAATGAGGAAATATATATTTGTATGTATATGGTAAAAGTATTATTTGATTAAAGCTAATACAGAAATGAGTACAAAATTTATACTATGACTTTAATACATGCAGCTAGTATGCTATATATACGAGTACATAAATACAAATGTTCGAAAGATCAAATTAATGAGTGTGTGAATTAGTTACCGGCCTTTTATGTTACATGGCGCCACATGTAAATGCGATATCATACATGATTATCCGAAATGTCATTTTAAATGAGTCAAAAGTTTTCAATTTAATTCCGCGCATGATATTTTTTCACAATGGAAAAATTTTAGAATTTGCAAAAAAAAAAAAAACAGCATTTGTGGAAAGTTCTGTTAAGTTAGTTTTTTTTTTTTGCAAAGAAAAGTTCCGCTGAAAGTCATCGTTTGCTTGTGGAATTGTACGGCAACAATTCTCTATCCAATGCACAATGAACGGAGTGATTTGTGGGGCTTCAAAAACAGTGATTTTGATATCAAAGACACAGAACGCTCGGGACCGGGGCCGAAAGAGTTTGAAGACGAGGGTTTGGAGACCACATTATGAGGAATAAGAAACTTCGGCAATTGATTATCCAAGGAAAAATTGCGTTATTAAGACCAGGTATCGGTCGCAAACAACTCTCCTGGCTTAGAAATATACGGCAATGAACGGAAATTCAAAATATAGAACATCTAATTGATATGGTTAGAAATAGAGATCAGTATCACGATATAATTAGAAGCTTGAAATAATCGATGACAATATTTTACTTACACTATTTTTTTTTTTTTTACTATTTTGAAACATTATTATATCTGGAAATTATTACAATTATTATTTAAAATTTTATTTAAAACATTCAAAATTGTATGTAAATTAAGGTTATGTGATCGCCCACATTCGAAATCGCAAAGTCAAATAAAGAAGAAGAAGAAGAAGAAGAGAGCAATGATCGAGAAACGGCCGAAATATGCCACCATATACGAGGCGGTGATTTTTCACCATGACAAAGCACGACCACACATTGCTATTCTGGTCTAAAATTATCTTGCTAATATCCGATGGGTAGTAATAACCCACCCGCTTTATAGTCCAGAAGCCTTCAAATTACCACTTGTTCCGGTCCATGCAGAACATCTTTAATGGAATACGCTTCACTTCAGTTACCGAAATCAAAAATTGGCTGAATTGGTTTTTGGTCGCAAGCCGGTGAAGTTCTTTTGCGCGATGGAATCCATAAATTGCCAGAAAGATGGGGAAATGTCATAGCTTCTGATGGACAATACTTTGAGTGGGATGTTTTTTACTGAATTCTTAAAAATTAATTATTTTTGAGCACTAAAAATCGGCCGGTTACTAATTCACACACCCAATAGTTGATCATTAATTTTTTAATTATTCTCAAAACTACAACCATTTAAATTATTAAGTTAAGAGAAAATGGAGTATTTAAGGCTAAGAAATTTAGGCATTGAGTTGTGACACACGTATTCGTTATGCAAATTCAAGCATATTAATATTTAATAATAGAAAAAAAAATAAAATTGATTTCAAAAAAATGTATAGAAAAATAAAGAAAAACAATAATAATTAAAAAAGAGAAATAATAAATAAAGTAAAATAAAAATCCATGTCGCGATCCGGGATCGAACCCGTACATGCTAGCAAAGTCAGGTGATGGGACGAACATACGGAACACTTGTGCCAATGTCACATCACAACTTCGATGTGTATAATTAAGTTTTGTATATTTGCTTGTGCTGTCCTTAAATTCAATTAATGTAAATTAATTGAATTAAGGTAAACAAAGACAAACACATAGAGCCAATATGAGAATT
The DNA here is from genome assembly GCA_963854835.1 of Megamerina dolium. Taxonomy (NCBI): domain Eukaryota; kingdom Metazoa; phylum Arthropoda; class Insecta; order Diptera; family Megamerinidae; genus Megamerina; species Megamerina dolium. The sequence continues at coordinate 108,694,377 of OY978525.1, forward strand.
CTTGTATGGTTTAGCATGCGGCTAATAGATAAAGATTATGATGAACCAATAAGAATCGAAAAAAAACGACTTTCGTACATGATCGAACAAGTGACATATTAACATGTGCTTCCGCAGTTAGAATCACTATTGAAGCATTTTTCTTCAGTTGGAAGAATATTGCAACAACGATCCGTTGGGTGATTTATTAGCATCGAGTGTTCTTTTGAAGCAAATTCATCCACAGTGCGCGACAATAAGAGTTCTTGCCCTAAAGTGAACCCAGCTACGGGTGGCCAAAACTCACTCTAGTGTCGGTAATATTACTGTCTTCTTCCTACAACAAGAGTTTTTTGCTGCCCTCTTGTTTACCCTGGCTGGCTGAGTGTTACTCCAGCTGGAAATTAAAGGCACGCGTTGCAGAGTCTTTAAAAGCAAAGTTTCTAGATGCTGTGCAGATTTGTTTACTTCAAATGATAATTTTTTTCTTTTGTCATCATCTATCTCAAACTTTAACTAAACCCTTAAATAACCCTACCATTCTCAAATACTATATTACTTTATATTTGATATAATATATGACATTAATAAATTTCTTTTATATTTTTCTTTCTTTCCAGGTAATATTTTGAACCATCTGGACAATGAATTTAAATTAAGCTGATAGTAAATGATTTCATTAAGGGTATTTATAAAAATATTTTCAATAGTGCTCATTTAAAGATTTAACGATATTTTTCAAATTAAAGCATTCATTTGCACCAAATGATATTAGGAGAAACTCAAAAGAATTTTTTTGCACTAAATAAAAGTAAAACCAATCTATTTGAATTATACTAATTAAGGTGGTAACACACTATGACAACGATTAATGGCAATTTATTCCTACATACTATCAAAGTCTCATTTATTCTTTGACCAAATGATACACACACTTATTTAGCTGTATTTAGCACGTCGACAACATGACGATGAAATTGTAAAGATTAAGTTCTATCGTACTAGTGTATATTGTATCTATCTACATATGAACACATAGCACAGCACAAATCGTATGTGGGTGTTAATGGCACCACATCAAGTGTTGTCATATTACGCCTACCAATGAAGATACATTGAAAGAAGATCTGCTGCTGCTGTTGCTATTGCTGCTGCTTCTGTCATTGGCATTGTAATTGAGCATAAATTACAGTATAATGTAGTGAATGCATACAAGCATTCCTGGTAACAATGGCAATGCATCTATAGTAGATGTAGGCTCTACCTAAATACATACATATGTATGTGGAGACCTTATCTGATGGTGCCTTTTTTATGCAATATGCAATTTTCTGTTCAATTTATTCAAATTGTCTACAATATTCCCTTTGCTTCATTTCTATACATATACCATTTGTTTTCTTCTCTTTAAACGACTAACTAGGAATTCTTATTGTCCATGGAATCTCATACTATAGCTTGACATTTTATAGAGTCATATAAAATATACAAAATATTATGATATTACACTGAAAATATTTACTAAGTTTGACTAAGATAACTTTCAACTTTACTTTGTTTAAATTTTACCACAATTTTGTTCAATTTTCTCAGTATTTACTAAATGTTAAATTTCTTTGTAAGGTTGCCTAAAAGTATGCACACAAAAAAGAATTTATGTTAGGCAATATTCGGGGTCACTTAAAAAAGGTTACTTTCCTCTTGGGTACACTTTGGCAATATTTTTCTACTTAAAAGTAGTACTAAAAAAATTTAAGAGAATCACTTAAAAAATGAAATACTTTAAAATATTCTGTTGAATGATTTAATTTCGTTTATGGAATATTTTCACACAAAAAAAAATTTATTTTTACTCTTGTAGAAGAAAACTCTTTATTAAAGTTATTTGATTGAGCATTTGGTGTTACAATATATTACATATAATTTGTTTTTTATGTATATACTTGTAAAACTTTAGCATAGTTTTCCAAATTAGACTCTGAATGTGAACAGAAAGTTTCAAAAAATACAACAAAAAAAAACTTTTTTTGCACATTCATCAGTTTTTGCTACATGTACATATCTATCATGTATATCTATGTAAATATGCGGGCTAATATTTGTATGCCTCATTCTACTCTATCATCAGAAATACCAGCACCACCATCGCTACCATCATCCCTACTATTTTTACTCCATTCTAATCGCATCAGCTCGATTGCTATCCCCAATGATGCTTTGAGCATGTTCTTGTGAATGTCTTGTTTACTAATATCCAATTTTATTATTCTTTCGATGACAATCAATACGATAACCCAAAACCGAAATTTAGAATGTCTCTTAGGCCAACATACATACACATATTAACATTAACTTGCTGTATCTATATTCTGAAAATAATATTCCTATACGTACTAGTTACATTGTAATGCATGAAGACGCGTATTTTAGGTCAATATCATAAGAGATTAGACTTCTAAACCACAAAATGAAACATACAAATGTGCTTAGAGTGGTGACATATACAATACATATATAAAGGTTTTCAAACACCCACCCAGATGACCCATATAGAGACAATAGTTATACACATAAGCATTCCACACACATACACATTGAGACAAAAGCTACAAAATAACAGCCATAAAAATGAAAACCACAAAAATTACATTTACAGCTTAGCCACCGCATCACTATGGCTGCTGCTGCTGCTGCTGTTGTCTCTCTCTCTCTCTCTCTCTCTCTTACCATTTCATCTATCCTTGTCTGTTCATTATCATTTGTGGATTTGTTTGGTTTGCCTCGCCTGCTTACTAGCGTTTGGTTTAATTTCATTTTCATTCATGATGCCTGACTACTACTATTCGTATATGTATGTATCGTACAATACATGCAATATATCCTTTTAATTCGACCCGAAAATGAGTTTCTATTGTCACATTACTCTTTTGCTGTTGTTTTATTACATTTTAACTTAATACGTTATTTTCGCTTTTGTTGTTGTTGTTGTTGCTTTCATATTATTGTGGCACAAATATATACATCCATACATATATGTATATCCTAAAAGAGTATAGCTCAACTCGTATGTACATATACGAGGATGTCTGTGATAAGCCTTGTATATTTGATATTTATCGTCATACAAGTGTCCTTTTGTGGTTTCAAGGTTTAAATGTTAAACAATATTTTCTCTTTGCTTTTCTACTATTTGATATTTGCTAAATGTATGTCGGTTTTATTGGTGATTGTGGTGGGGTTAAGTGTTTGATATGATCAGCTCCAACAGACAGCAATATTAATGCTACGACATTGTCATGAATGTAGATTTGTATTGTATTAAATCGTTTCATATACCTAATGTATATTTATAATACATGACAATTTTAATTGAATGATCAAATTTGTGGTTAAACACGTCAATATAATATGTAATAATATGCATATAAAATATATTCTTAAAATGATACCTTAAAGTATGCAATAAATTTCTTTCATATAGACTAAAGTGTTAAAAATGCTTATATAATAAAATAAAATAAAACAATTAAAATGTAAATACTATGTCCAAACTGACAAATTAAATAATTAAAATTAGCAAAAGCGATTTTAAAATACATTTTTTTTTTTAAATGATAAATATATTAAAAATTCATTGGAAATACTTGTATGTAGAAATACTTTCAACGAGAGGTGTTATTTTAATTTAAAAAAATATTCAATGTTTTTGTGAATAGAATTGTTAATTTTATTTTAATCCAATGTACAAAATCTAAGCTTAGTAATGGAATACAACATACATTCTGTCAAATAAGTACCCGGAAATTCTCATTTCCGGAAATTCTCATTTTAAATTTTCCCTCTGAGAATATTTCAAAAAATTTTTTTTTCGCAGGTTGGCAAAACTGTCAGCCACTATTCTGTGAATTTTTATTGCTATGTGTCATTTAGTTTGGTTACGGCGTCATTAGGAACAAATCAACCTTTTGTGTGCGTTGCGATTTTTACTATGGATAAAAATATCGGTCAAAGAGTTTGTGTGAAATTTTTGTGTGTTTCAAACGAAATTTCTTGTGCCAAAACGTTGGAAATGTTGAAAAAAACATTTGGTGATTCAACCATGTCGAAAACTTTGTTCGATATTTTTATCCATAGTAAAAATCGCAACGCACACAAAAGCACACATAGCAATAAAAATTCACAGAATAGTGGCTGACAGTTGTGCCAACCTGGAAAAATTTTTTTTTGAAATATTCTGAGGGAAAATTAAAAATGAGAATTTCCGGGTACTTATTTGACAGAATGTATGCCACATGTCCAACATGTTCTTGCATATCGTCATTCTTTTGATAGAATTTTTCATCACTTTTTCGCATAATTGAGGCTATATCTCGAGAATAAGAGCTCTAATATTATCTAAGAGTGCTTCAATAATTGCTGGAGCATTGGCGTAGATTTTACTTTTAACGTAGCCATAAAGAAAATGGTGTAGTGGCGTTTAGTCGTACGATCTCGGTGGTCACTTAAAGTCATCACTTCGAGAAATCACACCTCCAGGCAATTTTTCACGCAATAGAGGCATTTATTCAAGAGCTGTATGACATGTGCGCGCCGCCCTACTAAAAATAAACGTCGTCCATGTCCGTAGCATCAATTTCAGGCTAAAAAAATGTCTGTCAACTGGTGCGACCATTCACAGAAATGGTCGCACCAGCATCATTTTCAGAAAAATATGTCCCAATGACACCGCCAAGCCAAAAAAAACTGCACTAAAGTGTCACTCGTTGTGAATGGAGAAGTTCTTCGATCATTTCTTTTGGATTTTCGGAACTCCAGATGCGACAGTTTTGCTTATTCACGTATCCGGACAGATGAAAATAAGCTTCATCACTCAAAATAATTTGGTTTGAGTAATCTTGATTTTCTTCATACATTTCCAGCAACCAATCAGCGAATGTACATCATCTTTCATGAAATAAAGGTTCTAATTCTTATGTCAACTACACCCTATAAGCATGTAGGCCAAGATCTTTATGCAAAATACGGTGCAAAGGGGCTTTAGATAGGCCTAGTTCCTGTGATCGTCTTGAAATGGGGTTTTAGCCACATTCTCAGTTACAGCTGCAATATTTTCAGTTAACCTACCCGGACGTCTACAAGTTGGAGTCTTTATATCACTAACTTGCCGGAGATGTTCGAATTAATTGATTAATTTTGCTATAGCTGTGCGAGAAGACGCTTGATGATGGCCAAAAATAGTATGAACTTTACGAATTGCGTTCGCAATATTTTCACCATTTTTGTAGTGAATTTTCACAATTTTAATGCGTTGTGCGAGCATTTATCGATTCATATATGAAAATCTCTAGTTCTTCTTTGTCAAATGTCAATGAATGACAGTTGAATACTGACAATTGAGAAAATAATGGAAAATTTATAACCACACTTCTTGTTGAAATACCCTATATGTTTAAATATTTGGTGTATAATTAGATTATGATATGACTTAGTTAGAATAAGTTTGCCTAAAAATATGCAATCGTTTTTTTTTATTGTTATTTAATGCATATAGATGAGGTTATTGAAACATTTTTCTCATTGTATTTGATTTAGTGTATATTAAATAATAAATATATATTATTTTTTTTTGATATTTTCCTAAATATACTCAAAAAAAATTTGTTTAACTGACATATAAAATTGTTCAAAAAATCTATTCTATTATATAGTTTTACCATGCGACTAAATTTGTTATTTTGCCTAAAAATATGCAATAACAATTTGATGGTTGAGTATATTTATTAAAAATTTAATTTCTTCAAAAACATACAAAAATTATCAAAAAGCCATGAATTTGTTGTGTCAATTTGTGAATCACTCTACAATACTACGATTTTGTTGAAAAATAAACTAAGAATGAAATTGAAAGTAAAATAGAAAGTACTTAAAAATATACTTCTCTACTTTAAGATATATCTTTAATAATTTTCTATACAATTGTATTTTGTGTAAGCATTTCTCCAATTCCGTATGCAAATTTTATACAGAAAATATGTAAATTTTTTTTGGAAACATATACTCGTACTTCTCCTTTCCGTTACCGCTTACCAATCAGGACTATTTATTACTTGGTTACACTAAAAATCATTGTATACAAATATGTTGATGATGATGATGATGATGTTGATGACGCATGTGTACTCATTCAATTAGAAGGCAATATATTCAATAATACCGATAATATTAATATCGATCGGATCATTCGGTTTGATGATGCAATGTTGTTGTTGTTGTTGTGCAATAAAACTACGATTTATTGTCATTTATTGACAAACGGAGACAAACGGACAGAGAAGTAGAAGAAGAAGAAGACAGTTGAAGGACAATGAATTATTAGAAAATTGTCATTTTGAAATGATATGATGTGATGATGTAATGTAGAAGTATTTGTGTATGTGTGTGTTTTTTTTTTGGTTTTGCTTTACAAAAATCATAAATTTACAAGTGAGTACACATTATTGCAATTTATTTCAAAAATCGACTAATAAATGAATATTGTCATTGTGTGATTTCATGTTGGAAATTGTTTGAACATCATCATATATGAATCTGTATATATGTATCATGTGTATCGTGTGTATCAGAAATTAGATTGTTGTGAAGTAGTTGTAAGTAGAGAATATGAATGCATATGCAAATGTAATAAATGCACATTTCCATGAATAGTAGGGCCTTTTAGTAACTTACAGAAGTGTACAACTTTTTTTTAGTACGCCTAAAAGTATGCTTAATTATTATTATTTGTAAATAATCATCTTTCATCAGTGAAAATTTTATTCTGCCACTTAAAAGGAAGCAAAGAGATTTTATTTTAGATTTTCTAGTTTTTAAAAATCTTGAATTTTTGCTTCAATTTTTCATGCCATCACTTCACTTCACTGTTTCATATCGAATATACAAATAAATTCCATCATTAATGTGTTGTCGTACACCCAAGACTCATTCACTCACTATCAATTGTACAAGGCTAAACTAAGGGACTCGTCTGCTATGTTTTTAACATGATTTCAACGCTTTGCTACTTATATTCTTTGCAGTTTTCTTCTTTGTTTGCGCTGCATAATTCTTTAATATTAGTCTGACATTGAAGTTTTCCATCATGTTCTTTTGCTATTCCACTCAGAATCGATCAATTAAGCAGAAGAGACGTAATTAAACATGGTGTGATGTTGCGTTGTTGTATATCTGAGCAGAAGAGCTCATACATATCCATACAGCCATGATGAGCTGTAGTGGATTCTGAAATGAAACCACGATTGTCTGATAGTATTCGTGGAAAAATCCATTTCAATACTTCCCCCCTCGTTATCCAAGCCTCCCTCGCTCTCTCCTCCAGCATCACCACCTTATTATCTATCAAATCACGTTCACACTAAGACTGACATTATGCCAAGTTATTGTTGTGTTATTTGTATGTTCATGTATGTTATGTTGTCGTTACTAAAAGCATACTTTATAGCGAAGAAGTGCAAAAAAAAAAAAAAATCCAGAAAATCGAAAAATATAATTTTCGGTAAAAATATCTCTTAAAGCAATATTTCAAGCTCAAAATAATAGTGGTGGTAGCAACACGACAATGACAAAGAACAACAAACAAGATGAAGCAAAATTTTAGTAAAACAAACCAAAAAAAAAAAAAAAAGTAGACAGCAAGCAATACAAAAAATGGTGATAAAATGTAAACCAAAGTAAATGTAATGTTAGCATTAATTTCTCATTTAAATTCAGTAACGCGTACAACGCATTAGTTTCTCTCGTTCCCCATATATATATATATATATATATATATATATATATATATTATGTTTTTCACTGTCTTTGCTGTCTTCTTTCTATGTACTTTGATATTATGCGTATGTACATAGTATGTATGTGTATGTATGTGTTTTGTCGTATAAGTACAAAATGCTTGGCATACTTTTATGCGTTAACACATAGTATGGCACTCTTGTAAGGAAAATTACAGATAGTGAGAGGGATACAGAGATAGGAAAACAAAAAAATAGTAGAGAGAAGAAGAGAGAAACAGAAAAACTAAAAGAAGAAGAAGAAGAAGACCTAAAGAGAAAGTGATGGAAAATGTGTGTATGTGTGTGGAGGAAAAAAAAATGAAAGTTCTAAACATTTACACATTTCAAGTGTTTTGTCGATAACTTAAAAGGAAAAATCTTTATACAGAAATACATACAAGATGTATGTATGTAATAGAAGAGTGTCAATTCCAACACTTAAGTACACTCGGCCATACATATGAGTATATAAAGACTGGTGTGTGGTGTGCTTCAGAAAAGAAAAAGGGCTAAAAAATAATGCTAATGCCACTGTACTATATAATGGAATATCATTTTATTTGGGTTTTGATTTTTAAAATGCATTTTTAAAGGATATAACTAAAACACTTTTAGTTACTTAAATATGTGAAAAACTTTATTTCTTTTCATTTAAATTCAAATATTTCACAACTACTAGAGTTGAAAGTTATTTGAAATTATTTTGGTTCAATACACTTGATATAAAGCTATTTGTGATGAACAGAGTAAAAATAGAGTGTGGCTCGTAATGTGAAATATATGTATTTGAGAGGATTCGAATTAATATTTTAATATATGTATGATATTTTGGAATATTTAATAATGACAATTTAAGATTAACAACACCAGCTTGCTCACACACGATTAGACACTAGCTATTATGGTAACATAATAATAATAATAATTTTATTAAAAATAAAAATAATACTAATAATAATAATAATGACGTAACAAAAACAATAACCATAATACGACTGATAATAGTAATAGTTTTAAACTCGCAAATCCATATGGTTAACACACAAAGTTAACGATGGCAATAGCAATTTTCGTTATTCTCCAACATTGGCCAGCAGTTTAAATAAATTTTATTTCTATATATTTTCTATGGCATTTCTAAATACTAAATTGAAACACTCCATATAGAGTCCAAGCTAAAAACAATATTACAACATAACTATTTATTGTTATTGGTTTGTTGGTTGTCTCAAACAAAAACGCATTACGAACAGATGGAGATGAATTGAATATAACTTCAAATGGAGTTCAATTAACTTTTGGTTATTTGAAGCTATAAATGAGGGAAAACAATTTTCTGAAAATTTTAGTAAAGAAAATAATGTAATTCACAATTTATTGTATATTATGAAATTTTATGGCATACTTAAAGGAGTAATGATAATTTAAAAATTATATATATATGATTATCCATTTTGTGGTCCTGAAAGTAATCTTTAATAAAATACACTTCTGTTTGGAATTTCGATCAACAATTTTCTGAAAATTTAGTAAAAAATAATTTCATTCACAATTTATTCCATATTATGAAATTTTATTGCATACTTACAGGAGTAATTATAATTAAAAAATTATGTATGGTTATCCACTTTGTGGTCCTGAAAGTAAGCATAAAAGAAATACACTTCTGTTTGGAATTTCGATCAACGATTTTCTGAAAATTTAATAAAAAAAAATAATGTAATTCACAATTTATTGTATATTTTGAAATTTTATTGCATACTTACAGGAGTGATTATATTTAAAAAATTATATATATGATTAACCACTTTGAGGTCCTGAATGTAAACGTAAATAAAATACACTTCTGTTTCGAATTTCGATCAACGATTTTCCCAAAATTAGTAAAAAATAATTTAATTCACAATTGATTGTATATTATAAAATTTTATTGCATACTTATAGGAGTAATTATCATAAAAAAAAAATTTATATTGTTATCCACTTTGTGGTCCTAAAAGTAAGGGTAAATAAATCACACTGCTGCTTGGAATTTTGATCAACGATTTTTTTGATTATTTATCCGCATAAACCTATTCCTTTACGTATGCCCATCCAAAAAAAAAAAAAAAATCACCATCTTGATGGTCAATTTACATCGTCGAAACGCCGAAATAAGCCTCATCGTTGAAGAAAATTTGATGCAAAAAATCATCCACATCCTGTTGTTCAAGCTCCCAATCCCGTGGAGGACATTTGTATTCCACAAATAATGGCAAGGTCCAAAACATTATATTGAAATAAAAATTTGATCGAAATTCTAAACAAAAGTGTGTTTTAATTATGTTTACTTTCGAATCAACAAAGTGGACAACCCTGTACATACATCTAAAGCAATTTATCGTCAAAATTATAAATAACAAAAATATATAGCATATCCATAGGAGTAGGTACATGAAGAAATACTTGATGATTAAATTATATGTGGAAAGAGCTAATAGTAGTCAATTTGGCGAATGTAGGCGAGAAAAATTCACAACTTCATAAATATATTGCATATTTTCAGGCATAAAGACTTGCATATAAACACTTTTACACACATTTCAATTAACATATCCATTAAATTGCTTACAATCACTTTAATATTCTGATGTGTACATATATTTTCCATGCTTCGAAAAGTATCCTCAAGCATGTATCCACACATTTATATGATTGTATGTGTTATACAACATCAAGTATTTTTGTATGTTAGTTAATATGTGTTCAAATGACTTAACTGCATTACTATTACATCTATCTATTCTATTGTATATATGCAATTGTATTCGCATGTGCATAGTATATGGTCGTTATGCTATACTTGTTGTTATTGTTGCCACTGAAGTGTCAAAACATCTGGATTTACACTGCTATATGCTCTCATTTGAAAATAAGTGTGTATGAATATACACGTAAACAAACACCCAAAGTACTTAAATGCAATCTCAAATAATATACCATAGTAAGCAATGTGATTTTGCGCGTAAAATGGAATATTTGTATAAGTGTGTGTATCTTAGCAAATAGCTACTTTGGTAAGTCATCTTATGGTGTGAACAAATGAGTATTTATATTAGAACTTACAACATTGAATGAAAATTTGAAAATAAATCTGTTTGAATTATTTAAATTTGTTGACACATTAGTTGACTAAAGTTAAGTGTATGTATGTAATTTAGTAGAAATATTTCTATGCATTATATGTATAATACTATAGAAGATAATTTTTAAAATATTTTTGTATCATATGATCTTCGAAATTTTGATCAAAGTAAGCATTTATTTATATACTCTATGAAATATGAGTATAAAAATTACATTAAATTCATGTTATGCATATCATTTAAGCATTTGATTAATTTTAATTTCAAAAAAAAAAAAAAATTATAATAATAATAATAATAACAAGATTTAATCTACAAAGTGTATAATCATTGAATTGCTCATTAAATACGATACACTTATAATATTGTAATTGTTATACCATCAAAGCATACACTTTTAATAGGCATACTTGTGTATTTATTGCATCATTTTAGGCGCACTTACATATTATCAACACTTCGTATTTAGAGTATTCATATAGTGTGTCAGAGAGAAAAAAAAAACAGATAAAAATAACCAATATTTTTAATAGCATCATTATCATTATCACATTAATAAACTTTATTCTCTCGTATGCAAACGAATAAACATGGACATGCAGATAACAACAAATGTTGTTCTAACAACAAATATTAAATATTTTTGAAAAAACGTACTATTTATTTAGACTATGTAACTACATATGAGTGTATTTACATGGAAGCGTGTGCAATCTTTAAATAAATCTTTAAATCTATCCCAATTGTAACATTTTGTGTAAATAAGCATGCTGCATGCACAATGTTTGTATGTATATATGTATGACATGCAAAGATAATTGAATATAATCGTCACACTTTGTTGTTATTTTACATAAAATTTTAATATACATTTGGGCTTAATACCCTCATGCATGAGCATGAGTTTGTTCGGCTCGTATATAAACCCATATCATTTTGTTGTTATGGTAGTTGTTTGCTTTTTAGCAACACTAATCTATTAAATATATGTATGTTGAAATCGTTTAAGTAAATATTTGAATATAATAGTTTATTGTGTTTAAAATCAAATGTGTAAGTGTATTGTCAATTTAAAATATGCTATAAATTGCTCGAGAGTATCGTTGTCATTATGTATTTCACTGTTTCAATCAGTCGCAGAATATTTAAATCAATAATAAATAGGCTTTTGTTCTAACTTGATATTTGTGATATTTCAAAGATGTAGATTTAATGTATGTAGTAGTTATTCACCATAAGAATTTAAATTGATTTATTTTTATATGAAATTTATTACACGCTATTTTCTTACTATTGGGTGTACAAGTAAATTTTACACGATTTTCAACAGAGGTCGTTAGTAGTATTAAATTGCATCGGATAATGCGATAACTATTTTCATGTTGAAGTGTCATCATTAGGCTATTGAAATCAATATGTGTCATTTTTTCGAAGCGTCAACTTATTTGCCTACAAATCCCCGTTCAAAAGTGGTGATTTTGATACAAGCTCTAAAGAGGATAAAGACTCTGAATTGGAGGCGTTATTGGACGGAAACTCATGTCAAACTGAAATGGAGCTTGTGAAATCTTTGAGAGTGATTTTATAAGCGATTTCATTGCGTCTGAAGAAAATGAGTATGATCCACAAAATGTGAAAGAAATTGGGTTCCACATAGAACTGAAACCAAGAAACACCGAAAGGCAATTTTGCATGTCTAAAATACTGCTTTTACGGTACAAAGGAAAGCCTTTTTTGCATCGTATTGTTAATGACGACGAAAAATCAATTTATTACGACAAGCTTAAGCGCAGAAAATCATATGTAAGCGCTGACTAACAAGCCAAATCGACTACAAAACCGAATATCCATATTTCGAAGGTTATGCTATATATTTGGTGTGATCAGAAGGATATGGCGTATTATATGCTCCTAAATCCTGGTGAAATCATTAATGAGGAACGCTACTGACAGCAACTCATCCAATTGAAGCCAACATTGAACCCAAAATGAACAGAATGGGTGACCAAACACAAGTCATTGATTTTTCATCATGACAATGCTCGGCCACATGTTGTGCTTGAAAAATAGCGGATGGGAATCCTTACCCCACTCACCATATAGCCCAAACATTGCCCCCCTCTGACTACAACTTGTTTCGATCAATGCACAATGTCTTGTCGGAAATACGTTTCACTTCAGTCGAGGTTGTCAAAAATCGAGTCAATATGTTCTTGGTCTCAAAAGGTGAACGATTTTGTTTTGGGGTGAAATTCATGCGCTCCCTCAAAGATGGTAAAAAAGTTATACATTCCCAAGGAAAATACCTGGAATAAAATATATTTTAGCAATTTTTTTAAAATAATGCCTCAAAGTCAGCGAAAAAAAAATCCTTCAAAACTTGCATATACACAACACATTTTTTTGGAACAATAAGAAATCAAGCGCAGCATTCAGACATTTATTGGTCCATTTTACTGCTCCCGAAGTTCCATTTTATTGTGTTTTAAATCTAAACGTTCTCCGAAGAAATCGGAGTAGATCCTGTGGTGAGAAAAAGACCCAAGAGTTTCAGTTCTCAGCATGTCCGTGCCAAAGACGTCAAACCTGATTCAAGGGAAAATAGGGCAGACACATAAAAAGAGATCAGCCATCACATCTTCTTTTTCACAGGCTGGGCAAAATGCACTGCCTCTTAGTACTATCTTTTCCATATGCTTTGCCCATAGAAAGTTGCCTATTACAAAGGCGGCTAGCATTCAGCAATCACCTCTACCTAGAGATAAGATAGAAAATGCGACCATTTACCCGATATGTTAGGTAACATGAATTTTGCAGTCCATTTGCAGCCTCTTTCGGTCTGCCAGGTCGACTTATGGTCTGGATTAGGTTGACCGTGGCCTCGATAGCTCCAGCGGGTAGCGGCAAAGCAGTCTCAGGGCCGATTAAATCAGCCGCAGAATCTTCTCGTGCTAATGCATTAGCTTAATACAGCACAATATCTGGGAAATAAATACATCATCATTTGTGGAAAAGCATTAAATATTATTCAAAAATTTTAATGCAAATTCCTTACGCCTAAAAATATACTCACAAAGAAATTCACTAAAAAATGATTTGCATTTTAAATTTAATTCTTATGCATAATGACATAATAATTTGTAATATAAAAAATGAATTTTTTAACAACTTCCTATTTCTCATAAATTATATGTTCAGTGACAAATAATAAGAAAATTTTTATAAAAATTTACAATTGTCCAATAAAATAGGTGCTCTAAATACATATATATGTTTAAATAAAATAAATTTTATAATATGTTTACATACATACAAGTTAGCGGAGGGAGGGGGAAAAGAGCAAAATTCCGTTAATGTCTTAATAGTAATGGTAATATTATACTATTGTTAATAACTACACAATTGTTCATCCTTCTCAAGTCTTGATATGCAGTATAACATCAAAGTGCGCGCTTCTAGTTCACATGGTGTAACATGGTGGTTACCCAGAATATGGTTGATTATCTGCAACAAAATTCCATGTATACTTGAACTTCAACAAGAACAGTAACTAACTATCTATATTTATATGTTTGCAAGTATAGTATACACTTACATATAAATATTTCTGGTGCGCTTCCACTTCATATATTTCACCTAAAAAAGGAGAAGAAAAAAAGCAAAAATTACAATAAAATCAAATAGATGAATAAAATGAAATGAAAAAAGGAATAATATAATAAAATCTGTATATAGTATAGTAGCTTACATTAGTATATATATAGAGAGAGAGAGAGAGAGAGAGAGAGATAGTTGTGGCATTAGTAGTGAGATAATAATACTCGTAGTAGTAGTAGGAGTAGTAGTAAAAGTATAATAATAATAATAGCATCCGCTAAACAAAACAAAAAATTATATGTGTAAAAAAAAACTAGTAGTAGCGGAAGAAAATGGACGGACGATAACGTTGAATAAATGTAATAAATGCAGTGAATTTATTTTATTTCAAGCTAAGCGCGCATACTCTCATATTACATCATCATTATTGTCATCGTCACCACCACCATCATCATCATCATCATCATCATACAGATGTATATTCTGCCCTTACTTACCACAAATAAGGAAACAAAATGCAAGCATAACGATGACAACCAGAACCGACAAGGGCGGACATACTAACAAGGATAATGGTTTTATTACGTTTTTCCATTTGTGCACTCTACACATATAAATTTATTATATTATATATAGTAATAGTTGTAGTTGTATGTAGTAGTAATGATAGTAGTCAGTTTCTAGTTAAATGTCACATGAGTCGCGTTATACTTCTAAATGTACATGTAGGCACTCTTACATACATATACTGATTGCTGCACTCAAGCACACTTATACACCCACATTCACAAAATTGTAAAGCAGAGATAAAATAAGCAAAGCAAAGAAATGAAAAAAGCACAAATTATGTGAATTATATGATCATAATTTTTGATGTTAAGCAAAATAAAAATGTATTTACTCATACTTATGTACTATGCATACTAGCATACTAGCATAGCATACTCATATATGCATATGTATTACATATTCGTATTTGTTCTGGTTGAAAGCATCACAGGAAGACAAAAAAAAATAGAGATAAACGTACATGTAATTGTAATTTAGTTAAGTTGTAATGCAATGCATGCATGTGTGTGTGTGTGTACACATTTTCATTTACTCTCTCATATGAGACAACACTTTTACTACATAATTCTATGTACATATACATATATCTATATTATATATGAATAAAGAAGAGTTTAGGTTTTTTTTGTTGTTGTTTTTTTAAGGAAATATTTTAGTAATAATTTGTACATAGTTGGCACAAAGAAGGAAGAAACAACAACAACAGCAAAATGTGTAACAAATTAGGCCATTAATATATGCATTAACAGTGATTTTAATAACATAAAATACACACATCATTACTACTCATGTGCTATTACCAAGATTTGCTAACAAATTGCTAGCAAGTATTTAAGGTAATACGATCTAAAAGATCTTTAATGATGAAAACTCTATTGAAGCATAAAAGTGTCTGTTAGTCTAATGAAGTCTCAGCCATTTTTGGCTGTCGCTTATTTAATTACTGAAGTAACTGAAGAGTGTTGGAATAGAAATTCGTCCAAAATTATTGAGAGTCTATAGGACTGAACACAGTCGAATGGGTTTTTTTATTACTTTCTGGTAATGCTGAAAATTTTATAATATGGAGTGAGACTTAAATGCGCACATAATTTTATTTAGTTATGGGTACAATTAGTCGATGCCGTAGCTCAGTAGTTAGTACGTTGGCCTTCTGATTTGCAGGTCGTAGGTTCAAGCCCCGACTGAAGCATAATAAAATGTACTATCGAAAAGATTTTTCTTTCGAACGATACTCACCTGCCGGCAAAAATTGACAATTTTTCCAGGGGTAACAATTTGCCAGAAATGCTTCTTAAAAGAGCTCTGTGACAAAACTAAGTTAAAGTGATGTCACAAGGGTTCTGCCATTCGGAACCGGCTAATATAAGTAGGTCCCTTCTAATGTTGTCCAAATTTAAGAAGCACAACAGTATTGGAAGAGAAGCTCGGTGGTATCACAATGGACCTTGCTGGCCTAAGTGTGTCCCCTCAGTGAGAGGGCAGCCACATAACGTTACCCAACCTATAGTTACAATGACACTACCTTACGGTCAAAGAATACCAAAAAATTCAGGTATAGGGAATAGTGAGTATTGACTTTCTGAACACACAATACATTTCATACAATTTTTGTATAGTCAAGTTTTTGAGATAACGGTAGTTTTATGTTTTCGTGGATATTACTTCATTCAAAAAATTTTATTGCTAAACTGTTAAGTGCAATCAACGTAACGTAACGTAACGTACCGTTCGAAGGACAATTAAAATACACTTTTAACGACATTTAACTTGCAATAATTGCGCTAAAACTGGCAGAGTTATGGCTGGCCAAATTCAAAATATTATAGAATTTTTGCAATTTTAAAATAAATTTTGATTTCGAAAGTGATTTTTTTGAAAGATGCTGTAAAATTCAGAAATATTTTATTTTTCGAAAAATTAGTCCATTTAATTGCAAAAACTTTAAGCCTAATATTACCAAGATCGGGTGAAAATTGAATTTTTGATGATTTTTTTTCTATAACACTCAACATTTTAAGTATTCGTCATATGCTGTACTGTGCGAGTCTATGCACTTGCATATGACATCGCTCAATTTCCTATTTAGTCATTTGGACTTTTTCTCGAAATATCTTGATTTTCGGAAATTGAAGAACTGGGAGAAGAGTTGCATCAAAACATGGAAAAAAATAGAAAAATAGTACCAGGGTTTTTGCAATGAAAATATTTTGGGTGGTTGGTGGTTTCTGGCAGAATTTAATTTTATGCTAATACAAAATATCCTATATACCTAAATTTCTTAGTATTTTTTAAATTTTAATTTAAATAATTAATTGTAAAGTAGTTAGTTATTTACATTTCAATTGTCGCATGCGAAGTAATACTAATTATATTCAAGTGAAGACTAAAGAGCACACTGCAAATTGATGCCAGCGGCACAATCAACCATATTGCTAATTTCTAAATTAAATGCAAAAACAAAATTTATTATTAAATTTTTATTCTCTTGCAACAATAGTGCTTCTATATAGGCCTCCAAAAATGATTAGCTTTCTGCAGCGTATTTATATGACTCGATACATCTCCACCTTATGCAGTGTCGCAATGAATTACGGTTTACATTATTAGGAATATTATCATGAGACAATTGTCAAAAATGTATAGATTAGAAGAAATGTGATACAATATATTATTATTATGTATTCATTAATATTCACTTTTTAACTCAGACGAAAGAATATTCTGACTTGACTTATATTAATATTGGATGCTTTTCTTACGCCGCTTATAAAGATCAGTATACTCTAGCATAGAATTGGGAATATTCATTGCGTTTATAGTATCACCTACATAATTATATCTTTTATATGGAATTTTTTACGCCTCCCAGACACCCTTTGGCTTGTCTTCGGTTAGGTTAGATTATTGTGGCTACCCTCTCTCTCTCTCTCTGAGGAGACACACTTAGGCGGCCAGGCTAACCACTGAACTGTTGGACAATTAAGAAAAATACAGTCGAGATATAGAAAATCATAATTGTCATTCTATCGTGAGCCTGGACAACTGGCTTTATATGAATAATGACGATAAAATTGTTCGGTCTTAGAAGTCTAAGTTATTTTCATTTTCTTTATGATATTTAATATTTCCTATATTTCTTACAATTGCTATTACTTCGTTGAACTATAAAATACAAGATGCCCTACCCACTATACACAAATGAAGCATGAATAATTTGATTTCCAGAACTTCATTTTATCAAAAGAAACCATTCAATAATACAACTCTGCATAACAGATATGTGTGAATATATGTGTGTGTGTGTGTGTATATAATTTCAATAAACAACAAGACGAACAAATCAAAAAAAAAAATTCTGTTTTTAAACATTCAAGGCAAACAACAACATTCTCTGCTACGAATGCAGCAACTAAATACAGACTGCTTCCAATCCAATAGTACAAGTCGCAATAGTCGCATGTATAGTATAGAAACTATAGCCATAATCAGTGTGCAATTCACAAAACTTGTCTTAACTGTCTTCTAAAATATTCTATTGATTATGTTGTTGTTGTTGTTGTTGTTGTTGTGGTTGTTATTATTATATTATTGTTTGTTATTTGCTATTTGTGTCGCAACGTGACTAAAACATCGCACAGACTAGGTTAGAGTATCACACAAGCCAGTCAGTCAACTAATAATAATAATAATAATAATAATACTAAGACCATATCCATATATATATATATTTATACAGATATGTACGTGCATATATGCATCGTATATCATATATGTATAGGTACATATAGAGCTATTGACCATTTTAGGTATAAATCCACATTCCAATTGCATGCGCAAACAAAGCAAAGTAAAATGTTGATAATGATGACAAAATCGTCTTATGTGTGTGTGTGTGTGTGTGTGTGTAGTTGGGTATAAATAAATATGAATTGAACAATTATAATACAAATAAATTAATTCAAGTAATAATATTGTATGTTTTGTATGTTTGTATTAGTAAAATCATAAGAATATTTCAAATACAATACCACACACTGATTTTGTTCGGGTTCTATTGTCTTATTTTTGAGTTCAATGAACTAACCACGACATAGCACCTTAACCACATGCAGCATTTTGCGGGAGAGACCAAGTACACACACATACAACAGTCATTAGCTCATGCTTATGCCACATGCAATATGTTACTAATATGCGTATACTATATCTACATATTTACAATTAGCTGCATACAATGTTTGTATACATGTGTCTGAAATATTGACTACATACTACAAAATGCATAATATACTCGAATGCATTAGTCAAGCATTTGTATCTGAACGTATAAGTAAAATGAACAAAACCAAACAAGTTGAAAACTCACAAAAAGAATACAAAATATCTATTCAGAATACTTATTGTTAATACAAAATTGCATGTTGCTGGAGTACTACTCGTATGTATTGAGGGCTATTGAGGCTTATGGTTATACTCATATATGTATTGTATGTAATATAGTTAGTCACGCTTTTAGCACCTGCAATAAGCCATACTGTAAGCACAATAAGCTGATCAATTTGTTTTGCTCCATGCGTATATGAATATACTATTCGTAGTGTATGTATGTGTATCTGTTTATATGTATGTATTATTGTATTAAATAAGAACACCAATAATTACAATGAGAATAATAAAATATTAAAATATAGATTTCAAAAAAAAAAAAAAATAATTGATGAATCTTTCATCAATGATCGATGAATGTTGCTGCTTCATTTGATATTAATGAATAAATTTTGTAATTCGAAATTTTTTTTTTTTTTTTTTTTGTATGAAAAACATTATAGCAACATTATTGCAAACCTCTTTTGAATAATTTTTAGAGTGATTAATGTCAAATCTTTTGTTTTTTTTTTTTTTCAATATGAAATATATATTTTTCGACATCATTGTAAAAATGTTTGCAATAATTCTCGAAGTGAATTAATGACGAAATTTGTTTGCAAAAATGTCGACATTTTTTTATTAAAAAATCATTCTAAACAATTTTCGAAATAATTTTTGGAGTGAAGTAATGTCGAAAAATGAAATAATATCGAAAAAAATTTTTGTATATAGAGAAAAATCTTGCAAACATTTTTGCAATAGTGTCGTAATTGTATAGTAATATTTAGAAACTTTCAACCAAGACTATAAATTTTTGTTAGACATTATTTCATTTATTATTTTTGACGCATTAATTTCGAAAAAGTATTTGAATTATTTTTGGAAACACGTTTCATTCGACATCATTGTAAAAATGTTTGCAATAATTTTCGAATTTTAATTCATTTTCAAATAATTTTTGAAGTGAAGTAATATAGAAATTTAAGTGAAATAATATCGAAAAATGTATTTTTATGGAAAACACTTTACAAACATGTTTGCAAAAGTGTCGAAATTGTATTGTATTATGTATAAATTTTCAAGAAATACTATAAAATTTTGTTAGACACATTTGTGTTTTGTTGAAAACACATATTTTTCGACATAATTTTAAAAATGTTTGCACTAATTTTCGAAGTGAATTCATGTCGAAATTTGTTTGCAAAAATTTTTTTTATATCGACAAATCATTCTAAACGATTTAATTTAAACAATAATTTTTGGAGTGAAGTAATATCGAAATTGTTTTGAAATCATATCGAAAAGTGTTTTAATATGAAAGAAAAACCTTGCAAACACTTTTGCTATAATGTCGAAATTGTAATATTTACAAACTTTCAACCAATACTATAAAGTTTTGTTAGACATTATTTCATTTATTACTTTTGGCTACTTTTACATTAATTTCGAAAAAGTATTTGAATAATCTTTATAGTGATTAATGTCGACGATTTTTTTTTAAAATATTGCAATCATTTGTGGAGTAAATTGATGTTGAAATTTGTTTGCAATAATGTCGAATTTTTCTTTTATATTGGGATATCATTGCAAACAAATTTTCAATAAATTTTGAAGTGAAATAAATCTAGAAATTTATTTGAAATAATATCGAAAAAAATTGTTTATATGGAAAAACCCTTACAAACATTGTATTGTATTGTAATATTTAGAAACTTTCAACCAATAGTTAAAAGATTTGTTAGACATTATTTCATTTTTTTCTTGGCGCATTAATTTCGAAAAATTATTTCAATAATCTTTGGAAACAAATATTTTCGACATCATTGTAAAAATGTTTGTAATGATTTTCGGAGTGAATTAATGTCGAAATTGGTTTGCAATAATGTCGAATTTTTCTTTTATATTGAAAATATTTGCAAAAAAAAATTCCAATAATTTTTGGAGTGAAATAAATGTCGAAATTTATATGAAATAATTTCGAAAAAATTTTTTTTATATGGAAAAAACCTTGCAAACATTTTTGCAATAATGTCAAAATTGTATTGTAATACTTAGAAACTTAGAATCGAAACTATAAAGCTTAGTTAGACATTATTTCATTTCTTTTATCACATATCAATTTCGAAAAAGTATCCCCAAAAATGTTCAACAGTATTGCAAAATTATTCAACATCCATTCATTCGATCATAAATCATATAGCAAAGGGAGAGTAAAGATCAAGCGGAAATTTTTACATATCCATGTTTGTCGATACAGAGCTCAATGTACCGAAGTATGTATCTACAATTAGTATGTACACATACACATACATATTAATGAATAAATTATTTTGCATACTAATAATTATGTATTGTAATTATTTTTATCTTTACTATACAAAGTATTACGTATGCGAATTATTTAATATTTTCAGTATTATTATTATTATAAATTTTTTATTTGTATTTTTGCAATAAATATATACATACATATGGCAATTGGCATTGACTTCAGAGAGATACCTATACAAAAAAAAAAAACAAACAGCAAACAAACAAATGTTATACGTATGTCATTAATAAAGAATTTAATATTTAATGTGTTGATGTATCATTCTGAACATACATACATGGTAGGTATGTATGTGGATGTTATGTACACTGTATGCAAAATAAAAATAACAAACTTGCAAAATATCAATATTTGATGAACAACAACAACAACAATCTTTTTTCTTTTTTTTGTTTTTTTTTTTTTGTTTCAATAAACAATCCCACTTTAATAATGAAAAATAAATTTCGATTGATTTTTTTATTGAATAGCTGATGTTTGATATCTGATTGATGAGAATTCTTATGGTATTTAACATTTGAATATCAGCAAAGATTAGTTTAATGAAATATCAAAAGGTAATTATAGAAAAAGACATAGCATAATATTTATATACATAATTCAGCATGTCAGTTTCAATGAAAAATGTTGTCAATTCAAGTAATACTTCTATTTGATTGAATTTAACATTAATTTTGCATTTTATAAATTTTTGAAAAAAGTTGGTTTTTGGTTGGTTTTTTTAACCCATGAATTTTATGCCAAAGACAGAAAGAGAAATATTTTCATCATTCAAACGATATTTACTTGACATTTCTTTCGACTGTTAAAATATGCTATTAAAATTGTTTCGTGACAAAACTCATAAAAATTGAAGTCACAGTGGGTTTGTTACTCGAAATCGATCAAACCCACTTTAATATATAAAAGAAGAGCAACTCAGTCTCAAACTTGCTTGTGATAAAATTTGTAAATAATTTCCACAATTAAAAAAAATATAAAATATTTCTTAAGTGAATCTTGCTGTCAGCAGAATCGAGGTGAAACTTTAAAACCCGCACAAAACTTGAAGTGACAAAAAAAAAAATTCCAACATAAAGATCAAAATTTCTTAAATTGCAAAAAAAAAAAAAAAAGAAATTAAATCATATAAAATATATTATTAAAGCAAAACATGTCAAAACTTTTCGAAAAATATATGCAAAATTAAAAAATTGAAAAAAAATCATGAGAGTGAGACAAAAATGAACAAATAAAAACCACAACAGCATTTGAGTCAAAATTAAACTTATGAAATGTACGAGTATTATAAAACTTTTGTTATTTTATACATTTTATACAATTTATTTTTATTTGTTGTTGTTGTTGTTGTTGTTGTTGTCTTTAGTTTTTTTCCCCATACTATTCTCATTATTACTTTGCCATATGTAGCTTCTTTCATACGTTCATTTGCGAGTGATAAAATAAAACAAAATAAAAACCAACAACAAAATAGAGATAAATAGTTCTTTTTTACAACATGCATGTCTCAGTATGTAGATACGCTCATGTAAAGTCAAATTGTTTGCCACTAAGTACTCTTACTACTTTTACATAAATACAATGTGTGTGAGTGTGTGTGTTGTGTGGATACATGTGAATAGAAAATAGAAAAGTTTTAATGCAAACGTCAAAAGAGAGAAATAAGATTATCAACACACAAAAATAAACATAACCGAAAAATTATTGTCAGTTATTTAAGCGAAAAGTTTATACTGACAATCTTACTTAGCTATATGGAATTTATCACATATATACATACATGCACTATAGATATACATATGTGCATTAGCATCACACTTCACCATAAACATCTTCATATCATCATCATCATCATCATCATTATTGTTATATATACTCTCATAAAATACTTAGCATAATATGGTGTTGATTTTGTGTTAATATGTGTCTCACACATAATCATTTTAACAATTTTATCTACTTTTATATACAAGTAACTAGTATAGTAACTAGTATAGCATAACTTACATTTTTCATTGCATTAGTACTTCAAGACTAGAATTTGATTTTCATATTAATGAGTAGAGAGTATAATTTTTGTGAAAAACAAACATTATGCACATACCACCTTGATCAATAAGTTCCCGGAATAACCACCGTATGGCGCTCCCAACGTTCCAATTTCAGTTCTGTTTCATATTTTTTTTTTGTTAAGTTGGCACATCTGTTGTTGATATTCTCTCTAAATTTTAGCATCATAGCTTGACATTTGCAAAAGTTACGTAGCCAAGAGTACATCTATCTCAGTGCTTCCTGTGATTTTTCCATTACTTCCTTACAGAACTCAAATTGGAACGATGGGAGCGCCACACGGTGATTATTCCGGAAACTTTTTGATCAATATGGTATGTGCATAATGTTCCGGGAACTTTTTGATCAAGTTGGCATTAAAAATGTAATTTTGAATGAGCATCTTATTGCGATAGACATCTTCATCCGTTATCTCATCTTATAACTCAAAGTTATGAGAATGATTGAATATATTTTGTCAAAATAATTATAAAGTGTTTGAATAATAAAATATAAATAAACAACGCTAACGCTGGCAATAAATTTCTATACAGAAATATTTAAAACAAACAAAATTTCTGAAATAAAAATATTTAAAGCAAACTATAAACATTTGAAAATATCATTAAAAATACCAACTACAATATATACCTATAATCATATAATTATGATCATATAATATTCGTTTATGATGTTTTCGCTGTATAAATTTTTATTTCATAATATTTTTTTTTTTTTTTTACTAGTTTTTGTTCGTTGACATTCCTAATATACTATAATACTGAAGCACTTAATAAAATGTGTTTTCGTTGTACATAATACATACATAAATATCTTACTTGTCAATATAATATTTTTTTTATTCAAGCAAGCAAGTATGTATAAGTATAGTATAATCAATTTCATACTTCATTAAATTTTTTATAAATTTATTTTTATTATAAATTTTTAGCAGTATATTCCATATCCATGCCAGTAATAGTACTGTTATGCCATTGTTCTAAAAGTATATTTCAAAAAATAACTAAAAGTATATTCAATTTTATTGTTTTTATACAAAATATTGAGCTGCCCTACAAGTCTTGAAGCATTTACTTGTGCACTTGTCAGAGCTCATTTATTAATACAAAGCACAACACCTCAGTAATTTCCCTATAACAACACTGTTCTCAAAAAAAAGTTATAACTACAATATTTTAAAAATATTGATAAGATTAATAAAATTTCATTTTCTAACACAAAATATAGAGTATTGGAAAAATCTTTTGAGAAATTTTAAGGTCAAAGCTTCAATTCAATAATATACACAACAATGTTAAATGAATGATGAATGATTTGCCATTTTGACGTGTGATTTTTTTCTATTTTGCGTGAAGCTAACAAAAAAATGTAGAATCATCACTCTAGTTTAGCGAAGAATTACATTTAAATCGTTTTGCAATAAATAAAATAAATTAAGATTCGATTTTATGTGGTGAGTAAGGAAGAACTTCCATTCGAAAAAGAGTAGGTAACATTTGAACCGTGACGAAATTTGTATGTCGTCCCTCGCATTATGTTAATAAAATACTTTGCTTTGTGACTGATATATTTTGAAATTATTATTACACAATAGATATATTTCAATTCATCCGTCTGATTAAAACACATCTCTGAATCAATCATCTGATATAGCAGTAGAAGGTCGAAAATTACACTAACTCTGCTAATTCCAACATGCATAAAGCATAATCTTAGTTTCGCAATATCTTATTAAATATTTTTCATCATCGATCGTATTATGGTGTAAAAGTGATAAGTTTTTGTTGCATTTGAGAGAGATATTGCAGATTGAAACGTGATTGAAACGTGATTGAAACTTTTCCGAGATCATAAAGAACTCAAATATCAAGCTTGCTGATGGATTCTAGAATTCTTAAATTATCACAGAAGGTCAAATCGTAAATTTTTCTCACTTTTGCAAATGTCACAAATTGCCACATATGACATTGATTTGATCAAAGCTTTTACTTCGTCGTCATCTACCTCATTGGGCCTTCAGAAGAGAGGAGAGTCCTATTCAGCAAAAATATTTCATGACTGTTCATGACTGAGTGTATTGCGCATTCAATAACCCAATAATTAGGCTTCTGCGACAAAATTACTACAACAAATTTTATGATTTTATACTTTACCTTACTTTACTACTTACTTTAACTACTTACTACCTGGTCATAAGGACTTTTCAATTTTATAAAAAAAAAAAAAAATTATTTTCTTTGTCAAATTGAAAAAGGCAAATGAAAATATTTCCCGGTGTCTTAGCTCAGTGATTAGTGTGTTGGCCTTCTGATCTGCAGGGTTCAATCCTGAAGCATAACAAATTTAATATCGAAAAGATTTTTCCACCTGTTGGAAAGCAATTGGCAATTCTTCTGGCAATAACAATTTGCCATGAAAAAACTTCTAAAACAACTATGTGACGAAGCTTAGAAAAAGTGATGTCGCAAGCGGTCTGCTGTTTGGAACCGGCTAAAATAAATAGGTCCCTACTAATAGTGTCCAAAATTTAACACGCACAACCGTAATGGAAGAGAAGCTCGCCCAAAAAGTGCCACATATTTTTTTTATTTATTTATTCTATTCAAATCAACCACATAGCATTTCGTACATTTAAAAGGAATTTTTTTTTTATTTCATGAAAAAAGAAATAATTTTATTAATGTACAGTTTTGTTGTTGTTGTTTTTGTTGCTTTAGTATAAATTTTCTTTAGAATTTAGCCTTTGGGTTTACTAAATATTATAATAAATTTTCTCCTACGCCAAAAAGTATGCTATATATGAGTATTCGTCTACCTATTTTCTCACTTCTATGTCTGTATATCATATATTTTTTATTAATAGTTATTACAAGAGGTATCATGTGAATCAATCAATTGGAAATTTTTAATGATTTAATAATTTATCATAAATAAAATTGCTATTGAATCATCAATCAATGTTTATACAATTGTTTAGACTAGGCGAAAAAAAAAATCAATCACTTAGCTTTATTGATATGCACATACATATCATGTGCTAAGGTAGTAGAATTGATATCCTTTTTCTTTTCTAAGTACTTTTTCTACTTTCTTCACAAAAAAAACATCTCATTGGATAGGAAAAAATATCGAAAATTATATTCATACTTGAGTAGCCACATATGCTGGTGTAAAATATGTATTTTTCAAAATGGTTTCATATTGTACATATGAATTTCTGTAATGTCTTTTTGACTTTTATCAAATGCTATTACTGTTTTTTTTTTCTTTTTTTTTGATTCGTATATCTGTAGTATTAATGGCATAAATCATTCAGCACAGTAGTGGCGGTAGTAGTAGTAGTAGTATATTTTATTAAACTTTTGATATTCTTATTATGACTTTCTGTTTTTTTTTTTCAAAATCATTTTTGATATATTCATATATGGTTTATTTTATTTTTTATTTTTTTTTCTATTCAAAATTTATTTATATGTATATAGATTTACATAGATCATTTCAAATAAAACACGAAACGGAAACTAATCGCTTTGCAACATTTTTCTTTTCTCATTCATATTTATTATTTTCATTTTTATTTCATCCGATTTCTCACACAACTAAAAAAAAAAAACAAAATGAAAATATATATTTCTTATTTTACGTGTATTGTTCAATTTCATTTTTGCATATATTTATTGTATTTTTCTATTGTATGGGCCAAGGTATATTCGATGGGAGGTCTTCATGCATGCATACGAGTACATTGTGAAATACACACATACATACATATGTATGTAGTTATGCCCACATATCATACCACAAGTACCGCAGACCAACCAGCCACCATCTCGTCACCATTAGAAACCATCAACATTACCACTTCCATTACGTAGAGTAGAGCACTAACACCGTCCCATAGACATACCAATACCAATAACTTACTACATAGGTACTTACATATGTATATATGTATTGTACACACATTAATCATTACACATGAATGCATGAAATTGCTTTGCTGATTCATATCCTATTATAGTTTTGTCTGTTTTAAGCCATAAATCCCAGTGACTTGTGGCTGTTTGCTATTCTTGTGTTGCTTGTGTTGTTATTATTGTGGTTGTGTTTTGGGGCTTTATGCAGATGAGGATGTTTATGTTTTTACGTGCGCATAAATGTATGTATGTGTGTGTATAGTACTCGTATGTTGGCACCTACCCAGTAGGAAAATTGCTCTACTCTCTTTTAAGCATTCAAATGAATGTATTGAAGAAATAAAATATTAAATCGTGAAAATATATTAAAAATTCATTAAAAATTCATTTATAAATTCTTTAAAATCGAAGTTAATGTTTTAACAGTAAGCTTCAATTCTTCAATTGATTTTCATAAGACATTACTTACACTTTCCCATTGGTAGTGGTGCTAAAGGCGTAAATTGTATGTATACTTATTTCACAATTCACTTATATACAATATGTGATGTCATAAAATAACTTACTATTACTTTATTTGCATTATTACCGTATCATTATTGTTGTTGTTGTTGTGGTTGTTGTTGTTGTTTATGTTATAAGTTCAAATTTTATACATAATAGCAACATTCTTGTGCGTTATCTATAGGGATTTAAAGTAAAAGAGAGTGAGAGAGAGAGAGAGAAATATATTGTATATATATAATGCTAAAGCTATTATTATTATATTTTTCAAATGCCAATTATAGTGATTTAGTGTTAGATCCGATACAAAAAAGGGTAAAACATAAATATCAAAATCCACAAACACGCACACAACACTTAAGTATGTCTACAAATTATTATTAACAACAACAACAATAGCGTTTGCAACAAAATCATTGTAAAAATAATAATCATCATCGTCATTATTATAGCAGGCTTCGTCACATTCACTACTACTACTACTACTACTGCTACTATTAAAAGAGAAACAAAAGGTTCGACAAATTTTATAGCATATTTTTAGGCATTATCATTTTACTGCTATATTGTACATAAATATATAGAAACAATATTTATAAAATGCAATTTTCATATACCTCATTGGTCACTAAGATCATTAAGGGGGCAAATAAAAATAAAAAATAAAAAAACAATTCAACAATTCATTTTCATTGCTTTATCATCAAAATACATTTTTTTTTTGGGTTATGCATTCAACAGCACAGCATACAATAACCCTAAAAATTATTATTATTATTTTTGGTTATTTCCTTTTTTTTTTTAGCCTTTTTTTCCATTTATAAGTGACTTTTCTTATCTCTTTTGTCTCTACATAATTCTTAGTTATAGCCAAATATATTTTTGTATATATGTATATATGTTGTTTTGATGAAGTTTCTCATATATGGTACTTATATCATTTCACACTAATACATATATGAATTGCAAATAGTAAATATAATTTAAAAAAAAAAAGAAAACATTTTGATATATGAACCGTAAAATGTAATTTATTTGAATCGAGCATATATAGAATTTTATTCACATACATATGCATGAATTGTTTTCTTTTATTTATTCGAAATTTTATTTATTTCATTCTTCTTTTCATTGGTATTCATATATATATATATATATATATTCAAAGGTTTACGCTTCGTCAGTTATTACAATTTATATAGAATTTGTAATTTAAAATTTTTCGAAGACAATACAATTTGATATACTAGTTAGATAAGAATACAAGTAGCAATATCATTGTAGATTTTTTCATATAAAATGAAAAACTCATTCAATTTTTATTATTTTTTTTTTTAATTTTACGCTTTTACACGCTTACTTAAACATCTAACAAAGGTACTGGCACCTTTGGTATATAAAAATTCATACATATTCGTATAATAATATAATTTTCGACTTTTGCAATGTTAGAAATACCAAATGTAAATCATATTTGAATTAACTAAAATGACAAAATGTCATTTGTATGTAATTTATATTCTTTAGTATTTCGATCTCCATAACATATTATAATGCTTGTGTGAGTTTGAATTTGTTTTTGTATGACAATTTTATGGTCATAAATGATATGGAATTATAGCAAAAAGGACAAAGGATATAATAATATGAATCTAAAATTTTTGTGGAATTCATTGTGTCGAATTGAAATTAATATTTTCCAATTTTACATTGATAAGTTTAAATTTGTAGAATATTTTATTGTACAGATTTAGGCATTAGGATTTCAATTTTAAATTCAATGAACAGAACTATATACTTCACAAATTTGTATTAAAATATTTTAAACATATAAAACTAATTTTGAATGCATGTAGCATACATTTAGGCGAATGCTGAAATTTTCTCTTTAATTTTCCTTTACACAATATACGTATACATACCCATCAACACATAGGGGCAATGGATTTGTTGCCATAACTTAAAGCCTTGTACATAGATCGTTGATTCAATTCACCAATTCCTCACAATTAAGCAGCACTTTTTTTTCAAAATGACAATAGCACAGTACATCAGTGATTTTGGTTTGGTTGTTGCTCAGTTTTTTTTTTTGTTTTTTTTTTTTTTGTTTTTCAATTTTGTAGTTTTTAGAAAATATTAAGGCAGAATGATTGTTATTAATTAAAAAAAAATTTTTTTGTGGTAATTTTTTTCAATAAACAGTTGTGTTTGATGCTCTTAGGTAAGAGAAATTTATTTCCAATATTTATTATTGCCAAAAACATTCGGCAGAGTGTTCTATAAAGGAATTTCTTATAGGTTTTATGAATTGTCTAAAAAAAAATTACATTTTTTACAAATAATTTCATATATCTTCTTACAATTTCTATTTTATTTACTCTTTTTTTTTTTTGGAGTACCAAAAATAATGAAAATTAAGAAAAAAAAGTTTTTTAAATATTTAAAATAGTTTATATCATTTATTCTTGTTTGTAATTGCTTCTACAAAACAAATTGCCATGAAATAGGTTTGACAAAAGTGACAATTTCGAAAGAGAAAGAAAAAATTATGTAATTTTAAATTTAAGTAATTTTGCAATGCTTCAGCAGGGAATTGAACCCACGACCTACACATTCGAAGGGCATCACACTAACCACTGAGCTACGGTACCCACCTATCCAAAATTTAACACGCACAACAGTAATGGAAGAGAAGATCGGCCAAAAAGCCCTTCGGGGCTTATAAGTGCCAAATATTTTATTTTTTTTTTTATTTTGCAATGCAAAACCTATTAATGTAAAGGCGTCTATTACAGTCCCTTCTATTATCAAAATTTAATACACACCATCAGCTAAAAAATGTTCTAAAATCTAAATCTAAATCTAAAATCTCCACATAAAAGAAAATAAAAATATAATTATGTGGCACCAATAAGCCCCAAAGGGCTATTTGGTCGAGCTTCTCTTTCACTACTGTTGAGCGTGTGAAATTTTGGACAGTATTAGAATGGACCTACTTAGATTATTATTATTCTTAATGGGGATGTAACACCATGATCTATAAGATCTATCGTGCACCCTTCATTTTGGTTCAAAGTATTTCTTTGAGTCCAACATATTGAACATGAAATGTAGTATTGCGCCTATATTCCCGAGTCTGATTGCCCCATCAGTTAGTAGATGTTCACCTAGGTGTTTCTTTCATTTTTGCATTAGTGTGGGACACACCTTCAGCACTTTTGTCAAGGTTTCATCCTCCTCCTCGCAAAAGGTACAAATTTCATTAGAGTAAATTTCCAGTTGTGTCAGGTGATAATTCAACCTATAATGTCCTGTCAGAATTCCTGTAATGATTCTTAAGTTATTCTTGTTTAGCTTCATACAATCCTCAAATCTCTTTAGGTTATATGTTTCTAAGAGCGACTTTGATTATAGTAACCTCGGTAGATTGTCCCAATAATTTTTAGATTAGCCCCCTCCGAATGGTATAATCATTGTGACATCACTTTTTCTGAGCTTTGTCATAGAATTCTTTTAGAAGTTGTGATTCAGCCAAGCATTGAACCCACGGCCTATAGATCAGAAGACCAACACACTTACCACTGAGCTACGGCTGCAGGTGCTTGTATTAAAATAATTGTAAATTCATTTTATAAAGAATTTGGAATTAAATTTACTTTTTTTGTTGTATTTAATTTTTACTGCATAGCTTTAGGCGAAATATTTTTAGTAAAAATTTCTTAAATTAATTGCTTACAATATTAAAGATAATTTTCTTCATGCAATTGCCATTATTATTATATAACAAATTGATTATATTTTTCTTCTTATTTTTTATTTTTTTTTTTATTTTCTTCTTTTCTGTTTT
This sequence comes from Megamerina dolium, assembly GCA_963854835.1. NCBI lineage: Eukaryota > Metazoa > Arthropoda > Insecta > Diptera > Megamerinidae > Megamerina > Megamerina dolium. The sequence goes on from OY978525.1 coordinate 108,726,518, forward strand.
CATCAATTTGGTACCAATCAATTTTTCATTTCGATTACATATACCAACATGTACATATGACTATGTAATACGAGTATGCTATTGTATACACACACACACACACACACACACACACATATATATATATCAAGAAATGTATGTATTAGTAAAGCAATTGGATATTTGTTATTTTCACTCCATTATTTTTACTCTATTTTAACCTTCAATTGACCATAAAGTTTTTGATATTGTTTTCTCTGGATTGTTGCTATGATGAGCTCTTTTGAGTTTCACATTTTCACCAAATACTCTCATATGTGTTGCAAATTTTTTGCTAGTATTTTCTTTTCTTTTTTTTTCTACTTTATTAGAGCGCGTCGAATTTTTGTATTGTATGAATGAATGACAAAAAAAAAAAGAAAAGAAAAAGAAAGCTCGTTGAAAGAAAAATGAAACATGAAACATAAAGACATTCATACAATATTACATAGTTTCAGCCCTCCCCCCCTTCCCCCCTCAACAAAAAAAATAACAAATAAACACGTAGACAAACACACATGCTGCTCATACTGCAGCTCATACTCATATTATATCCCCATTGTGTGTTGAACATGATGATTGAGTAAAGTAATATGAACTGTCACGAATGTCATGTTGTAGACATTTGTCAAAAGAAAATTACTTAATCGTTTTAGCTGAAAGGTAAAACAAGTTGTAAAGAATGAAAAGCAATCGATAAAAAAAAAATCTTGTTTTTATCAAAACAAGATTCCCTTTTGTTTCGATTTTATTATTACTCATACTCACACTATTCATATATATCTTTTGTATGTGAATTGATGTCATAGCGTACGCATTTTTCTTGAAAAGAATCCAAAGCAAATAGAGCAAAAAAATACCAGTACATATATTTTTTATCAATACTTATACACATTTGTTGTGAAAGCGAAAAATAGCTAAAACTTTTATTAGCCCTTAATGCCCATACATCATTAGGAAATGGACAGTTTTTTTTTTTTTGTTATTCCTTTAAATTTGGTCAATTTTATATATGTGCCATGTCCTATGAATCCATCATTTAAACTTTAAATGTTCTTTTCTTTTTTCTATCAACTTTAATTGGATTAGATTGAGAAATGCTCTAAATAAAATGTCTTGACAATATTTTCAATAGTAGACTTTTATACTTAGGTTAATACATTTTGATTTAACATACTATGTATATCGATTGAATAAAATCTTAATGTGAATAGCATTAATCAAATAGTGAAATCTCTTAAAGAGCATCACAAAATAAATTTTCATCCATTTCTGGCATGATATTTTGTAAAATTGAATTAAATTTAAATACAAATAAATTTTGCAAAAACCTCAACCCTAAAAGTAGACAACAAATTAATGATGACAACATTCTTATAGGATTATTAGTAAGTATTGCAATAGGATATTTATGCCTAAATGTATGCTATCATTGTATTGCATAATTTTTTTGTTTTTTTTTTCATTACTTTTATTGACAATATTTATATACCACCTTGATCAAAAAGTTTCCGGAATAACCAGCGTGTGGCGCTCCCATCATTCCAATTTGAGTTCTGTTTTTTTGTTTTATTAAGAGTACATCTATCTCAGTGCTTCCTGCGATTTTCCATTACTTCCTCTCGGCTGCTGAAACGTGTTCCCCGTAATCGTTTTTTAGCTCGATTGAACAGAAAGAAATCACAGGCAGCCAAATCAGGTGAAATCGGTGGCTGTTGAATGGTGTTTGTTGCATTTTTCGTCAAAAAAAATTACCAATAATTATGGCACTGTGCGACGGTGCGTTATCATGGTGCAAAATCCATGACCTTTCTGCCCACAATTCTGGTCTCTTTCCGTCGTGCACATAAACGTCTCGTCTCGTCTCCAGTAATGATCCTTTTGATGAATGTGGGATCGGATTCAACCTCGCAAATCATGTTTTTTTTGCGACGTCAAAACGACATGACATTGCATGACATTGATTGAAAATTGTAAAGAATCGCCAACACACACAGAGATAGATGTACTTTTGGTTACGTAACTTTTGCAAATGTCAAGCTATGACGCTAAAATTTAGAGAGAATATCAACAACAGATGTATCAACTTCACAAAAAATAAAACAAAACTCAAATTAGAACGATGGGAGCGCCACACGGTGGTTATTCCGGGAACTTTTTGATCATGGTGGTATGCTTTTTTTATGTAGGGTACACATATTTGATTTACTTAATTGATAAGGGCAATTAATTTAATTTTTTGTTCCTTTCTGTCTCTTGTCTATATTTGTTTGTTTTCTTTACTATTTTTGTTGTTTTTACAATCGTTTTTTTTTTTTCGTCCTTTTGCTTCATAACAAAACAAACAAACAATCGTCAACATTTTTGCCCTGCAAACAAAATGAATTTTTAATGAACATTCATAAGAAGCGACTTCATGTCTCTACGTACGCCTTCGCATTAAATACCTCTATTCTATCAAATTTTCTATGACATCTTTTAAGGGTACATATTTCAAGTGAAAAATGGTTGAATGTGTGTGTGTGTGTGTTTTTTTTTTTTTTTTGAATTTTTCTGCTGCCGCTTTGAATGTATGTATGAATCCTTTTTATTTTCAAGCAAATATTTACTTTAAAAGCAGCAATAAAATTTGCTTGCCAACATCAATGTATGTACAACAAATAGGCCTCTTTTTCAGTTGAATACTATTTTATACAAAATGTATGCATATGTGTGTGTGTGTGTGTGTGCATGTGCGTCTATTGCTCTTCTATCTACTACTTGTGTTTACATTATAAACTTGATTAAAATACCTTTTTCTGCTTTCCCCCATATACATATAATGGCTATAGCATAGAGCAGTCACACACAATAACAACAACAACAAGAAGAAGAATATTGTAATAATAACGACATGACGACCATCTGACATACGCAATCTCATTTACACACACACACACACATTTGTAGTTAGTTGTTTAAAATATGCTATCTGACTATGATTTAAAGCATATTCCTAGGCATCACATATCGTGTACACACACATACCCACACACACATAGTATGCATTCATAGACGTATAATAATTTTGCAACAACAATAACATTGCATCATATGAATTGTTTGAGTCCTGAGTTGTGTAGTTACTTAACTAGTTATCGGTTGTGTGTATCGTTCCAGAAAAGTGTTGCATTGCATTGAACAAAACAATACCAACAGTCATAGATAAAATTATAAGAACACATTTTGTAAATTTCCTAAATTAATAATATTGTGTAGTCAATACATAGAATCCAACGATTCTTAACTGGAATTAGGAAGACTAAGTTATTGAGAGCCACGAAATGGAATAGAGAATTCTACAATAATTTTAGAAAACACAATTCTTTTGAATCGGACCTTGCATCTATGCTCAATAGAGACCGATTTTCTCGAAACCACAAAATAAATATGAAATTGTACATTTTAGAAGAGCACTGGCATTCAAAAACCAAATAACAGCATTTTGATAGCATCATTTCGGTTACAGAGTTTTTTCAAAATTTTTATTCAAAAATGTTACTATCAAAAATTGCCAATTACTTACTTCTAGTTAGACACTATTCAATGTATATTATATTATCTTGTTGAGACCAATACTCAAGTATATATTATTTTAATATTCTAAAATAAGGTCGAGTAAAAAGTAATCCATTATTTTTCCATTTAAATTCCAGGTTTTATTTAGCATAGTTAGAATGATCTGCTTTAAGTCAAATATGCACCGTTTTGTTCGATTGCCATTTTGAAAGTAATTTTATAATGCCACTCTCTTAGAAACCCTCGTGCCTTTTGGTAAAGAACTGGTACAGTCGCTTGTCACAAGCTTCTCTTGAGGCGAATTTTTCACCAGCAAAATCATTTGCTATAGACAGGAACAGGTAGTAATCAGTTGGTGCCAGGTCCGGACTATAAGGTGGATGCATAAGAACCTCCCAACTAAGCTCCCGGAACTTCTGGCGAGTCACTATCGATGTGTGTAGCCTGGCGTTGTCCTGATGGAACACAATTCCTTTCCTATTGGCCTAAGCTGGTCGCTTCTGGACGATTGCTTCCTTCAGACGGTCCAATTGTTGACAGTACAGGTCCGAATTAAGAGTTGGGCCATAGGGGAGCAACTCATAGTAGATGATTCCCTGCCAATCCCACCAAACACACAACAAAACTTTCCTGATCGTCAATCCTGGCTTGACCACCGTTTGCGCAGGCTCACCACGATTCGACCACGACCACGTTTTCGCTTGACGTTGTCGTAAGTGACCCATTCGATCGATTTTGTTGCGATTCAGCAGCGACTCGCATATGGAAATTCGATCCATGAGAATTTTTTTACGTTAACTCATGTGGCACCCATACATCGAGCTTCTTTTTGTATCACGCCTTATTTAAATGGTTCCAAACAGTTTTTTGTGCAATGTTTAGCTCATGAGCAATAGAAACAGTGCTTACGTGACAGCCAGACTCGACGATTTCCATTATTTTATGGATATTTTCGACAATTGGCCTTCCAGAGCGTGATTGGCTGTTATAGTATTAGGACCATAAACACTATTTACATTTTCAGCCATTTGGCTTTCGTTTTCGCCTTTATCGAAGAAAAACTGTAAAATATGACGTATTTTCTCTTTACTGGTGTCCATTTTTGACGCGTGCTCAAATAATACTGAGTTAAGCAATCACAAAGCTGCCTGAAAAGTTTATATAGTACGAAATCCTATCTTTCTAACACCATCTAGCGTAACCCGATCGCACTTATACAACGCCAGATACAGATTACTAAAGCTATCTATTGGAAAAATAAATGGATTTCTTTTTACTACACTTTTTACTTGACTATGTCGTACTATTGATCGTTCTTAGAGTATTGTACTGCACTGTACATATAACACATTGACTGATAGACCCGTTAAATTTAATATATTGCAAACTGCAATAACAATAACATCACCAACAATAATGACAACATTTTCAATGTGGCAATAACAAAGATGATCATAATAATAAGGACAATAACAATGATGCAACAAGCAGCAATAAAATTTGTATACTTTATATGTATGTATGCATATGTATACAACATTCATATGCAATAAATACATGCATAAGTATAAACAAACTAATACAATATAGTACTTTGACTTTGGCTTTGGCATTCTAGATTTTGCAATGTTTCAGTGATTGACAAAAAAAAAAAAAAATACAACATGTTATATTGTAGAATAGAATAGCAACAACAGCAACAACAACAACAGTAACATCAGCAATAGCATCATCATTTATTTACACACTTAAACAAATAAGAGCACACATACACAGGCACACATATGCATACGCATACGCACCCAAACAAGCAATATAAAGAGGCGTGTTAGCACACACACACACACACACACACACACACACACACACACACACACACACACATCCATGTATATATTTGAAATATATGACTGTTTGTATGCCGCCTCTTTTACGGAAAAGCATACAAATTTAGTTTGCTGCTGATGCGATGGCGGTTGTTGCACACACCCTTTTGACGTTATTGCATTGTCAAGGGAAATCAATTTAATTTATACGCCAGGCAACAAGCAAACAAATAAGTAAATAACAACAACAATAACTACAACAACAACAACAACAATAACCACAACGATAGCAACAAAAAGGTTTTTGCACTGGGAGAGTTGTACATACATGCTCGTGTATTTGTATGTATGAGTAAGTGTTTATACATATAAGCAAGTTGTATGTTTTCGCACAAATATTGTTTGTTTGTTTACATTTGAGTGATGCTGTATTGCTGTGGCAACGTTCACATAGTATTCAAATACCCGAACATATATGTATAACACATACACATGCGTCTGCAGTGTATACACACATATTCATACATTGCATATTTACTCTAGCAAATACATATTTACATATATACTTGGCAATATATTTATACATATATATATGAGTATATATATATATATATATATATATATATAGCCATATAATTTTTATTTATTCGCTCTTTTACTGATTGCAAAATTTTCTTTTGATTGCTAGTCAACAGATATGCGAAATGTTTGAAAAATTTTAATTTTCATATATTATGTATTTGGTATGTACATTATATGCATCAAAGTACAATAAAAATGGAAGGCAGAGAGCAAAACAAAGAAATATAATTATTAATTGAATGTATATGTACACATACAATACATATGTACATTTAAATGAATATACAAATTTCAAGAGAAGTATGAAAATTTAATATATAAATATACAGTGTGATCTTTTAATATACACAATATTGCTAGTCGTTTGTGACAGTCTCAAGCAATAGATGATTATATTTTCTCCTTTACTTTTCTTATGATTCAAAAGTACTAGGAAAATTATTTTTTAAAAATTGTCATCTGTTGACAACTGTTTTTGTTATTTATGACAATTTTCATTGTACACACCAATTTGTCACTGTCATTTTATCATTTGATACATATAAATAAGAACCACTGGTGGCATTGGTTGAATTGAAGATCTACCATTTTATCATATGTATAGTTAAATAACTATAGATCGCGTTAACAATTTAAAAAAAAAGGTGTCTGAGAAGAGCCCAGTGTTGTAGATAAATATGACTGTGTGGTGCGACTCATGAGATCAAATTGTGTAAAAAGGTCATTGAAATTGTCTTCCAAAGGATCGAGGCTTGTGAATAGTCTCGCAGATGAACATTTATATATTTGATATTATATTCTATATATTACAACAAATCCTAAGCAACATGCCATTATCAAATTTTTTTGGAATGTTTACCCTTGAAGAGTATAATGTATTTATTATTATTATTATACAGGCTATTCAATGCACTGTGACTTAAGAGATCTTTTGTGCGCCTATTGCCCAACTAAAACAATTCTAGACTCTTTATAAATCTTATAATTGCTGTGGGCTTGATTTTCCTATGTGGTTTGGAGTCAAGATTCCGTTACCTAGGTAACCAAGAAAAGTTTAAAACATTCCCGAACTAGCCTTGATTGAAACGAGAATTTTGCCAGAGACTTTAGAGCCGCCTGGCTGTCCGAAGGGATGCATATTTTGGTACAACGGGTGCCCTACGTATACATTCTTTCGCACATACCTCTAAGGCATGGACCTCCGCCTGAAAGATGGAAGCTGTTTTCCCCATTGCGATTGCTTTCCGAGATCTTGGTCCAACAGTTCCTGCCCCCGCACAGCCATCATCCATCTTAGATCAATCAGTGTACCACAACATAGAGAGCCCCAAACGGTGGTGTCCAGAATCTTTGTATGTCCTCTGAGATTGCCTTCTTTAAGGTTAGATAAATTGGGCGGCCTTAGTGCCGCACTGGTTGCCGTCCTTTTGACCATGAGGTGTGGATGAGTGAGTCCAGTCAGAATTCCTAAGGCTGCAGTGAGGTACGTGCGCATTGCTCCCGTAACACACAAACAGGCTATTTGATAAACCTTGCTAAGGATCATTGTTTGAGCATTCGCCCACCACGCCATGGAGGCATAGGTCATAATTTTTGGTTGCATATTTTACCGTGTAGTCTCTGGCACGCATAGCTTGCCCTTAGGGCTTTGCCAGTTATATACGATAAACGGTTATTCCAAGATATTTCATTTCCTCGGATAGAATTAAGTCTGTGTCCCCTAGTGTTAGAGTTCCTATACTCAATTTCCTTCTTTTGGTGAAGGGTACCACATTTGTTTTCTTCGGATTAATCGAGAGTCCTTTCTCGTGACACCAGTCATGAGAAATGTCAATGGCTAGTTGCATTCGATCGGTTAATGTAGAGTCAAATTTGCTTCTAACCATTATTATCAAATCATCTGCAAAGGTATATATGCTTATTTTTACCAAAGAAATAACAAGATCGGGTATGGATAAAATCGAATAAAAATCACAGACTCCTTCCATACAAAAGTTAGTTTTTGAATGTGTTTTTCTTACTTTACATCCGAAACTATCAATCTACCGAACTAAAACTTAATATATGCAATTATTCTGAGTAAAGAATGAATTTATTAAGAAATGGCAGAAATCAGATTAAAACCACGCCTACCTCCCATATAAAAGTAGGTTCTTGAATGCGTTTTTTTCACTTAATGCACAAAAATATAAACCTATCAAACAGAAACATGGCAAGAGAAAGTTACTCTGATCACAGATTATGCGTTACTTTGATGTTCAATAAAGTGTCTGGTTAACTGTAGTCAAACTGAATTATATCTCAATTCCACTAAGAATCTAAATATTATACTCGCAAAAATAAAAAATAATACAAATTATACTAATTCGCATTTCTCACTTTCAATTTTAATTACAGACTTGCTACGAATTGGAACGCTACCTACGCGATGAACCCAAATTACAGTCGTACAAGAAAATACACACTGAACTCGATTCCGCTTGGGAATTGTTCTCTGCACCTGCGCGCACCATATTGGAAGAGCTAAAGATCAAAGAGCAAAATCTTGATTCCATCTCAACGACGAGTTCAGTATCATCAACATGTTCGGGTATATCGTGGGAGAGCAGTAATGCATCACAGTCACAGCTCAGCTGTTCGGTGGTTGTGAAAAAGGAGAGTATCGATGAGGATGACGAAGAGGCTGGCCACCATTCGGATAGTAGTAGTGCCGAAGAGAAACTCATCTGTTCATTGTCGTCATCATCGCCGCTGTTGTCAACGTCACTTGTATCATCATCATCATCGCCATCGACATTATCATCGTCGTCATCACCGTTGGGTGCGTTTTCACCAGGACCGATTGCCACCACAATATCCGTAACACCAGCCATCGCATCAGCAATTAATACGACTACAACTGCAACCACAACTGCGACAGCACAACAATGTCCGATCTCGGAGAAGGCGATCAAATTGCGTGTTATCGCAGCGAAAACAAATCGTCATAATAATAATGGTGGTGGCATCAATAGCAGCAGCAATAGTAATAGCAACAGCAACAGTTCACATGAGTATGCATTGCCAACATTGACACCACCATCCTCACCCGAATCGATACGCACAAGCATCACCACCAGCCAGCATCAGCAGCAGCAGCAGCAGCAGCAGCATAAGCAAATCGATGCTGGCTCCTTGAGTGCCAACGAATTGGCTGCGCTCATTCAACAGCAACATCAGCAACAGCGTCTTAGCGCCCAACATTCGCCACACAATCCGCAGCATTCATCACCAACAACCGCCATTTTACGTTTCGCAAGCACAGCATCCGGCGCATCACCCTCCTCCGTAGTAACAACAACACTGGTTAGCAGCAATAAGAATCCTACGCTCACTTCGACCGCATCATCATCATCAACAGTTCCTCTACTACATCAACAACAGCAGCAGCAGCAGCAGCATCAGCAGCAACAAGTTGCTGTGCAACATCTGAGTATACAAACTGCCACCGCTGGTACAAATACCGACCCGCAACATCAACAACAACAACAACAGCAACAGCAACAACAACAACATCACAGCAACATTCCACGCAGCACTATTGTACGTCTGACAACGAATGGGAAACAAGGTGGTGCCATCAGTTTGGCACGTGTCCTTCAAATGCAAAATAATGCCGCTGCAGTTGCCGCCGCTGCTGCTGCTGCAGCTGCCAATGGCAATGTCAATGTATCAGCAGCTGCTGCCGCCGCTGCTGCAGCTGCAGCTGTGATGAATGGTGCAACACAAACAACATCAACAACGGCAACACAAATCGCCCAACGTGGTACTCAATTACAGAATCCACAAGTGACAGCATGTAAGTGTCTTTTTTTTATAAAATATTACTCTTCTACTATTACTGTATTATGCTCATTTAATGTCCTTCCTGTATTCCATTTCTTCCACGTATAGTGACAACCAAAAATCACCAGCAACAACGACCACACGAGCATAGTCCAGACGCAAAGCGAAGGATACACAAGTGCCAATTTTTGGGCTGCAAAAAAGTCTACACAAAAAGTTCACATTTGAAGGCGCATCAAAGAACGCATACCGGTAAGTTTCCACAATCATTTAATCCTGCTGATTAATCATTACTCTGTGTTATTAGTCAATTTATTGTGTGAAAGACGAAGTTACAGGCTCCGTGGCAATGAGCTCGTGGCCAAATGTCTTCCAAACAGAAATACACGCCATAGAACTTTGTGCACGCCACCTACATGCCAAAGGGCTCAAAGAAGCACGCATTCTTATTTACTTAGACAGCCAAGTTGCTACAAATCTCTCTCCTCATGGTAGTTCTCTTCCAAATTAGTCGCCGAATGCTTCCGCATCATACAAAAACTTTTTATGCAAAATAAGGTCACATTATGTTGGGTGCCGGTGCATTGAACGGAATTGAAGACAATGAAGTGGCGAACGAACTAGAGAAAGCTGACTCGTCTTCTCCATTGACAGACCCAGAACCTTTCTGCGGTATAATCCGGGCATCGGCCAAAGCTATGATAGAAAAACATTACCACGACAAATACCAAATACAATGGACAAATTCAACAAGTCTCTGTCAATCGAAAACCCTCATCAGCTTTGATACAGGTTTTGACAGAATTAGCCTTAGCATAACAAATCTACGCCGAGTAATACCTATCTATCTCTCAGGACATAACTGATTAAAGTACCACCTCTACAAAATGGGATTATCCTCTTACACGGAGTGTAGACTCAGTCTGGAGGAGGATGAAACATCGATCCACATCTTTTGCGAATGCCCAGCCTTGGCCAGGCTTCGCCTCAAACACTTTCAGCTGAGTTTCCCAACCCCAGCTTCAATTATCAAAACTTCGACAAGATCAATTCTATCTTTCATTAAAAAAGTAGAGTAGATTCTAGTGTCGTATATTGGCTTGGGTGCAAAAGACCTCGTATGGTGGTAGGGCCCGTAACACTTGTGGTTGCCCCTCAGAGGTATCAGCCGTAGGGCTCATATCCTCTAACCAGACTTGAGTCTGGTTCCGCCTGGTCCACTTGATGAACAAAAAGTTTTTCCTTGCTGCATTGTCACGCTCTCTTTTGACTGATTGATCGTACCATATCAAGTTTTCATGTTTTTTAAACAAAAATTGACAAATTTATAAGAAAGTTGCCATTATTTTTTAATAAAACTTCACGAAACTTTGTGAATCTTATTTTTTAACCGAAACATTGGTCTACATAAAAATTAAAAATTATACAATTTATAAATAAATATAGCATCCATACAAATTTAGAGTTTTTTAAACAAAAATCAATATAATCAAATATATTCTTTATAATAAAAAATAAATGAATGAATATGTGGCACTTAAAGCCCCAAAGGGCTCATTGGCCGAGCTTCTCTTCCATTACTGTTGTGCGTCTTAAATTTGGACAGTATTAGAAGGGACCTACTTATTTTAGCCGGTTCCGAACGGCAGAACATTTGTGACACCACTTTTTGTGAGCTTTGTCACAGCGTTCTTTTTAGAAGCTTTTTCATGGCAAGTTGTTACTGTCGGAAGAATTACCAATTGCTTGCCGACAGGTGGGTATCGTTCGAAAGAAAAATCTTTTCGATATTAAATTTGTTATGCATCAGCCGGGTATTGAACCACGACCTACAGATCAGAAGGCGAACACACTAACCACTGAGCTACGGCACCCACATTCTTTATAATACTGTACATTTTATTTCAAATCTAAGCATTTCTATCTTTATTAAAAGTCATTTTAATATATATTTCTGAAATCAGATTTAAATCACATGCCAATTTTGAAATAATACTTGATCCTAAAAATATAAATCAATAGCAACATTTTCATTATATTTAACTCAAGTACACTAAATCATTTAATATGTGATTATATATATGTCATATAATTTCATCACTTTCACACATTTCATATTTTATGTTTTTCTTTTATTTCAATTTTTTTGTTTTGTTTTGTTTTCTTTTATTTGTAACACACCACTTGTTCATAATAAAATTGTATTTGACAGTTCTCTTGGGCATTCCATGTATATATACATTGTATGTATATATACAAATGTATATATACATATATGAGTGAGAGTTGAGAGACATTATCCCATAAGGTTTAGATTAGAGACATTTGCTTAGTGTATTTATTTACGTACCTAGTACCGATTTATCGTATACATATATCCAATTAAATTGAGGCTGTGCAAAATAATTTTGATTTTTATTTATTTATATACATGCAAACAATAAAATTCCGAAATTCGTATTGGAAATGATTGTTGATGAGATTGAAAATACATCATTCTCATCATTTTTATATATATTTATATAATCGTATTTTCTAGTAGAATTCTTCTTGACTATCCTCACAATAAATGCAGACTAATTTAAGTCGAATTTTTTATTACAATCTCAATATGATTAATACTTACATAAAAAATACCAAATCTCTTGATTTAGACATCATTGATATTGATTGATGTAAATACATATGGATTGATTTCATAATATTGCTGGTAAAATTTTGTTAAAACCTAAAATCCACTCTAAAAATAACAGAAGCATAAATTGTTTGATTAACATGTAGGTTTATGTATGTATTGTATACAAAATCTCGCTATAAACACATGTTATAATAAAAAAAAAAATCAATATAAAAATGTATGGAAAAATAACATACGAACTCATACTCACACTCCAATACACTTATATGTACATTCACAATATCAACTTAAATCATAAACATTCGCCAAACTGACTGAAGAGCTAATATTTATGTATGTCGAATGTACCAGCAGTCAGCCATCATATTCATTGTGATATACGACCGACATCACCAATATCATCACAATAAACGGCAACAATCACTAAAAGCTGACATTTTCAATTGATTTTGACATTTTAAATGTCAAAATCTCTACATGGCACTGTTGCTGACATCTATACATTGTTATTAGAATGTGAATTGAATGATGATTGTGAGTAAGAATGAAAATGAAAGACAAATAAAAGAGCTAGAGAGAGAGAGAGAGGGGGAGAGAGAGGAAGGACTAAGTATGTTTATGAAACAATACTCAATAAATAATACTTTAAAGTGATTTAGCAAAGCAGAAAAAAGGTATAAAAATAATATAGATATAGGAGTTGAGAGGTTGAGGCAGCTTATGTATGTGCATATAAAATATCAAACAATAAATAAAAACGAGTAGGTATGATAGCAACAATCATATATAAATTTCATATATAAATTTGATCGGATTTAATTTTATTTTTTTTAAGCCTATAAGTATACACAAACGATAAAATTTACAACATCAATAACGTATACGAAATCTCAAAATCAAATAAATCATAAATTTTTGAATATCTTTTAGTTTAAGTGAAATCACAACCAACAGCAGCCCAGCCCCCCCACTCTGCATGTTTGCAAATAATCATATTATATGGGATAAAAAGAATGATAACATTTGATGAAACAGTGTAGAAATAAAACAATATGAATAGAGAAAAATATTTCAATGAGAAAAAAATCAAAAAGTCAGAATCATCATTTCACAGCATAATCATTTTGACAGTAGGCTGGTACATGGATGGATAGTTATAGTTATAAAGTGCATTATTATATTTTTTTTTGGCATATAGGTATTAGGCACATAGGAAGAATTAACTCCGATGAGAGTTGATATGGTAAATATGTATAAATCTATTGTATAATCTGAAGTATTATGATGTGATAGTGTACATCAATCATATCTGTATATTATAACAGGATTACTTTTTTTTTTAATATAGCACTTTGAAATTTGGAAAAGATATAATATTCTGAACTAAAAATTGGCTTTATTAGAAGGCATATTGGGGTCTTGAAGTAGTTTTGAGAGTTTTCGTCAGCTGACGTAACTTGGGCATTTGGATTATATTTACTATAACTACAATATATTAATTTTAAAAGCACTATTATTAGGCCTTGATACTTGTTCACCAAATGGGGTGGGGTGCCGTAGCTCAGTGGTTAGTGTGTTGGCCTTCTGATCTGTATTTTGTGGGTTCAATCACCGGCTGAAGCATAACAAATTTAATAACGAAAAAATTTTTCTTTCTAACGGTATCAACTTGCCATGGAAAAGCTTCTAAAAAAAAGAACTCTGTGACAAAGCTCAAAAAAAGTGATGTCGCAAGAGTTCTGCCGTTCGGAACCGGCTAAAATAAGTAGGTGCCTTCTAATACTCTCCAAAATTTAACACGCACAACAGTAATGGAAAAGAACTTCGGCCAAAGAGCCCTTCAGGGCTTATATATTCTTACATATATAATCAAATTTTATTGAGCTTCAAACATGTCGACCTCTGAGCCAACAAAACAACATTTGCGTTAAAATTGGCTTTTCATGCTTAATTCAAGAGAAAAATGCCACTAAAAGTCATCGATTGCTGTTGAAAACTTACAAGGAATATTGTATATCGATGAAAATGTGTAAATATAGGTTTTGTGATTTTTAAAAGGGGTGATTTCGACCTTGAAGGCAAAGAGCATTCGGGCCAACCGAAAAAGTTTAGAGCTGAAGAATTGACGGTGACGGTGAAGAAGTGGTGATTTCGACATGAAGTCAAAAAGCATTTGGGCCAATCGAAAAAGCTCAGAAAAGAAGAATTCACGGCTTTATTGGACGAATATTTACGTCAAATGCTGAAAGAATTGACAACAATCATTAATGACTTACGATTATACGCCATAGGAATGATTCAAAAGCAATGAAATCGGGTCTCACACGAATTGAAGAGCCGAGAGATGTTGAGCGCCGATTTTTCACGTGCAAACAATTGCTTCAACATCAACGGCAAAGCGGAATATTGATGGTGACATGCTTATGCTCTATATGTGGTGGGTGACCAGCTCGGTGTTATTTATTATGAGCTGCTAAAACTGAATTAAACTATCATCGGTGGCCTTTATCGAACACAATTAATACATTTGAGCTCGAAAGACACGCCACGGAGTCCATATGCTGCAAGAAAGTTGGGAAGAAATCTCAGCAAACGATGGATAATACTTTGAATAATGTATTTATTCATTTTTTACTTAAAAAAAGGCTAAAAAATTGAAAAAAAAACCTTCAAAACTAATTCAAGGCCCTATAAGCATTTAGCATATAGCTAAAGTCAAATGAATCACAGCTATTGTAGATTCGAGAATCAACATTCTTACAGAATCTTTATGATTCTAATAGAGCTGTGGCGGCGTAGTAGTGATATTACAAATAGTAGGCGGGCTTGAAGAAAGTATGTTCTAGTATATCTTAGTTCTACGCTATGTCCTTCGTATTCAATACAGTTGAACGAATGCCTTCGCAGAGGTAGTGAAAGGTATGCTCGTCATGTAAATAATGTTTTATGATTAATTCACTTGTATAAATTATTATCATATAATTCAATTCCCATACAGATAGCAAACAATTGAATGAATAACAAATCAATTAACTCATTATAATTTGAAATATTATCCATTCAACCATTTCATCATTATTTCATAATTTTCAAGAAAATTACAATTAATTATCATTAAACAATTAACACATATTTTTTTTTTTTTTGAAAAATGTTTTTGTGTTTTTTAGCAAACACGTGTCCTAACCCATAGCGCATTTTACATTACATCCCCCCACCCCATTAATATTATTTATTGTTTATACATTTTTATTTTATTTATTCTTCCCACATATACGCTTGTATTGTAACAATTGGCAATTAATTCTAAATAAACAAAGAAAGTCATTGTGTAAATGAAAACATACATGTAGGTTTGCATTTCGTTGTGATCCTAAAATCAATATTTGCAAAAAAAAAAACATACCAAGAAATATAATAATTCTCCAATGAAGTTATGATTCATTCTTTGAATACTGTATAAAATTAAATTAGTTAAAATCTTGTAATTTATAATTTCGAAAAAATAAGGTGTTTGAATAAGAGAAAGATGTGCCACATTTATCATAAATGCGAGTACCTTCATTAAAGGATTGCAAAACACATTTCTAGACCCATCTAAACAGTTTTAGGTGTGGGTCTGTACTGTACATTTCAACAAAAAAAATCCTAACAAAACAACTAAGGCATACCTTAATGTATGCTAATGCATTGGTATATGACATACATTTTCATTCAGCGTTGAATTGCGTGCAAATAATATCAATATAATAATGCGATGCTTATCGTTATGAAATTTGATGATGCTGATGAATGCTCACGCAAATGATTAATTAAATTTTATTATACTAGATTGTATTTAATTATTAAGTGATTTTAACACTTTATTATTCGATATCGATATTCATAATTATAAGCATTTAATAAATTCTATATTTTTAATTGCAAATTTGATCATATCACTATAAAGTGTTTGAATAAAAAAAAAAAAAAAAAAGACTCACTATGCTTGCGGCCATTTAATTGATTGACATGAAAAACATTTTTTTTTTTCCAAAATTCAAATTTTATGATATTGAAGCAAAATCTGAACATTCTAAAATCATATAAATCAAGATTGACGGATGCTACATTTTGAGGCTTAGCAGTGCGCTAAGAAGGTCTCAATGTAATATTGTTAAATTGATTTATTATTTTTTTTTTTTTGCTTTTAATTAATTGGTATAATAAAACATATTATATTTTGTTTTTCTTTTTTATCTGATTTTCATACTGCCATTCATTATCTGCCTTACTTTATAAGTCATTTTTTCTTATTTTTTATAGAAACCAAATTAAACATCCATTTTGAGATTTTATGATCCCACCATAAATCTTCATTTGCAATAAAATTTATTTAGCATTAATACAAAAAAAAAAAATAGAGAGAGAGAAAGGGATATCGTACTAATAAAATGCTAAATTTATTGCACTTCCTTATTTTCCATTTTTAAAAACAACAACAACAACAAAACCGAATAAAATATAAACTCAATAGAATGTAAAAATATAATTCTTAGAACCTTTTCTAAACACTTTCCATCTATGATCGTAAATAAATTCAAATAGACAAATACGCACAACACTAACCAAATAGAAATTTATTCACTTCCTTTGTATGTATCCAAACAACATATTAAATAACCCTTTATATATTACAATATTTTCTTATTTTACAAATAACACGTAGAGCTACCACCTAAAATATCCCTCTCTCATTTATTCGTTTACTAATTTCAATACATATCCCTTTTTCCTTTTTTTTTTTTTTTTTTTTTTTTTTTTGGCTTACTCTGTATTTACTTTAAGTAAATAAGTTTGAAGAAAAGTTAAAAACAAAAATAAAATTTGTTTAAATAACCTTTTACCAAAAGTTGTTTTGAGACAATAGACTGAGTGAGTGAGAGTACCATCAACAAAAATTAACTTACACTATGTAATATGACCCATTAGATAAGGGTAAGCGTGAAAATGTAGCTTCTTACGCTAAATGGTAGGGTATTAAATTTACTACTACATACTTTGTATTGTGTTAACCAAAATCCAGAGAAGAATCTTCCACATCACACCAGTAACTCATCAGCAAAAGAAGTAAAAGTTAACAAACAATAAAATTAGTGAGTGGTATGATACAAAATAAGTTTTTAACACGGCATCGATAATTTACACCTTTTGTATTTGTATTATTTTTTTTTGATTTTTACTTTGATATTACGAAAAGTGTATAAATGCCCGTTTTACACATTAACACCCTTATGCTCATTATTAGAATACGCCAGCTTCAACTTTAGAATTCATTTATTGGTGGTGGTGTAAAAGCGTACATATATCTCGAGGAGACGGGTTTTCATAGAGATGATAAGATTTAAAGTTTTCTCCGGGTTTTTGTTGAAAACTGTTACCATCTCAGATTGATTCATTCATTCATATTAATGTGATAGAGGGTGACTGCTGTCTGTGCATATGAAAATCCACATCATTTTCAATTCAAATTGAAATATAAGTAAAGTGATAATGAGAAAGATATCATTTCAATCGCACATCTAAAAGTATGTAAATCATTTCCATGAATGATGAATACTTACATAGATCTCTGATTATATGTAAAGAGGGTATCTTAAGATGACATGTTTGTTCTTATACTACCTTTTGTATAATATAATGTAAAATGTAAAATAGATAATTGAGTACTTAAGTAATTTGTTATTCCACAACAAGTTAAACAACATAGTAAATAAGTACAGATTTTTTTTTTCTTTTTTTTTCTTTTTAAACAACTTTTTCAACAACTTTTCTACTACGATATATATATATTTCCCTACTAATCTACTTAAGTGGTTTAGAGTGTGCTTAAAAAATACGGAATTACTTTAGAATGCTATGTGATTCCCTAATTTAAAGCTTAAAAAACTTCTATCAATGTTGCCATAGAAGACAATTTTATATATTTGTAAAGAATTAAGTCTCATTTTTTAATTTTTCTATAAAAAAAAATGACTTATGCAAATGGCACGAATGCTAAAACATAGCAATAAGTACTCATTTAGTTATAGGAAAGAAGAATGTTTATATTATATCAATATATGTACGGGTTCCTGTAGAATATTATTCTATATTCTTTTGTATTCAATGTCTCAGAAGCCTATAGCGTTTAAAAAAAAACCTTAGACGAGATTGTTTTAGAATATTTTTTATTTTCTTGTTTACTCCTCTTGGAAGCATAGGGCCTCAACAAGACTCTTCCATCGTACACGGTTCTGTGTTGTTATTTTTTGCGCCGTCCCATGTTGTGTTGACATCGGCTAGCTCGCGCAATATCGACATACTCCAAGTATTTTTTGGCCTACCTCGACCCCTGCTCCCTGCGGGTTCCAGTCTACTGCCATTCCTGTAATGCTATGGGAAGGGTTTCTAAGCGCCACTTTCTATTTTTGATTTGCAACAGGACGGGTTCTTCATTCGTTAATCTCCACAGTGCGTCGTTGCTAATGGTGTTCGGCTAGAATATTCTACAGATGATGCGGAGGCATCTGTTGACGAAAGTTTGTAGCTTTTGTGTAATGGTGTTAGAGATCAGCTATGTTTCACTTCCGTACAACAATACTTACTTCACACATGAGCTCAATATTCACAGTTTTGTGCGCCTGCATGCAATCGCCCGACCGCCGTCCTTGCTTTGTTAAATCTGCAATTGATATCTTCATTAGCTCCGCCGTCTGCCGTAATAATGCAGCCGAGGTAACAGAAGCTTTCAACAAATTCCATCGGGCATCCTTCGACCTTTATATGGCTTGCGTTTTTGTGGTTAACTCTCATGGCCTTGGTCCTGGCGATGTTGACATCCAGTCTGACAGTATATGCCAGCGCGACTAAGATGACCGCCTTCGCTTGTATGTCGATGAGTTTGTGTGAGAGGAGGCAGATGTCGTCGGCGAAGTCAAAATCCTCCAGATGCCTGCTAAAACTCCATACAATGTCTCTCCTGTGCAAGGTAAGTCGGCACATGACGTCGTCCAGGACGATGGCGAAGAGAAGGGGCGATAGCGGGCAACCTTGCCTTACGCCCGCATTGGTGGAGAATGGGTTGCTGATGTTACCGTTATGAAGCACAGCCAGTTCGGAATTTTCGTACGGGGGCTCTGATGAGGCGCATTCATTTGGCGGGGATTCCTTTTCAACTTAATGCCAGCCAGATTGCGTCTCTTTTGATTGTGTCGAAACCCTTCTTAAAACCGACGAATAGCATGTGTATCGGAGAGCGCATTCCACTGATTGTTCTACTATGATACGAAGAGTGTTGACTGGATCAACACAGCTGCGGTGTGGACGAAATCCAGCTTGTTCGTCTCGTTCGGGAATGTTCGACACATTGAAGTCTGGATTTAATGATCATGGCCATTATTTTGTAGACGGTGTTGACTAGGGTTATTCCTCGCCAGTTACCACAGTCGCACAAGTCACCTTTTTTAGGCAACTTCACTATGATGCCTTTTATCAACGACAGAGAAGGGGAGAAGGATTTCTGTTGAGTTTTGCGCTTCGCTTCGCTTGCAGCTTTGTTAAGCTTCAGCTTCTTAATTGCATTCTTGATTACTGCTAGCTTAGGGCTAGATATTGATATTTTGCTGCTGGTTGTTGTGCTGCCTATTTCAATGCCAGATTCACTGTCCAAAGCAACTGTACTAATTGCTTCAAAGTGTTCCTTGCATCTGCGGACCTGATCATCTTTGCTAGTTAGCAAAGGCTGGTTAGGCGGCCAATTAGTTTTAGCAATATTATTCATATGCAATTTTGATGGCGTTAATAAAGACTTTTTTCTTGTAATTACTTGTTGTAAAACTCTCTCAGAAGTTAATCTATGATTTATCGGTAAGACTGTCAATTGCTTGCCGTTACGCAGACACTATTTGAAAGAACGACATTTGGGACTATCTGGAAAAAAATTTGTGTTGTATTGTTGTGTGGGTTTCGTAGCTCAGTGTTTAGTGGGTTGGCCTTCTGATCTGTAGGACTTGGCATTATAAAATCTAATATCGAAATTTCTTTCGAACGCTACCCACCTCCCAAAAATGCTTCTTAAAAGAGCTCTGTGACAAAACTAGGTTAAAGTGATGTCACAAGGGTTCTGCCGATCGAAACTGGCTTATATAAGTAGGTCCCTTTTAATGCTGTCCAAATTTAATACGCACAACAGTATTGAAATAGAAGCTCGGTGGTATCATAATGGGCTTTTCTAGCCTAAGAGGGCAGCCACATAACCTAACCTAAGCTATTGCTGTATTAAGCCCTTAACTATGCTACTATATGATTCTTTTTCTAATATGTAGCCTCTTCATGATATTTTACACTTAAAGTTCCATTGGTATGATTTAATTTGAACTTTTTTCAACAACTAGAAAAAATCGTTTATTAGCTTTTACATATATTTTACCTTCGAGTGCTTTTACTTATAAGTATATACATCTATTTTTTTTTTTTTTCTAAACTATCATTATCCTAATTAATAATATGCATTAATGTATGCGGTACAGCTAAGTAAAAAGGTTTTTTTTTTTTGTTTTGTTTACTTATGCCATATCATAAATATTACACGAAAAAAAATTCATTTTATTGTTGTTTATTACTTTCATCTATATCTTATCTTTCAAACAACCACGCAACCTGTAAAGCATCAGCCCACAAAAAAAATTTATTTACCATTTAAAATATGCTTATTTGCATTCGCACCATCATAATAAAAGAGGATAAATTTTCAAATTGATTGAACTTAGCAGAGATTTAGGTTACCTTTTCAACAACAGACAGACAGAAGCAGGAGAAATTAATGGAAAAAAATAAGAAGAAGAAGAAGTAACAAAAAAAAAAAATAAAATAAAATAAGAAATATAAATCCCAAAGTGGCTCTATCAAAAGCAAAAGTGAAAAATTAAATATATACACGTTAAGGAAAATCCACAAAAAAAAATACAAAAAAAAAATAGGAGAAAAATTTAAGAAATTACACAAGTATTTATATACATACGTATGCAATGATATTTAAGCCAAGAAGAAATAAAATAAGTCACAAGATAAGTCGAGCTAATCAAGGTATTTTAGTTACATACACATATGCATTTGTACACACACACACACACACACACACACATTACATAAATGAGATTCGTATCTATAAAAATTTCTTAACTTGCTTCTGACTATATATTCTTATAATGTTATAGGTAAATATATATTGTTGATACATATACATAAGTATACATAAGAAAGTCTATCCTTTTGAGCTTTTTAGACACCTTGCTTACTTTAGATATTGTATTACAGAAAATATATATATATATATATATATATATATATATATATATATATATATATATATATATATATATATATATATATATATGTAATGTGTCATTGGGGAATTCATTTTAATTTAAATTTTCAAGTTAAAATTAGAAAAGTAAAGATAATACTTGCACCAACACATACAACCACCAAAAGATATTCTATTCTATTCTACTTGGTGTGTAGCTTAAATGATGAGAAATATTGTATAGAGGTACTCGTACATAGAGCAAATCAAAAGTAGCACAATCAAAAGAGACAACACACAAATTAACAATTTATTAGAATCACCTGTGTTCAATTGACTATCCATATCCAGTTGTTTGTGCTTACGTTTACATTCAGTCAGCCTATGAGCCTATGAGCCAATGTATAAACGAATCTAACTTAATCCCTTCAATGGCATTGCTTTATCGCTCTCATTGGCATCGTTGTTGTCGTCGTCGTCGTCGTCGTCTCATTGTTAAAAATTCACTTCTTATTCAAGCCCACCCACACAAATTTAACTTGTACATAGGTAAATATATTCCCATTTGAATGCTTGTATTTACATTTCAAGTAAAAATGAAACATACAACATCGCTTGAATTTAGTGAATTTAGATTCTATTTATATGTATTATGGTACATACAAAAATTTCCATCCATCTCATTTTAAAGCATCTTAATTTGTATAAAGATTCACCTATCTACCTTTACTATAAATATATTGGATATACATACATACAGTAGTGGAAATTGTTATAATATCATCTTTAAAAAACTGAAAACTCAGTTACAAATTAAAAAAAAATTACAAATTTTTTAAGCTTCCAGCAAACTTACTCTCAACTTATTATTATAGTAAGGCTATGTTCATAAGAAGTTAAGAATTCCAAAAACAAAGACGACATTCGCGAGGTATATTGACATTCAGGGTTTGACAAAAATTTATTTTTATGTTTGACATTTACAAAATGGGACACTTTACGCTTGAACAAGGTTATGTTAGGTTACGTTATGTGGCTGCCCTCCCTCTGAGAGGACACACTTAGGCCAAAAAGGCCCATTGTGATACCACCGAGCTTCTCTTCCAATACTGTTGTGCGTGTTAAATTTGGACAGCATTAGAAGGGACCTACGCACTAACCACTGAGCTACGGCACCCAAAACGCTTGAACAAAGTTTAGAAATATTAAAAACCTACTTTTTAAGAAGTGAGTCCTCTATCAAAACTGTAAGATATTTACGAAAAAAAATTTGGTAAAAAAAAAAAGTGCCTTCAACGCACTGAGTGCGCTCAGCCGAAAACATTACTGCTGTTGCTCAGAGTATGAGCGAATATCCATTAACATCGACTCATTATCATTCTCAGAGACTGAACGTTTCTCGCCTTTATCTGAGCAGAATAAAGACATCGGTATGAGGACTTACAAAGTTCAAGTAATCCCAGATAGGAAGCCTCATGACGATTCGATGCGTTTTCGGTTCGCCCAATGGGCTAAAGATTGTTTGGCCGAAGAAGAGCATTTTTACCGAAAATTAATGTTTTCCAATGTAGCTCATTTCCACCTTGGAGGCTATGTCAATAAGCAAAATTGTCGCATTTGAGGATCATTAGTGTGTGGTGTGGTTTTTGATCCGGTGAGACATTTTTCTTTGAAAATGAGCAAGGAGCCGTCAATGGCGAACGATACCCGGCCCAAGTTAAACGAATTTTTGTTTCCAAAAAAATTTAAAACCATCAAGTCAATCTTTTGCCCGCTTATGCGCACTGCGGACAATCATCCAAAATGCTGATATCAATTGGTCGCCTCTGAGCTGTGATTAGACCCCATTTGGACTATTTTTTATGGGCAACCGTTAAGGATAAATCTTATGATAATCATCCACTGAGACGAATGAGGTCTTGAAACACGAAATCGAAGTTTCCATTCCATAGATGGGGTATTGTAAAGTCAGTCAGTAGCAGTCAGTTTGAATGATGTTGTATACCATTGTTAAGTGAAAAGTCCAATCTTTCTAATAAACTCATGATTTAAAAGAAATAAAAATAAATAAACAAATAAATAAATGGCTCACCCTGAAGAATTAATTTGGAAATATTTGAAATATGTTTTGAGCCTATAGAAATGCCCAGCACTGTATACAATGATAAAAAAAAAAAACAATAGTATTTTTATTTATGATTAAACATTATTCAATATAAAGATGATGAGAATATAAAAAGAGAAACAAAACGAAATCCCAAGCCATATTTAAAATATCGATCGCAAGGCCTGAGTACAATCTACATAAAAGTATGTAGAATGTTATATGTCTTGCCATTACACCAAAAACAGTCAATTGATGGCCCAACTACTACCAAAACCAAACCATCACGTTGACAGTTTGCATTTATTTGTAGATTTTGTTTGAAGACTTAAACTAATCCGCTTTAAATGTGAATTGTACGCGAACAAATTTTAGCATATCTCTACCAATGGTAGAGTGAAAGAGTGACTGAGAGAAATAGCGCGCCTTTCTATTCCATACTGTACTCTGCTTGTGCTGCATACAATCTTCGATTTACTTTTATATTATTTTTGTTTTTTTTTTTTTTATATTGTAATTTTGGTTAGCAGCTGAGAGTATTACCATTCTTCTTTAGCTACAAAGCTACAATACATAGTTAGTTAGTTAGTACCGCTACATTCTATACAACTCCAATCGTGCTCAACATTATACTCGCGTATGTAATGTAAGTAAACTGGCAATTGCTTTAGCTTATCTTTAAATCCCATCGCAATTGCAATCACACACCATAACCGTCACCAGTAACATCAACATCAATCTATTTCATTTGTATGTTTGTTGTATGCTAGAAAATTGCGCCTACTTAACATGGAGAGTTGGGCTTTCTTTTCGAGTATTTTTGTTTTTTTTTTCTATTTTTCGTAATAAAGTTGATATAATATTTTTTTTTTCACTTTAGATTCGCTTAGCTTTTCATTATAGATTGAGACAGAGAAGAGAGAAGAGGCTTAAAAAGAAAGTAGGAAATAAATTGAATAAACAAAAAAAATTTTGAATTTTTTTTTTTTACTTTAAAACAATTATTTCTTAATCTTTTCCATAAGTAGAATATTCGAAATTTTTATTTTTTGTAAATCTCAAAAGAAAAAGATTAATTTAACAATTTAACAATTTAACAATTTTTCTGTATAAAAAAGAGCAATAGGGACTCTTCGTTCAATAGAATTCACTTTGGATGAGAAATTGAACAATTTTAGCATCCTTTAACATATATCACTGCTAATATCTGGAATTTCCACTTTAGTTATTTTGGTATCAACATTAAAATCATATATAGCGATGCTGATTTAATGCTCCAAATGGACTAAATACTAGCTGTTCATCTGGAATTTGAACCTGTGAATCTGATTGTGCTATCGCATTCATCTTTTCTTCTTCTTTTTCTTCGTATGTGGCCATAACAACGGATGATCGATTTAGGCCGAACATATAATGCGGCGCCAGTCTTCTCTATTCCAAGCGGCGCAAGGTTACCCAACACTTGGTCCTTCCAACGGAGTTTTGGTCTTCCTCTTCTTCTGCGTTCTCCAACGGGTGCCGAATTAAATACCCTCTTCACTGGACCGTCTTCTTCCATTTGGTGGACATGGCCCAGCCAGCGCAGCCGCTGCATTGGCATACAGTTCATCGTTGTACCGCCATTAACACAAATAGGTCCGAAGATCTTGCGCAGAACTTTTCTCTCGAAAACTCCAAGCAATCCCGCATTCATGGTGGAAATTGTCCAGGCTTCTGCGCCATATGTTAGGACAGGAATAATGAGGGACTTGCACAGTGTGATTTTCGATAACGAGAGAGGGCTCGACTACTCAATTGCTTACTCAGCCCAAAGTAACACCTGTTAGCAAGAGTTATCCTACACATGATCTCCAGGCTGACGCCATATAGTTGTTGATGCTGGTTCCAAAATAGACGAAGTCCTTCACCACCTCGAGAGTCTAATTGTCAACAGTGTCGTGTTGTTCAAGACACCGGAGCTCTTTGTTTGCATACACTAGGTACTTCGTCTTGCCCTCGTTCACCGTAAGACCCATTCGATGTGACTCTCGTTCAAATTCAGAGAATACTGCACTGATTGCACTGACGAGTTTATACCGATTATGTCAATATCATCGGCATACACCATGCAGCATGACACTTTTGTTGAAGATAGTGCCATAATGTCGTAAATCTGCAGCTCGTATAATTTTCTCCATAATAAGGTCGAAGAAGTCACACGATAACGAATTACCTTGTCTGAAACCTCGTTCGGTTTTAAACGGAGTTAAACAGTGTCATTTTGCAAAGTCGAATGAGTTTTGTAGGTATACCAAAATCTGACATAGTTGTGTAGAGGACAGTCCCTTATCGGACTGTCGAAAGCGGTTTTATAATCGACGAATAGGTGTTGTGGGTCGATCTACTATTCTTGGGTCTTTTCCAGGATTTGGCGTAAAGTGAAAATTTGATCAATGATGGATTTATTCGACCTGAAGCCACACTGATAAGATCCAAATAGGTTGCTGAGCATAGGCTTCAATCATTTACACAATAAGCACCATAAAACTTTGTCTGCGATGCTCAGCAGACTTATGCCACGGTAGTTGGCGCAAATTGTGGGGTCTCCTTTCTTATGTATGGGGCAGAGAACACTAAGACTCCAATTATCGGGCATGCTTTTTGTTTCTATAAATAAACAAGCTAAGCAATTGCTGCGGAACTTTTTCTTTGAAATCCTGAAATTAATTGCAATAATTGTGTCTCATTTTTTGAAGGACAAATATACCGAAATATACCAGCTTAGATTAGTATATACTACATTTTATATCAACTCAGTTAGATCTTTAAAGCAATTTCTAATTTAATCATAGTCAGCCAACAAGCAATTTTACCATTAAATTTATACAAAAAAAAAAAATTCTCAAAGTCATCAAATTCAAAAGGAAAAAAATAAAAACGTCATAAATTTAGCTGCTCCTTACAATTTGAATACCTGTATTATACAACAATTCACTTCACACTAAATAAGTTTTAAATTCAATTGACCAAATTACGAAAATCTCTTTATTGTAAATGCTTTACGCAATGCAACAACAATCACAGCTCAAATTTAAATACCAATTTTATTACATTTACTATTACCTTTACCACACCTAAATAGACATACACACACACACACACACAAACATACACAATAATACAGACACAGACACAGACACAGTCAATTTCTAATTTAACTGTATTTATTTATTTTATTTTATTTTTTTTGTTGGTCTTCAAAAAAATAGCCGCCAAGATTTTATTTCTGTTCAAGCAAAATTTCTCCCCAAACATTTAATTCAGCGAAGCCCATTTGAAGAAACGTTTAATTCTAACGCCAAATAAAAAAAATAAAATAAAAAAACTTGTTGGCAGAATAAAAAGAAAGCGTAAATCTTATATTTCAGCACAACATCATATTAATTTTCGACTAGTTTATAGCCAACTGAGTGAAAGAAAACGCATACATATATATATACGAAAAATGAAAAAGAAGAAGAAGAAAAAACATCAAATCGTCATGCTTCTTTTATGTAATTTTTTTTTGTATTTTTTACTTTTTACTTTTTACTTTTTACAAGCCGCCTCCATCATCACCACTCTATCACTTTTAGCTCTCATACTTATAGCTGCATTGATTTCTCCTTTAAACGTTCTTCTAGGTACTTATTTTAAATTGTTCTTGCTTTGTTTTGTAATTTTTTTTTTGTTTGTTTTTGTTTTTTTTTTTTTTGTTTTGGGTTCGTTCGCTTTGCTTTGCTTTCTTCATTTTCAATTAGTTAAGCGCCAAAGCGGCTATAAAAATGCCAAAGAAATACCGTTAAGAAAAGATTACAAATGCAGTCAAGTGGAAAGACACGAATAGACCATAAAAATGAGAAAAACATTTTTTTCTAAAGAAAAACAAAAAAACAAAAATACACCAAAAAAAAAAGGAATCAAAATCCGACAATAATGAAACAAAAAAAAACATAAAAAATCATCAACAACCAGAAAAAATGAAATGAAGCAATAAAAATCATTACACACAATATTATTGCTTAGAGATGTTATAAGCTGACATTGAGAAAAGAATGGTGATACGTAGGTGATAGTACAACATACATAGTAACTACATCGCTACTACTTCCATTATCAGGCTGTATCCATTGTTAGTGTATTTCAACACCTTAGCACAGACACAAACCATAGTGGTGTAGTACAGGTACTACTTACCTTCGCACTCAAGTGCTTGTACGCGTGTCATGTACAACTAAGAAAAATTGCAATATGTAGCTTAACTAAGCAGCATCACGTGGCTTTTGCTTCTTTTGCTTATTTGTATCGAAGTTTTTTTTTTTTGCTTTTTTGATTTTTTTGCTAATAAATTTTAATGGTATTTTATAGAGTTGCACTTAAGCAGAAGAAGCTTCAGCATCAACAGTACAATCATAGCAACAACAAGAACTAGAGCATAAACCATAGCCAAATCGAATGCAATTGGTAATGGGGCAAATAGCAACAATAACAATTGAATGTAAAAAATTTCATTCTTTGATACTTTGCACTTTTTTTTTTTTTTACGAAACTTCTTTCTATACCGAGAAGCCCTGAGCAGCGTTTGGTTTGCAGATGCTGCTTGTTATTATTGCTGGTTCGTTGGTTGATTGTTAGTTGGTATGATGATAATGATGATGATAATGATGATGATGATGATGATGATGATGATGATGATGATACTGGTACTAGTAAATGTTGTCGCCATTTTTATTATGCCAGTGTCTGCTGATTTGTCGCTTTTTGTATCATATTTCTTTTTCTTTGGCAATAATTTTTATTTCACGAAAAATTCATTTTTCTTCGTTTTGGTAAAAAAACTGAAAAAATAAAAAATAATACAATAAAATCGAAATGAGGTCGGATGTACAGCAAAACTATTCAATTTTGAACTATTCACTTTTAACCTAATTTCAAATGTCTGAAATTTCTCTCTCCTCTCTCCCACTCTGTGTCGGCTTCTTTTATGATATTTCCTCTTAAAAACTATTATGTAGTTTAATCAATAATTGAATTAGAAAGAATTGAAGCCAAAAATAATCAAGAAAAAATAAATTCTAATGATGATGACATGCTTGGATTAATGAAAGAAACAATCTCTTTGATGCAATTTACACAATTTCATAGTAGCAGCAGCTGTGGTGAGAGTAGAATATGTCACGATTATTAAAGGCATCATAAAATTGTAATGACAATAAAAAGATGTTCCATTTCAAACGATTTTCAATTTGAAAAATCATATGTAAAATTTCATTTGGGATAGTTCTTGTCTTTGGAGATTAATATTAAAATTTACCAACGATTATTTTCTTGGAACAGTTTAATCCTCTAATTACCACCCATATGGGTCATTTTGAAGTTTCTTTCGAAGAATCCATTCAAAGTCACCATTTGGGAGGAGACCAAAGGTTAAAGTCTTTCACCAGTCTTTTCTCCAGAAAATTTTACTAAGGGTCACTCGTACCAAAGACAAATAACTTGTACGAGTTCCACATAGGTAACTCTCCATAGATCATTCCACTAACCTAAAACTCTATAGAAATCATTTTAAAATACAAAATAAAGCATAGTACTTTTATTGTATTTTATTTTCCACATAAAACATAAAAGTCTTAAGTCGTCTTTTTTCAACGAAAATTAAATTTTCTGTCATATGTGGACTTTTATTTTTGGACCGAAAAATAAAAGTTCAAGTATAACTGTTTTGAAAAGCAGAAAAAAATATCTGTTATATAAAAAGACTTTTATTTGTGTTGCAAAAAAATTAAAAACATAAAATAACATATTAAGTTCAATTTAATTGTATTGGTTAAAAAATAACTGGCACTTCTAACCTTTATTTTCAATATTTGCAATCAAAATGAATTTGAAAAAAAAAAAACTTAAAAAAGTAATCATTTTGTGACGGTGTATGACGTTTTTAACATAATGATTTTTTTGGTTTAACTTTTTTACATAACAGTTATTTTTGGTCCCTGGAATTTACATTGAGTATCAATAACACTCTTTGCGAATATTACCTTTAAAGCACCCATTAGAAATGTAGATCTATAAAGCCAAATAAATATAGAAGCAATGTAGGTGTAATTCTTAACATAATATAGATTAATATTGGTCAAACCTTCACTAAATGCCAGAACTCTCTCGAATTGAATTCAAAATTAAATAAATAAATAAATATTTGAATTTTTGTTGAATAAAGTCATTTTAGTCATTTTTTTCGCAGTGCCTGACTCAGGACGTCATCTAATCTCAATATTGAACATCATGTTGATCCAACTGATTACTTTCTGCATGTTCTGATTCAGCAGCTCTTAAACTATTATTTATATATTTAACTGCACGTATTTACTACATTCAAATATGTAGTTAAATGTAATCCAATTCTTTGTTGTTGAAAGTATGACATAACTAATGCATTGCGGTGGTTTTCTATATATGAGATTTCTGATTTAAATGTTATGCCATGACCTCGACTAATATTTTGCATAATTTTTTTTTTTTTTTTTTTTTTTTTGTTGAAAAACAAACAGAAAAACAAACAAATTAGCCAATTGCTTTTACTAACATTTTTTTTACTTTATTCGTTGTTTATTATTATTATTCTTTTTTTTGGCATTTTTCCCCAAAGAAAAAAAAAATCCATTATGCGAAAAAAGTCACGTAAAACGAGTGAATACAAATAAATGAAATTAATTTCAATTATATACCACAAATCGGTTGCATGAATTGCTCGTTTATTTTGCCAAAGAAAAAAAAAAAAAACAAAAATGGTGAATTTCCGTTTTATTATTATTTTTATTTTATTTTTTTCTCTTATTTTAGTCATTTTTGAACGAATAACCAGAAAAAGGCTGTTCACACTAGCGGTAGTATGTATTAATATATAAGTACTTAGATGCATGTACGTGTGTGTGTGTGTGTTTATATAATGGTACTTTTGGCATACATTCCATTAAGTATACTTATATTATATGTACATACATACGAGTATATGTGTTAAATGGATCTGTTTTTCAGCTCCCCACTGTACATCCATATATATGGGTTTTTGTCTATACTTTTGGTTTATGTACTTACTGCTACTTGCTCATCTTCCATATATGTATGAGCACTATTGCAAAATTTAGTCTACTAAGCGCCTGCCTGCCTGCCTTGTCTGCCTTCCTAAATATGTACTGTCTGTAATTGATGTACGTTGTATAAATTTTGAGTTTCATTTCACTAACTATCTCATTTTATACCACTCCCATTTACACTAACATCAGATTGAAATGCACATTACATATACCGAGGCTGACAATATGTATTCTCTCTTGGTTGCTGATGTTCTCGCAGTAGTATTAGTAGTAGTAGTAATAGTAGTAGTTGCATTACATTACCACCATTTCGTTGTTAAATGTTGAAATCATGCCAAATACACATATGATCACAAAAAAAAAAATCCATATCTTTTTCCCAGTATACGAATTTATGTGTGCGCGTGAAAAAGGATAAAGGAAACTGCACAAAATTGCAGCATGAGAATCAGCAGCATCGGCATTGGTATCAGTATCACTTGTTCTGTTCTGTTCGAGCCAGAACATAAGTTAACATTTAATTTGTTTTATCGTTTCTTATGAACCATCTACCATCATTTGCTGTTCTATACTCATACATTACATATGTATGTATAGTATGTACTCGTATAGATGTATTTTATCGTTGGAGCATTGAGATGAAAAAAATATCAAAAAAAAAAAACAAACTAAAAAATAAGCAGAAAATTAAAACTAGAATCTGGCACTGGTGGACGTGTTTGTGACATGATTTTAAATTTACAACATTTCCTTCAGTTACTCTCTCTCTCTCATACATTACATACGATATATTCTCATACAGTTGATAGTGTTTCACTATCGTTTTGGCGCATATTTTCACATTAACCTCAATGAGAATTTTCAACGTCAAAGCAAACAACAACAAAAATATATGAAGAAAATGCGAACAACAACAGCTAAAATAAAATGAAAAATAAATAAAAATCATTAGCAATTGTAAAATGTTCTCTAATGGAATTTTTGTAGTAAAACTTATTTCGTCTTTTTTCTTTTTTTTTTTTTTTTGTATTTTAATTTGTTTTATGAGTTGGCTATGAGTTTTAACTATACATTTAATTGAATATTCCTTTAATTCTATTATCGTATGAATCTGTTTGAGACTCGCAATTAGTATTGATTAATTTCAACGGCCTAAAAGTATGCTTTTGATTTGCATATATCAGGTGTAATACAAAGAAATCCAATAGATGGCTTTAGTAATCTGTATCTCCCGTTGTATAAGTGCGATCTGCTTACGCTAGATTGCGTTAGAAAGAAAGGATTTCGTACTAAAAAAACTTTTCAGACAGTTTTGTGATTCCTCGACTCAGTATTGTTTGAGCACGCGTCGAAAATGGACACCAGTAAGGAGAAAATACTCCATATTTTACAGTTTTTCTTCGATAAACGAAGCGCAAATGCAAGCCAGACAACTGAAAATGTGAATAGTGTTTATGGTACTGATACTGTAACAGCCAATCGTGTGCAATTTTGGTTTCGTCGATTTCGTTTCGGTTTTCGGTTGATGTCAAAAATGCATCACTCTCTGGAAGGCAGATTGTCGAAAATATCTATAAAATAATGGAAATCGTCAAGTCTGACCATCATGTAAGCACTGTTTCTATTGCCCAGGAGCTAAACATTGCACAAAAAACCGTTTGGAACCCTTTTAGATAAGACTGGATTCACAAAGAAGCTCGAATGGGTATGGGTGCCACACGAGTTAACGCAAAAAAACCTCATGGACCGAATTTCCATCTGTGAATCGCTGCTGAATCGCAACAAAATCGATCCATTTCTAAAGCGAATGGTTATTGGTGATGAAAAGTGGGTCACTTACGACAATATCAAGTGAAAACAATAGTGGTCGAATCGCGGTGAGGCGGCGCAAACGGTCACAAAGCCAAGATTGACGATCAGGAAGGTTTTGCTATGTGTTTGGTGGGATTGGCAGGGAATCATCTACTATGAGCTGCTCCCCTACGGCCAAACTCTTAATTCGGACCTGTACTATCAACAATTGTACCGTCTGAAGGAAGCAATCGCCAAGAAGCGGCCAACTTTGGCCAATAGGAGAGGACAACGCCTGGTCACACACATCGATAGTGACTTGCCAGAAGCTCCGGGAGCTTAGTTGGGAGGTTCTCATGCATCCACCTTATAGTCCGGACTTGGCACCAAGTGATTACTACCTGTTCCTGTCTAAAGGCGAATGATTTTGCTGGTGAAAAATTCGCCTCAAGAGAAGCTTGTGAAAATCGACTGTACCAGTTCTTTGCCAACGAGGGACGAGGGTTTCAATGAGAGTGAGATTATGAAATTACCTTCAAAATGGCAACAAAATGGTGCATATTTAACCTAAATCGGATCAATCTAACTATGCTAAATAAAACCTTCAATTTAATGCAAAAATAATGGATTACTTTTTACTAGACCTTATATTAATAGTAAATGTTATGACAAATTGCTTACACATTTACTTTAGCACTACTTAAATGAATTTAAGAATATTTAATAATTTTAGTGATGTTCATGATCCAATAAAAATTAATGCAGAATTATGTTCTAGAGCGTTAAGAAAGCATTTTGTTTTTTTATTTACATATTTCTCCAATATATAAAATTTTTTGTAAAAACAATCCATTTAAAAATATTTATAATATTATTGCCTAAAAATATAATGATAACATATTATTAATAAAATTGAATTTTCTATTATTGCATACTTTCAGGTGAGAAGCCCTATAAATGCTCTTGGGAAGGTTGCGAATGGCGTTTTGCACGTAGTGATGAACTGACACGTCACTATCGTAAACATACTGGCGCCAAACCATTTAAATGCCGTAATTGTGATCGTTGTTTCTCACGTTCCGATCATTTGGCTCTGCACATGAAGCGTCATATGTAAGCTGCATGCTACGCTACTGTTAAACATCCACAAAATCATTGGATACGATTTGGAGGAGGAAGCAAGCAAGCATTGCGTAATTTTTTAAGTGATTGCAAATGAAACTAGAAAGAAAAGAAAACAAAAAGTGCAAATAGTACATCAAAATACTACAACTGAACTGTATGTATGTGTATGTTAGATAGTAACTAAGAGTAGAAAGAGGGACAAATTGAGCAAATATTAAAGAAAATAAAGATAAGCAAAAGTAATGTGCCATCATCACATAGACATAGACACACACACACACACACACATTAATACAAAGAAAATTTTATATTTTATATTTTTCTTCAAAGAATTTTATTGATAGAAATTAATTTAAAACACATTCAATTTAAATGGAATGAGCTGAAAAAATTAAAAAATAATTTTTTTCATATTTTTATTATTATCTATTATTTAAATTTAAGTGAAAAAGAAAACAAACAAAAAATAAAAAACATTATGAATGTTCTAAAAACAAATGCAACAAATTGTTATTTATTTGCAACAACTATTCATTATTATTATTATTATTATTATTATTATTATTAATACATTGATATTTCATTGTCAATATTTTTGCTGACAAATAATTAATGACATTGCTCTTGTATGAATAAATATTAGTGGAATGAACATCTGTCATTGCTTGCAAAGCAATAAATTTGATATCATCAAATATAGCATCAATCAAAATATTATACAAGAGATTAAGAGTTCATCGCTAATGAAATGAAATATCAAAAAAAAAAATATATACAATAAAAGCATGTATAAAATGAGCAAAAATTTACCAAAGTAACACAATTCTTCGTTAAAGTTCTTTTTGCTTAATTTTTTATATTTTTTTGCAATGCATAAATATAAAAAAAAAAAATAATTAAATACAAAAAAAAAACATACACATTATTTTCATAGAATAAAACATTACGGTACATATCTTTTGAAATTAAAAATTTAATTTATAAAAATACAAAAAAAAAATATATATATAATTTTTATAATTATTTTAATCTAATTTTAATGTAATATTTAAAATATCTATAATTGTTATGATAATAATGTAATAATAATCATTGATGTAAATCATCAATTACCTATTGAATTAATGTCTATCTAAATATGTATATGTATTGTATCATATTTTACAGAAATGCTAAATAAAATGTGCATCATTAGTTTGGCGATTTGTTTGTATTTTATTTTATTGTATTTTTTTTTTTTTTAATTATAATAATAATTTTGTATAATTTATGAGTAGCAACAACAACCACTGCCAAAATGAAGAGAAAACAAAAGTTAAAATTTTTACAAAATAATATTAATATATAAAAGATTTAATCAAAATGAATGCAAAAAATGCAACAACAACAAAAACAAAAACACACAAACAAAATTTAAAAAAAAAAAAAATTTTTATTCATTTCAATATGATCGAAAATAATTATATAGTATATTTCAAAAGTTTTCCATATTACTGATTGATCACTGCGGGTTCGACTACTAAACACCAGTCCGGATATTTTTGAAACACACTATATATATACGTATACAGCAAAGAAATCATAAATCATGCAAATAAACTAAAACAAAAAAAAAAAAAAAATACAATAAAATATATAAAAGTGCAAAATGTTTTCCAAAACACTTAAAAATTTAATATATAATTAATTTTTCAACGGAACTCAGAAATAGAGAATAGTATAAAAATAATTATGAAAAACAAAAAATTATTTAATAAATTTTTTAATAAATTTTTTTTTTTTTTAATATGTAATAATTTATTTATATTTTATATTAAAGTTGTAGGTATATTATTGGTTTTTATTTGTTTTTATTTTTTTAAGATTATTTTTTTTTTTTTTGCACATAAATTTTTTATTACTCCTTTTTTCCATACCTTTGTATGATTTGTTTTCTCTATACTTAATAGTTTCTAATTATAAATCTTGTTACTTGTATTTTCAACAGACAAATATCTGCATATATAGCTTCTAGGCAGTGTTGTGAGGGTTTTTTCAAGAGTTGGGTTTTTTTTTTGCTTTATTTGCCAGGAATCGAAATAAATTGTAATCGCGTGGTGAATGAGATAATTTATTGCCATTCCAGCTGGAGCAACTTTTGATGACCTATCAACCTTATGTGGGACCCCCTACTATGCCTTTGCGATTTCTGAATTCTGGTCATTTTCCGGCAAGAGTATAACGGAACATAGTAGGCCGTAAATCGAAAGAGTGCCATAATTAAAAAAGGCTGATACAGCGAACTATCGCGAAAGGAGCGACCGTATAGCGAGGCATGGTTGTATTGGGTTCTCTGTTAACTCCCAGCTTTCTGAGATAATTATGAATGGTCGAATAATACATTTTTAGGGTCTCCAAGATGTCATGAGTTGTCATTAATGTCTGTTTTTTCGATTAATATGTCTATTCACTTTCAACTTGATTTAAAATCCGAACGACGCATTCAAATCAGATACTTTTTCTCAAATGAAGTTTGAACTGTCATCTGTCAAAATGTATAACACCTTTATTCTATATTCTCTATTCATCTATTTTAATAGTCCTGACAGACGGCAGCGTTAATTCGGATTAATGATTTAACTCGAATTAACTCGGGCATTAACTGCAGCTAATCCGCATTAACTCTATGAGTTAATTCTCAAAATAAAAGGGAATAAAAGGGCAATTTGCGATGGCAACACTGCTGAAAATTGTCTATTGTGAATTTTTCTCCATCCATTTTACAAAATATTACATTTTACTTTTAACAATTTTTAACAGTTTTCGACATGAAAAGCGTTGGCGATCAAATAAATCCAGCTGTCAATTACGAACTATGAATATCAATGTACAACTTTCTGATAGCGTATAGTTCACGTACTTCTTGTAGATTTTCTCATATAGAGAGTGACAGATGACAGAAATTGATAGTGATAGTAATGCAAGTGAGCAGACCTAATAAAACAGCAATCAGCTGTTTAGTTAATCCGCAATACTGCCGTCTATCAGGTTAGAATTTTATTCGGATTAAGTGCGCCGTTAATCGGGATTAACGCTTCCGTCTGTCTAGGTTATAATATACTTTTTCGACAAACAAATATTAATTTTTTTTTGAAAATATTATACGACTATATTTTTAATAATTTCTGTAAACAATTTTTTATATTTCCTAATGTTATGGTTTAGGATTCGATTCCATTGGTGGAAGCGTTCATTATGAAAGTTTTCACTTCCCTCATCCTTCGTAGTGTGTTACAACATCTGCTCAATTATCGTTTCTTTCTTTATATTGGAAACCTTGCTTGTTCAATTTGTTCATAGATATATTTTGCCGTGCCTTCTTAATGTCTGATCAGATCAGATCAGATCAGATATCAGATATACTTCTGAAATATGATTTTTCATTACGAAAAAAATACAAAACTTGTTTAATTTTCTATAAGATAATATATATTTATTAATATTTGTTGGTTTTTTATTTTTATATTTTATTCTTTTTTTTTTTCCTCTGATTTTTATTTAATAAATTTAATAAGATGCACCTCCTTCTCTTTCATTATCGTCGTACACTTTGATGCGAAACAAAATTTATTTTCATTAAAATAGTTTTTAAAATTAAGAATTAATTTTGATAAAATTTTTGTAAAATAAATTTATTCTCATTATTATGGTTATATCGTATATATAAAATATATAGTTTACTTATTGCTAGTATGTTATATTAGTGATCAACTGAAATGAAAAACGTAAAAATTTGGCTTTAAAACAAAAAACAAAAAAAAAACAAACAAAATATACAATGTATAAGTACTAGATAACAAATACCAATGCTACTGCTACTGCTCTTTTTTGTATAGTTTTTATGTATTTTTTTTTTTCTGTCTAATTACATTATTAAAAAGTATTATTATAAATTGAATATAAAAAAAAATATAAATTAAGAAATTTTTTTGTCTACTCTTTTTCAGTACATTCTATTCATAATTATAAATGAAATTATTAAAAAATTACAAAAAAACAAAAAACTCCTTTCTTCCATTTACTCTATATAAATATTGTTTTTTTTCACACATACATATTTATACACACGGACTGTATGACATTGATATTTATATACACTACTCTTTAGATTACATGTAATCGAAAGGGTAATCAATTATTAAAAATTTTTCTACTTTAGCATTTTTTTTTGCTTAATACTCGCACAAAAAATTCACTCCACACACACACACACACACACACAGAAGTTTAAAATTTTTCATTTAAACTTATCATTTTATTTAATTTTTATCAGAGTTTGAAAATATTCATTGAAAAGTACAAAATTTCAAGAGAATTCATATATGATTAAATTAGCAATGATGAACCTTTCTCTGTACTCTGAGTCTTATTTTTACTTAGAAATATCATCATTAAAATGATGTTTCAAATGAAACAAACAAATTTCTGTCATCAAAAATACTAAACAAAAAAAAGTAAAGAAAAAAACATATATGAATATATAATTTTTTTCTAATATAACTACTCCTACGTATGTTTGTATGTATGTGTGCAATAAAGAAATGAGAAGAAAGCAAAAAAAAAAAATTAGTAATAATAATAATATTTAATAGAAAATAGTATATGTATGTCTGTATGTATGTATGTATGTGTTAAATTCAAATTGAATTAATTTTAGAAATAAGTAAAACTAAATGTAATATTAATTTAACAACAAACAACAACAACAACAACAACAAAACAAAATCAACATTATAAGAATAATTGTATAAAATTAAGGCTATTAAGCAAGTAATATATATTATGATATAAAATACAGATATATAAATATTTTCGCTATTTACTTTTGTACAAGAGAAAAAAAAAACAAAAACAACAACAACAACATCAACAACTACTACTGCTACTACACACTATTGTTCAATTTAAAAATTAATGTATGTATGTATTTCATATTTTTTTTTTTTTTTTTACAATAATTAAACTATTAAATTTATTACTTATACGTAGATATATATTTTTCTCAATTGTATTTTTTTTTTTATTCTTAAGTTTGTTTTTTTCTTAATTTTATTGTAATTAATTAAAAAAAAAAATAATAATAAATTTCTCTCCTTATCGTTATACTACTAATTAAATATGTGTCTTAATTAGGTGATTCAAAAGATTTTACAAAGTCATATGTGTATGTGAGTCATATAATTTCAAGTTGAACAAAAATATGATACATATGAACTCAGCCTCATAATTGAGTGTACTATTTCAATGAACAAAATAGAAACCAGGCACTCAAAGATGTATTTTATACTAAGTCAATTTTGAATGAAACCCAACAATAATAAGTTTTTTAAACTATTGTACAATTTTTGTAACATTATGATAATATGACATGTTATACGTAATACCTTGTGAATCACCTAATAATATTTTGGTTTTTTTTTTCTTTCCTTTGTGCTTTAAAAATACTACATGTTAATAATGTTAATTTTAATTTTTTTTTTTTTATAATTGTAATTGTAAATTCAAATATTATTTTTGATTATTCAATTTTAAATTTTAATTATACATATATATATATATATATATATATATATATATTAAAATGTGTAATTTTATAATTTTATTTTATGATTATACATAATTTTTTCCAAAATAAAAGTTTTATTTTCCCAAAACAAAAAAAAAAAAAAACAAAGTAAATTATGTGTTGTTTTTTTTTCTTATTATTATTTTTAATTTAAACCAAAGTTATACTTTTTATCCTTTTTTTATTTGATACTCTACAAATTGAATAAGATGTCTTTAGTATTGGAATCAGATATTTAGGTTTGAGTTCGTTTATTGTGCCCGTTGCCCGTTGAGATACCACTCGAATATTCCTAACAGATCAGAACGTCATCAGAGCTTTGTTCTTCTCATTATGGTTGTTGTAACCTTGTCGGGGACGGGTGGTGGCCCATGCACAGCAACATCCGTAACTGAGGAAACTCCACAACTGGCGACGTTGTTTGAATCATTGACATTTAGGAACTTGAAGAAGTGTTCATTTCAGACATAGACTCACTATACATTGGAGAAATGTAACCAGGCTCATAAAAGAAATGAACTCCACCAATCTTCACTCAGACTTCATATTTCGACTTCGGGATTTTTTCGTATATTTTTCAAATCTTCGATTTCGAGTCGCTACGTAAATCAATCGCGTAAGCTTATAAATGTTCCACATACAATTTTCTCTGCATATGTGATTTCAGGAATGTATTTTTTAAACAATGATTTTCAACAACGACAAAATAAGTGTTTCTACCAAAAATATGTTCCAAAAAACGATTCTAACAACTTGAGATATTAGATTGATGTGCAATAACTACTAGATGGGTAG
Organism: Megamerina dolium; assembly: GCA_963854835.1. Classification (NCBI taxonomy): domain Eukaryota; kingdom Metazoa; phylum Arthropoda; class Insecta; order Diptera; family Megamerinidae; genus Megamerina; species Megamerina dolium. The sequence goes on from OY978525.1 coordinate 108,766,825, forward strand.
AAAACTTTCGAGATTTTTAATGGAAATCAGAATTTTTTTAGGCAAAATTATTTTTATTCTTCAACATAGTTTCCGGCAATTTTTACGGCAGTATCAATGTGCCGAAACTGGTTCTTAAAAGAGCTCTCTGACAAAACTAAGTTAAAGTGATGTCACAAGGTTTCTGCCATTCGTAACCGGCTAATATAAGTTGGTCCCTTCTAATGCTGTCCAAATTTAATACGCACAACAGTATTGGAAGAGAATCTCGATGGTATCGCAATGCGCCTTTCTGGTCTAAGTGTGGCCTCTCAGGGAGAGAGGGTAACCACATAACCTAACCTACAATAACATAGTTGTCCTTGAGAGCAATACCCTTGGTATAGCGAGTTACCCACATTTCAATGTCGAAACGTTCAAGACTTCGAAATACGCCTCGATTTCTGCGATGACTTCCATATTTGATCTCAATCTCTTACCCTGGAGTTACCAATTGAGGTTTGGGAATAGATAATAGTTGTTGGGTTCCAAGTCTGTGGAATACGGTGAGTGAGCAACGAATTTGATACCCTTTCTGTAGGTCGAAACGTTCAAGCCTTCGAAATACGTCTCGGTTTCTGCGATGACTTCCCCATTTGATCTGAATCTCTTTTTCTGGAGTCACCGGTTGGCGTTAGGAAAAAGATAATTGTCGCTGGGGGCCAAGTCTGTAGAATACGGTGGGTGAGCAACAAATTTGATACCCTTTCTATAGGTAGAAACGTTCAAGACTTCGAAATACGCCTCAGTTTCTGCAATGACTTCCTCATTCGATGTGAATCTCTTTCCCTAAAGTCACCGTTTGAGATTTGGGAGTAGATAATAGTCGCTGGAGGCCAAGTCTGTAGAATACGTTGGGTGAGCAACAAATTTGATACTCTTTCTGTAGGTCGAAACATCTAAGCCTTCGAAATACGTCTCGATTTCTTCGATGACTTTCACATTTGATCTGAATCTCTTTCCCTGGAGTTACCGCTTGAGGTTTGGGTACATTCCAAAAACGGAGGTCACAATCTTACCTGCCTACCAGTCCTGGTCCTTTGGTCATTCTGGTCGTCTTTTGTGGATTCGCAGCCACTCTGGACTCTGTCTATTGGAGTCAGGCGTATGATAATGCATCTACACTGCATTCATCATCACAAAATATCGAAAAAAACTAAACTCTAAACCAGCAGCTAAATCATCAGCGCAACAAACGAGGCATCCATCGCGCTGATAGTTTTATCATCTGCAAAACATCGTGCAGATAACACGCGCAACATCACTTTTCGATCACTCAAACCAATTATTAGCACTTTCCACATTCGTAGCCTCTTTTGGTCTTTGAGAGCGAGGTGCGTCTTCAGTGTTTGTTCGATCCATTTTAAAATCACTAATCCATCGAAAAATGGTTGCTCTTGAAGAAGCGTTATTTTTACTACGGCAAAAGTAGCACTACTCAAATGACTTCAGCTTGCCAACGAATGGACGATATGTCAGGAAATATTGATTTGTATTGGGTTTTTAAGAATTATCTGGTTCTATCAGCATTTATTTTGTAGAGTATAAATCGTTTTTAGCAATTATTATTTTAATTTTGCCTTTTCAATTATTGTATCATCTCAATTGGGAAGCTTTCACGCTAGAGCTGAAATACCACTTTCTTTAAAAAAAAAAAAAAAAAAAAAAAAAAAACAGACTCAAAGGCATGATTTACTTAAAAACATCACCCAGCATTAATTAATATATTTTAGTTGATTTCTTTTATCAACTTTGTAATTTTTTAATTTTTTTTTTTTATTATCTGATCCTTTTTTTTTATTACAATTTTCAAAGAATTTTCCATTTTCCACTTAAGAGAATTATTTAATTAATACTTGAAATTTACAAATTACAAATTAAAAAAAAAAAAATACCCAAAAGCAAAATGGAATGAAAGTAAAAACTGAAACCTAAAATAATGACGTATACAATGGACGAAAATGTTTGCTATCGTTTGTGTGATGTAAAATTCTGTGATCCAGCAAATACAAAATGGAAGAAAGAAAATGTAACGATTATAATAAAAGAAAATAATATGCAGCATAATGATATAGAGATAGATGATGATGATGATGATAACGATGATAACGATGATGATGATGATGATGATTATGATAATTATGATGCTGTTGTGGTAGTAAGTACATGTAGTCATACCTAATTATGCAGTAAAAAGTACATATAAATATTTGTGGTGATGGTAAAAAAGCGATAAATATATTTTATTAAATTGCGAATGCAAAATATATTAGTAGTAGGTGTAGTGTCCGCACAATAGCTACTTACCATAGTAATAGTGATGGTGATAGCCGGAAAAGAAATAATAATAATTATTATTATTATTATAAAACACAACGCAGTCTCCTTTATAAATACATATACACACACATACATATATATATATATATATATATATATATATATATACTCGTCAACGGTAATAAGAGTAGTAGATAATTATGTATTTAGAAGTTTAGTTAAAATTAGAATTAATTAATTCTCGATTCTCTATAATAGTAATACTAATTTAGGCTAAAAAACTCTTAGATCTTAGATGAGAAGAATTGAATATATGGTATATATTTTCTAAAAAAAAATAATTACACACACACACACAACACTAAATAATAATACTAAAGGAAAGGAAAAATGAATAAAAAAAAAAAACAGAACATCATAACTTCATATTAGCGCCGTTTACTTATTAGCAGCTTATTACTTAGCTTCAATTAGTAAATATGGATGAGTAACACAGCACACTAAGAATTTAATTGTTTTTTCTGTTTTTTTTTGTCTTTCCTTTAAAATACAATATAATATTGATATTCTATTTTAGTCTAATTTCTAAATGAATGAAAATATTGAATGCAAAAATATAATTGCAAAATTTAATGCAATTAAATTAGATGCTTTTTGTGCTTTATGTAATTAAATGTTATGTAATTTTTAATCATAATTATAATAATAATAATTATAATAATAATAATAATTAATAGTTATGATAAACTTGATAATAGAAAAAATATTTCACAATATAATTCAATATATGTTTTTGCGAATGCGAAAATGACAAAATAGAGATGGGCAACAAAAACCAAAATCATTGTGAATCTAAATGTAAAACTCAATGTCATTTAATTTTCAGTTATTTCTTTTGGCATCTCTCATTTCGATTAAAGAATTGTATAACAATAATAATATTAATAATAATAATAATAATAATAATAATAATAATAATAATATTAATAATACAAATATATTTAAATGCTTGCTGCTATCTAACATCAATGAATTCAATTTACTTTCAATCGAATGCATATATCGCACTGTCGCAAAACGTAACGTCGTATTTGTATGCCAATTCTCAAAGCGCGATTAGTCATATATGGAAGAAAGTTCACCTTTTCAGAAAGTTGCTTAATGCCACCATCATTCATCTTTCAATGAGAGTAGTCATTTTAAATTTTAAAACAAGAAAGCGCAATATTTTTGTGAAGAGAGCTGATAATTTAGTTTAATTTCAAATACACACTTTGAGGTTAGTAATATATAATAAGACAATATCTCCCAAATGTCTACCGGAACTCTTCTTTTGATGAAATTTTTTATCACTCAAAGTCTCCATTTCGAGAAATCACACGTTCAGAAAAATGTTCTCGCAATAAAGCCATTATTTCACTCAGCTGTATGGCATGTGGAGCCGTTCTACTGAAAATCAACTTCGTCCACATCCATAGCATCAATTTCAGCCCAAAAAAAAACTCAATCAACATCGTCTGGCAAAGTAATCCATTCGAAGAAACTGTCGCCCCAGCAACATTTTCCAAAAAATTATACCCAATCCGCCACTCAATTAGGCCGCCACTCTAAAAACCACACCAAACTGCTACTGGTTGCGGATGTAGAGGTTGTTCGACTATTTCTTTTGGGTTTTTGAAGCCCCTCATGTGTCAATTTTACTTATTTACATACCCAGACAAATGAAAAAAAGCCTCATCACTCAGAATAATTTTGTTTGAGAACTCATAACTCATTTTTCATGCGTTTTCAGTACCCAATCACTAAATTTATGACATTTTTCATGATCTTAAGACTTCAATTCCTGTGTCAACTACACCTTAAAAGCTGTAGGCCAAGATCTTTAAGCAGAGATATGTAGTAGGTATGTAGGGTGGCTGTTCTGCGTCGCACTTAGGCCATTTGAAGGCCCATTGTGATACCACTGAAGTTTATCCTTATCCCACTGGGTCCTCTCTAAATCATCCTGTGGATTTAATGAACGAAATAATCTTTGTTAGTTTTATATTGGCAACTTCCGTGATGCTGTCGAGAAGAGACTCGATTCCGAGCGTATTGAACCTCCGCACAGAAGGTGTTCTACAGTATCTTCCTCTTCAACATTCTTCTACAGCTTCTACAATAGTCGTAAAAAGGTGCCCCTAGTCTATTTGCATGCCTACCAAAAAGGCAATGGTCAGTTAGAACACCAATTGTTCTTCTAGTGTCCAACGTATTACATTTCAAAAGTAGCTCAGTTCGACTTAAGCTCCATTCCGGCTCCACGTTAGTCTACTAATTAAACAGTTAGCAAAATACGGTGCAAAGTGGCTTTGGATAGACTCAATTCCTGTCTCTCAGTGGACAAATTTGAGTTTTCAGCCACACTCTCAGCTACAGTTGCGATATTTTCAGTTGACCTAGCTAGACGAGCACAATTTGGAATCTTTGCATCATTAACTTGTTCGAGACGTTCGAATTTATTGATCAATTTCACTATGGTTGTGTGAGAAGGCACTCGATTATGGCCAAAAACATTATGAACTTTACGAATTGTTTTCGCGTTTTGATAGTGAATTTTCACTATTTCAATATTTCGATCCATATTTGAAAGCCTCTAGTTCTTCCTAGTCAAATGTCAACGAATGACAGTTGTATATTGACATCTCTAAAAAAATAATGGGAAATTTAAAATGACACCTCTTAATAAATGACAGTCGACTGGTGAAAAGTCATGATAAGGTGAGATTTCCCATCGACGAGTTACTAAACTTATACCAATTTTCTATTGTCATTAGTTGGTTTTGGTCGTTTTATAGTTTATTTATGACAATATACCGCTGAGTCAATCATCTGGCTTACCTTGGATTCTTGCCTTTGCGGAAAGATTATAGTAATATAAGGTCTAGTAAAAAGAAATGAATTATTTTTGCATTAAATTCAAGGTTATATTTAGCATAGTTACAATGATCCGATTTAGGTTCATTCTAACTTTTGTTCGGTAACTTGTTTCCATTTTGAAGGTGATTTCCTAATGCCACTCTCATAAAACCCCTCGTCCCTATTGGCAAAAAACTGGTTTTGAGGCTAATTTTTCACTAGCAAAATCATTCGCCATAGACAGCAACGGGTGGTAATCACTTGGTGCCACGTCCGAACTAAAAGGTGGATGCATAAGAACCTCCCAACCAAGCTCTCGGAGCTTCTGGCGAGTCACTATCGATGTGTCTGGCCTGGCGTTGTCCTGATGGAACACAATTCCTCTCCCATTGGCCAAAGCTGGCCGCTTCTGGGTGATTGCTTCCTTCAGACGATCCAATTTGTTGACAGTACAGGTCCGAATTAAGAGTTTGGCCGTAGGGAAGCAACTCATAGTAGATGATCCCTTGGCAATCCCATCAAACACATAGCAAAACCTTCCTGACCGCCAATCCTGGCTTGGCCACTGTTTGCACCCACTCACCGCGATTGGACCAGGACCATTTTCGCTTGACGTTGTCGTAAGTGACCCACTTTTCATCACCAGTAACCATCTGCTTCGGAAATAGATCGATTTTGTTGCGATTCAGCAGCGATTCGCAGATGGAAATTCGGTCCATGAGGTTTTTTTTTGCGTTAACTCCTGTGGCACCCCCCCACATCGAGCTTCTTTTTGTATCCAGCCTTATTAAAATGATTCCAAACGGTTTTTTGTGCAACGTTTAGCTCTTGGGCAATAGAAACAGTGCTTACATGACGATCAGACTCGGCGACTTCCATTATTTTATCGATATTTTCGACAATTGGCCTTCCAGAACGTGGTGCATCTTTGACATCAAAATTACCGGAACGAAATCGACGAAACCAAAATTGCAAATTGCACCAAAAACTATAAAATATGGCGTATTTTCTCTTTACTGGTGTCCATCATTGACGCGTGCTCAAACAATACTGAGTCAAGCAATCACAAAACTGTCTGAAAAGTTTTTTTTAGTACGAGATCCTAGCTTTCTAACGCCATCTAGCGTAACCCGATCGCGATTATACAACACGAGATATAGATTACTAAAGCCATCTATTGGAAAAATAATGGATTACTTTTTACTAAACCGTATATATGTGTGTAATGTTTAACGTTTGCTAACAATTATGTTGCACAAACAAATCCAGCACTTTTTAAGAACAAGTTTAAATTGTCATTTTTTAAATCTCTTAAAATACAAAAAAAAAAATATTTGTGGCACCATACAGTAGAAAATCGCTTATGACTTTTACAACAATCTAATTCTTTTCTATTTAACTGCTTTCAGCTGAACATCATTAGCAATTGAAATGGATTTCTAGTCGAAGGATTATTTTTTTTTTTTTTTTTTTGCTTCAAATTAAAACAATAAAAAAAAATACAAATCTAAACTAAATTATACATTATAGCGCAAAAGAAATAATAAGCATTACTCAAAAATCATAACTTCCAGATTTCTGAACATTTTATTTATTTCTTATTTATTTATTATCTTTTCACTTATTACACTCTCATTTCGAAAAAAAAGCATAGGGCAAAAAAAAAAATCAACAAGAATTAATCTAATTTTAAAAAATATAAAATAAAAATAAATAATATTGTACCCACAAAATTCAAAATGTGTCAAAATAAGCATAGTTTTGTCTATCAAATTATCAAATTTAAGTACATTTACAAAAAAAAAAAAAAAAAATTGATAATTATATATAAAAACATATTTAATGCAAAAAAAAAAAAACAAAAACTCCCAAAAAATGACTAAGAACAGATTTAAGATAAAATCCATATTTTATATATAAAGAGAACAAGCATTTAAACAACCACATACATACATACATTTTTTACACTTTACTTAATCAAAACAAATTTCCATTTTTAACACAAGCATAGATAAAATAAAAAATCAAATAAAACCAACAAAAACGAATAATAATAATAATATTAATAATAATTGCATACCTATAACAAATCAACACACAAGCAAAAACAATTCAAAGACTGGTCAACGAGGTGTTCCGCGTAAATGCAAAAAACAAAACAAAAAACAAAAGTTTATATAAATAAAAATATTCAAAAAAAAAAAAAAGGTATATTTGCAAATGGAATATATGAAATATATAAATATACACATAAATATCTAAATTATCCATTTTGAATTTAGATTTTGAATGAATGACGAAAATGAGCGAAACAACACAAATAATCCTAATTAAAGTATAAAGAAAAATTAAAATTTTTAAAAAAATATTTTTCATAATTTCCATTGTGCATAGGTCTTTATAGTCTTAGAACAAAAATTTCATTCTTAAAATTTCTCCTATATTGCTTACACATCAAGCACGTTGATCATCATGCCAGGTTTCAAATGAATAAAAAAAAAAGTGAATAATAATAAACCAGAATAAAATAAAAATAAAAAAATTATTAGCGAAAATATCACAAAGGAAACAATGACATTCTATCATTTTTTTTTCATCTAACTCTATCTCACTTTAATATTAAATTAATTTTTATATCTTAGAAGTTCTCAATATGAATCCACCTTACGAATGACAAAAAATGAAACCACGAATAACGAAAACCAAAAGATCTTTTCAAAAAGTTAACGTTTAAAAATATTAATCACATTAATATTAATGTCAGAATTTTGTGCGTGACGTCGTGTTCCATCTAGCATACCGAATGCTTAGTTGGACGGTCCCAGAACTACCCGACCTAACAAAGAAAACAACAAATTTGGGAATATTTTTTTTTCCTCAACATAATCTCCTTTTAGCTCTATACACTTTTCCCAGCGATATTCTATAGCTTCGATATCCTGTTCATAGTATGAACTGTCTAGCTCATTAAAATAGCCATCTACCGTAGACTCCACAACTTCATTGTTTGCAAATCTTCTACCACCAAGCCATTTTTTCTCAAACTTGGAAATAGAAAATAATCCGAAGAAGCTAAATCTGGCGAATAAGTTGCGTGCTGAAGCAATTCGAGCTTCAACTCATTGATTTTGGCCATCGCAATGGCGTATGTAAGAACTGGTCTTGATGAAACAACACTTTCTTTTTCACCAAATGCGGCTTTCTTTCTTTAATTTCATCACTTTCCTTTTTGAAGATAATCAATAATCCCAAAGTATCCCACGTGCATCCCAAAAAAACAGACGCCATAACCTTGCCTGCAGATGGGACTGTCTTCGTCTTTTTTGGACATGTTTCTCCCCTTTCAGTCCAATGTTTTGACTGTTCCTTTTTGTCTCAGGTGTTAAGTGGTGGACCCATGTCTCATCCATGGTTACGAATCGATGCAAAAACTCGGCTTTATTACTGTGAAACATGGCCAAACACTCTATAGAAACATCTTCACGACGTTATTTTTGTTCAATTGTGAGCAAACGCGACACCCATCTTGCACACAGCTTTTTCATCTCCAAATTTTCGGTCAATATACGATGTATGGTGGGTGCCGTGGCTCAGTGGTTAGGGTGTTGGCCTTCTGATCTGTAGTTCATGATTCAATCCCCGTCTCATGCATAAAAAAATTTAATATCGAAAAGAGTTTTCTTTCGAACGGTACCCACCTGTCGGCAGCCAATTGGCAATTCTTCCGACAGTAACAACTTGCCATGAAAAAGCTTCTAAAAGAAGTCTGTGACAAAGCTCAGAAAAAGTGATGTCGCAAGGGTTCTGCCGTTCGGAACCGGCTAAAATAAGTAGGTCCCTTCTAATACTGTCCAAAATTTAACACGCACAACAATAATTGAAGAGAAGTTCGGCCAATGAGCCCTTCGGGGCTTTAAAGGCCACATATTTATTTAATTTTTTTTTTATACGATGTATAGCACTTTTTGAAATGCCTGTAATTTCACTTAGCTCACGCACCTTCAGTCGACGATCATCCATTATCATTTTGTGGATTTTCATAACCATTTATGTCGTGGCCACCTGAATTGGTCGACCTACACTACGGTGTTCGTCTTGGCAGCTCGTACGACCTCGTTTAAACTCTGCCACCCAATTCTTTATGGTCGTAAATGAAGGAGCAGACTCCCACACAGAGTAGAATCTATTTCGGCTTTAATATTCGTTGGACTGAGACCATTTAAATTAATTTATTGAATTGCATAAGGGTGACCAATTCTTTTTATGTTTACAAATTCACTGAGGTCATTAACTTTCGATGGCTCCAAAAAAGAAAAATACTAAACAACGTGGCGGTTCGAAACTTTAAACATATGTTTTATAAGGTTGCCACTTTTCACCAAAGTAATTTTTTTCCAAACTACTGCCGCCATCTATATGTCGGGTCAGGTAATTCTGGGACCGCGCTCATATCTCGCAATATATGACATGTCAATCCATTGCAAATAAGAGTAAAAATATTGGCTTTTTACAAGTCATTCAAGTAATTTGTTTTCGAAGACTTTTAGAGTTACTCTCATATGAGATTTCGGAGGTATTCTCTTACACACACTGTGTATACATATATACTCTATTTTAAGAGAATGTCAACAATTTTTCCAATTTATGAACATTTAATGAACACAACAAATTTTTTTTCATAATAAAATTACTATTGACACAATTTCGAAATTAATTATTTTTTTTGTATTTCTTAAATATACTTATTTTTATAATTAAAATTGCATCATTTTTTTATTTTTTTAATAATTCAAAATTTTCGCACCGATTACATTGATATACGTAAGTTAAGCAAATTAACTAAATTAACAAGTACGAATTTTAGAGATGCTGAATGTGTGTGTGTATATAACATATATATAAAAATAAAAATATATTGTATATGTATATTAGATATCTAAACCTATGAGATATAGAGAGAAAATTTCCAAATTTCCAAAATAATACATTAACACAATTCTACACTTAGATTATAAAGATAGATATAATAAAAAGTAGAAAATACATAGAAAATAGAATCCTAAAAATTGTTTCTGTATGTGGAAACAAATTGTATTAGAAATCATACAAAAAAAAAAAAAAACAGTTGGAGCAAAAAAAAAAAAAGAAATAATTATAAAAATTTTCTACAGATTTACAGAATGAGAGATAAAGAGAATTTATTGCAAAATATATCTATATATATATATACCTATGTATGTGTAAATTGAGAGAAGAAATTTAAAAAAAAAAAATTTATTATTTTTATAGAATGTCAAATAAATTTAAAGTACGAAAAAAAAAACCAAACACAACATAATAAAAGAAAGAAATGAAAAAAAAAATATTTTCTAAGTAAAGTGAAATTTTTATAAAAAAAAAAATTTAAATAAAACATTTTACTAAATCAAAATGATGGATGAATGGAAGCTTATATATGATTATATTATTATTTTTCATTTGCCTTTTTGTACTCGTAATTTATCAAATTCATTGACTTAATAAATTCATAACTAACTATTGGTGTAAAACTAGAAGTGTAATTAAAGTATAAATATTAAAATAATTTAAGAGATTTATTAAGTAAATTAGTTGTAATAAGAAAATATTAGAAAAATTACCAAAAAAAAATATATATATATATATAATAGAAAAACTAAAAATGTGTGCATAAATTTAGATGAAAAAAAAAATAAAAAAATATTATTGCATAGGTACCCGTTGTAATATTAAGCTAATTAAATTTAATATACATATACATATTTATATATGTATATTATTATTTATTAAAAATATTTATTAATTGTTAAAATCGATCAAAGAAATTAAGAAATAAAAATGTATAAGAAAGAAATGAAATTAAAAAAAAAAAAAAAATTTGAAATGCAAAGCATTCAAATTTAAACATAAATTTTAAGTACGTCAAATGTAGTGAAAATAATTCAAAAATACAAACTATTAAAAATTATTCAAATTTTTTTTTTGGTTCAATGTGTACATTGATTTTTGTACAAATTTTATTCATTTACGCACATAATTATGCATAACTACAAAAAAAAAAACTTAATGATGATCGCTGCACGAGTTAATGTCACAAAAATGTTTGCAATAATATAGAAAAATATTTGTTTGACTTTCTTTTCAATATTTTTTGCAATAATTATTGCAAAATAAATTAACAAATATTTCGACTTTATTGCGAACACATTTCGACATTAATGCAAACCTACCCATACATCTGGGGCAGTCAATGTAATAAATACAATACATTTATTTATTTTCGATATTTCGGTACGTGTGCATGTAGATGAAAAAACCAATTAGTAAAATAAACAACAACAAAAGAAGAAATGTAGTAAAATCAATAATAAAAATAATAATAATAAATAAAAAAAAAAATTAGCTTTTCGAAAAAAAAAAATTTATGCGGCAAAATGTTTTGAGACAAAACTAATAACTAAGAAGGAGCAAAAAAAAAAAACAAAAAACAAAAAACTACAAAGAACAAAATTACATTTTTTGGCAAAATAAATATGTGTGAAAGAAATTCAATATTTTATTCTATAATTTAATTTTAATCAAAAAAAAATTTTTTTTTTTTTTGCATTAATCTTAGCTTAATTTGTTATTTTAATTAATATTGTTTATGAAAATCAAAATAAATTTAAAAATTGCTTGTTAAATGTAAGCAAAAAATTGCAAAAAAAAAAACTTAAAATAAACTAATAATAAAAAAATAAATTCAATGTAGAAGAAGAAGCAGAAGAAAAAATGAAAAACCTATCAAAGAAATTTTTTTTATTATACAAATTATTTATTATCACTACGATATTAATTATTATGTAAATGAAATTAAATTTAATAAAACAACAACAACAACAAATGATAATAATAAAGAAAATATTTTTGATGAAAAAAAAAAATAATAATAAAAATACACACAAACTACATAAACAATGTAAGAAATGATGTTTTAAAGAGAATAACTGCTGCTGCACAGCGTAATTAGCTTAAATCTACAAAATTTAAAACAATTTTCCATTAACAAAAAAATTTTTTTTTTTTTTTTTTTTTTTGGGGGGGGTGGAACTCTATAGTTTTTCATTTATCAGAAATATATACATACACAGTGTACTTCAAAAGTTTCCAAACACCGTAACGCCATCTATTCACACATGAGTGAATTCGAAAGCCTCTACCATCACGAACGCTGTTGCAACACTTTGATAGCGACATTCCATCAGCAAAGTTGCCGTTACAGCTTCCATTTGACCCCGGGGTGCTTTATTTCCACTTCACCACTCGAAACATCATGTTTCGGCTTGATAAATTCTTTCGAATATTTTGAAAAGGGCTCGACGGTAAACTTTTATGGAACAAAGTCGGCACAGAGCTCCTTATAACATAAAGTCTAAATCAAAATATGAAAAACAGTACTGGCAGATAAGTCCAAGTACTTGTGCTTTCTTTCTTTCTTGAAATTTTGGAGTAATTCATGAGGGCAAGTAGTCTCTTCAATCATTTGCCACACACCTTCAAGTTTTGGGGCAATCACTGTAATCTTGAACGTTGAGGTCTCCTCCAAATGAATATTTTACCATCGAGTTTAAAATAAAACCTCTTATTGAGTCATTACCACTCATGTACTTGCACCTTTTGTGCGCTAATTTGATTCTCATTGTTCATTACGATGCAAATCACTCTGTAAGTCCAGAGACTTTAGAAACACACCGGACATTTGTATTAATTTAATTAATACATACACAAATATTTAATTATAATTAATTATGAATATGATATTTGCTTGTTTGTTGCTGCTTTTTGTGCATATTATTATAATTAATATTTTTATGATTAATATTATTAATAAAAAAAATATATATATTATTAATATTAATAATTTACATAGAAAAAAAAAAATACAACAAATTACAAAAAAACAAAAACTACAAAAAAAAAGTTAAATAAAACTCTAAAGAAAAAAATAAAACAGTAAATAAACTTTCAAGTTTATACACTTGATAGAATGACATTATTTATAATATTTGTATAAGAATTTTATTATTAAGTTTAATGCTAATTAATTCATAATTTAATACATTAAATTGAGAGAATGGTAAGAGAAAAAAAAAATAAATAAATAAAAACTAAAAACAAAATACAACTTATTGTACGTAATTGATATTTGATGAGGATAACGTTGAATGGTTACAATGATAATGATGATGATGATGATGATAATGATTGTAATGTGAGCATTTCTAAATATAAAATACTATTATTATTTTTGATTATTATTATTATTATTATTATTAATACTACTATTAATATTATTATTATTATTATGTAAAGCATATAAAATGGAAAAAAAAATAAGAAACAAAAAAAAAAGAATTATAAATACCAAATATTATAATGATAAAAGTAGCAATGATTGATTATTATTATATGATGATGATGATGATGATGATAATGATGATGCAAAAATAAGTTTTTTATTTCAATAAAAATGAAAAAAAGCGTAAAAGTTACACAAAAAAAAAAACACACAAGAAGAAAAATCTTTTCGCCTTACTTCTTCATTTTGATTGGATCTTCTATAGGGGCAAGTATAAAAATATATATATAGTCAAATGAGATGGTGTTAAAGATGTGATATTTCTATATGTATACAAATTTTTCAGTTATGACGGAAAACTTTTATTTCAGATAAAAATTACATATTTTTATTTGTTTTGAAATTACATTATTCACATGGCCTCAGTCGCTTCTTATACCGATCTACGAGGGTGATCCCAGAACTGTCCGACCTGACATATAGATGGCGGCGGTAGATTGAAAAAAATTACTTTGGTGAAAAGTGGCAATCTTATCAAACATATGTTTTAAGTTTCGAACCGCCACATTGTTTAGTATTTTTCTTTTTTGGAGCCATCGAAAGTTAATGACCTCAGTGAATTTGTAAAGATGCAAAAAATTGGTCACCCTTATGCAATTCAATTTGAAAGGTCGTAGACCAACGAATATTAAAGACGAACTAGATTCTACTCTGGTGGAGTCTACTCCTTCGTTTACGACCATAAAATCTTGGGTGGCAGAATTTAAACGAGGTCGTACGAGCTGCCAAGACGAACACCGTAGTTGGTCGGCTAATTGAGGTGGCCACACCAGAAACGGTTAAGAAAATCCACAAAATGGTATTGTATGATCGCCAGCTGAAAGTGCGTGAGCTATGTGAAATTACAGGCATTTCAAAAAGTGCTATACATCATATATTGACCGAAAATTTGGAGATGCAAAAGCTGTGTGAAAGTTGTGTGCCGCGTTTGCTTACAATAGAACAAACAGAACGTCATGAAGATGTTTCTATAGAGTGTTTGGCGATGTTTCACAGTAATAAAGTCAAGTTTTTGCATCGATTCGTAACCATGGATGAGACATGAGTTCACCACTTCACACCTGAGACAAAAAGGAGCAGTCAAAACAGTGGACTGAATGGGGAGAATCGTGTCCAAAGAAGGCGAAGACATCCATCCATCTGCAGGCAAGGTTATGGTGTCTGTTTTTTTGGGATACACGTGGAATAATTTTTATTGATTATCATCAAAAATGAAATTAAAGAAAAAAGGCCACATTTGGAGAAAAAGAAAGTGTTGTTCACGTCAAGACAATGCACCAGTTCATACATTCACTGCTGCGATGGCCAAAATCAATGAGTTCGAAAGCTCGAATTGTTTCAGCACGCACCTTATTCGTCAGATTTAGCTCCTTTGGATTATTTTATATTTTCAAATTTGAAAATATGTCTCGGTGGTAGAAGATTTGCAAACAATGAAGAGGTGGGGTCTACGGTATATGGTTATTTTAATGAGCTCGACAGTTCATACTATAAACAGAGTATCGAAGCTATAGAATATCGCTGGGCAAAAGTGTATAGAACTAAAAGGAGATTATGTAGAGAAATAAAGAAAAAATTTCCCATATTTGTTGTGTTTTCTTTAGGTCGGGTAGTTCTGGGACTCGATAAGTCTCTCATCATGCCTGTCCTAACATATGGCGCTGAAGCCTGGACAATTTCCACCTCGGATGAGCGAATGCTTGGAGGTGTCGAGAGAAAAGTCCTACGTAAGATCTTTGGACCTAATTGCGTTGGTGGCGAGTACCAAATAAGGTACAACCATGAGCTGTATGAGCTGTATGCCGATATTGACATAGTAAAACGCATCAAAATCCAGCGGCTGCGCTGGCTAAATCATGTCGTGCGAATGGAAGAACACGCTCCAGCTAAGGAGGTGTTATATTCGGAGCCCGCTGAAATACGACGCAGAAGAGGAAGACCTCACCACCGGTGGAAAGATCAAGTACTGGAGAACCTAACGGCGCTTGGAATTTCTAACTGGCGCCAGCTAGCGAAGAACAGAGATGGCTGGCGAAGCATGTTATTTTCGGCCTAAATCGATATTCGATTGTTATGGCCACATAAGCAAGTAAGTAGTCCTGGGACCGCCCTTGTATGTATAGAACTATTTAAAAAAATCCTCAAAATAAACTTGAACAAATGAGTTCTTACTAATCGGTGCCACATCTCCTATAGGAATAATATTTCACAAAACGCAATACAAATTTTTTGCATCAGAACTCGAACAATCGGTATTAATGGAAGTCCTCCATTAGATCTTCGTTACAATCTAAATGTGTGTATTTATGAAAAAGCATTTAGCTAGTTTACGCCATGAGTAAATTCTTCTGAACTTCTTTATATTTGTTTGATTTACATTTTCTATTGTATTTAGTCTCATTAAAAAAAAAAAAAGTTTTTTTTTTTTTTTTGAAATTGTATGTGTGTTTGTTACTTTGTGACATAAACTTTGCGCTTCTTCTCTAGTGATATCCGTAAGATAGTTCCAGTTTTATATTTTTCTTATTTTATTATTTTTAATTTTATTTTCAACAATATTTATTCATTTTTGTTACAGTTACTGTGTATTATTTTTGTTTTTTTTTTTTGTTTTTGTTTTTACTTTGTCGTTACTCTTAATTTGTTATTACTGTAACAACTGGTTGCATACGCTATGTATCGTATATATGGAAAAGCAGCAAGACGATGTTATGATTGTTTTGTATTGTTTTTTGTAGAAAAAAAAAATTTCATTTGTTAAGGAAAAACTTTTCATGTCTTTTAAGTTTTTTGGTTGTTTCTATACTCAAGAAAGCATCTGTTTGAGTGAACAACTAAGAGAGAGTGGGTATAATTTCATATACCAACGAATAATGTTGGATGGATGGATGAATGGATGGATGGATGTATGTATGGCATTGTAAACTTCCTAATTACATACATGACCAACCAACAAAGATGAATGTTTTGAAAATAAAACAAATGTAAAAAACATATGTGAGCGCTACAAGGGTTAAAGAAGTTAACTATTTTTCTTTTTTGTCTATGACATTGCTTCTTTTGGGTTTTTGTATTTTTACTTTTACATTTTTATATACAAAAACACTCTCTCTCTCTCTCGCTGCATTTCTTGTCACAAAATGTGTAAAAAAAAAAAATTTCAACATACAATATAAAGTTTATACGATCTTGTAAAAATATGAGAAATATGTAAAGTATACCCAATGAGAAATGGTGTATTAACTGAATGATTGTATGCCGATATTGATATGAAGCTAGTTTTGTTTCACAAATTTATTGGTAAAGTTTCCATAGTCCCTAGTACTTAGGGAGAGCTGACAAAATGCTGAGAATCATCTTACAGCTTTATATACAACAACAAAATCGTCAACAGCAGATTCCACAATGCTCCTCGGAATATCACTGGTACCGATCCGACATCTGAATAAAGCATTTAAAGCCCGTGCCTTGTTCGACTCAGCCTCCAGAGCGACCTTAATGTCAGAACGCTTACGCGTAGCAGGTTGCGCCTTCCTATTTGCGATGTTCGAAGTGAAGTCACCAGCCTGAATGAGGTAATTATGACACATCCAACGAAAAGGTGTTCCATGATGATTGGATCTCTGATTGACCAGAGGTTTTCATTGAAAATTGATACTTTCGTATTAGAGAAACTTACGAGAAAACTCACATCACACCCGTTATCTGCCAACGTACGTAAAGAGCTCTCTGGTTTACGGTTGGCATTAGGATTGTCGTAAGTTGTAGTTCAATCCCCGGCTGAAGCATAACAAAATTTAATATCGAAAAGAGTTTTCTTCCGAATGATACCCACCTGTCGGCATGCAATTAGCAATTCTTCCGGCAGTAACAATTTGCCATGGAAAAGCTTCTAAAATAACTCTCTCACAAAAAGTGATGTCGCAAGAGTTCTGCCCTTCTGAACCAGCTAAAATAAGTTGGACCCTATAATACCGTCCAAAATTTAACACGCACACCAGTAATGGAGGAGAAGCTCGGCCAAAGAGCCCTTTGGGGCTTTAAGTGCCACATATTTTAGGATCGAGTAACATCTCCCATATCATCTGGGAAGAAGAGGATAGAAAAAGATTCTTACACTGGGAAAACTTACCGGGGTTAACACACTCCAAACTAGCGCTAGGGACCTAAACAACATAAAACGCTACGATTACTGTATAAATCTAACGAAGAACAACTTGAAAATTATTATGGGATTATTAACAGGGCACTGTAGACTGAATTGTCACCTAATAAAACTGGGAATTTTCTCTGATGCTCTTTGCAGGTTCTGCAGGGAAGAGGATGAAACCGCACAACATGTGATAGGAACTTGTTTCGCACTGATGCACAAGAGAAGGAAATACCTGTGGAGATTTCATCATACCCGAGGATGAACTTAGACTCTTTGAAGTAAGACCAATACTTAAATTCATCAAGTGAACGAGGGCTAAGAGACACACTCTAGCTCAGCGAAGGGGTCACAATAGATCTTATAGGTGGCGGTGCACATCCCCCCAACGATAATAATAATAATAATACGGTTGGCAGATCAAAATCTACACAGAAGTTCCCCTGTGGAGTTAATATTAGGAGCTGATATATACTCATTCGGCTCGAAGGTCCAAAAAATCACTGTGTAAAGGATGGGGTGCCAGGTGAACTCATTCTAACGATGGTTGCTTCCTCCAGGTGATCGTGGTGTGTATGAGTATGTGTATGAAATTGTTGTTGTTGTTCAGTATTGACGTTATAGCTGCTACTGCTAGGAACGATGCTGTAGTTTGTTTATGGCGTAGACAACTCACGTTAGACCAAAATCGAGATGGCAGCATCACTGGAAGTAGTGTGTCAATTTACAAGGAGACTTTTCAAATGATAAAGGATTTATATATATTTTATATGATTTGAATCGACTAAAATAAAGTCTCAAATAGGTCAAACTCTATCCGACGAAAATACGATATGTTAGAGTGGCACTTCCTACTGAGGCCTTATGCATTTCAGTAGGAGTACGTGCATGTGTGTGTAAGACTATATTTAACTACAAGTTTTATGTCAAAATTGTATTTTATTTTTCTCTTTGTGTTTGTTATTTTCTTCTTCTTCTTCTTCTTCTTCTTTGCTCATTTAGAAAGCAAAAACTATATATATGCTACAGCTCCAAAAAAAAAAAAACTATTTTTGTTGTTGTGCTAGTTATTTTTCTTTACGATAGCAGTTTGCTTGTATGTAGTGGTAACTTTTTAAAATATTTTTCACATAAACATACACAAAAATTAAAGTGTTTCAAAACAAAAATAAAATGAAATAAAATAAAATAAACAACAATAATAAAAAACACCAAAACATTTACAAAACAAGTGAAGGAAAACACTTTCAGCTCAAATATATTATATACAGTCATCCTGACTATCTTTGTACGATTAAAGACCGGATGGTGTACGATATGTGAAGAAAAGTATAAAGATGAAATGCCAGCAAGAATATATGACTTCTTCATTTACTATAGTTACAGTGTTGTTCTTAAACTGAGGAGCCTTTTAAAAGTTGTCAGATTTGTTCAGATAGTATGTATGTATATATTTTATATAATTTTTTATTTTACCCTTTAGATAGGTACTACATTACTCGGCAAACTCGGAATGTTTGAAGTTACATAATATGAGTACATGAGTCCTCATATACAAAATTTATTAATACTGCATAATAGTATATATTGTATTGAATGTATATGAACACATCCCATTAGTACCATGTCAAATAGGCTCAACACTCCTGCTCGATTTGATTGTCAGTAAGCGACACTATTAAATTGCATTTGTATGCTAATCAGTCGTAAATTGGCTACCATAAATAATACGATAATATTTTTATCCAAATTATTTCAATACGGGAAAAAATTATTTAATAAGGACGAAATCTTCGTCGACCTATTGAAAAAAAAGAACACTCGCCTCTCGTAGAAAATAATTTTATATCAAACTCACACATGCCTCTCTATCCTAACGTTGAGTATCATTTGGTGTTGGTTGGTTGAAGTGGTAACTCATCCATGAGTCCAAATAGCGCTTACGCACCGTTTTGTTACCACATCCTCGCTTCCAACTATGCGTTAGGTTGTTTGTGTGGGCAGCACGGTTAAATCCAGTTCGTACTGTTTAGAAACCTTAGGAGATCGCTGATATTTACTTCCGCCAACTCCTCAATGTTATTGAAGAGTGGTTTACCTAGGGTGTTCATTCACTGCTTCCAAAGGGCAGGGCATTTATAAAGGAAGTGGAAGACCGTTTCCTTTTCTTCCACTTGGTTACAACTGCGACAGAAATCGTTATGGGACATCCCCATTTTGGGGATCAGTCAGTCTAGAGACATCTTTTCGGTTAGTGTTTGTCAGTAATGTTGTTTCATTAGGATTGCATGTTGGCCATAGTGACCTACTAGTCTTACACTTCGTAAAACTTTTCCATCTACAATCTGCTATTTGTTGATATTTTGTATTGATAGCTCTTTTAGCCACACTCAGCGGTATGAACACCGGTTGTACAAAAGCCTCTTGCATGGCAGATCCGCTTCTTGCCAGTTCGTTGGCTTTTTCGTTTCCTTCTATATTCTGGTATCCCGGAACCCAGATCAATGAAACGTTGTGCCATTCGCTGAGTGTATTGAGATTCATTTCGCTTTGTTCCACTAGGAAGCAGGATATGACTGCTGAATTCAAGGACTGTCATGTGGCCACTGTTCCGCTTGAGCAACGTAAAACGGTCAATTATGAGTGGTCTTCAGAGAAATTCTCAAACCATCCACCAAATACGAATCATTCTCCATCATGACAATTCAAGCTCTCACACATCTCGTCAAACAGGTGATTTTTTTAGCATTCAAACCATCGAATTGATGATTTCATGCAGTCCTGATTTGGCGCCCAATGACTTCTCTTGGTTGCCGAATATCAAAGGTAAACGGCGTGGTCAACGATTTACGAGCGCCAAATAAACAGTTGAAGCGTTCAAAAACCATGTTTTGGAAGTGTCTCAACCAAAGTGCCAAAACCAGGTGAAACCATTAATCGAAACACTATTGATAACAACTCATCCAATTGAAGCCAAAATTGAACGAAAAACGGTCAGAATGGTTGACTAAATACGAGTCATTGATTTTCCATCATGACAATGCTCTGCCGCAAATAGCCGATGGGAAGTCTTCTCCCCAGCCATATAGCCTAGACACTACCCCTTCTGACTATCATATATTTCGATTAAAACAGAATGCCGGAATACGCTTCACTTCAATCGAAAGTATCAAAAATTGGATCAATACATTCTTGGCTTCAAAAATTGAGCAGTTCTTTTTTGGAACGGAATCCATATACTACCAAAAAGATGGGACAGTAACAGCAATAGCTAAAGCATGGCCAATATTTTGAATAATACCTTCATAAATTTTGTTATTGATATAAAGGGATATTTTTGCCAATTTCCCTGTACACGCTGCACCAGGTCGTGTAGCCCCCCTCCAGCCCGGTTTTCCCCATCGGTGGGACATCTGGACCCTTGGCAAGTGAATCTGGAACAAAAGTTAGATAGGCAGATATTCTCCATATAATTTCGCACTGAAATACTGAAGCAGTTTTTTTGAAAAGTTAATTTTTACGAAAATGGTGGCTATTTATAAAAAATTTTTAATTTTTTACCTATAAAATTTGCCTCAAAATCGTGCTTTAAAAATCCAAATTATAAAATATCAAAAATCCCATCCAGTATTTCGATGCAGAATTAAATTCTCGATAATTTTGCAAGGTTTCATCAAAATCGATTGAAAACTGTAAGCGTGATATGTCCCACCAGTTTACAAAATGTCGTTTTGAGATAAACGCGTTTGACGTTTTAGAAACTCGCTCAGTGCCCCGGGAAATTTTTTTAAAAAATCGTCTCGTTACTTCGTTTAAATGTTTCTGGCGGACTATAGATGCATACTACATTAAAAAACACATCTCATAGAACATTTCAAGCAAAAAAAAAATTCGATTTTTTCAAACCGTCAAAGTGGTCTTCCCCCTTAAGAGCATAATCGTCAACACCATTAATTTTAATAAAGTCGTAAAATCGTCTAATTCTTTAAACTAATTCGAAAAAGTAGAAATATTGAAATGAATTTCCACCAAAAAAAAAATCAATAAATAAATAAATAATATTAATACTTTTATACTGTCGCAATCCTTTAAGTCACTTCAAATATACATAAATTTGAAAGTCAAAAAAAAAAAACCTACGAAAAAACACTGAGTATAAGCAAAATTTAAATCCGTTTGCAAACATGACATAGTGTCAGTGATATTTTATATGCAAACGTACATTCTATATGTATGCTATATATAGTTATAACGACAATATCGACGATGATGATGGCCAACCACCATTACTACCTTTTCGTGACGACCATTATATGTAGTTTGTATGTAGTTCCATAGCAGAAGGTCTTCTTCTGAAAGCGACCATACATTTGAATGTATGTATGTATATTTGTTTTCATATATATTTTTTTTATAATAACATGAAATCATTGTAGCCAGTCAGCCAACCAACCAACCAACCAACCAACCATCAGTTGACGCTCCACTAACTTCACAGGTTCTATTGATTCTATCCAATCAAAGTTCAAAATGCAAACTCAAAGTCCAAATCCGTTGTGCTGCATTTGCTTATCTTCTCCATTTCAATTGACATTTGAAACATTGATTTCTTCTGTTGTTTTTGTTGCTGCTGCTGCTGCTGCTGCTGCTGCAACCACTGAGATCAACGCGCTGACATTTTGCATCATACTGTAATGGCCTTATGCTGTCCGTCTGTATTGCATTGACATTTTTTTGTCCCCCCCCTTTACTGTGTTGCTTTCCCCTTTTATTTTTTTCACAATTTCATGTTCCCACATGAAATTGTCGTTGTTTCAGTTCGCTCAGGTGCCAAACGTCTAGCATCATAGTCTACATTCATACAAATGACTTTTGTCTCTCCATTCATCGTCCATTCAACGGTCTGACTGTATATATTTGTCTTTGGTTTTGCAATCGATTTTATCAATTTGTATTTGGCTGTGTGTGTATGGTCTATGTGATTTTGCTTGATTTTTATACCCTGCATAATGCAATATGCATGGTATATTCATTTCGGTCAGATGTTTGTGTCCACTTGAAGGAATCTCCGGAGATATAGACATGGATATATATTCGTGATCAGCGTCGATTAAATTTTCGATTTAACGATGTCCGTCCGTCCGTCCGTCCGTCCGTCCGTCTGTCTGTCACCTGGCTGGTTCGCACGATAACTTGAGTAAATATTGAGCTATTTCGATGAAATTTGGCATAAGTAATCTATGATCCAAGGGTACGGAGGGGATTGATATTGGGCATGATCGGTCAATAACCACGCCCACACCAAGCATTCAAAGCGACTAACCTCGAAATTTTCAAAATCTTTAACTTGCTATAACTCACACAATATACCACTTGGGACAACAATATTTTGCACATAGAGTTATATTATACTACTATATAACCTCACCAAAAGTGGATGAGCCACGCCTACTTTCTAGCGTAGCTCCCATACAAAGTGTCTGTACTTCTTTTAAATTGAAACTGCTGTAACTTCTACAATCTTCTGTCTAGAATAACCATAATTGACAATTAGATTAACACGGAAGTCAGAAATAATATGGCAGAAAATCAATGTGCCTCGCCCACTCCCTTTTGGGTCTCCCATACAAAGTTGCGGAAATTAAAAAAAATGTTACCGGTTATAACTTGCAAACTATTCAGCGTAGAATAACGAGATTTAAGGTGTGGATTAGTATTGTACGAACAACTAGGCTTACAGAAAATGGGCGCACCACGCCCAGTGTTTATCGTAGCCCCCATACAAATTTTAAATTGAAACAGCTGTAACTTCGGCAATCTTCTGTCTAGAATAACCACAATTGACACTTAAATTAATATCGTAGTCGGCAAAAATCTGGCAGAAAATCAGTGTGCCACGCCCACTCCTTAATGGGTCTCCCATACAAAGTCGAGTGAATTAAACTAAAATGTTAAGCTCCATAGCTTACAAACCATTTAGCCTAGGACAACGAGACTTAGGGTATGGATTAGTATTGTACGAGCAACTAGGCTCACAGAAAATGGGCGCACCACGCCCAGTGTTTATCGTAGCCCCCATACAAATTTTAAATTTAAACAGCTGTAACTTCGGCAATCTTCTGTCTACAATAACCATAATTGACACTTAAATTAATATCGTAGTCGGAAATAATGTGGCGAAAAATCAGCGTACCACGCCCACTTCTTATTGGGGCTCCCATACAAAGTTGAGGAAATTAAACAAAAATGTTAACCACCATAATTTAGAAACTATTCAACGTAGGACACCAAATTTAAGGTGTGGATTAACATTGAAAAATTAATTGGATTTACTAGAAAGTGGTAAGCCACGCCCACTTTTTATATAGCTCTCATACTAAGCCTCGGAATTATCTTAAAATCCTTTTACTTCGTCAAAGTCAACCATATTTCGGGTGTAAATTAGTAGTATATGCAAAAATTGTTTCTCGAAAAGTGGAAATAAAAGAAAAGTTGGATATTCGAGTAAACTTTTTATATATAAATCTACATATGCAGGGTATAGTTTGGTCGGCCCCAGCCGACTGTAAGGAGATTTTTTTTTTTTTGTTTTCTTAGAGAGGCTATAAAATGATGCAATGCTTGAATAAATAAAATACTTTTCGTTCATATCGATAGCAACGATGGTATTAGCATTCCATAAGGATAATATTATCTTTAAGTCATACCAATTGACATTTGAATTTGAATGTAAATATGATATAATATAGCATTATGGATATATACATCTAAAAATCGAAATTGATGAATGATTTTGAAGACATATACAAACAGATTATATATGTAGAGTGTGCATTAAATTTTAGAAAAATATTATATGATTTTATTATATTTATAAAATGTCCATAGAATTATCGTACGTATTCTAGAGGAGTTGGAATATAGATTTTTATCATCATCATCATTATTCACATAAAATATTATAAGCAGAGTAGACAATTTTATTGACTAAAAGCAATCTATTTATTATGTTAGTACTTTCAGTGGTAACTAAGAACATTTACAAGTTTCAATGTATATTTGTTAATTCTTCTAAAACCCGCAATAATGATTGAATAGTTTGAAGTGTAAAATAATTTCTGTCATCTCCTGGAATTTTTATTGAACAAAAAATAAATAAATTCGTACCGATTTGATAACAGATTGTGGGTGCCGTAGCTCAGTGGTTAGTGCGTTGTCCTTCTGATCTGTAGGTCGTGGGTTCAATCCCCGGCTGAAGCATAACAAAATTTAATATCGAAAAGATTTTTCTTTCGAACGGTACCCACCTGCTGGCAAGAATTGGCAATTTTTCCGGCAGTAACAATTTGCCAAAAGTGCTTCTTAAAAGAGCTCTGTTAGAGTTATGTTAGCTCTGAGTTAAAGTGATGTCACGAGAGTTCTGCCGTTCGGAACCGGCTAATATAAGTAGGTCCCATCTAATGCTGTCCAAATTTAACACGCACCATATCATTGGAAGAGAAGCTCAGTGGTATCACAATAGGCCTTTCTGGCCTAAGTATGTTCTCTCAGACAGAGGGCAGCCATATAACCTAGCCTAACCTGATAACAGATATTACATTGTTTCATCTAGCAAAACAACGTCATTTTGAAGTGTCATCATTAGGCTTTCTTTTTCCGTATCTGTCACATTTTGCTAAAGTGTAAACAACATAGTTTCTGTGTGCTCCGAAAATGTCAACTTTTATACCGAATAATGTGTTTTTGTGGAGAGTTTTACTTCATCATTATTCATTCTTTCGTATTTTAGTGGCGGTTTACGGTGACCATGCTTTAATTGAACGAACATGTCAAATGTGATTTTTTTGCAATTTTGATTTGCAGGACGATGAACGACCTGGTATGCCACCAAAGTTTGAGGATGAAGAATTGAAGGCAAAGCTCCACGAAGATCCATCACAAACGCAAGATGAATCGCAATGGGGATGATCCGAAAAGTAGAAAATTCGGTGCTGTATGAACTGAAGCCAAGAGACACCGAACGCCGTTTTTTCACGTGTGAACAACTACACCAATGGCAAAATAGAAAGGGTTTTTTTTTTGCATCGAATTGTGAATGGTGATGAAAAGTGGGTCTATTACGTTAATTCTAAATGTCGGACAACGTTTGGATATCCCAGCTATACCTCATCAACGACGGTCAATCCGAATATTCATAGTGAGAAGATCTCTGCTGTGTATTTTGTGGGACCAGCTGGATGTGGTGTATTACGAGCTGTTCAAATCGGGTCAGATGACAATTGATGTGTATGAGATGAGAATTGCGAGAAAAATGACCACAATACGCCGATAGACACGACAAACGGTAAAGACAGCGAAACGCTACTCACAACTTACAAAACGATAGGCAGATCAGTGATGAATTATGCCGCCCTCGTCTGGACACCATCTATAAGTGACACACAGTGGCGTAGACTACAAGAGGCCCAAAATGCAGCACTCCGTCCGATCACTGGCTGCCACCTTATGTCACGCGAGGACCACCTGCATGATGAGACGAAGCAGCTAAAAGTTGAAGAACATAACGAGTTGCTGGCAAAACAACTTTGGCTGGCCTGCCACATGGAAGGACACCCCAACAACGCTCTCACATTTGCGCCGCAACCCGCGAAGCGGATCAGAAACGACTTGACAATTTACAATGACGACATTGACAGACTAACGAACAATATTTCACTGGATTGCAACTCGCACTCCTCTGCTTCCAAATGCTTGCATGCGAAAGCGGTTGCAGCTGCGACGAGCGCGCACCAGCCCAACAAAATTCTTGACAGAAAACCCCCACTTGTTACCAGCATGGAAAAATTACTGCCCAAGAAAACAAGGTGCACCCTGGCGCAACTCAGATCGGGATACAGTAAATTCCAAGAATTTCAAGAATTGATCCCAATACACCGGACGAATGCCTCGATTGCGGCCAATCACCGCACGACACTCTCCACTTATTCAATTGTCCCTTGCACCCCACAAATTTGATACCCGTACAGCTCTGGACACACCCACTTGAGATGGCCACATTTCTAGGACTTGACCTTCACGAGGACAGCTGCGAATAATAGCTTGTGCGTGATGACGACGACACAAATTGAAGTTGCTACAACAACAACAACAAACTTATTTTGCAACATGATAATGCTCGGCCATATGTTGCGGCATCCGTTAAAACGTACTTAGAAATGCTCACATGGGAAGTCCTACTCCACCCGTCATATAGCACAGATATTCCTCCTTCCGATTGCCACTTGTTATGATCAATGACACACGGCCTGAAGGAATATTGTTTTCAATGTTACGAAGAAGCCAAAAAATGGGTCGATTCATGGATTGCCTCAAAATATGTCGACTTCTTCCGACGCGGAATCCGTATGCTGCCAAAGAGATGGGAAAGAGTGGTGGCTAGCGACGGACAATACTTTGAACATTGAATGCATAATCAATTTTTCGCAATTAAATTAAAATTTTTTGAAAATAAATCGCACGAACTTATTTATACTATTTTGCTAATGCTGTTCAAAAATAAGAAATTTGAAAAATTGAAAAATAGGATGAAATGACGAGCTTGAAACAGCTATTTTAAGGCTGAAGAACAACAAAGCTGCAGGTGCTGATGGCCTGTCTACCGAGTTGTTTAAAATGGGAGGCGATGAGCTGCTCGCCTGCATGCACCAGCTCATAAGCAGATTATGGTCGGATGAAAGCATGCCTGATGATTGGAGGCTCAGTGTTCTCTGTCCCGTACATAAAAAAGGAGATTCCACAATTTGCGCCAACTACCGTGGAATAAGTCTCCTGAGCATCGCATACAAGGTTCTATCGAGCGTACTTTGTGAAAGGTTGAAGCCTATGCTCAGCAACCTGATTGGATCGTATCAGTGTGGCTGCAGATCTGGTAAATCCACCATCGACCAGATTTTCACACTGCGCCAAATCCTGGAGAAGACCCAAGAAAAACAGATCGACACACACCACCTATTTGTTGATTATAAAGCCGCTTTCGACAGTCCGGTAAGATAACTCCCGTTGTGCAGTGAAAATTGGGAAGGACCTCTCCGCACCGTTTAGTACTGAACGGGGTTTCAGACAAAGTGATTCGTTATCGTGCGACTTCTTCAATCTTATTATGGAGAAAATAATACGAGCTGCTGATCTAAGACATAATGGCACTATCTTCAACAAAAGTGTCATGGTGTTAGCGTATGTCGACGATATTGACATAATCGGCATGAACACGCGAGCAGTCAGTGCAGCATTCTCAGAGTTGGAAAGAGAGTCGCGTCGGATGGGTCTCACGGTGAACGAGGGCAAGACGAAGTATCTAGTGTCAACAAACAAAGAGTCCCGGCGTCTTGGACAGCACGTCACTGTTGACAACTACGCTTTTAAAGTAGTAAGAGACTTTGTCTATCTTGGAACCAGCGTTAACAGCAGTAATGACGTCAGCCTGGAGATCACGCGAAGGATAACTCTTGCTAACAGGTATTACTTTGGACTGAGTAAGCAATTGAGAAGTCGAGCCTTCTCTCGAAGAACGAAAACTACAATCTACAAGTCTCTCATCAAGCCTGTCCTAACATATGGCGCTGAAGCCTGGACAATTTCCACCTCGGATGAGCGAATGCTTGGAGTTTTCGAGAGAAAAGTCCTACGCAAGATCTTTGGACAGCTTTCAGGCTGTACGAGCTTTATGCCGATATTGACATAGTAAAGCGCATCAAAATCCAGCGGCTGCGCTGGCTAAGTCATGTCGAACGAATGGAAGAACACGCTCCATCTAAGAAGGTGTTATATTCGAAACCCGCTGGAGGACGACACAGAAGAGGAAGACCAAACCTCCGGTGGAAAGACCAAGTACTGGAGAACCTGATGGCGCTTGGAAGTTCTAACTGGCGCCAGCTAGCGAAGAACAGAGATGGCTGGCGAAGCATATTATTTTCGGCCTAAATCGTTTTTTCTGTTGTTATGGCCACATAAGTAAGTAAGTAGGATGAAATTTTGAAAGCATCTCGTTTTACGAAAATAGCTACAAACGTTTTTGTTTCCAATGGAAAGAAAGAGTATAGAAAGAGTATAGATACTTTAATAAATTATTATTGCAATAATGCAAAAATTACTAAAACTTAGTGCACTTGAGCTTCTAAGGCAAAATGGTGCTTTGAGTTCATTGTATTTCCCGTGACTTAGGTCTTTGATTACCCGGCTGTAGATAGTGAAGGTTCTTCTCACCTTTTGATGTGAACTGAAAATTACTGTAAATGATACATCTAAAAATTAATCACGAGAGTCCCTGGTCTACACCAACCCTTTATACGTTTTACTATCAGACAATCGAACACTTAAAGAGGCTCTTGAAGCCTTGTCGAACTTGTCATTAGTACATAATTTCATACAGATTTCCTTGTTTCTGGTATTCTTAACTTCAGCGAAGATATTTTTCCAGCAAGTACTCCTTCGAGTTAAGTAGACCAAATATGAATTTTTGAATGTAGATTTACCTAGAGTAAAATCATATCAGTGACTAAAAATTGCTTTGTCCGTGTTTTGTTTGATTTTGCTTAAGAATCATATTAATTTAAAGAAATCGATACATCATCAAATTGTGTTAAAATAATTTGTTAATGCTAATTCCTCATAATTATGTCCACTATGTACTATATATCGTATGTATGTCACAATAATGTTTCTACTAATTATACCTGTATACATCCTATCAACATGTATACAAACATTTGCTAATAATAGTTCTATACCATGGATAATTAGTATTTTAAGGCATTTTATTTTAGACACGCAAAATTTATTGTATATAAAAATATAACATGAAACACACCCAATAACCAAGACACATCACTCAATCCAAACGTCAGCTAAAACTGACAGGCATAGAGACAATTATTTTATTATCTTTAAAAAAACACAAAAAACAAGAATCAACTCGCATGACTATTAGTCTCAATTTAAATGTAATTAAAATGAAATTTACCGAAGAAAAAAAAAAACAAAAACAGAATACAAATGAAAGACTCAAAAGTCAAATATCAACGTAAACAAGCATGTAAATGAGATCTAATTGTGGTGGTGATGGTGGTAGCAGGTGGGTATGTTGAGTAAAAATATTTAAGTAATTTTCATTACACATGATAAAAGCTAAAAAGAATTTTGCTAAAAAACCAGAAAAGGGCGTATTTTTATACCTTCACACATACATATGTACATGTTGTTAATATGTCAATGCAACAAACTGCTAGAGCTCTCCACATACTTACTTTCACTTAGTGGGCAAAAAAAAAAATAATAATAATAATATGGGGTTTGGCAACATTTAAATACTTTTTTTCATTTTTATAGTTATTTTTTGTTTCTCCTTTCAGAGGATATATAGAACGAACGAACGAACGAACGAATACGAGTATGTCACCACGCACCACAATGATACAATTAACATTCCATTGTATTAATTTGATGCTTGTTGTGTTTATTATTATTATTATTTTTTTTTTTTTTACTATATCTATGTACATATCATTATCTATTTCACTCTTTCTACCACTCTCTTACTGTTATTTTTCTTATTTTTTTATTGTTGTTGTTAAAACACACTCGTCATTTCCGTGAGTGGCTTGCAACATGACCAACTAAATGACTATTCTGCGTGTAAATTGCATTGATATAAACTTATATACTTTGAGAGAAAAAGGAAAAAAAAGGGGAGGGGGGAAACATTTCACGAAACGAAAAAAAAAACAAATAAATATAATACACATACTTACAATTGCATGAGTACACGTACTTACACATATTCAATTTACACAAATTATCTATTTTGGTATGCAAAATTAGTCTCTTGTTGCTATTGCTATTCATTTGCTGTTTCTAAGCAGGTATGTTCTTCTCTACATGTATGTACGTATGAAATTATTCACTTCATTGTATATGTGAAATCATATGAATTAAATAAATAGTTGCGTACATGTAATGTGATAGTTTCTCGTTACTGCAACTAAATAGTTAAGGTTTATACAATATTAATTTGTATTAGTTCAAACAACAAATTGAGTTAGCTACTAATGAAAAGTAGTATTGGAAGCAAATGTCAAGATACGTAGCACGTAAAGGTCTTGTAGAGCGGGAACCAGTCACCTTGTCACTGCGGCCAAGATAGACCTATTTTGATAACACCCAAAGGTCCTAAAGAGCACATATATTAGGTGTAGTATAAATGTGCGTTGTATAAGTGTGATCGGGTTACGCTAGATGGTGTTAGAAAGATAGAATTTCGTACTAAATAAACTTTTGAGGCAGTTTTGTAATTGCTTGACTCAGTATTGTTTGAGCACGCGTCAAAGATGGACACCAGTAAAGAGAAAATACGCCATATTTTACAGTTTTTCTTCGATAAAGGCGAAAACACATGCCATATGGCTGAAAATGTGAATAGTGTTTATGGGCCTGATACTGTAATAGCAAATCACGTGCAATTTTGGTTTCATCGATTCGGTTCCGGTAATTTTGATGTCAAAGATGCACCCCGCTCTGGAAGGCCAATTATCGAAAATATCGATAAAATAATGGAAATCGTCGAGTCTGACCGTCATGTAAGCACTGTTTCAATTGCACAAGAGCTAAACGTTGCACAAAAAACCGTTTGGAATCATTTTAATAAGGCTGGATACAAAAAGAAGCTCGATGTGGGGGGGTGCCACAGGAGTTAACGCAAAAAAAACCTCATGGACCGAATTTCTATCTGTGAATCGCTGCTGAATCGTAACAAAATAGATTCATTTCTGAAGAGGATGCTTACTGGTGATGAAAAGTGGGTCACTTACGACAACGTCACTCAAAAATGGTCGAGGTGGAATCGCGGTGAGCCGGCGCAAACGGTGGCCAAGACAGGATCGACGGTCAGGAAGGTTTTGCTATGTGTTTTGGGGGATTGGCAGGTAATCATCTACTATGAGCTGCACCCCTATGGGGAAACTCTTATTTCAGACCTGTACTGTCAACAATTGGACCGTCTGAAGGAAGCAATCGCCCAGAAGCGACCAGATTTGGCCAATAGGAGAGGAACGGTGTTTCATCAAGACAACGCCAGGCCACACACATCGATAGTGACTCGCCAGAAGCTCCGGGAGCTTGGTTGGGAGGTCCTTAAGCATTCACCTTATAGTCCGGACCTGGCACCAAGTGATTACCACCCGTTGCTGTCTATGGCGAATGATTTTGCTAGTGAAAAATTCGCCTCAATAGAAGCTTGTGAAAATCGACTGTCCCAGTTTTTTTTTGCCAACGAGGGACGAGGGTTTCTATGAGAGTGGCACATTATGAAATTACCTTCAAAATGGCAACAAGTTATCGAACAAAACGGTGCATATTTGACCTAAATCGGATCATTCTAACTATGCTAAATAAAACCTTCAATTTAATGCAAAAATAATGGATTTCTAGACCTTTTACTAGATCTTATATGTGTGTTGACAACTCTATTTTATCAAAGTCTAAACTCCTAGGATGTGCCCTTTGAGATTCTGCAAAAAAACTCGTCAGTCATTCTTCAATCTTCGTTAAAAGAAACGAAGTGGAAATTAACAAATTTTTTTTTTAAACCTTATTTGATTTTATTGAATTTTTCCTTATGAAAATTAACAATATTTAAGCAAATCTTAAAACTAAAATCTTGAACTAAAAAAGCAATTTTTCATACATTTATATACATTTATATATATATATATATATATATATATATATATATATATATATATATATACATATATATATATATATATATATATATATATATATATATATATATATATATATATATATATATATCATATTGTCAGCAGAGGTTTTTTTCTTCAGCCGTTTCTTTCATTTTAATGAACGATACTTTCCATTGCTTAGGATAGTAAAGGGTTATCCATTTCGCGGTTTCAAAAGTATAGGGCTAGAATTCGACATCTGTCAAACTGAGTTGTTAAAACAATTTCTTTCTTTTTCAGTTCAAAGTCTGACATTTGCTAAAATGGATCGCTTAACTATCGCACAACGCATTAAAATGTGTCGATTCCTCGTCGTTCTCAGGAATTAGGACTGTCTTACGGCACATTATGGCGTATTTTGCATTTGGATCTACACTTACATACATATAATATCCAGCTCACACAACAACTGAAGCCAGGTGACCATTCACAACGTCGTAGATACGTCGAATGGGTGCTTGAACAACAGGCGGTGGACGGCGATTTTTCGAACAAAATTTTCTTCAGCGACGAAGCACATTTCTCACTCGGTGAGTATGTTAACAAACAAAATTGTCATATTTGGGGTTCTGAGAATCCTCAAGTAATTGAAGAGAAGCCACTACATCCACAAAAAGTCACTGCTTGGTGAGCTCTTTGGTCCGGAGGTGTGATTGGACCTTACTTCTTCGAAAACGACGATGGAACGACTGTCACCGTCAATTCGGAGCATTATGGTCATATGATAACCGACTTTTTTTTGCCTGCTATTGAAGAATACGACTTAGAGAATATGTGGTTTCAACAAGAAGGTGCCACATGCCACACAACTCGAGCGAATATGGCTTTATTGCAAGAGAAATTTTCTGTCCGCGTAATTTCTCGTCGTGGCGATATCAAGTGGCCACCAAGATCATGCGATTTGACACCGCTTGACTTTCTTTTGTGGGGCTACGCGAAAGACCGTGTTTATGCAGATAAACCTTTAACTCTTGAGCACCTAAAAACCAACATTCGTCACGTTACGGCTGAGATACCGCCCAATATGTGTCAAAAAGTGGTCGAAAATTACCTCAAAAGAATCAATGCTTTCAACAATTCGCGTGGTGGTCATTTAAATGATGTAGTATTTCACACATAATGTCAACGTTCAAACTTTATAATAAAAAAGAAATATCATGATAAAAAATATTTTACATGTGTTTTATTTACATTTACTTTTGAAACCGCAAAATGGATAACCCTTTATTCGAACGAGGGTATACTATTAAAAATAGTTAGAATTAGAAATACTGCACTATCGGTAAGTATTTTTTTGCCTGTGACTTCATCATGGCCAAGAGCTTTCTTTGGGTTCACGTTGGAAAGGGCTTCACTTAGTTCGCTCAGGGTTATTTTCGCTCCACACACTTACCTCCCATTGAGACCATCTGTAGGGTTGTTCCCTCAAAATTGATAGTCTTATAAAATTTGCTACCACTGCTCCTTGGGTATTCCTATAAAAAATTATGAAAGGAATTCTTTCAAATTTTCAGCATTCTTAGAAAATATTGAGTATGAGTGAATATTTACGAAAATATAAAATAAATCAAATATCATATATATTAATATCAATACAATATAGACTCACTTATATTTAAATAATTGAAATTCATATTCAATTGTAAATTACATTCATGTTCAATCGCATACCTTATTGCCTCTATTTGTGTTTTCTTATTAATTACTATCCGAAAAATATGCTTTTATTTATATGAAAAATATAAAAATAAAATTGTAATATTATTCATTAATTTTTTTATACATAAATGCACACATACAAACAAATACATTTCATATACTTTATAATGCAAAATTACAATTTAGGAGAAAAAAAACTGCTCTCAGCTTCAAAAAGAATTCTTTGCAAAAACATTCATATTTTCTTACATATTTTTAAATGTATGTATATAGTATGGTATTGTAAGTAAGCAAGAAGGTATGTGTGTGTGTGTATGTTGCTTGCTAATATTTTCGTATGTAAAATGCGTAACACACTCATTTATTCATAATTTTTATTTACCTTTTTATTATTTATACATAGAAGTATGTACATGTATAGAAGTGTATGTATGTATGTATGTATTCAAAATTCAACTAACATCTATGGTCGATTAAGGTCCATGTTTAACGTTTGCCATCGTCATTTCTACTACTATTGCTGCTCTTCCATCTCTGTTATTAGTTAGCATCATCATTAAATATGGCTTGTGTTTATGTGTGTGTGTGTGTGTGTGTGTGTGTGTGTGTGTGTGTGTGTGTGTGTGTTATGCAATGTAAGTTCTTT
This sequence comes from Megamerina dolium, assembly GCA_963854835.1. Classification (NCBI taxonomy): domain Eukaryota; kingdom Metazoa; phylum Arthropoda; class Insecta; order Diptera; family Megamerinidae; genus Megamerina; species Megamerina dolium. The sequence continues at coordinate 108,801,687 of OY978525.1, forward strand.
ACATTATTTACAAATACATACAACACACATATCGACCGTAATTTGAAGCATTTCATTTATGTGAACGTACATGCATAAATTATTTAGTTTACTTAAATTACATGGTAGGTGGATGTGTAAATCAAAAAGTAAAACGCTTGGAAATTTGTGGTTTTTTCATAAATTCATTTGTTTTGGTAAGTTTGTTTATTTAAACACTTCAAATGAAACTAGAAGGTATGTGCATGTATAAGAGAGTGTGTGTATATTTGCATACAAAGAAGCTGTCGATATAAAGAGATTGGAAAGAGAGAGAGAGAGAGAGAGAGCTCTTTAAAATATGACCTGAATTATTAATTGAACATTTTTAAATTCTGTTCATTATACATACTAATAGGTATACAGTGTAGATGAACGATGTTTTGTTGTTATTTGATTTCTTGTTCACATTTTTCTGTTTGCTTCTTCATTCAAGCACACTAAAAAATTGAAAGGTCTCTCAGACTACCAAATTTCTTTACCATCTTTCACCCAAAAATCAATGAAAAATACCTGGAAATTTACTCCCTCAACAATAACTATTTTTGGAGAGTCAGATTAAGAAACTATACACTAAAGTTAAGGAATCCATAGTTTACCCAGAATCTAAAAAGCCAACAAAGATGTTAAGCATGCATAGGAACAATCGAATGACCAGCGACCATAGCAACGCAGAGCAAGGGCACAGGCGATTAAAAGGTGGAATTCAATCACTCAATGTCAAACATCTGTTTATGTCACACATTAAGTTAATAGGTGATCTCTCCAAATTCTTATAAGGAATGCTCATAAGGTATTGATGATAGGCCTATTGGGACCAAATATGTTGGTATGACTTTTTTAAATAAACTTTTTGAAATTAGAACTAACTGATATTCGAAATTTCTCCAAAGTTTTAAAGTAGTTTACAACCAAAATGGACTCAGAAGGCTCAATTTTAATCTCCATTTCGAGAAATCACACGTCCAGAAAATTTTTCAAGCAATAGAGCCACAGTCACCAGTTGCTCGGCATATGGTGCCGTCCTGCCGAAAATAAACGTCATCCACGTTCATGGAATCAATTTCAGGACAAAAAAAAGTCAATCAATATTGTTCGGTCGCACCAGCATCATTTTGAAACAAATATTGCCAAATGACACAGTCGCTCCAAAAACCGCACTAAACTGTCATTCGTTGTGGGTGGAGAGGTTGTTCGGTCATTTCTTTTGAGTTTTGATATGCGATAGACAGATGAAAATTAGTCTCATCACTCGCGTTGAGCGAGCGTGTATTGATCCACATCTGAAAATCTCTAGTCCATCTTCGTGAAATGCCAATAAATGATAGTGATATGTTGACATTTGAAAAAATAATGGCATATTTAAAATGACACCTCTTGTTGAAATACTCTGTACCTAACAAGAAGGTGCTGAAGGAGCTGCACCAAAAATAAAAGCCATTGAACTATGAGTATTTTCATCAAAAGTGCTCAACAGGCATTGTTTAGAGTTCTTAATATCCTTCCAAAGGAACTTGCAGGGATATTTATGACAAAACAATAGTAGGAACGAACTTTACAAATTGTGAAATATGAATAATAATGTTAAGAAAATGAGAATATTCAAATAGTTGCATAATCTTGTAACGCGTGCCTTTGTGTTCCAGCTTAGGTAACACTCAGCCAGCCAGGGTAAACAAGAGGGCAGCGAAAAAACTCTAGTTGTAGGAGGAAGAACGAACGAATTACACATTTACTATCAAATTGACAGTAGATAATATTACAGACACTAGAGTGTTCGGCTCGGATGCTATCCCTTTCGTGGTACAATTCCTACTTTTTATTATTCTTTTCGTTTATTTTGTTTACAAAATGAAGTTTTACAATTAAAGCAAAATAAAAAGTGGATTTTAAATGCAGATGAATTATTCAATTGAGACTAGAAATTAATAAAAAATACCCTATTCCTATCCTACGCTAGCAAGAGGGAGACTAGGAATGAAATGTAGGAGGAACCAGCGCTCGAGCTGGCAGAAAGCTTGCAGTCGACTATCCGAAGCACCTGTATCTGGGTTCACTTTAGGGCAAGAACTCTTAATATCGCGCACCGTAGATTGATCTGCTTCAAAAGAGCAGTCATTGGTATTAATTGACCCAACGGGTCGTTATTGCAATATTCTTTCAACTGAAGAAAGACGCTTCAATAGTGATCTTAACTGGGTAAGTACATGTAAATATGTCGCTTGTCCGATCATGTACGAAAGTCGCTTTTCTCGGTACTTGTTGCTTCAGCATGATCTTTATCTATTAGCCGCATGCTAAACCAAACAAGAATTCTCATATTGCTCCATGTGTTTGCCTTTATTTGCCTGTGTTTTTACCTTCATTCAATTACTTTATATTAATTGAATTAAAGGACAGCACAAGCAAATAAACAAACTTAATTATATACACATCAAAATTGTGATGTTCTTTGGCCCAAGTGTTCTGGGGGCTCGTCCCACAACCTAACTTTGTCTACTTATACGGGTTCGATACCGGATCGCGGCATGGATTTTTATTTTATTTTTTATTTTTTATTATTATTATTTTCCTTTATTATACTATAAATTTTATTTTCATTTTTTTATTATTTTTTTCTATTATTAAATTTTAATATTATTGGATTTGTAACACGAATGTAATATAATTCACTATCTACCCTTTAATAGATATTATGTTGATATTTTTAAAGCATCTTAGTACTAGATTAATTAGTTTTTCGCATTAAATTTCAATGTAACATCCATCAAGAAAACTTAATATCTTTGTGCCCATACACACACACACACACACACACACACACACACTGGTATATGATTTCATATTGCATTAATAATTCTTCATTTTCAATGCCACTTGGTGACTTTTTAACCCACCAAACAACACTAAGATTGAGTATACAATCACACTGTCATATACTATGTATGCATATATATGCATATATATGCATATATATGTATGTATGTGTGTGTATGATCCCATATAATTCCCATGCATCAACATTTTATGTAATAAGTAGCTAATGCAACATTTTCCACATGGTTGCAACTTGGTATACTTTAGTGTTCTGTGATGTGCTGTGCTATACTCTGCTACGCTATGCTATGCTGTGCAATTGCTTCTTCTTTAGCTATTTCTTTTATTATTGTTGCTTGTTTGCATAGCACAACTTTGATAATACGAGAAGTATACAGCAATGCCATACGATGCATTGCATTCTGATGATGATGATGATGATGATGATGATGACAATAATGTTGATGATGTTTGCGAGGGTAAAACAGTATAGCAGCATATCGTATGCAAAAATTTAAGGTCAACTTGAACAGTTTATAGTTAGTTTATTCTATGTACATACATTCTGTCAAATAAGTACCCGGAAATTCTCATTTCCGGAAATTCTCATTTTTAATTTTCCCTCTGTGAATATTTCAAAAAAATTTTTTTCCCAGGTTGGCACAACTGTCAGCCACTATTCTGTGAATTTTTATTGCTATGTGTCATTTAGTTTGATTACGGCGTCATTAGGAACAAGTCAACCTTTTGTGTGCGTTGCGATTTTTACATTAAAAATGAGAATTTCCGGGTACTTATTTGACAGAATGAATACTTGTGTATGCAAACAAAAAATAATAATAGGTTGGAGTGGGAGAAAATGTTTTGAAAATTGTGTCACTGCTAAATGCAAATTGGCATTATTGAAAAACGGCCACAGGTGCATTTGTCTTGCATTTAATGTTTGTTTCTCGGTTCGTTCTGTTTGCATACATATTTACTATTGCTATTACAACGTATATACGCAGTATCCATTGCTGCTATCAAATAAATGATGAGAATTATTCAAGCAAGATTAGCTAAAAACTGTCTTCAAGCTAAACACAGTGGGAATTAAAATATGCTGCAAATGCTGTGTGTATTGTAACAAAGTTCGTTTTTACTTTCGTTTAACGCTTTTACTTTTTGCACATGAACTTAGAAACTTTAAAAGTTATAAAGAGTTATTTACAAAATCCTTACTTTCTTCCAAAAGGTGAATATAATTAACACTTTTCTTTTTCTCCTTTATCACTCCTAATTGGAGCATAGGGCCTCCACAAGTCTTCTCCCATGTAATGTTAATGTCAGCTAGTTCCCGCAGGGTTGACCTTCTCTAAGTGTTTTTTGGCCGTCCGCTGATTCTGCTTCCTTGCGAGTTCCATTCGAGTGACATTCTAGTGATGCTTTATGGCTGCTTTCTTAGCGTGTGGCCAATCCAGTGCCACTTCCTACGCTTAATCTGGTCCAGTGTAAATTTCTCGTTCGTTAGACGCCATAGAGCATCATCGGAAACAGTGTTAGAACAGAATATTTTACATATGATCCGCAAATATTTGTTGACGAAAGCTTGAAGTCTCTGCATTATGGAGTTCGACATCAACCATGTTTCGCTTCCATACAGTAGCGTCGATTTCACGCATGCGGAAAATATTCGCAATTTCGTACGTCCGGAGATTTGTGAATTTCCCCATATTGATTTTAGCAGGCCAAATGCCGCCCTTGCATTGTTCAACCTGCAGTTAGCATCCGCTTCGGCTCCTCCGTCTATTGATATTGTGCAATCGAGGTAGCAGAACCTTTCGATGAAATCAATCGCTCAGCCGTTAATCATTACAAGTGCTGAAAACATGCTCTACTTATGTACAGTTAAAAACAATTATCCTACTTATAATTTCAGTTTAAATTTCCACATCACTTAAAATGTACCCTGTATGTATATTGAACAAAATCACTGCACTTGAACTGAAATTTGGGTGTTAATATTATTTTCACTAATATAAAGGGTTATCCATTTTGCGGTTTTAAAAGTAAATGTAAAAAATTTTTTTTATTATGATATTTCTTTTTTATTATAAAATTTGAACGTTGACATTATGTGTGAAATAATACATCATTTAAATGACCACCACGCGAATTGTTGCAAGCATCGATTCTTTTGAGGTAATTTTCGACCACTTTTTGACACATATTGGGCGGTATCTCAGCCATAACGTGACGAATGTTGGTTTTTAGGTGCTCAAGAGTTAAAGGTTTATCTGCATAAACACGGTCTTTCGCGTAGCCCCACAAAAAAAAAGTCAAGCGGTGTCAAATCGCATGATCTTGGTGGCCACTTGATATCGCCACGACGAGAAATTACGCGGCCAGAAAATTTCTCTTGCAATAAAGCCATATTCGCTCGAGTTGTGTGGCATGTGGCACCGTCTTGTTGAAACCACATATTCTCTAAGTCGTAATCTTCAATAGCAGGCAAAAAAAAGTCGGTTATCATATGACCATAACGCTCCGAATTGACGGTGACAGTCGTTCCATCGTCGTTTTCGAAGAAGTAAGGTCCAATCACACCTCCGGACCAAAGAGCGCACCAAGCAGTGACTATTTGTGGATGTAGTGGCCTCTCTTCAATTACTTGAGGATTCTCAGAACCCCAAATACGACAATTTTGTTTGTTAACATACCAACCGAGTGAGAAATGTGCTTCGTCGCTGAAGAAAATTTTGTTCGAAAAATCGCCGTCCACCGCCTGTTGTTCAAGCACCCATTCGACGTATCATGAATGGTCAGCTGGCTTCAGTTGTCGTGTGAGCTGGATTTTATATGGATGTAGGTGTAGATCCAAATGCAAAATACGCCATAATGTGCCGTAAGACAGTCCTAATTCCTGAGAACGACGAGGAATCGACACATTCGGGTCTTCGGCAACACTTTCACTTACAGCAGCGATATTTTCGGTGGTACGAGCGAAACGATGATGCACAGGCCTTACAATATCTGTAACCGATCCAGTCTCTTCATATTTCTTCACAATTTTGCCAATTGCTTGCGTAGTTGGACGATTATGTAAACCATAATCTCCTCTTAAAGCACGATATGTGGCTGTGGCAGAATCACCATTTTTGTAGTAGGTTTTTACAATTTTAATGCGTTGTGCGATAGTTAAGCGATCCATTTTCGTAAATGTCAGACTTTGAACTGAAAAAGAAAGAAATTGTTTTAACAACTCAGTTTAACAGATGTCGAATTCTAGCCCTATACTTTTGAAACCGCTAAATGGATAACCCTTTACAATTGAGATCGTGAATGAGTTAATTCTAATGAAAATCACATTTAGCTCTCATAAAAAAAATATGCAAATAAAAGTCATAATATTATTAAAAACGATTGGACCTTTTCACTTAAGAATGAAACACAACATCATTCAAATGACTGCCATGACTGGCTTTACATTACCAAATCCGATCTATCCAATTTTGAGTACATTTTAGAATGTTTCGGCTTCAATTTCATGAATGGCAAGTTCGATTTCGTATTTCGTATTAACGGTTCCGCACAGAAAATAGTCCAATGGGATTAAATCACAGCTTCTAGATGGCCCATTGACAACAACATTTCGAATGATTATTCAATTTTTAAACACATTGCGCAAATATCGATAATTACTTTGGGGCTGTGTAGCATGTGGCCCCGTCCTGTTGAAACCAAATGTCGTCGGTGTCATTTATTTTCGTTTTTTTGTGGAAACAAAAATTAATTTAACATGCCACGGTAATGCTCGCCATTCACCGTAACAGCAGCTTCTTTTTCATATTTGAAGAAAAACGGACCAATAATGCCAACAGACCAAAGACTACACAAAACAGTCACTCGTTGTGGATGCATTGGCTTCTTAACAATCACGTCTGGATTCTCTGATCTGATAAATGCGACAATTTTGCTTATTGATATAACCTCCAAGGTAGAAAGGAGCTTCATTGGAAAACATTATTTTTGGTTAAAAATGTTCATTTTCGACTAAACGATCTTCAGCCCATTAGGTGAACTGAAAAAACATCGAATGGTCATGAGGCTTCATGTCTTGAAGCAATTGAACTTTGTAGATCTTCATACCTTCATGGCTTAATGATGCCAGCGGACCAAAAATCATACCAAATAGTCATTCGATGTGGATACATTGGCTTCTCAACAATCACATGTGGATTCTCTAATCTCCAAATGCGACAATAACCTTTAAGGTAAATAGGAGCTTCATCGGAAAACCTGATTTTACGGTAAAAATGCTCATTTTCGACTAAACTATATTCAGCCCATTAGGCAAACTGAAAACGCTTTGGATGATCATGAGGATTCATGCCTTGGAGCAACTAAACTTTGTAGATCTTCATACCGAGCATCTCCTAAGAGAAGTGCAAGAAATTTTCAGTTCCTGAGAGTGCACTGGATGTGTACGTAACGATATTGGCAATATTGGATGAAAGCCGCGTACACTCATTACCCTATAAAGATGATTTGATCAAATAATTTCAATACGCTTAGTAAATATGCTTCTTCTTTCATGATAATTAATGACTTAAGTGTAAGAAATTATGATTTTACCTAAAATTTATTTATATACCTAAATAATTGTTTATAATTTTAAAACAACAACGCCAGCTTTTCAATGTCTCAATGCTGATTTTATTGTAATTTCTATATCAAGGAAATCGCTTTACATGACAGTATAGCTAAAAAATTTATCAATCTTTTTTGTTTATTGTTCTTTAGATTGTCAGTATTATTTGGTATAATTTTTTATAAATTTTTTTTTTTACAAGATAAATTTTTATTTTTATGAATATTTATAATAAATTTAACATAGTACGTATATGTATATATAAATACTTTTACAAACGATCTACTCTTCTAGATAATACACATTAAACCAACATTTATGTCAATTACTTAGCTTACAACAGTTATGAGTTTGTGTATGTGGCTGTGAGTAAGAAGGGGAACATTGTGAGGTATTCACTATGATACCATACGCCAATGGATGATGTGAACGATGCTCATAATGTTGTTGTTGTTGTTGTTGTTGATGATGATGCTTTTCATAGTAGGTATATAGTAAAAATATGTATTACTAAAGCATAATATAAATATTTTCCTACATTGCCATATACTCGTATGTATGCCATAAGGGATTTTATGTCAAAGAAGCTATTGCATGAAGTATGCTTCTTAGCAACAGCATTAAGAGTATTAGAAACAATTTGATTTATGAAAAAAAAGAAAAATACACAATATACACTATGTCATCATATTACATTATACCAACAAATCTGTATACTATAATATGATATAAGTAGTATACATGTATCATATACATGTATATAACGTATATGTTGCAAATGTATACACAAGAAGGAGTTCAATAAAAACAAAGGACAAACAGTGTTAATATGTGAAGGAGCAAATGCATATAAAAAAATATTTTATTATGTTGTTTAGTTCAAGTAATTAATTAGAAAAAAATATTGAATAAAAAAATAAACGAACAGTCACTGATAACGATACCTATGAACATATGTCGAGATGTAGCAAAACTAACAACAATAACAATATCACAAATATGAGCCTTAAATTGTAATATTTCCAAAATATTGTATATTGTAAAGCACATTTTCCCAGCAAGAATAATTGGAATCTCTCATTACAAAAAATTTGGACAAAATTTTCCATATAAATAAAAATCGCTGGCTGGCCAGTTAGAAATTTCAAGAGCCGGCAAGTTCTCCAGTACTTAGTATTTCCTCCGGAAGTTAGATCTGCCTCTTCTGCGTCGTCCATCTGCGGGTTCCGAGTATAACACCTACTTAGCTCGACATGATCTAGCCAGCGCGGCCGCTGAATTTTGATGTGCTTTACTATGTCGGTGTCGGCAAATAGGTCCAAAAATCTTGCGTAGGACTCTTGTGTCTTCTCTTCTCTCGAGGTGGACAATGTCCAAGCTTCGGCGTCATGATGAGATACTCGTAGAGTACTCAACTTCTCGATTGCTTACTTACTCAAAAGTAACACCTGTTAGCAAGGGTGTTTTTTCACAATATCTCCAGGCTGATGTCATTACTGGTGTTTAAGCTGGTTCCAAGATAAATAAAGTCCCTAAGTACGTTGATTGAGTGATTGTCTCTCGATGCACCTAGGGCCTATTAAAGGCCCATTCTGATACCACCGGAGATTTATTCCTTACTGGGTATTCTCTGAGCCAAGCTGTGGATTTTATAAACGACACTATCTAGTTTTATTTTTACAACCTCTGAGACGCCACCAAGAAAAGTCGTTCCGACTGAAGTGAGCCTTCTTCTGCCCAGTGCCTGGCATTCGCACAGAAGATGCGCAACTGTTTCTTCTTTCTCTCTATATCTTGGCAGCCTCTGCGGTAGTCGTCAAAAGGTGCCCCTAATCTATTCGCGTATCTTCCAAGAAGGCAGTGTCCTATTAGAATCCCAATTGTCATTCTAATGTCCTGCCTGTTTAGTTTCAAAAATTACTTTAGTTGGAGCTAAGTTCAATTTCGGCCACATTAGCCGACTATTTAAACAATTTCCTGTCTATCTCCAAAGTGTGTTAGCAGTATCTATGGTGAATCAGTCTATCAGTAATTTACAAGTTGGTAGTGGCGTCATTGGCACTGATGCTTTTTCCGGATGGAGTACTAACGTTGTGCCATGCTTTGCTAATTCATGCGCCCTACAGTTGCCTTTGATGTCTCTGTAGCCTGCTACCCGAAAAAGGTAGTTGTTGATGTAACTAATGAGTTCTATTAGTAGTTCGTGACAGTTTATCACCGTCTTTGATGACTGCCTACACATTTGCAGCGATTTTAGTGCCGTCGGACTATCGGAATAGATATAAATATCTCTTGTAGTCAAAATACCCTTTTTTTTTTTACAATAGAGAGTGCCTCCTTTATGGCTATAACTTCAACCTGAAATACACTGCAATAATTTGGTAGACGGAAGGCTACATTGGCGCTTAAAATGCTTCAGAATATACGTCTCCTCCCAACAGATCATTAAGTTTGGAGTCATCCGTGAAAATACTGACTTTGTTCTCACAGTCCATCGTATCGTCTTCTATCATTGGGAAGGTTATAGTGCGGGGCTTGTTAGGGAATATTGCCGACGAGTGGTTCTGATTATGAATGGAAAAGTGTCTAACATGGATGAGTGTCCTTTCGAGTAAGTGACTAAGATTCCCTAAGCCTTAAGGCCGATTTGGCCGCTAGTTGTTTACCAAAGAGATCGATCGATAGTAGGTGCAGCTTGCTGTCATTCAGCGCTGCTGTTGGAGATATTCTAAGAGCTCCGCTTATGGACAAGCCAGCTATTCTCTGAATGCATTCTATGCATTTAACTGCATAGCTTTTATTTAGAACCAGACTATAATACCGTAACTCAGTCAGTCCCTAACTTATGAAAAACTGAAATACGAGAGTCTCTGAAATTAATAGATTAATTTAGATTATAAATTAAACAATTTTCTATTGGGTATATATTGAAAATTCCAAGTGTATATGTAACATACGGATACTCATGTGACATCCTTTAATATCCTTTGATACTTTAATAATTAAATTTTGACCCCATACATAAAGAGCATATATGTACGATAGTTGCAAGTGTATGTAATACATATTTCATTGATGATGTTTTTGATGATGGGCTTTCCGTGCTTGCAACTTCTTTATATATTCATATATATATATATTTTATATAGTAGTTAGCAAAGCATAAAGGACAGACAACATTAAGCTTGTGTGTAATCAATGTAAGGATTAGTAATGATGATTGCGTTGATATCCGACAGATGACGATAATTGTCATCCTTTTGTGCACATATATGAGTACACATATATTCTTATTCACATATCTTTGCCATACGATGTGTATACGATGGAGTCTTCATGTTGAAATTTGACCCTCTGTGACATACCGCGGGGGCGATTTTATTTATTAATAAATCATTGTTTTTCACAGATGCTTATAGAGAAAGTAAATTATTTTTCTTGAAAAAAAAAAAAAACAAATTAAATATAATAATCCATCTAGTCTCTCTAACCCCCCCTTTAACAATCAAATCTTGTTTATATTGCAGCAGAGAGTGCTGCCACTGGTGAATGATCAACACATATGAATAAAGTATATATATATCCATTCTGTCAAATAAGTACCCGGAAATCGGAAATTCTCATTTTTAATTTTCCCTCTGAGAATATTTAAAAAAAAATAATTTTTTCCCAGGTTGGCACAACTGTCAGCCACTATTCTGTGAATTTTTATTGCTATGTGTCATTTAGTTTGGTTACGGCGTCATCAGGAACAAGTCAACCTTTTGTGTGCGTTGCGATTTCTTCTCGCCCCTCTTTGAACGATTTATACCAATCGTAAACTTGAGTTTTCGACATGGTTGAATCACCAAATGTTTTTTTTCAACATTTCCAACGTTTTGGCACAAGAAATTTCGTTTGAAACACAAAATTTCACACAAACTCTTTGTTCGATATTTTTATCCATAGTAAAAATCGCAAAATGTATATATATAGTTATGGCAAGATATAAGCCATAAGCCATTTGTGAAAAGCCTTTTTAATGATTTTCCATAAGGAAAACAAAATAAATAGAATAGAGAACTAAAAAGTGTGGGCGATGTGAAAGCAGCAAAGAAAATAAAATCACAAAAAAATAGAAAAATCCCATTAAATACAACAAAACACATTCAATTCACTAAAATATGAATGCGTAGCATCAACAGCATCATCAACATCATCAGCATCAGCATCATCATCATTATTATCAACATCAGCGTCAACACACTCTATGTAGCATTAGCATGAAAATACATGATGTCAGGCTAGGAACAGAAGAACAATTTTTGCATTTGACTTCTTTATAATTTCTGTACTTTTTTTGCTTTCTGTTTGTTTCGTTTTCTTTGCAAAAGTTTTTAATTTAATTTGACAGCAAGTGTTTACAGGCAATGCCTGCGTAAAATCACACACACACACACACACACACACATACAAGGTACAATAAATATGAGCACAACCCACAAGCGGCTAGTAAGGAAGCTTCTAACAATTTTTAGAATGAGCAAGTGTAAACAAATAGCAGCGCATATGTTATACGAATACATATTAAAAATATATGTAAGTGAACGTGTGTGTGTGTGTGTGTGTGTGTGTGTATGTATTTGTTTTGTATCCTTTGCTATCTAAAATTAATTTTGTACATAGACACAAGCACACTATATACACATATGATCACAATTTATATTTCTGTGAACATTTTACAGCCTAAAGTGAGCCTTTTGCAGTTATCACATCACATACTTTTGTTGGTATTGCTGCGACACAGTCGCTTACATATCTTATAGAGTGGTCCTTATACACTTTGTTGACTTTAAAATATAAATAATTCGTTTAACTTGAGCCGATCATCATTAGGCATAAATCAAAATCAACATTTCATTCAAATATTTTAAATAATTCTCATATTTTTAAATATTGATATATTCGGCATCAAATATGTTTATAGAAAAAAATAATAAATATAATTATAAAATAAAATAATTGAAAAAAAAAATAAAAAAATAATAAAAATAAAAATCATGTCGCGATCTGTTGTCGAACCCGTACACGTAGGCAAAGTTAGGTGGTGGAACGAACCCCCAAAACACTTGGACCAAAGTACATCACAACTTTGGTGTGTATATAATTAAGTTTGTATATTTGCTTGTGCTGTCCTTTAATTCAAAATTAATGTAAATTAATTGAATAAAGGTAAAAGCACAGACAAATAAAGACAAACGCATAGAGCAATATGAGAATTCTCGTTTGGTTTAGCATGCGGCTAATAGATAAAGATCATGCTGAACCAACAAGCATCAAGGGAAGCGACTTCCGTACATGATCAGAGAAGCGACATATTTAAATGTATTTGCGCAGTTAGGATCATTATTTTGAAGCGTATTTCTTCAGTTGTAAGAATATTGCAACAACGAACCGTTGGGTGAATTAATAACAATGAGTTCTCTTTTGAAGCAGATTCATCTACGGTGCACGACAATAAGAGTTCTTGTCCTAAAGGAAAACCAGCTACGGGTGCTTCAGATAGTCGACTGCGAGCTTTCTGCTCTGCCGAAAGTAGTCACTTTGATCACTTAAAATCCAGGAACAACCAGATACGAATAGCGTTTCCAAATAGAAATTCCAAATCTAGCTCACTTAAGCTTTCTAACTGAAAATATAATTGAATTTGCCCTATCTTCGTATTCCTTGTCATCTGAAACTATTTCTAATCGATTATTATTTCACAATTTCAAACAAGATTTTGGAAATTTTTAAAATTTATTATTTTATACATCAATTAAAGAGAGTAATAAAGTAGAAATAAATTTCATTTTTCATAACAACACTAAAACACCACTCTAATATAGCTTACATACATTTGTATCGCATAATAAATGTATAAGCAATTGTGTGAGTCTATCATCATATTGCGCAGAGACAGAGAAAGAGAGAGAGAGAGCGAGCAACATTGACTTTGCGTTGCTTTGCGTTGTTGTTCTTCATGATTATGCGCAAATATATGCTTGAATGTACAAAGTGTAAACACTACTGCTTACTACATACTTCATTCATAAAAGAAAATTGAATTTTAATACACAAAGGAGTAACAACATACACAGAGTACAGAGACTATTTTGCCACCGTCACCATCACCATACCGGCATTGTTGTGAAAATGAGATCTTACGCTATGTTGCATACGCACGCAGCCACCACGTACATATATGCATAGAAATGGAAAAGACATAGCATAGCATAGGAGCACATCTACACAATGACAATGACAAAATTCCACCAACATACCCATAGGCTTATATCGGCTTCTTTTATGGATATGGTACATATAGGTGCAGCCTTAGAACTCTATATTCCATATTTCATTTTATAACTATGTACTATTGTAATTTTCTATTTTTCGCTGTAAGGTCTAAACAGAATTATCTTTTCAGTTGAGGAATATATATAGAATTAGAATACAATCGAGCATAGACGATGAACGAACGATGAATAGTCTATAGAGATAATGATGATAATGATAATCATGATTATAATGTTAAAGAAGATAGTATCAAGAATAAACTCTTGAAATATAATGACAGAAAGGCTTGAAATGCACTGAAAATCATATCTTAACATATTTAAATTAATCGTGATATTTTATTTGATATTTTTCTAGAAAAAAATCTTAGAAAAACGGAGAAGAACATGAAGGAAAAATTGCATCTTAATGGATTCTAATTGTGAATAACTCTAATCTGGTTATGGTAAAAGTGATTAAGGAAAATACAATAATTGATTAAAGTATGTACCAGGTGTACAAGCTTAAATCCGCTGTTCGCTCCGCTAGATGGCGTTAGTGAACATATTGAGCTATTATCGACTGTGCATCCTTTTTTTTATGAATTCGACATCTGTTTATATCAATTAGTAAACATCATCAGTGATTTCATACAACAATATACATTTTTCCTCGTATAATCATGTCTAGTTTCGTGCTTCAATTTGAAGAAATCTGCTGCTGAGTCGTATCGAATGCTTATGGAGATAGAGCGCTATCGGAAACCACTTGCAGAGACTGGTTTCATCGATTCAAAGAAGGCCATTTTCGCTTGAGTGACGAGAATCGTGAAAATAGACCCAGAAAAGTTGAGGACCATGATTTGCAGGCTCTTTTGGATGAGGACGACACCAAATCGCAAAAAATGCTTGCCGAACAGTTAGGTGTTACTCAACGAGCCATTTCCATATGTTTATGAGCCATGGGGAAGATTCAAAAATTTGGAAAATGGGTACCCCATGAATTGAACGATAGGCAGATGGAGCGACGCCAAAAGCACATGCGAAATCTTGGTTGCTAGACAAAAAAGAAAGTCGTTCCAGCATCTTGTGGTGACTTGCGATGAAAAGTGGATATACTTTGAGAATCCTAAACGAAAAAAATCATGGGTCGATCCCGGCCAACCAGCAACTTCTTCTCTAAGACCAATTCGCTTTGGACGCAAGACAATGCTGTGCATTTGGTGGGATCAACAGGGTGTCATCTACTACGAGCTGTTGAAACCTGGTGAAACTGTCAGTGCTCACCGCTACCACCAACAACTAGTGAAATTGCTCCGTGCTTTGGCTGAAAAAATGCCTGGTTATGAACAAACACCTCAGAACGCCCCATCGCACACGTCAAAACTGGTCCAAAACTACTTGGAAACACTCAATTGGAAGCTGCTACCTCATCCGGCTTATTCACCAGACCTGGCCGCTTCTGACTATCACCTGTGTTCGTCGATGGGTCACGCGCTCGCCGAACAGCACTTCGATTCGTATGAAGACGTCGGAAAATGGCTTGACGAGTGGTTTGCCTCGAAAAATGAGGAATTCTTTTGGCATGGTATACACAAATTGCCCGAGATATGGGAAAAATGTATAGCTAGTGAGGGCAAATAATTTGCATAAATTAATTTTTGGCTTTATATGAAAAAAATGTGGTTTTTTTTTACCAAAAAAAAACGGATTTAAGCTTATACACCTGCTGTATATGAACGAGAAAAGAAAATACTACATTATATTTTGAATTGAGATTGTGATATTATTGCAGTTGAAGTACTTTCGCACACCACGTGGTATGAGTAATATATAATACAGAATATTTATTAATATTGCTCATACGTTCCGATGTGTAAAAACAAACTCGTATGTTCAAAATGTACAAAATTATTGCTTTTCCTGTTAGTTTTATTTTTATATATTTTTTATTATTTTTTTCTTTTTTATTATACATAATATTATATATTTATACATATATATATACGATATAGTTCATATTAATATATAATTTTTAATATGCATAATGGTGAGCTGGAAAATGTATGAGAATGCATATGTATATTGCATAATATTTTAATAAATATGAATATGATCATTATGTTGCCGCTGTCTGAAACTTTTCTCTATATGCAACCATTCGAACCAACATAAAGTGATAACAAAACTCGTATTTATTTTTATTTTATTTTTTATTATTATTATTTTTTGTTTTCTCACTTTTTTTTATCATTTATTTATTCGCATACCTTGTTTTTGCTTTTATTGCGTACATTTATTCTCTTAACAGTTTTTTGTCTCCATTGTTTTTTTTTCCTCTTTTTTTATGTCATGCCAAATAGGTAGGCTTAGTGAAGCATAACAAATGCTCAAATGGCCAATTTGCAGCTGCAAAAAGTAAAAGCAACAGCAGAAGCAGCAGCAGCAGCATGAATGACTAACAACAACAACAACAATACAATCTACAGTTAAAACAGAAGATGTACAAAATGTATATAGATATGCATATGCACACGCTAACGAAGCATAAGTAAAAAAAAAATATATAAAAAAAAAGTAGAAGAAAAATATAAATTGTACGTTACAAGAAGCAAAAAAAAAAAAAACAAATTCAGGGAAATTGCAACTACAACAACAACAATAAAATAATGTAATACAAAAAAAGCAAAAACATTGAAAACTAAATAAACCAACAAACGAATGATGGAATCAAAATGAAAATGAAAACTTTAAAGTGCAATAAAAATATACAAAAAACATGCGAACTGATTGCATGTGAAAGTACCTATGTATATATATATATATATATATATATATATACAATATAAGTATATACATATGTATTTGACAATATATATATATATTATTGTATGCATATGTATACATATAGTATTCTCAGCTTGAATAACACAGCAGCAAAACTAAACGAAATGAAATGAAACGGAACTGTTGTACTTACATACATGCAAACATATACTTAGGTTTACTTAGTTACCGGCATAAATTCATTCACATGTACACATATACATATACATATTTATATGCATTAAGGGATATGGGTATATGTGTTTGTACTTATCGAAATACATATAGTGAAGTGCAAGGATATACCACTGTCTACATTGTAAAAAAAAAAATAAAACAAAATGAACAAAGAAATATTTATAAAAAATCTATTTTGCTGAAATTGTGATTTATATCATTATTTTGATTAAAATTTTCTCGATTTGTCACTACTAATTTAACTCACTCTGGTGGTGTTTTCGCAAGGTAACGTGTCTAACCGCCTCAAATGGGTGGGGCTAGCGCAATCCTTGTTGAACTCATCGCAAGTCAACTCGCTGGCTGTAATGTAGTTTGTTCTGAGCGCTATGTGATGACACCTTTATTTGTCAATAAAGGGTACGTCTTCATTATTAATGGGGGTCCTCCACGTGGCGACCACCGGCGGGAGGCGGCTGAAGTGAGTGGCGAAAATCTCCTCGGTTAGAGGTTGTGCGTTAGTTTTGGGAACCGCGACATAAAAAAAAACCCCAGTGTATAATATAAAAATGCCTCGGAAATGGACTACCCCCTTTGTTGATGACACCCGCAAACGAAATAAGGACCATGATTTACGGATATGCACCTGGAATGTCCGGTCCCTTTATAGGGAGGGTGCCTCTATCCAGTTGGATGATGTCCTCGAGAAATACAGGGCTGACAACACCTCTCTCCAGGAAATACGATGGACGGGACAGAGCTGCTCTAAAAGAGCGTGTGTGATATATACTACAGTTGAAAAGCATGTATTAGGATGTGGATTTTTGGTCAGCAAGAGACTACGACAGCTTTATATGTGCCCACGCTCCGACGGATGAGAAGGACAATGTGATCAAGGAGCTTTTTTCAGCGCCTTGAAGAAGATTACGATCGATGCCCCCGCCACGATATCAAAAACCGTGTTTGGCAACTTTAATGCCAGGATGGGCAAGGAAGGTACCTTTGGTTCAACTGTCGGAAAATTCAATCTCCATCAGAACACCACCGATAACAGAATGAGGCTGATCGACTTCGCCGCAGCACGTAACATGGTAATTAGTGGTACCAGATTCCAACATCTTAACATCCACAAAGCGACATGGCTGTCTCCAGATCAACGAACAAGAAATCAAATTGATCATGTGCTGATTGACGGAAGGCATGGTTCCAGTGTGATGGAAGTGAAACACAAGCTTTTAGCTTTTGATCAAAAATATTATTTTTAGACCATTTTTCAAATAGCACATTTTGTAGAAAAAAGTTTGCAAAATTTTGACTTACCGTAATGCTAAGTTATCTACTGTGGCACCTAGAAGGGATTAGATCGGTAAAGGACGGTCTTGTTTAATTTTACACTAAAATTAAAAATTTTCTAACTCATACTTTTAAGTACTGATAATGTTAAATATTATAAACATAAGAACGACTGAAATCGAAGAGTTCTTGTCCAGTGATATTAATAGCTTAAAGTGATATTCAATGAGTTTTACTTTTATGAGCTTTGGAGTTATACAAGGTGTGACAATTATGTATTAAGACTCGAACCATATCTCAGCAACCAAGCGCGCCATCTATTGTATGTGTGAGCACATACAATAGATGGCGCCAACCTTCTTCTACTAACTGTCAAAATTTCATGGCATTTGGTTGACATTTAATGTTTATTGACATTCATTTTACAAAACACGTGTTCATTTGATGTTAAATTCCACGCAAAAATTGGTAAAAATGCATCAGAAACATTCGGAATGATACAACAAGCGTATGGCGATGCTTGTTTATCAAGATCAAATGTTTTTATATGGCATAAACGGTTTGTGAATGGCAGAGAGTCGCTGGAAGATGAAATAAAAGAAGGAAGGCCAATTTCAGTGCGGACGCCCGAAGCGATCCAGAAAGTTCGTGATTTTATTACAGAAGATCCCAATGCTTCAGTGAAAATGATGGAAGAGCTCTTAAACATCAACAGAGGAACTATCCGACTCATTGTTCACGAGGATTTGGGCAAAACAAAGGTCAGCGCGAGATTTGTAACACACACATTGAGCGAGGACCAAAAATTAATGAGAGTCAGTCATTCTAGAGACATGGTTGCAGCTGCAGAAAATGATCTAAACTTCCTGAAAACACTTGTTACGGTTGATAAAATATGGTGTTTCCAATACGATCCAGAAACCAAGCGTCAAAGTGCGGAATGGAAATCACAAAAATCTCACCACAAGCCAAAAAAAAAACACGAAAAGTTCCATCAAAAATCAAAACAATGCTCATCACATTCTTCGATAGCAAAGGAATTATCCACAGAGAATTTGTTCCAACTGGTCAAACAGTTACTTCCGCATGTTACTTCGAAGTTCTGAAGCGTTTGATGTCCAGAATCCGTCGTGTTAGGCCAGAATACCGCAATCCAAAAGCTTGATCTCTATTGCACGATAATGCACCGAGTCACACAGTGCATTCACGAGTCAATTTTTGGCTCAGAATCAGGTCTGTGTGTTGAATCAGCCGCCGTATTCACCTGATTTGGCACCGTGCGACTTCTTTTTGTTCCCAAAACTGAAATTGAAGTTGAAAGGATGCTTTTTTTGATGACATTCAGACCATACAACATGAAATTATCGCATCATGTATACGAAAAAATATTAGCCAAATGTATCTATACACATTATGTGTTATTAAATGTGTTATTTAAATGCTATTTCAAATATTATAAAATATGACAATTAATTGATATTTTATTGACAATTCAAATTAAATAAATAAATTGAAAATATAATAATTTTTAAATATTTAAATATTTATGAAATTCTTCCTCTAAGACAAAAGTAATTTTTTGCCTGAAAATAATCAATGTTGCTAAGGTAAATTCACGTGAATATTTTTTAATCAAATATGTCTGATTTATGTGTTTATTTTGTCAAAATTTAACACACAAGAAATAAGTGATTCGACAAAAAAAAAAGAGTAGCGCCATAAAAATACTCGTGAATGTAGTTGATTGAGCTGTTTCTAAAATAAACTCGTTTAAAAAAGTTTGAATTCAAATTTATTTCTATAGTTTGTTGGATATAATTTAATTTATATTCTTTTTCAAAATTAATGAATTAAATACATATTTTATAATTTCTTAGTTTTTCAGTGTATTTTTTCATTTTATATGACATATGTTGCAACCACAGCCATCACTTTTTTTTTGTGTGCTTTATTTCCTTTCCACTTCTTAGAGTGACTTTCAATTTTTTTTTTTATACCATGTAAATGTACATATAGGTGAATATATTTGTATTCAACGTATTGTACACATACATGCATATAGTGCAATCAAACTAACGCATATATATCTAGTGTAATTTATTTGCATGTTTATACATTCGTTTTTTTTTCACCTATCTCTTTATATCTATGCATTTTCTTGTTTTTTTTTTTTTTTTTTGTGACTTAAACTTATAGATCCGTTCATCCGCTTTAAAAGTACTAAGTACTTGAAAGCAAGAAATCTCAAATAAATCAATAATTCGTTTACATTTGTTTGTGTACACACATATATGTGTGTGTGTGTTTTTTTTTTTTTCTTTGCAATTTTGTGTTATTTGTAAAAAATAATATCGAAAAAGAATACGGTACATATGTATTATAGTTTGCATCCAATTCTTCAATTCACTTAATGCGATCAAACATATATCTCTCAATGTGGGCATTTTCCAGAAAAAGCTCAACCAAAGCATATAGCATGTACATATTGTATATTGGATAGGGATATTTTGCACTTGGATCGTGTAGAAGCCGTAATTGAAAGTTGTCTAAACAGACCTTGTTTTTTTTTATATATCACACGATATTAACAATCTTAGCTTCCTTATCTAATTTGTTCACTATTGCTGATACTCTTTCAGAGTCGATATGTGGTAAGAAGGACGGCCTATGGTTTTTGTATATTCATATAGATGTATTTCTATAATAAAACCAACTAAAGTTGATCATCATCACCATCATCATCATATATGGCCATTACAACCGGTTATCCAGTTACGGCCGACGGCAGCAGCTCTCTCCAGGCGTCTCTACTTTGTGCGCGCCTTCCCCAATCAGTTACACCAATCAGTTACACCAAACGCAGACAGGTTTTCCACGACCAGGTCCATCGGAAGCATGACCTTCCTCTTCGTCGTCATTCAGCGGCTTCCGTTTCAAACACCTTTTTCGTCGGACATTCTTCATCCATACGCACAACATGGCCTAGCCACCCCGGACATTTAATAGTGATGCGTTGGACTATGTCAATGTCAGCGTAACGCTCGAACAGTACGCGAACAGGACCGAAGATTTTGCAAAAAATTTTTGCATCAGTCTGCGACACAACCCATGCTTCTGCGCCATAAAGCAGTACGAGTAAGATGAGCATTTTGTAGAGTGTCAGTTTTGTAAGGCGAGAGATGGCTCTACTCGTCATTTGTTACTTATTAACAAGAGTGAGTATTCGCTTCTTCATCTTCTTCTTCTTCTTCTTCTTCTTCTTCTTCTCCAGGCTGACATTATTTTCAATGTTAACAGCGGTCCCAAGGTAAGTAAATTCCTTGAAAACTTCGAAAGAATAGTAGTCCGCAGCAACGTGAGATCCTGGACGCCGCCTCTTCCTGTTCGTGGACAGCATATACTTCGTTTTGTCCTCGTTCACCGTCAAACCCACCTTCGTTGATTCTCTTTCGTCCAGCATACGCAAGGAGCTGAACACTTCTGTAAATAATAGTGCCATTACGATGTACACCGGCTTTTCGCAATACCGCTTCCATCACAAAATTGAAGAGTTCGCAGGATAAAGGATCGTCTTGTTTGAAACCCCGCACGATATCAAAAGATTCGGAGAGGTCATTTACTGCCTTCACGGAGCTGCACGCGTTGCTCAACGTCATTCTACAGAGTCTTATCAGCTTCGCAGGGATACCCGAACTTAGACATCGACGAAGAGATGATGGGTGTTCATTTGCTTTTCGTGGGTTTTTCCAGGATTTGGCGCAGTTTGAAGATCTGATTGATGGTGGACTTGCCAGGTCTAAAGCCACACTGATAAGGTACAATCAGTTTGTTGTCAAATGGCTTTAGTCTTTCACACAGATGGCAACTAAAGTTTATTAAAGACCATTATATAGAGTAAGAATATCGTGCCACAATCATAATTTGTATAACATCCTTTCATTTAACTTTAGTTTTCTCCCTATTTGATGCATACAAATATCGCGTATGTAATCCGGGAAATACCCATATACATTCTACTCGTTTTCTTCGATATATCAATAGTAACTACTTACTAGTTTTTCACAATACCCAAATATGCATGTGTTCTTTATTCATTCAAAGTGAGCAATCTCATCAGTGTAAGCTATAAGAACAATACAACTAATATGTTTTAATAATATATATTTTGTATGAAGTATGGTGCATAAGTAGCATATGTGTAAATGCAAAGTTCAATTTGCAATACTCATAATGCATGAATAAACTAGAAGAAAATTGAAAATTTCACTATATATTGTAGTATCAACATAGCATGAAAATATAAAAATTGTTTAAGAAAAAAACTACAAATAACAACAATAATGATTATAATAAAAATTGTAATCATAAATCTGTGAATGATTTGAAAAATATTGGTAATATATGCTTTCTTTCAATAATGTTTTACATTGATTTAAGAGTATAAATATTTCTTTATAATGATTGAAATAATTTGCTCATGAACATACAATAAATGACCATAAACGTCATTTGTCGGAAATATTAATTTTATAAATATGCTTAATGACATAGATTGAAATATATCTAATTCAATTTATACTGTTTTAAAAATAAAAATATCAGAAAAATGTACTTTTTAGTTTGTAAAGAGCTTTCCGAAAAGCTTTGACCAGATCTAATGTACATAGGTGTTTTACATACGTAAGCCTAAAAGTATGCAATTATTATTCTCTTCACAATGTATGTAAAGGGTTATCCATGTTGCGGTTTCAAAAGTAAATGTAAATAAAACACATATAAAATACTTTTTATCATGATATTTCTTTTTTATTATAAAGTTTGAACGTTGACATTATGTGTGAAATACTACATCATTTAAATGACCACCACGCGAATTGTTGCAAGCATCGATTCTTTTGAGGTAATTTTCGACCACTTTTTGATGTTGGTTTTTAGGTGCTCAAGAGTTAAAGGTTTATCTGGATAAACACGGTCTTTCGCGTAGCCCCACAAAAAAAAAGTCAAGCGGTGTCAAATCGCATAATCTTGGTGGCCACTTGATATCGCCACGACGAAAAATTACGCGGACAGAAAATTTCTCTTGCAATAAAGCCATATTCGCTCGAGTTGTGTGGCATGTGGCACCGTCTTGTTGAAACCACATATTCTCTAAGTCGTATTCTTCAATAGCAGGCAAAAAAAAGTCGGTTATCATATGACCATAACGCTCCGAATTGACGGTGACAGTCGTTCCATCGTCGTTTTCGAAGAAGTAAGGTCCAATCACATCTCCGGACCAAAGAACGCACCAAGCAGTGACTTTTTGTGGATGTAGTGGCCTCTCTTCAATTACTTGAGGATTCTCAGAACCCCAAATACGACAATTTTGTTTGTTAACATACCCACCGAGTGAGAAATGTGCTTCGTCGCTGAAGAAAATTTTGTTCGAAAAATCGCCGTCCACCGCCTGTTGTTCAAGCACCCATTCGACGTATCTACGACGTTGTGAATGGTCAGCTGGCTTCAGTTGTTGTGTGAGCTGGATTTTATATGGATGTAGGTGTAGATCCAAATGCAAAATACGCCATAATGTGCCGTAAGACAGTCCTAATTCCTGAGAACGACGAGGAATCGACACATTCGGGTCTTCGGCAACACTTTCACTTACAGCAGCGATATTTTCGGTGGTACGAGCGAAACGATGATGCACAGGCCTTACAATATCTGTAACCGATCCGGTCTTTTCATATTTCTTCACAATTTTGCCAATTGCTTGCGTAGTTGGACGATTATGTAAACCATAATATCCTCTTAAAGCACGATATGTGACTGTGGCAGAATCACCATTTTTGTAGTAGGTTTTTACAATTTTAGTGCGTTGTGCGATAGTTTAGCGATCCATTTTCGCAAATGTCAGACTTTGAACTGAAAAAGAAAGAAATTGTTTTAACAACTCAGTTTGACAGATGGCGAATTCTAGCCCTATACTTTTGAAACCGCGAAATGGATAACCCTTTACATTCATAGCAGAGCTGTAAAAGTGTGCAGTTATTTTCATTTTTAATTCTTTTATTTAAATTTTGAAAAGCTGAACTCCTTTTTTTCTATCATCCAGTATGTGAAGTCTTTAGGCTGATAAAAATGAATGAGTTCTATTCGTTTTCAATTCATGAATTGAAAATGCTAAAGAATTCACACTGAATTAAATTTTTAATGAATGCAGCCGCAGATGGCTGCAGCCTAAAAAGAATGGGAGTGACGATATCCATTCAGTAGACAGCCTTTCTTCTTCTTCCCGTTTTGCTGTTTACAAAATATCTATATGGTTGTTGGATCTTTCATTTCTGGGTTGGCCATTGGCTTATATGAAATATAAAGAATGTATTAAATGCAAAAAATTATAGTTGCAAGTTATATTTTGTATTGCAATTTGTTTGTTTGTTTTTTTCATAATCTTTTTAATAAATTGAGAAGTAGGGATTAGCATGTTTGTTCCTGGTACTATGACCTCCTACAAGAATTTTATGTATATATATGCATATTTACGTATAATGCATAGATATATACTGATCCGTTAATTTCTTTTCAAACGCGAATTTCTTCCGAGTGAGGCTTCTGAGATAAATTTAAAAATGTGTTCAAAGGAAAATGAAAATTTAATTGATTGTGAGAATTCTTCATCGCAAAGTCAACACATCGGTTGAAGAATGGGAAGAACTATCCGATACTTGGTTACTTGGTTACTTGGCATCAATGTTAAAGTCGTCACCAGAAGTACAGTACGAGCCTCAACAAGCTGTTGTAAACGCTATTTTATATGACAAATTTTTTTCTATCATATTTGTATTAATTTGTATATAAATTGAGCAACTCGATTCAACAGACTACTTCAAGAAAAGAGAGGGAATTCTTGTGCGTTGTTGCATATGCAATACAAAACTCCAGAGTACTGTGCGAGTTACTTCAAATTTATTTATGTCAATAATAACAGCTGATTGGTTTTGTTATGGTATAAAAACTCAAGGTAGAGTCATTGGGGAAAGTTCTTATGAATGAAGGAGAAAAAGTAAATAAAACAACAACAAATACATGGTAAAAGAAGAAGAATTTGAAAAAAAAACAAAAAACACACTTGCTTGACACTATAAGAAACCAGTTTCTGACATTATACCGCGCAGCCAATAGGAATTTTTTGGAGTTGCTCTACCTTCATAATAACACCATGGGGTTTGTGCCAAAGCAGCAATGCTTTTTATGGTAATAAATAATATCATATTTCCAGTATTTCAAAGTATAAAAGAATTATTGAATGACTTCATCATATTTTGAAGCCTAGCAAGAATGGGATTGTTTTTTTTTTTCAATTCCCACTCTTTAATGAATGGAAAAGTGTGATAATTTTAAACTTTTGAGAATAATGAATGGTTCGTCTGTCATTCTTTAACGAATTCGAAACAAAAGAGTGCAGCCTCGTTGATGCAGCTTTTAAATGAATTAAGAGTGAGTGAATTCCGTGATGATTCAATTCTTTTACAGCTCTGATTCATACCTGCCGTTTATTAAAATTTTATTGCATTCTTTTAGGCATTTTAATATGCACGCATAGCTAAATATGATAGAAATTTTTGATTCAAATATTGTTGATGATTATTGAAAAAATATTCAGCCTAAGCAAAATTCATGAATATTGTATTATATGCATAAGGTGGGTACCACGGCATTTAGAATATTTCATATAAGATTATCATTCTTCTCAATGCTAAACTAACATTAGTCACATTTGCAGATATGTGGATATTAGAGTTGTGAGTACTGCATCTAGCTAACGTGGAAATTCTTATATTTTGTCACTGCTTTCTTGGAAGGTATTCAATGTGTCTTCTTACATATGGCTACGATCATTTTATGATTATTTCTCACTAATGCCTCCGTTTTATATTCACATTCAATGATTCATTTTGACTAAACTGCTATTACCACTACTACTACTACTAACTACCATTACCATTACTACAAATTACTTGAGACGACTTATTATTTGCTGTAATAATAATAATAATAAAAACTATGTACTACATGAAAGTAAATTTTAATACTTACTGTTGTTTTGTGTCAGCTCAAAAGTTACTAATTTCCTTCTTTTCCTCTCTCTTCATTGACATTGCATGAGTAGATCCACTCATATGATTCGAACATAAGCGCTGCATACATATTTATGGAAGTTGCTATACACATACGCATACAAAGGATTACAGCCATCAACGCTGTTACAATTGCTACTATTCCTGTTACTGTTGCGCGCGTTGTATTATTTATTTAATATTTTTATTTTTTTTTTTCATTTTTTTTTATTTTTATTTTTAGTTTTTGATATTCGTGTTATGAGCATTACACATTGCTCTTAACTTTTGAACTTTTTTGAACATATACATATAAATATGAAGATACATGTATACGAGTTATATGTATATACACATATGTATATACACTATAGTTTTCATAGTTGATATGGAACGTTGTAGTAGTTGTTGTTGTTGTTTTTGCTGTTGTTACCGTTGATATTGAAAAATCAACACACACACACACACTCTTATACATAACCCACTCACAAAGTACTACTAAGTACTGCATTCAATATGATGTTAGTACTTTCATGTATATACACATGTATATATACGATGAATATAAACACATGACTATATACATTTTGTATTCGGAGGTATGTGAATGGGAATGTCTGAACATTTGCATAACATTTGCACAACTTTTAATTATGGTTTAACATGTCAGGTTTATGTTAATTGGTGGCGAGTAATATGTATTATTTGGTAAGCTGTAAGAGTGTTACATTTGTTGAAGTACTCGTATGCAGGAATGTACGTGTTGTGTGTTATCCCAGAAGGAAATTATAATAATACGAACATCGATATATGTCTGCTAGGGAGATTTAGGAAAAGATATCGTTGTGGTTATCTTAAACTTTCAACAAAAAAAAAAGAGGGATAGTACTATACTCTCGTGACTTTGGTAGAATCTGTTCGATGGATTTGCACAAGCGAGGTTATAAATTGAAAATATTACTATCATCTCATTCTCATCAGCATCAATTTGAAGCTATAGAAAATTTCATATTTTATTTCATATTTCTACATTAACAGGTACTACAAAATAATACAAGTCTTCTAATGCCGTTCAAATATAATAAATATTAGAATATCATTAAAAATAAAAATAAAAATTGTTCTTTTTCATTTTTCCTTTGAAAGAGCACATTGCTTGTCTTCCTCAAATATTTTTTATGAATTTTTCTGATCTCGGGTACGAATTCACTACCTTATATCTTAAATAAAAAACTAATAACACTGTGAAGTATAATTAAAAAATTGGTTTATCCTGATCAGAATAGGCTTATTGGAAAGAACTGCCCCAGAATACTGTGTTGAAGATCGTTTTCCTCATCAAGGTAATGTTTTTTTTTTTACGAAAGACGAAGTTTGGAGCTGCTTATCTCGAAAACGAGAGGTTTAGGGTAGTTTTGTTAATCACGGACCCCACTATTTTTACCCAGGGAATATTTTTATAGAACCTTGTTTGGTGTTTTTTTTATTCGTTTAGCACCTATGGAAAGATTTACTTAAAAAACAATATTTTTTTCGTACCGAAGGGCTCACTGCTGAGAGAACTCTCAAAAACTAACCCCAGTTTCAAAATCCTCTACCCCAAACACTCTACTGAAAATAATAAATTGTTTAAATCATTTTGAATTATTACCTCCATAGCCTCCAACCTAGATACTCAAAAGAGGTTGAGTAAAAAACACAACACAATACTCTGGGTCACTCTCTCTTTCCAGCAGGCATATGCTGATCAGGAGAATAAAATTCTTGCCTTACAGTGTAATTTTTTTAATGCCCTTACAGTCAGTCAGTCAGTCAAATATTGCTGTTCCAAAAGTATGTTTCTATTTCTCCCAAACCAACCAAGAGTCTGGCAGACGAACGAACGAACGGCTCTCCATTCTTATATCTCCATTTAGGCGACGCTTATCTAGAATATTAATGTACACGGTGCGACAATTATGTATTAAGACTGCCTCTACACAATTAAAACACGATATCTGCTAATTTTTCGATACACATATTCGAAATATTCTTCTCCTGATTCAATACACTTGTTAGATAGATCCAGCTCATTTTTCAGAATTGCCATCATCGGAATGTCATCAAAAAAGCATCCCTTCAACTTCAATTTCAGTTTTGGGAACAAAAAGAAGTCGCACGGTGCCAAATCGGGTGAATACGGCGGGTGATTCAACACACAGGCCTGATTCCAAACTAAAAATTGACGAACAATGAGTGCTGTGTGTTAAATTTCATGTTAAAATTTCAACATCAAACGAACACGTGTTTTGCAAAATGAATGTCAATAAACATTAAATGTCAACCAAATGCCATGAAATTTTGACAGTTAGTAGAAGAAGGTTGAAGATTCAAAACGCATGTGCACACATAGATGGCGCGCTTGGTTGCTGAGATATGGTTCGAGTCTTAAAACATATTTGTCGTACCTTATATATGTGCTCCAGTACACATTTCTTCAAGTGGTTATAAAGATCGGATCGAAATGAAACTACCATGCAACATGTTTATGAAAAAAATGTTGGAATTTCAAATATTATTAATTTCTTCTGCATTATTCGCTTGAAAAATTCGATTCATATTTTTTGAGGAGAACTTCTGAAAATGCTTTTACTTTGCAGTAAATAATGTAAAATAGTTTGTAAAGTGCTTTTCAAAAAGCTTTAACCAGATCTAATGTACATATGTGCTTAACATGCGTAAGCCTAAAAGTATGCAATTATTATTCTTCTCAAAATGTATATGCGTTCATAGGTGCCTGCCGTTTATCAAAATTTTATTGCATTCTTTTAGGCATTTTAATATGCACGCATAGTTAAATATGATACAATTTTTTGTAATACTCCTTTAGTTATGCGAAAAATTGAAATTCTAATCAAATATGTTGGAATAGGATCACGAAAAATATAATTACACATGTTGACTATATGGTATTTATTTTAGGCTTACTTTAGGCTTACAAAGTAGTAAAGGTGTTGTTTGTGTGAATGATACGTGTGTTACATGGAACACGCGCCAATATCATAAAGTAACCAATACATATTGTGTGGTCTACACGTTAATGACAAATATTTAAAATAAGCACATACAAAAATATGTTTCCATGTGACAGACCGTTGATATTCCTAAACCATCAACTTGCCACAATATACCGTCGTTGTTGTCGTCATGTTTTGTACTAGTATGTGCAGTAATTATTATGCTGAAATATTAATACAGCAAAATGACGAAAAGTGAGCATAACAAACGAAGTATTGTAGTACATATCTGTAGTGGTGATGGTGGTAATTTGTAAACGATTACTGCTGACGTCAGCAAATGAAGCAACCTATTGCAAAATATCAATCAAAGTTCTATTGCGAGAGATAGCAAACAATATCGACACATCTAATACGAGCATATATATCATACATTCTCATATACAAAATACTTGCGTTGGCTGCAAGAGTGGCGGAAGTGTGAACGAAGTATACAATCGCAATAATTGTGGTTTTCATAATGTCACAAACACATACACACACACAGAAACTGATGAACCATGCGTAGATGCGTAAATGAATGATTGAGTGCAATGTTAAACGGCTGACAGTACTATGGTGTTGGCAATAACATGGGTAGCAACATTCAGTACGTCAATTGCAACATGTATATATATATACTATATATGTTTGACATACCTAAACATTTATACTGTAAATGGTGTGTGTGTGTGTGTGTGTGTGTGTATGTATGTTGAGCACCTTTAATTGCTCAGTTTTGTTAACCGGATGCGTGTAAAATGTACGTGCACACATGTACATTTACGTATATACATAAATAGATATTCGTACGCCTATGTATATGCGCCCCTTACAATATGGTGTTGCTTACGTTGTATGCTGGTGTCATTGTCATTAAGTGTAAATTTATTCATAGATGCATGCATGCATAAATACATACGCTCCCATATAGATATGTACACACAATTACTGAACTCTATTGTACGCACGTATACCTGTACTTACACACGTATAGGTTTTTTGTTGTTGTTGATATACATACACGTACGTACCTGTACCGACTGACTGGTGCTGACTTTTATTATTACCATACTGTACATACTAACGCATGTGGTTGCACTGTTGGTGTTGCTTCCGATTTTGTGTTGTTTATTTGTTGTTATATGTATATATGAACAATATGAAGTTCCTTACACCATTTTCCTGATTGTCTGCTTAATTTATTCTCATTTCATGTTTAACGCACATGTTTCGAACCGAAACAGATAGACGCAAACGTATCCCTGTGATGGTATAGCAATTAAGGAGTTTACATGAAATTCTTATCGATACAAATGTAGATAGCTGAAAATGTCTAGTTCTAGGACAAAATTTTAAGTAATTGCAATTACAAGTTGTCACAAAAAGCTACTGCATAATGTACATGTTGAAATTATATATAGTTTACGATGTACCGCCAGCCTCATACTTTCCTTTTTTTCTCTATTTACCTATCTCTGGCAAACTGTACTCTGCTTAAAATATTATTTATCTATTGTATAACTTGAAAAATTTTATTACAATACAATTATCAAATGATTGCCTGCTATAAACACGTAGTATACATAATAATTTCAGAAATGTTTATAAAGATCATACGAACAGCAACATGAAACATTGTTGAGTATAATAAAGTGTAAGTATTTTGTTGACGAAAAAATAATGTTGCTATGGCTTGATAATTATTCTTATTTACTCATTTACTAATATATGTATATAGCAATTTCAATAAATATTATTTTAGCTGCAATTTTATTTTCGAGTGAAAACTTGCATGAAATGTTGCTTAACAGCTTATTCGAATTTAAACAATTTCTCATCCGAAATGAAGAAGTTTTTTATGGGTCACCTAACTAAAAACAATTTATTCTTTTGATACTTAATCAGTCGTATACTATTTTCTATACAATTATATAATTATTTCGCATAATTTTAGTTGTCTCTATAGTGAGTAACAAATGCAAAACCAAATCAAATGCCATGAATCTGGTCGACCAGTACAAAAAGCATATATTTGGTAAATTCTGAGAAATTTTTTCTCATTATAGATGCAGTGCAAAATATAGTCTGTGATTTAGATGATTCCGCAGAAGAATATTCAACTGTTAATGTTCCTTTAGTGACCAAGCAACATGTTGCTTTGGTGAAATTATACAGAATTCAATAAGCAACAATTTCAGTGTTCCCATAAAATGATATGAGTGCTTGTAATACTAAGTCACATCTAATAATGATCAAATCTAATCTCACATTATATTTGGAGCTCATATATATATCATTTTGCCAGATAATATTCACCATTCTTGAGTTCTTTTTCTTGCATGAGCTCGAATACTTGATTAATAGAAGCTTTGGATGGCTTCTTTCTATTATTTGAAGCTCAGATTAGTTTTGCAAGGAGTACTGAATAGATTTCTTTACTGAGTTTACTGACATTGGAACAGCTTGGATTGGTCTAAGTGGGTTAATATGAATACCGAATAAAAGATTAGATGTTAACTAACAATATTGCTTAAATTTGCAATAAATATTATTAAAGATTTAACAAAATTTTCAATTCAAATAACTAAAATTTCTGGTTGAAAGCTAAAAATTTTAATATAAACCGAAATTCTCTTTATCCATTGCCACAACAGAAGAGCATATCATGCATATAGTGGCCAAAAAAATAATGCATTCTCATATGAATATGTGTCTATTCTATAGAATTTTTACACATGCATGCGTACAAATCGCATAAATATTTCATTTTTAGACGATTTCTACCAAAAACAGACTCACTTGCACACGTGCTTCTCAAAATGCCCTGAGCGGTATGTGTTGTTATTTTTTTTTTTTTTTTTTTTTTGCAGAATTTTGTTAGAATACTAAATTCCTAATGTGCAAGGTGCGTATGAACATACCCAACCCAAACATAAATGTAGATATGTATAAAACAATAAACGAGACACAAACAGGGGGAGTGTAGAGGAGAGATAGAGTCAAGGTGTAAAAATAATCTAATTCAACATTTCTCAAAAACAGGAGCTACTCTTATATACTAAGAGCGTACCTACAAATTTTGCATAAAAAAAATTCAAAACGCGATTATGGTATAAATGTGTAAAATACTCATATGTAATTGCAGCAACTCAAATAGACAAGCTTACACAACCACGCTCACCTTTTCAAGGATATATAAAATTGCATACTACTGCAGCGACCACAAAATTATATTAATAAAAAAAAATAAAAAAATCAACGACTCTTACACCTTGACTTACGATTATTACAAAAGCCATGCCCTCACTATAATTTTTTGCATATTTTATCACCACAACCACAACCACACGTATTTTCATAAGTATTAGCACGCCCAAATCTTCATACTACAATATTATGTGATATGCACGTGTCATTTTTGAAATTATTTGCTTAACGTGACTTTTTGGTTAGATAAGCGAAGAAAGGGTGCAGCTATTTATTCACATACGAATCCTTGTACGTTGCATTCGAATACTCACAATGTTTATGCACATTTATTCTTATTCATATGCATATTTTCAGGCTTATAAAGAACTCGGTATGTAAACAGGAGTCTGAATAATTTTAGCAAACAATTTTTGAAGCATATTTTTAGGCGTGAGAATAAAATGAATTTTCTGTTCAGCAGGTATTATTATTCAATACAATTCTCTCCCAATCATTATTATTAATATTATTCATAAAAGAAAAGTTACTGCATAATTGGCATCAATCATCATTATGTTCACCATATAATTTTTTCGTATTCCTATCATGCTCATATTTCTATCACTATTTTCTTACAGTCAACTTCCGTTCCGGCAATAGTTTACTTGTAGTTTCAGTTTGGCATATTGTTATAACAACTTTACTTATACAAATATCCCCTGTGCTCTCTCTTACTCTCTCTCTCTCTCTCTCTCTTGCTTTCTATATTTCCATTATTTTATGTTAAAGTTGCATAGTCTATTGAATATTTTTCATTTTATTTTTCTTGTCATTATTCTCACTTTTGTTTTTATTATTTTATTATATTTTTTTTCAGAGTGGTCATTAGCGTAAAATTTTTATTTCCTATGAAACGAAACTTTTATGAGTTTTTGAACAAAATTATCTCTCAGTCTCTCAGTTTCATAGTCTCCGTATCTAACTTTCTCTCACTTCAAATGTTGCCCGCGCCTATTAGGGTTGTCAATCCCCAAAACTTTTAGATTTAAAAATACAAAAAAAAAAAAAACAAAAACAAAAGAAAAACATTGATTTATTTTCTATTCCATATAATTTCGATATAACCAAATTAATTTTTTATTTACCGCAAAAAATTTCCAGTATGCCGGTATTGGCAACCTCACTAGCTATAATGTTATTGCATTTCGCAACATAACATTTCGTGAATATTTCATAAATTTTTATTTTTAATTTCATATTCATTTTCATTATTTTCTTTATGTTTTTCATTTCTCGTTTAATTATGAACTGACTGCTGTCATATAGATGGTTTATATACATGTGTCTATATACATGAATCTGGAAACAAAACAAAAAACATTTAAATGAGTTGATGGCTATGACAAACTTTATGGATCTGTTTCAAAGCAAAACAATAAAGGAACAAGCAGTAATAATAATTTTTATTGAAATTCTGCAAATATCATTTGTAATTTGAATTATTTTAATTGACGTAATTATAAAATAAAACTAATTTCATCCATTAATTCATATGATTGTATGCATAATATTGTGTGGCTTAAAATTATCTAATGTGACAAGCAAAATAAGTTACCGATTCTTTTTGAAATATGGGCAATAATTAATAAACATAAAATACATATTCGTCGAATAGAGCTTTATTTGTTATCACCTTAATCAAATAAATTTAATCATCGATAATGCATACAAAATTTGTAACTATAATTAATGATAGCCATGATTTTATGCTAATATCTTGTTTTATTCACCTACTTTTCTTTCTTAATTTAAATGACTTTTGCCATCAGAATAAACAGAGCTAGAAATACTAGGATTATAGGCATGCCATCGAACAACTATTGAGATGGGACTAGGCTAAGTTGTTATCATTTCATCCGACTCTCGATGTTATTCTACTTAAATGGCATTCTAACAAGAAGTGCTAATTCATTGCACATCGATATTTTGTATTCTCATTGAATATTGAAATTTTTGTTTTGCAATGGAAATACACATACCAAATGAGTCTTATATATACATGGAGAAATTTTAAATATCCAGAACGTCCATAAAAAAATTATTGAGAAAATATTAGGTCTTTCTTTTTTTAAAGAAAGTTCTAATTTTTAATTTGTTCGAGTCCCAATTTGATTTTGTTTAACCTAAAAAAAAAATATAAACGACCATCCCAACATCAAGCCAAACGTAGCAACAACATCACACCAAGATCGGCATATTGTTCACTTCATCGAACAAAATCCAGGTACTTCAGTGCGTGAAGTCAAGGTTTCGGTACATTGATCCTATTCACAAGAATACTGACTGCCGAAGATGTGTGCCATTTATATTAACGTGAACCAACATGCGAATAAGTTGAATGACACAGAAAACCGCGATTGGCTTTTCTTCGAAGACAATGATCTAAAACACAAAAGTCGTTTATGCACCGCATGGAAAGAGCGAAAAGAGATTCATCAAATGATTTGGCTGCCGCAATCATTAGGCTGAAATCTAATTGAAAATATTTGGTCCATCATCCAGGCCAGGTTCCGGGGGGAAATCCCGTCAGATATTTGAAGCAGCTCAGCGCTTTCATTCAACACCAATAACGAACTTTTCCACCGGACTATGGGCAAATTTTGAATCAAAGTATGCCAAGCTCTCTCACGAAAGGGTCAGTTTGACCCCTGTACTGAAAAGTCTGAATAAAATGGCATTTGAGAGGTCGCTAGAGGATTATCTTGACGCATTTTTTGAAAAGTCTGAATAAAATGGCATTTGATAAGTCGCCAGAGGGATGAAATGTTCCAAAAAATTATTCGCCAGAAAATTTCACTAAGAGTATTCTCAGACAAAATCTTTATGCAAAGAACTTAAAAGTCCACGGACGACTTCATATCGCTGAACCATCACCCTCGAAAAGACCTATATGAACAAATTATAAAAGAATGCATAAAAAAGTTGCATATTTCCAGGGGGCATATTTATTTTGTTTATTTTCTCTGAACTTTCACATTCTGCGTATAAAGATTTTGCCTGAGAATACCCATAGTGAAATTTTCCGACAAATAATTTTCTAGAATATTTTAACCCTCTAGCGACTTCTCAAATGCCATTTTATTGAGACTTTTCGAAAATTGGTCAAAATGACCCTTTCGTAGGAGTGCTAGTGGGTTAAAATATTTTACAAAAATAATCCACGGGAAATTTTACTCTATATATCCTAACAACATATTTTGCTCCGATATGAATTTTAACTCTTTTTTCCCACTTATTCGAAAAAAAGTCAGTCAAAAAATTGCAAATTTAATATGGCCATTAAAAACTTAAAGATTTGGCCTGAGAATGCAAAAAATCTTTCATTCTGAGAGGGAATCATTCCACGCCCAGACAATGACCCTAAAAATGTTACATAGTGTTATTTGTTTTATTGCTAGAAAACTGATGATTAGCAAAAATAATATAATATAATATATGAGAAAGAAAAAGAAAATTCAGAATAAAAAGAAAAACATACTAATACAAAATGCAGTTTCTTCAATATCATAAAATAATCGGAATATATTTTCTAATGTCCCTCTATTTATTCATTCGTAATTTAAGACATATTTACTATATATTGGGTGATTGTACTGTGACTGCTAACTACTTATTATGTGATGATGGTATTGATGATGAAGATGATAATCATAATAATAATTATAGTAATGATGATGATGATGATGATGATGATGATGAAATTGAATACCATAAAATATGCTGCAATATGTAAATGCATTCAATGCGCTTTATTAATTCGTACATTGTGCATATCAATATGAATTAAAGAAAGGAACAAACGAACAAACGAATTAACGAATGAATGACTCAATACAATAGTCATACCCACATATAAACTTTCTACGTTTCTTTGCTAGCTTTTGTAGTTTTTGTTGTTGTTGTTTTTCTCCTATTTACTTTCCTTCGATTTCATGCACTTCACATATTTCATTCATTCATTCATTCATTCACCTCAAACACATACAAACATCTGAAGGTAAATAACAGTCCTTTCTTTTAGCCATAAAATCTAAACCAGTAAAAACGCATATAAATGATATACTATTCCAATGGCTTTACAGCGGTTGTTTTATGCCATTACTTACATGCATACCGATATGTATGAATACCCCAGCATAAGTTTACATAATGAAAAGTAATTGAAAGAGCAAATATTCATATGCCGTACATGTGAATACAATAATGATTTGACACAAAAGCAAAAAGAGAAAGTAGGTAAGCCTTTATGCGTTTTTTGGAATTACTCATGTGCGTTTGTATATGTATTCTTTTACTATGACTAAAAAGAAAAATTTTTACTAAGTATTAACTGCTAGAATACTTTTTTTTTTACTTTAAATAAATACCATAAAGGTAAGAAATTCTAGTCGCCCATGTACAAAGTTATTATCGTTAATTTTCAAACATAATATGTACACATACTATAATCCAATAAATGCTGCTTTGCAATACCTCATAATACTTACATGAATTAATTCTTTGATTTAATTAGTAAAATCTTCTTCTACCAATTTACTTATTACAACCAATGCTTAGACCACGTCAAAAAGTCAGGAAAATCGAAATAGCATATTAAATAGAGAAGATGTATTGAGAAAATGAAAATATAAGGTAGTAAAAAGAAATCCATTATTTGTACAATAGATGACTTTAGTGATCTCTATCTCGCGTTCTATAAGTGCGATTGGGTTACACTAGATGGCATTAGAAAGATAGGATTTCGTAAGAAATAAATTTTTCAAGCAGTTTTGTGATTGCTTGACTCAGTATTGTTTGAGCACGCATTAAAGATGGACACCAGTAAAGAAAAAATACGCCATATTTTAGAGTTTTTCATCGATAAAGGCGAAAACGCAAGCCAGACGATTGAAAATGTGAATAATGTTTATGGTTATGATACTGTAACAGCCAATCCCGCTCAATTTTGGTTTCGTCGATTCCGTTCCGGTAATTTTGATGTCAAAGATGCACCACGCTCTGGAAAGCCAATTATCGAAAATATCGATAAAATAATGGAAATCGTCGAATCTGACCGTCATGTAAGCACTGTTTCTATTGCCCAGGAGCGAATCGCTGTTGAAATGCAACAAAATCGATCCATTTCCGAAGCAGATGGTTACTGGTGATGAAAAGTGGGTCACTTACGACAACGTCACTCAAAAATGGTCGAAGTGGAATCGCGGTGAACCGGCGCAAACGGTGGCCAAGCCAGGATCGACGGACAGGAAGGTTTTGCTATGTGTTTTGGGGGGATTGGCAGGGAATCATCTACTATGAGCTGCTCCCCTATGGCCAAACTCTCATTTCAGACCTGTACTGTCAACAATTGGACCGTCTGAAGGAAGCAATCGCCCAGAAGTGGCCAGCTTTGGACAATAGGAGAGGAACGGTGTTTCGTCAAGACAACGCCAGGCCACACACATCGATAGTGACAGCACCAAGTGACTACCACCCGTTGCTGTCTATGGCGAATGATTTTGCTGGTGAAAAATTCGCCTCAAGAGAAGCCTGTGAAAATCGACTGTCCCAGTTTTTTTGCCAACGAGGGACGAGGGTTTCTATGAGAGTGGCACATTATGAAATTACCTTCAAAATGGCAACAAGTTATCGAACAAAACGGTGCATATTTGACCTAAATCGGATCAATCGAACTATGCTAAGTAAAACCTTCAATTTAATTCAAAAATAATGGATTTCTTTTTACTAGGCATTATATCAGTAAATCTGAAATGACTTTGATCTCTTCTGAATGCATCTTGTTGGTTGGTTTATCAAAACCTTTAACATTTCACACACATTACTGCATTCATA
This sequence comes from Megamerina dolium, assembly GCA_963854835.1. NCBI lineage: Eukaryota > Metazoa > Arthropoda > Insecta > Diptera > Megamerinidae > Megamerina > Megamerina dolium. The sequence continues at coordinate 108,839,962 of OY978525.1, forward strand.
CCTTAAAGAAATTATTGGTTTTTCTTTTTGAGTGGCTACAAAAAAAATGTTTACTTCAATTTTCTACTTATGTGTTTTTTTTTTTTTTTTAATTAACAATTTTTAGCACACAGCTGTCATTAACATTTGTCTTGCTGCGCTTGGTAAGTGACAATTTGTAAGTTTGTTATATCCGTCATTCTGTCATTCAATTGCACTTGTAACAAAGGCAACAACAACAACAACTACAACAACTACAAGAAGCTTTAAGTAAATGCTAATTATTTCATAGAATTTCAGCAAAACAAGTAAAAGCAAATAGAAGAAATTATTGCAAGAACAAAGGCAATACCAAATGAAATTGAATGCGCTACAAAGTTGCACGGCACGGCATCAGAATAAAAAGAAAATGCATAGCAGTATAATAAAGACAACACCAAGGAAAGGACAATGATATAAAAATAAACTGAAAAGTAATAGAATGATAGAGCAGAAAGAGAACCAACAAGGATAAAGCAAGAGTGTGTCAAGCAAATGCAAAAATGTGAGAAAGGGCTCAAGCTAAGGCTAAGTAAGATGAGCTGTGTTGTGATGCGGTAGAAAGAAGCGTCGAGTGCAAAATAATAAATAATTTAACAAGACATGAACTGACAATAAATTTTAGTGCTGAGTGAGCATAATAAACTGTCCAACTGGATGCTGCTGCTGCTGCTGCTGCTGTTCTTATTACATTGTCTTATTAAGGACAGTGACAGCCATGAAGTAATTCTGCTCGAACAACACTGAATTAAGTAAGCACAAGCGTATAGAATATGTCTAGTATAAAAGTGCAACAATGATCATGGCAATGGAATGTAGAAATGTAGAAATTATTTCACTTATTAAGTAAGTATATGTATATATCACCAATTCGCTTTTTATACGCTTCTGTTGGTTGGTTGGTTGGTTGTTTGGTTGGCTAATGTTCATCTGCTTTCTGCGTTCTGAATCATGTGCTAAAACTGAAGAATCATAAACGAAACACAATAACAGTGGACGACCCCAAAGAGAAATAAAAGTAGTGGCAAGTGTATAGAGAAAAGGCAATAATAACAATATAAAGAGTAGTAAGCATTTACTTGCAGGCGAGACTTCTTACAGCATACAGGCATAGAAATAACGCAAACTTGCGTAATCGCATTTACATGCATTCACTTGCTCTCTCTCTCACCGTTGCGATTGCAGCAACGGTTTAATTGTTCTTTTGGGTGTAATTTGAAAAACATGGCAATAGCTGCTATAACAACGACGACGCGCTGACGACAACACACTATAATTTCATTCAATACTAACTACAATGGGACAAAATTACACAGCATACTCACATTTCGTAAAACATATACATACATCATTTTGAATTTAAAATGAGAAATTGTTCATTTATAATGAGAATAGTACATTTTCAAAGCAAATGTGGCACTTCGGACTTTGCATTCATTTTGATTGATTTTTTTCTGGTTTTAAGCTTTTATTTAAGTAACAAAATGAATTTATACATTATCAAAAGTATTGTCCATCGTTAGCTATGACGTTTTTTTTCCATCTTTCTGGCAGCATATGGATAACGCGTCGTAAGAAGTCGACATGTTTTGAGGCAATCCATGAATTGAGTCAATTTTTGGCTTCTTCGTAAGAATGGAAGCGCTGTTCTTCCAAGTGGATTAAGACTTCCCATTTCGCCCATCCTAATTATGTCTGAACGATTTTAGCAACATGTGTACGAACATCGTCATGTTGCAAAATTACTTTGTCGTCTCTTTCAACGTATTGTGGTCGTTTTTTTTTTCAATACTCGACTCAAACGCAACAATTGTGTTCCATGAAGTCCACATCTGCTAGTTTCATTCGGTATTAGGTTAGGTTAGAGCGGCCGCCCACTCTGAGGAGAGAGCGCACATAGGCCAGATTTAGACCCATTGTGATATCGCCACGCGGATTATCCCTTCACCTAGTTACCTAGTTTTACTGAACCAACCAGAATGTTGAATGAATTTTAGGAAATTGACAATGTCGATCTGGTATAGTTGGGCTAGGTCACTCAGCTGGTAGTGTCCTAGAAATTTTATTCGATTTTTACATAAAGCAGGGCAGATACATAGTAGATGTGAGATCGTTTCAAGTTCGTCTTCATCTCTGCCCAAACCTAATATTACAACGTGAGGACCTATGAGGCGGCCGTGACCAGTGACCACTCCCACATAAGTCGAGATGTCTATCCTATTAAGATCGGCAAGTTTGCGTGAACATTTCTTGCTGAGTATGGGCCACAGAAATTTCGCCGTCCTACAGATGGGTGTATCTGTCTATCTTTTCTGGAAGACGTTGGTGGTGATAACCTCCAAATTATGCTTACACGTGACTATGGGGATCCCTAAGCGAGAATTCTCCTGGGTTAGAGACTCTTTGTAGCCTGTCTTGCAAGCTCATCGGCAAACATAAAAAACAACATCGAGCTGGTCCCACTCAATACAGAGCATAACTTTGTCACCATGAATATTCTGCTTTGCCGTTGATGTTGATGACTGGCCGAGCATAAACAATACTCGATGCAAAAAAAAGTCTTTTTTTGTCATTTAACTAATTGTTTGAAAAATCGGCGTTTAAAATCTCTTGGCTTCAATTCGTATGGGACCCAATTTTCATTTTATGAATCATTCCCATGGCCCTTAAATGCTTGGAAATGATTAATTCGTCATCCATTAATGATGTCGTCAATTCTTTAAGCCGTCCAATAAAGCCGTCAATTCTTCATCTTCAAACTTTTTTTTTGGTTGGCCCAAACACTTTTTGGCTTAAATGTCAAAATCACAATTTTTAAAATGCCCAAAACGAATACTCATACATTTTAATCGATATACAATATTCCTTGTAAGTTTCCAATAGCAATCGCGATGACTTTCAGCGGTACTTTTCTTTGAATTGAAAATGAAAAGTAAAACTGACCACAAAGGTCAACATGTTTGAAGCTTAATAAATATGGGTTGTTCACACTTTTATGAAATGACAACTACTGAACAAAAAATTGTAATAATGGTGCTTTAAAATGAATATAATTACAGTACGATCCAATAGCAAATGTACAAGTTACGAAATCTAATGGAAATCTCTCTCAAAAATAATTCAAGGCCCCAATAGATAAGTGACGTGGTTTGCAAATGAAAATTACAAAATCAAAGTGCCCTAAGTCTTGGGCAATAACAAATAACATACATTTCAATTGTGTCCTTAAGTCAATTCGATTCGATCGATTGGATATATTGAAAAATGTGCGATATTTGAACTACGACTGGCTGCCATGAAAAAGTCTCTTTGTCATAGTGAAAAATATCAAGAATTTCATATATAATTATATCAACTTTGTGCATTTTGCACACGAGATGAATTACTGTGCAACGATAATGTCAACAGCCACACACAACAACCGAGTACCGAGTACGTATGTCTAAAATAAAGATGAACGACAAAGTGAGCAACAGTAGATGTAGTTGTTATTATTGTTGTTGATGCTGTTTTGGATTAAAAATTGTTGTTACGTTGTCGTTGAATATACCGTTACTATATTCATGCGATGCGTTTTATGCACGTAAGTATTTATTTTCATCATCACAACAACAACAACAGCAACAGCAACAACGAAATAAATTCAAGACGCTAATAAGTCAAGTCAGAATATAAATATGAGTATAAGTGCACGAGTGAATAGTTGTAAGAAATTGTAAGATGACAGTAACGGGGCACTGGCAATAGCAATAAAATTCCATAATATCATTTTCATATTATTGTGCTGGTGGAGATGCTTAAGTGCAACATACTTACCAGTTACTATGGCGCATTTTATGTTGTATTCGCAGACTCTGTTAAAGGAAACTTAATAGCAATGCAACAGCAGCAGCAGCAGAAGCAATAGCAGCAGGCAAAGGATAAGTAAAAGAGCTGCATTTTATATTTTGCAAAAATTATATAAAAAAATAATATATTTGCGCATTTCGTATGTCTTTTATGTTTTCCATCTTATGCTCTTTCTCTCTCTCCCTCTCTGTGTCTTTCATTGGGGAATTCTTTCATAAAATTAATTTATATTCATAATTTTTCTTTAGCTTTTGCTTTTGTCTTTTCATCTTTTTAATAAACTATGAAATGTCTCAATTTTCAATGTTTACACTTCTTTGCAAGTTTCAGTTTTTTTTTTTGTGTTCAACTTCTTTTCTTTAACACCGTCATACTCATGCTCAGCATGTCCTCTTCACTAAATATAATTGAAGTTAGTTCCATCATTATCATCATCATCATCATCATCATCATCAACATCGAAAGAACAATAACCATGACTGTGTGACACTTATGAGCATTTTGTGCTATTCTAACCACATAATAAACATAATCGTAATAATAATATTCAACACATTACCATCATTCTCACCATCAACTCACCATCATCGTCATCTCATTATGAACACATCAGCCATATTAGCATTATAATAATTACTAACTTGAGCCTAATAAAGATAAAACATTATTAAAATCAAGTCTAAACGACACAAAGGTGAGATTTTTACAAAACAAAAATGTGTGTGAAAAATGATGAGGGCACTTGGAAGTTTCTGTGACATACCGCATTCTAAAGTTTGCTTCTAAAAGCTGCTAAAGTCAACAACAACGGAAATGTAGTTTTTAGTGTGTATAAAATAAAATAAAATAACTCCTAGATGAACTGTAACTTCGTTATTTATTTAGAGCTTCCTCTATAACACGATTGACCACGAACCGAATACGAATTGTAGAAAAATATTGAATTTCTGAGCTAAGTCAATAACCCAAAAACAATTAAACATTTCAGCGAAATGTGAAAATGATAAGAACGAAGCTCATTTAATAAAATAATATTAAAATGACTCTTTGCAAATGCTTCAAATTGAATATTACGACCCTCTGCGAAGGTCTGCTCTTCTCTTACCTTAAATGTGAAAGTAAATGACTTAATTCTAACTCCAGAGAATGTGAGAGTAGATAGCAAATGCAAAGAATTTAACAAATATATTCGCAGATCACTTGGTCTTGTGATTTGGATGTAAATCAAGACGATAGATAAGTGCTGTCTAATAGTCCTCTTAATAAAGCGTGATCCATTTCGAGGTTCCCTACTTTTTTAAAGAAAAAAACACAGAAAATTCAAATTGAATGGGGAATTTTTATTATCATTTTGAAGAACATTCTTTGACATTTATTTTTTTAAGATTATATCTTTCAAATGTTGGCCGCGGCTACGTCTCAGATGGTCCATCCGTTGAGTCCAATTTTCGATGACTCGTTCGAGCATTTCGACTGGTAACTGGCGAATGACAAGCGTGATGTTTTGCTCCATGGCCTGAATCGAAGCGGGTTTGTCCGCATAAACTTTAGACTTTACACATCCCCACAGGAAAAAGTCTGAACGGTGTGATATCACACGATCTTGGTAGCCAATCGACCGGCCCAAAACATGAAATTATCTGCTCACCGAAGTATTCTCTCAATAAATCCATTGATTGATGCGATGTATGGGAAGTGGCGCCGTTTTGTTGAAACCAAATGTCGCCGAGATCACTAGCTTCAATTTTAGGCATCAAATAGTCGGATATCATGGCACAATAACGGTCGCCATTGACGGTTACGTTCTCACCGGCATCATTTTTGAAGAAATATGGATCGATGATTCCACCGGCCCACAAACCACACCAAACCGTTGTTTTTTCTGAATGAACTGGCAGCTGTTGAATCTCTTCAGGTTGCTCTTCGTCCCAAATGCGGCAATTTAGCTTGTTTACATACCCATTGAGCCAGAAATGGGCCTCATCGCTGAACAAAATTTGGCTCGAAAACGTCGGATCTTCTTGGAACTTTTCAAGAGCTCATAGAGCGAAGCGATGTCGCTTGGGAAGGTCGGGCGTCTTCAGTGCTTACACAAGCTGTATTTTGTACGCTTTCAATTTAAGATCTCGACGTAAAATGCGCCAAGTCGTTCGATAAGTCAGTTTGAGTTGCTGCGAACGGCGCCGAATCGACTCTCCACGGTCTTCGTGTACACTCTCAGCTACGGCCGCTATATTTTCTTCACTGCGTGCTGGATGTGTTCTATTCGGTCGAATATTATCCAATAATGAATGCTGGATCTCAAGATGGGTGATGGTGTTGCCAATAGTACGCTCAGTAGGCCGATTATGTTGACCATAAGTTCAGCGAAGTGTACGGAACACATTCCTCACAGAACGTGAATTTTCGTAATAAAGTTGAACGATTTGTAAACGTTCTTCAGAAGTAAGACTTTCCATGATGAAATGCCAAACAATACTAAACAAAAATAACATGACAGCATGGCACGACTCACACGTGATCTATCAAAAAAAAAAGGCTATTGAAAAAAGTATGTCTACTTGGATCACCCAATAGATAGCCATTGTCTTCGAAGTATAATTCATCGTGTTGGTTTTTTTTGTTTTTTTTGGTAAGCCAGGACCTTATTGAAAGCATGACAAACACTGAGATGATCGAAATCAAGTGGGGTCTCTAGAATCACAATGCATTCTAAAATCTAAGAAATATTGTAAAAAGATGTCATAGCGCATTCCCTTATATTATACATACTCTTTTATGATGCATGTACTTCTCTTCGTATTTACCTTTAATAAAATCAGTCATCATTTGTGGTCATAACTACACTCTATGGATTATAGCATATAGCATAAGTGTAGAACTGCAAAGTGTTTTCTAATGAAACCGAACAAAAAGCTGTCGAACTTTCTTTTGAAACTTGGAAGAAAAGATGTTCACAGGACATAATCCATCAGGCCACCATATGGCCAACATAGGTATCATTGGAAATCCAATATGTAAATCTTGTTTGGGGGGTAGGACAGCACAGAGCATTTCCTCTATGTTTGCCCTGCCTTCGCTCGATCAAGATTGTGCATCTTTGGCTCTGATATAATGAGAATTGATAAATATACCGTTATTGTTAATTGCAATATTTGTATGTTTTTAAGTAAATCATTTCATCTAGCATATATTCCATACAGGTTGCAACTTATGTGAGCTTCTGCTAACCAGACAATCATTTCAAACAAACGTCATAGTAATCATTTAAGCCACATACTCAACAGTGCTGGTCACGATTTTTCGGAAATTTTTATTCTAGGCATTTACTTATGAGAAAATTATGTGTAATATCGACAACTCAAAGTACAGACAGATATGATCCTAATGATTTTCAATCACAGACATGTTCATTAGGATGGCTGTCAGTTTCAGAAAGAATATTTCTCATAGCTCGCAGATGCTCATACTCGATTTGATAAATAAAAGAAAAACCATAAGATGAAAATATATAACCAACTCCCAATAATTGTGTACAATATATTCAACATTTCGCTATTAAAATCATATTTTTTATAAATTTACTCCTAGCACTTCGAAAGCTATTTTTCAGAGGGGTAGAATATATTGCCAAACCTATTCAATTTGCTCCATCATATTTGCCCACAAATTAATTTCGCGTTCAACACATTATTGCCCATATATTTGGACAACACCTTAATGCACATGCATACATGGGCATAGCGCAGCATATCCTTTGGAATTGTAATATCATCTCAGGCGAAATGAGATCATAGAATGGGTAAAGAATATGGACAATATACAAAAAAAAAAATGAAATATTAAAGTGATAATCTACGTTTTGTATTTCCGCATCAGCAAATTTTTTATTGAATGTTGTCACCTCCCCCTCTCTCTCCCTCTCTCTTTTTCACACAATTTCAATTGATAGTCAACATAGTAAACATATTGAACACGTACACATGTAACGTTGCATATAACAGCAGACATCGTGTGTCTATGAGTGTGAGTACATACATATGTCTGAGAGTAGAGACTATGTAAAATCGTATGTAAAATTCGCTTATTGCTGTTTTTGTGAGAAAATCAAAGCACGTAATTTTTGTTAAATATTTTTGACTTGGTTAGCTGATTCGATGTATGCTGAACTGTTGACGTTAACTTAATGATGGTGGCTCACAGCAATAGTTAGACCAGCAACGGCAACATCAATAACAACAACAACAACAACAACAACATTGCTAACATCAACCAATGAAGCAATAAAGTATGAGTTGCAAAATATGATGGCTACAACAGCGAGAGCAATAGTGGCCAATTTAAATTGTCATTTCATGTTCAGCGGTGATGATACAAATATATACACACACACATGCACACATACATATAGTATAAAAGTGCTGTCACCGAACACCCAACTTGAGGCAATGCGACACTCTTTTCACTCGCTGACTGCCTGACTAACTGACTGACAGGTTAATTGGGTAGGGCACGTATTGGTGGTGTCATTAATGGCTATCCTATATAAATTATATATATATGTATGCTCATATATATATATATGTATAATAACGATGCTTGTCCCTTTGTTGCATTGTCTGCATTTTGTTGCACGCTTCAACTACTATATCATCATTATAGTAGTTGGTAGTGCTGGCCAGTAAAACATGAAAAGAATGACTTATAATGTCAGTTGATGTTGTAAGTGCATCATAAGCAACAGCAGATAAATATGTAGAGAGAAGAACCGTTGCGGCCGACATCAGCAGTCGTCTACTTGTCTACTTTGTGGCCAATAAAGCAGCAACACATGTTCCCATATACAAGTAATTGTACTGTAATATTGCTGTAAGCATGGCATGGTGTATACGTCTTATTTTTCGTATTCCTTTCTTCTTCGATATATTCTTTTAATAATTACATATAGAATATATATATAAACTATAATTAGATGTTGGTTATACCATGTCATATATATATATATATATATATATATATATGAAGTCAACCTTTTGCTAGAATGCATTACAAGGAAGACATCATGATATCCAGACAACATGACGTATGAGTATTATTAATTGGCTAATAATAAATGTTAAGTATACGTAATGTACATATTTAGTTAGTCTCTTCTTACGTACCTATGTATATATTTTGTAAGATAAGACATTTATTTTAGTATGCTGTTGGTTTTTTTTTTTTTTTGTTATTGCTATTATGGCGTTTTTCTTTCCCAACATCTGTTAGAGAGTCATATTATTGATTTACTTACGAATTACATATTATACTTCCATGACACATGCTACCACCGCGACTAGACAATGTATTTTACGTGACCGTATAATAAGTATTTGTTGGAAATGCTCGGGTAATACAACATATGTGACGTGCATTTGCAAGTACAGTTTTTTTTATAACATTGTTATAAATACAATATTAAAATTTCATTCAACTTTATCCAGCATCCACAAAAACTAGTGATGGTTAAGTAATTTTGATTTTAAATTTTCACCAAGTAAATGAAAAATTGTAGCAATCTTACACATAGAGCTTGACAAAATCAACGCAATATTAAGAAAATTGAAAATAGTGACATATTAGTAGTTATACAAGAGAAGCCCACATACATATATATACTAAATAGGACACCTATATGTCCAAAAATACATGTATTCCACTGGTTCTCCTAAATCGACATTTGTTACTCAATCACCATTATGTGCATCATCATTATTATCCATATTACTACGAACAGAATCATCATCTTCTTAATGCCATGTTTATGTTACCACAATATAATGACACAATAATCGATGAACATGACATTTAACAAATAAAAAAAGGAAAAAAAAAATTACACAGACCTCTACCCTAATTTTCTGAGAAAAGTATAAATCCATATGTACCTAAACTCAAGCTCATAATCCATATCTGTCTACAGCCGAGTTTTGGGTAAGTGTAAGTATGTGGTTAACATATAGCACATAGCGATCAAACGACCAATCGACCAAAAAACTTCTTATATAGTTGATTGTAAGAATTTATTTTTTTTTTTTTTTTTGTTCTTAAAATGTATAAAAATAATATCGACAACCACAAAACTTTCATTTTATACGATATGTTGCCAAGTAAAGTTGACACGTCTCTAAATGAAATTGTCAACATATGTATATATGTACATATATTGCATGTATATATACATGAGAAGCATATGGAACCATACTCTTGCTACTTTATATTTATATAAATGAATGTGTGAAAAAAAAAAATCACATTTAGGAAATTGCTGTTTATTTCTTTTTGTTGTTTTTTTGGTTTTATAGTAGTTTATTCGAAAGAATTTCTTACTCTCATTGGCACCGCATGATGCCGGTTAGTATAGTGTGATAAAATGAGTTTATATATATGTATATATATATATTGTACAACAATATATAAATGTGCCATTGTGTACATATATTTCGTATATAACATAACATAAATATGTCCTTACTCAAGGATAAAGAGGAAATTAAGTGTTGACCATTTGTGTTTTGTCTTCTTCATCTTCTTCTTCTTTGCATGCTTGCTGATTCTTTACAACTACCCTACATACTAACAGTTGTTAGAATTATCTGTAAATATATGAATATATGTTTTAATACGATAAATGCTTGAGTTTATGTATTGGAAATTTCTAAAGCAATAACTGAATTCCACTATTGTAACCATTTGGTTACACTTGGTAATTAAAATGTGTTTCTATTTCAATTAAAATAAACTACTTTTTTAAATATGGCCTTTAAAATGTGATTCCAGATAGAAATACATCAGATTATAAATACTTGTAAAGAATAAAGAAAAAATTACGATTAATATTGTAATTAAAAATATGTTAACAATGTTCAATGATCCACTGTTTCTTAACATGCATATGTCTGGTAGAGAAAATATCATTTTATTTACCTATATCTACTTACTTACTTACTTATGTGGCCATAACAACCGAATATCGATTTAGGCCGAAAATAACATGCTTCGCCAGCCATCTCTGTTCTTCGCTAGCTGGCGCCAGTTAGAAATTCCAAGCGCCGTCAGGTTCTCCAGTACTTGGTCTTTCCACCGGAGGTTTGGTCTTCCTCTTTTGCGTCGTCCTCCAGCGGGTTCCGAATATAACACCTTCTTAGCTGGAGCGTGTTCTTCCATTCGCTCGACATGACCTAGCCAGCGCAGCCGCTGGATTTTGATGCGCTTTACTATGTCAATATCGGCATACAGATCGTACAGCTCATGGTTGTACCTTATTCGGTACTCGCCACCAAAGCAAATAGGTCCAAAGATCTTGCGTAGGACTTTTCTCTCGAAAACTCTAAGTATTCGCTCATCCGAGGTGGAAATTGTCCAGGCTTCAGCGCCATATGTTAGGACAGGCATGATGAGAGACTTGTAGAGTGTAGTTTTCGTTCTTCGAGAGAGGGCTCGACTTCTCAATTGCTTACCCAGCCCAAAGTAACACCTGTTAGCAAGAGTTATCCTACGCATGATCTCCAAGCTGACGTCATTACTGCTGTTAATGCTGGTTCCAAGATAGACAAAGTCCCTTACTACTTCAAAAGCGTAGTTGTCAACAGTGACGTGCTGTCCAAGACGCCGGGACTCTTTGTTTGTTGACACTAGATACTTCGTCTTGCCCTCGTTCACCGTGAGACCCATCCGACCTATATCTATAGAGTCCAAAAAGACGTTAGTACCATAAAAAGTCAACCCTAAATCACCAAATATGAATTTTCGAGCTGTTCGTAATAGAAACAAATTTATGTTTAGAATTTGTCTACTTGTGAAATCTTAAAACTACAAAATCTAAATTTTTACTGTAAGTTTTTTCTAGTCATATGCATCTTTAAGACTCTATTGGCATTGGTTGTTCACTTTCATGCCATCTACTATACTAGGCAATACTGTTATTCAGTATATAACCCTAACCTTAATCGATTAATAAATTATTGCTTGCTCGCATATTAGTAATGATTCAACTGCTACATCATCAGCAATAATAACTTCGATTCAATTTTGAAGTATGAAGAATCGTTAACCCATTTCACTGAGTGTTATTGATTTTTGTTCACATGTTTATATACATGTTTACAATGACAATTGTAGCTTTAATGATGTTGCCTATGATACTATGTAGCGTATCTTCTGGTGAATACTAATAGATTGACTCTTTTGTTTTAATATACTATTATTCGTTTATTTGGATAAAATTTGGATAAAATACAAAACAAAAAAAAAAATAAATTAAAAATAAATTAAAACTTTAAACTAAATATAAAGCTAAATGTAAAATATGCGTCTATAATGCTGATACTAATCTAATTTTTACATTGAAATATCACATGAAAATTTGTCACGGACTTGTGTTCTTAATAAATTTTCATTGAATTGAATTGAGTGTGAGTATGTCAACATTTATATACAGGGTTAGGCGATTGATATGTTACCTATTTAAGCGACCATATCTTTTTTGTGTGAAATTATTTTTTATTGATTCAAATTACAGAAATTGTAGAAATAATCAAAATTTCAAAATCCATTCACTCTAGCTCCATGTGGCCACCTTTTGCCTTAACTATGGCCTTCAAACGGTTAAAAAATGAATTGCACTCTTCACGAATGTAATCTTTCGGTATTTTGGCTCATTCCCGATCAATAGCTTTCTTTAGCTCATCCATACTGATATATTTTTTAGTCCTCACCTTGCTTTCCAAAATGGCCTAGATGGAATAGTCCATCGGATGTCCATCTGGCGAATTCGTAAGCCATTGTGTGGACGAAATGAAGTATGAAACGTGATTTTTTAACCATTCTTGGTTCATTCACACCAGCTTTATGAGACGGTCCGAGTCTTGTTGGAACGTCCATGATCTGCGACCGAAATATTTGCGTGCCTACAGCTCTAAAGCCCACAGCTCCAAAACATTTTCCACGACAATAAATCGCATTGACTTTGACACCAGGCTCGAGGAAAATAATTAGAGAGCGTCTGTTTTCAGTTCTTTGGCCATTTTATTACCACTACAACGTGGATTTCGTTCAAGTTGAGCCTTCTCTTTCCGAACCATCTCTGGTGATGTCCACCACCATATCGTTTGGCAATGTTGTCTGTACCTTTGTAACGATTTATGATACGATACACAAACATTTTAAGGTGTTTGAGCTCACGAACAATAACTGGTTGTGATTTTTCTGCCAAATATAACGCAATCACACTATTACGTTTGAATTCCATTTCGAATAACTTTTATTCTATAAAACTTAGACTCAAATGCTTGTGGTAGTTTGTAAACAATACGTAATTAGCTGCTATTGGCATGGTATTTCACGTAGTTGGCAATACCAGTTTGACAGATATAAATGTATGTAGTTGGTAACACTTTAATTGGCTAACCCTGTACTAACAATATTATATATGTATATCAAATACTACCAACTACATAACCCACCCATGGAGAAGATGAGAACTTGTACTACGATTTAGCTTTAGGACTGCTTTATGTTGATGTAGCATCAAAACTAAAGGAGAATGAAAGAGTTATACGATAAAGAATAACTTTCTGTGGAACTTTTTAAACTATTGTGATACTTTGATTTATTTACTGAATTCTGCCAACAAGTCGTATTCTTAACACAATTTGACCTGATGCTATTACAACTAAATTCTCCTAAATATTGCGCCTAATAGTCATTTCATGCGAATTCACTGCCGAGATTATTCAACTGTATAGATTTTATTTGTATAGTTTTTGAACATAAATAATTCCAATGTAGTACGTTGCTAACCTGGTTACTTGCGATTTTTTGAGAATTACTCCCCAGGTTTTATATATAAAATTTTTATGAATTAATTATCGAACTAATTTAAAGAAGACCACATGTTATGAAATTATAACTATTTATTAATAAATTGCTTAAAAAAAATTATTTAATGCAATAAAATCTTAGAATAATAAAATAACAATTTTATATGAAAAACCAAAAGGACCCTGTGCAGCTAGAAAATTGACTCCTGTGAACACTTTCATTTGAGATTGCGATTGTTGAGATTCTAAATGATTTAACAAATCATACATCTCTCCCAAGAACCTCAAATCCAAATTTGATTCAATTTACTTTAATGAAATATATATTATTTTTGAACCAAACAACATTATTATCAAATTATTTGTTGTAAACTAGTGTACATACACGATTTTCCAGATATAGAAAAGTGTACTCACATTCATGTATATTTATATATATGTGATCTTATAAAATTGTACAACTTTATACAACAAAATATATGTATTACATACCTCTACGTATGTAAATATATTGTATATATGAAAATCGAAAAAAATGCCCCTTTCGAACAAGGTGAATAACAGCAGCAGCACCAGCAGCAAAAGTCTAGTATTTTCGAGTTGCAGAAAATCGAAATTGAAAAATAAATGTTACAAACTACTACTACTACTATCGTACTATTGCTACATACTAGAATCAATTGAAGGAATTGACATTTTGCATCTCAAAGTCAACAACTATAATATATTCACACTTATTATAAAGATACTCATTGTATAATATTGTATGTATGCACAATCACTTTACAACGGAAATGAAAAATCAAATTGAAAATGTAACAAACTCTAACGTCAACATACACATACATTTATAACCATCAAATGATTCAATATCGTAGTAATACAAATGCATTTGAATATACCCTATAGTAGTATGTGAGTACTTCAATATACCTACATATATATATGTACTTATGCACATATTTGTATATATGTATATGTACCATATATAGAATGTTTCGAGATATGCAATGTCAATATAAACTGATTTCTTCGTTGATAGCCCGTCACTTGTAATTTTGCATGTGCATGTACATTTGTCGATATATTCACAAAACAAAAAGCCAGGTTGGAAAGTTTATTTTTATTTATTTTGGGGCATATGCTTAAGCAAACACAGGTAAACAATTTATTTATTTATTTGTTTTTTTTTTTTTTTTTGTGCAGAAAAAAAGAATATATAACAAAAAATTCCATCAATATGTAGATTTATACTAGAAAGCATTCTAGTATATCAACCAGGTCAATGTCTTTACCATTGCCATTTTCATAATATCAGAACTTAATATATATTTTTTCACTTCAGAGGTTTTTGACAATAATTTCTTAATCTAATAATTTTGTTATTTGCTTCATTTTTCCAATGGCAACATATAAACCAATTCGAAGATACATTCATATGTATATAAACATTTCAATTGTAATATGTTCTATATATACTTGAGTGAAAATGTTCTTGTTGTCACTTCAAACATATTTGTAACTATCTGATTCAAGATGGTATATACACATATCTATTCATATACGATTTCGTCTATGTAGACAAATTCTAATTAATAAATTAATACAATCTTCTCAATCTATTTAATACATATTGTATGTAAATGTTGAATACAGTCATCAACTAAAACAATGTATAGACACTTTGTCATTGTAAAATCTTGAGAAATGTTGCAGCTGATTTACTAGATTAGCAAAATATTCCATATCAAAAGTGATTAAACATATACATGTACATTAGGGAGGGTCAAATTTTATTTGAAGAATTTTTTTTTTTAGTAAAAAATAAAGAAATTACCTATGATTTTAAGTATATTTGCTCAAGAAATCGTGAATTTAAAAAAAAATTCACAATTTTCAACATAAATTATATTACAATTTATTTTAAAGTAAGTCTATTCACAGACAAATGGAAAAGAAGACTAAGTACAAATGGAAAAGTGTTACCATTTCGAAGACCAAAAAAATCTCTAAAAAAAAAACTGATCTCATAATGGCAGATGTGTTTAAATTTTAGAAGAAATAATTCCACATTCATCCACATCCACATTCTAAGATTTAATGCATATAGCTTTTAATAGATTACCAAAGTGTCAATGAAAAAACTACACTGTTACTCTTACACTCAACATACATTACTAATATATGTATTTAGGGTACATGAGCAGCTGATATCTGCCATTTAGTTGAATATTCTTAAATGTAAATGAAAATTAAAAAAAAAACAAACAAAAAGTAATTACATGAAGAGCACAATGGTAGGGTCAGTTTTGCACCACCACACACTCAGCCATATATGTACATACAAATTTGCATATAACTATATTTGGATATCTATTTATATATGTAAGTACATACTATATGATGTGTTTGAATACATTCTTCATTAATTAAATGTTCTCTCATTTTCGATGAAATGCACAAAGGATATTAAATTAACTAGCAACGGATGCAACTATTTATCTACAAATATATATCATAATACCTCCTCTGTCTACACCACATACTAATTAAATACACAGGAATACAAGGAATAAGGACATGTGACCACACATTGATGTTTAAATAAATTGCTTAGTGTATAGATAGATGCTTGAGATAAAAAAAGGAGATATATGCTTATACAATATTTGTTTCTTCTTCTTCTCTTGCTTATGTAAATATTTTAGGAATTGAATTTTCATATTTGCAAAATAAACGAAACTTTAAAGTTAGCTTCTCAATCAAGAAAAATACTAATGATGAGGTAGACCGAAATCCATCTGAAATTGTACTATTAAATACAAATATTATTTAATTGTACTTTTTTACATTTTAAATGATTTTTATATAAATATTAAACCAACTTTAGCATTTTTAAATAGAATAGTGAATGATGAATAGTGAATAATTAATAAAATTAGGTTTGCAATTCTTCCGGCAGTAACAATTTGATCTGAAAAAGTTTCTAAAAGAGCTCTATGACAAAGCCCGGAATTAGTGACGTCACAAAGTATTCTGCACGTTCGGAATCGGCTAATATAAGTAGGTCCCTTCTAATGCTGTCCAAAATTTAACACACACAACAGTACTGGAAGAGAAGTTCAGCCAAAGGTCCCTTCGTGGACTAAAGTGCCACACATTAACAAGAATTTTTTTATTTTTATCTCAATAAATGCGAAACAAATACATAAAAAATGCTTATCCCAATGAGATGATTTACGTTTTAATTTTTAGTGAAGTGAAAAACATCAGCTAATGTTTATTATACATGTTTATCAAATGGTATGAAAAGTATTGTAAATGTTGCTGCAACATTGTATCATTATATAAGATGCATGTTTAGATCGATGCACAGCCATATAAATAGTTTGAGTATATTTTTTTCGAGTATAAAGGAGAGCGGGATTTCCCAAAATATTGATTTTCTTATTTTTTTTCAATTTACAATACAATTTGAACAATAAAACAAATATTTACCACTTCAAAGGTACATACCTCGCCCATAGAAATCGTTTAAAATTGTCAAATAAAATAAATGTTCTAATATAAGTCGGTCCCTTCTAAAGCTTTCCAAAATTTAACACACAGAACAGTAGTGGAAGGGAAGATCAGCCAAAGGACCCTTCGACGACTAAAGTGCCACAAATTTTTTTAATTTATTTAATGTTAGCTCAGTAAATGCGAAACAAATGCATAAAAAATTCTTATTCCAATCAGAAGATTTACGATTTAATTTTTAGTGAAGTGAAAAACATCAGCTAATGTTTATTATACATGTTTATCAAATGGTATGAAAAGTATTGTAAATGTTGCTGCAACATTGATTCATCATATCAGATGCATGTTTAGATCGATGCAGGGCCATATAGTTTGAGTGAAGACAATGGCATATATGTATTTTTTTCGAGTATAAAGGAGATCTAGATTTCGTCATTTTAAATTTTTTGAATTTTTAATATAATTTGAATAAGAAAACGAATTTTGACATACCTCGCCCATAGAATGGGTTTAGAATTGTCAAAAAAAATAAATATTCGAACGATATGAAAAAATATATGAATATTTTCATTTTGTAGCTAAAAGTATGTATTACAACATTTACGGAAGATACTATAGAGTTACTATATGAAAACAAATCTAAAGCAATTAATAAACTTTCCGAATATACTTAGAAAATCAATCTATCATCGTTCAATAGAATTTCATAAATTGAAGTTTATTATTAAATTCTTTCTTTTATTGTTCTGCTGAATACTAAAACTTTCTTTTGCATAAGAAAATTTGTGCAACAATATGATTTCAAAATAAACATTAAAATCGTCCATCTACTATTGTTACAATAGCAGATGGAACAATTCAAACAACCACCAAAACAATATATCCTCGATGTTAATAATACTACTGCCATACATATGGCAAAAAACACATTCAAATACACATCATCAATGCAACCAATCAAAATGTTTACTAAAGGACTACTACTCTCAGACACTTATAAACTCAGAGTATGCAAAAACTTTGATGAGAATCGAACAAATGAATGATAGCTAAAGGCTATTTTACTTTATATATATATATATATAGTAGAGGTATAAGTACTATAATATAGTCTCTGTTGGTGCAATATGTCTATAGCATACTTAACGCGTTTCTCATTCTTTTACCATCACACCACACAACTCTCTAATAGAGACGAACACTCAAACACACAGAAATACCCACAAACATGCACATACATACAGTTGAATGCATTTTGAAGATGTTTAATTTCAAAGTTTCTACCACAAAAAGGAATAACGCTTTTGTACTATATTTTTTATTATGGTATACAAGTTTGGATGTCGTGGTTTGGGTATGTAACTCATCATTCATTCGCCAATTTTACCGGCAGCAAAAACATAAGCATCATATACAATATATGATAGATATTATATTTTGCAGCAATCACAATATCATTGGCAACAATGTTGTTAGTAAATATTTAGTATTACCAATTGCCAACTGCTATTGATGGAGAAGTTTGTATTAGTGTGTGTCTTGTATGTGTATTTCATGAACACTGTAACACCATAAGGTTTGGTGATATATAAAAGTTCAAAATTACACGAAATGCATGATTCTGTGGTACACATTAATTTTAAATCTATTAATATTCCTTTTACATATTTGCTATTAGCTAAAAGTAGATTTGGGATTCCTGAGACTGCTTGAAAAATTATGAAAAGTAATAAAACTCAAACTACACCAATATGTAACTGTGTACAACTTAATTCGGTCCGTTTTCAAAAGATGGCTGTCATATGTGGTTGACATAAACAGCTGATTTTTGCTTTGTTGGAAAGCTTGTTTACATACTACAACCAAGCCTGTTACAATCTTTTTACATACCTACCTACGAACACTCCATAAATCGTTAATAATTCAACGTACCAACATCATACAAACCATACCATACCATGCTTCTTCTCCTTATTGCCGTCATACAATTATATCATGTAGATGTATATACACATACACATACTCAGTCAGTAGTCAGTCGTTATGACGACAGAGAAAAGAGAAACAATCAAATGAATTTTCACTGAACGTAAAATGTAGCGTCATAGGAATTTTACACTATATGATTCCTAAATGCTTTATACATAGATATGTACTAAAGGTGCATGATTTGCCAACGTAAGGTATGAAAACCAATCAACGCTTGATCGAGTAAGTCGTAACCCAAACTACTATTTGACATGATCTTGCTGAATTTTTGGATCGGCCCGTTCGAGTAGCTTGCTACCCTAACGAGTGCTCTTATAGTTGCGCTTGCATTAATTTGCTCGGCGGGTATAAGTAGTTCTTACTTTAAGCGAGGCTCTCAATATTCGACCGCTCGTTTAAGGTAGTCGCCTGGGAGCCCTGAGCTCTGCCAACCAACCAACCGCTTATACCAGGAGTAACCATCCGCCACCCTGTTGGTTGTTCCTATATAGTACTATAAAAAGGTCCCCCTCTACTATGTTTGAGGTCAAGGTGAGGCATATAGGAGACCCCTGTATCAGGATACCCTACACAACTATCAGTCGCTTGGAGACTTCTGCTGAGGCAGATCTACCGGACAACTGATTTGTTAGGTGCGACCAGGTGGCACTGGTCAAAAAATTGTAAGGAAGAAAAAAAGAAGAAGAAGAAATGAAAAATAAAAATAAGAACATAAAACAAAGTAATAGTAGTACCATCAGTACCGAGCCGAACGCTATTCTAGTGTCGATGAAGTGATTGCCAATAAGCAATCGTGCGGAATTCGATCCTCCTACTACAACAAGAGTTTTTACGTTGTCCTCTTGTTTGACACTGGCTGACTGAATAATACCACAGCTGGGAAACAAAAGGCACGCGTTACATGCTGTGACATTTGTCAATCATATTTTGATCTTGAGTTTTAAATATCAATATTTTTTATTGCATCGAAAATGGGGGAAAATGGAAAATCTAAAATGGTGTTAAATAAAGTATTATTGGATAATAATTGGATTAAAAATAAAATAAATAAATATGTGGCACTTGAAGTCCCGAAGGTCTCATTGGCCGAGCTTCTCTTCCATTACGGTTGTGCGTGTTTAATTTTTAGACAGTATTAGAAGGGCGAAAATCTCCTCGGTTAGAGGTTGTGCGTTGGGTTTGGGACCCGCCACATAAAAAACCCCCCCAATGAAAAAAACAAATATGCCTCGGAGAAGGACTACCGTTTTTGTTGATGACCCCCGCAAACGAAAAAAGGACCACGATTTACGGATATGCACCTGGAATGTCCGATCCCTTTATAGGGAGGGTGCCTCTATCCAGCTGGTTGATGTCCTCGAAAAATATAGAGCTGACATCACCGCTCTCCAGGAAATGCGATGGACAGGACAGGGCTGCTCCAAAAGAGCGTCCTGTGACATCTACTACAGTTGCCATGCTGAAAGGCACGAATTAGGATGTGGATTTTTGGTCAGCAAGAGACTACGACATCTTGTCTCGCAGTTCACGCCTGTGAACGAACGGCTGGCCACAATCCGCATCAAGGCAAAATTTTTCAACATCAGCCTTATATGTGCCCACGCTCCGACGGATGAGAAGGACAATGTGACCAAGGAGAGCTTCTTTCAGCGCCTCGAAGAAGCTTATGACCGCTGCCCCCGCCACGATATCAAAATCGTGCTTGGCGACTTTAATGCCAGGGTGGGCAAGGAAGGTACCTTCGGTCCAACTGTCGGAAAATTCAGCCTCCACCAAAACACCTCCGATAACGGAATGAGGCTGATTGACTTCGCCGCAGCACGAAACATGGTAATTGGTGGTACCAGATTCCAGCATCTCGACATCCACAAAGCGACATGGCTGTCTCCAGATCATCGTACAAGAAACCAAATTGATCATGTGTTGATTGACGGAAGGCATGCTTCCAGTGTGATGGACGTGAAATCGATCCGTGGTGCCAACATCGACTCGGATCACTACCTTGTTGCAGCTAAGGTGCGCACACGCTTATGTGTCGCAAATAACAAGAGAAGTCCCACACAGAGAAAGCTCGACGTCAGTAAGCTGCAATCACCAGAGACAGCAGATGCATTTTCCACTCGACTATCGGATCTGCTTATGCAGAACACTCCCCCACTTGATGATACATGCGCACGGTGGACACATATATCCCACTCCATGACTACTGCTGCCGAGGAGGTAATCGGTTACTACCGGCCTCTGAGGAATGAGTGGTATGATCAGGAGTGTCGCGACGCTACCGCAGAGAAAGACGCCGCCTACAGAAAAACCCTGCGTGCAGGCGTAACGCGA
This sequence comes from Megamerina dolium, assembly GCA_963854835.1. Classification (NCBI taxonomy): domain Eukaryota; kingdom Metazoa; phylum Arthropoda; class Insecta; order Diptera; family Megamerinidae; genus Megamerina; species Megamerina dolium. The sequence goes on from OY978525.1 coordinate 108,861,531, forward strand.
GCTGTTAAGGAGCGGTATAGAGAGAAAAGGAGTGCAGAGAGACGTCTTTTCAGGCGCAAGAAGAGGGAGTTGGAAAGACGCGAGTGTGAGGAGATAGAGATGTGTACCGACAAGAATGAGACTCGAAAATTCTTTGAAAAGATCAAGCGCCTGAGTGGAGGTTTAAATCCCGGAGCCTCTTCTTGTCGTGATGGAAATGGGAATCTGGTTACGGATGTCCAGAGTGTACTGAGCCTATGGAGGGAACACTTCTCCACGTTACTGAATGGCGATGCTACGAACAATTCCGCCAGTGGAGGAGAATGCCCGATAACCCCAATTACAGATGATGGTGTTGATGTTCCACCACCCGACTATGACGAGGTTGAAACGGCCATTTTAAGGCTGAAGAACAACAAAGCTGCAGGTGCTGATGGCCTGCCTGCCGAGTTGTTTAAGACCGGAGGCGATGAGCTGCTCACCCGCATGCACCAGCTCATAAGCAGAATATGGTCGGATGAAAGCATGCCTGATGATTGGAGGCTCAGTGTTCTCTGTCCTGTACATAAAAAAGGAGACCCCACAATTTGCGCCAACTACCGTGGAATAAGTCTCCTGAGCATCGCGTACAAGATTCTATCGAGCGTACTCTGTGAAAGATTGAAGCCTATGCTCAGCAACCTGATTGGACCTTATCAGTGTGGCTTCAGACCTGGTAAATCCACCATCGACCAGATTTTCACACTGCGCCAAATCCTGGAGAAGACCCAAGAAAAACAGATCGACACACACCACCTATTTGTTGATTATAAAGCCGCTTTCGACAGTCCGGTAAGGGATTACCTCTACGCAACAATGTCTAAGTTCGGTATTCCTGCAAAGCTCATTCGACTTTGTAGAATGACACTGCATAACTCCCGTTGTGCAGTGAAAATTGGGAAGGACCTCTCCGCACCGTTTAATACCGAACGGGGTTTCAGACAAGGTGATTCGTTATCGTGCGACTTCTTCAATCTTATTATGGAGAAAATAATACGAGCTGCTGATCTACGACATAATGGCACTATCTTCAAAAAAAGTGTCATGCTGTTAGCGTATGCCGACGATATTGACATAATCGGCATGAACACGCGAGCAGTCAGTGCAGCATTCTCAGAGTTGGAAAGAGAGTCGCGTCGGATGGGTCTCACGGTGAACGAGGGCAAGACGAACTATCTAGTGTCAACAAACAAAGAGTCCCGGCGTCTTGGACAGCACGTCACTGTTGACAACTACGCTTTTGAAGTAGTAAGGGACTTTGTCTATCTTGGAACCAGCATTAACAGCAGTAATGACGTCAGCTTGGAGATCATGCGTAGGATAACTCTTGCTAACAGGTGTTACTTTGGGCTGAGTAAGCAATTGAGAAGTCGAGCCCTCTCTCGAAGAACGAAAACTACACTCTACAAGTCTCTCATCATGCCTGTCCTAACATATGGCGCTGAAGCCTGGACAATTTCCACCTCGGATGAGCGAATACTTGGAGTTTTCGAGAGAAAAGTCCTACGCAAGATCTTTGGACCTATTTGCGTTGGTGGCGAGTACCGAATAAGGTACAACCATGAGCATCAAAATCCAGCGGCTGCGCTGGCTAGGTCATGTCGAGCGAATGGAAGAACACGCTCCAGCTAAGAAGGTGTTATATTCGGAACCCGCTGGAGGACGACGCAAAAGAGGAAGACCAAACCTCCGGTGGAAAGACCAAGTACTGGAGAACCTGACGGCGCTTGGAATTTCTAACTGGCGCCAGCTAGCGAAGAACAGAGATGGCTGGCGAAGCATATTATTTTCGGCCTAAATCGATATTCGGTTGTTATGGCCACATAAGTAAGTAAGTAAGTAATTAGAAGGGACCTACTTATTTTAGGCGGTTCCGAATGGCAGAACCCTTGTAACATCACTTTTTCTGAGCTTTATCACAGAGTTCTTTTTAGAAGCTTTTTCATTTCAAGTTGTTACTGTCGGAAGAATTGCCAATTGCTTGCCGACAGGTGGGTACCGTTCGAAAGAAAAATCTTTTCGATATTAAATTTGTTATGCATCAGCCGGGGATTGAACTACACACCACCCACAATTGGATTAATTGGAAAAAAATCCCAGCAGAAGCGCATTGATTGCTTGTGGAACTTTACTGTGATTCTGCTCCAACAGAAAAATCATGCAAAGAGTGGTTTCGACGATTTCAAAGGTGGTGAATTTAGTGTTTTACGACAAACCTTTACCTGGTCAGTCAAAAAAGTTTGAAGATGAAGGATAGGAAGATTTACTGAATGAAGACTCGTGTCAAATGCAAGAAGAACTTTCAGATTCGTTGGGAGTCACTTAACAAGCAATTTCAAAACTTCTAAAATCCTTGGGAATGATTCAAAAGCAAGGACATTGGATGTCATTTGAGTTGAATCCATGAGATATTGTAAGGCGATTTTTCACGTGCCAATTGCTGCTGAAGAAATAAAAAAAGGAATTGATTTTTTTTGCATCGTATTGTAACTGGCGATAAAAACGTCGATCCATTAAGAAAATCTCAAGCGCAAAAAATCATTAACTTCGGTCAGCCATAAATATCAATTGCAAAGCGCAATATTCATACTACATATCTGGTAGGATCAACTGGATGTGATGTATTCCGAACTCCTGCAACCTAATAATACCATCACCGGAGATTGCTACAAACAGCAACTGATGCATATGATCCAAGTACGGCAAGAAAAATGACCGCAATATACTGAAAAACACAACAAAGTGATTTTGCAGCATGAAAATGCTCGATCTCATGTTGCAAGGCAAATCACAACATATTTGGAAATGCTGAAATGGGAGGTCCTACTCCACCTGCTTCGTTCTCCATCTGCGCCATCTGTTTACCACTTGTTTCGATCAATGACTCACGGCCTAACTGAACAGCACCTTCATTCTTTCGAAGAAATCAAAAATTGGGTAATTTCGTGGATCACATCAGAAGATGCATCATTTTTTCGATATGGTATCCGAAAATTAGCAGAAAGTTGGGAAAAGGATAGTAACTAGCGATGCACAATACTTTCAATAATGCATAAATTCATATTGTTATTGAAATAAACGCTTGAAAACAGCAAAAAATAAATAATTATTTCGCCATTAGGGCGAACATAAATGAATTCCATTGCAACTAGGTAGAATTTGATTTTTTTGAAATTTTAAATTATTTATGATTTAATCTAACATTTGTAAAATATTGAGATTATTCTTTTTAATTTCAAATATCCTAACTTTATGAATTTATAAATTCCTTTCATTCATTTGATTATTCCATTGTATAATTGAATATATCAAACTAATTGAATTATCTGTATTCATTCTGGAGGCTTATTGAGAAATTGCTAAAAAGTTGTCAAAAAGCAAATTGAAGAAGAAAATATTCATATGCAATAATTTGAAAATATGCACTCACATAAATAAATATTATGTAGCATTTGCAATGAATTCACATATACATTTACACATTTATATCAAGAGGGTCTATCAACGCTTATATATGTATAAATACATTATCTTGCATAATATGTACATATATATGTATATAAAACTCATCAGATGTTCATGAAACTTTATTAAAATATCTTCAAATTATACAATAATTCACTATATACATACATACGTGAACTTGCACATAAACTTCGACTACTCTAATCCCATACAAAATGTTATAATGTATAATTGTACATGTGTATGATTGATTGCTTTAACCAATTGTTTTTTTTATGATGATAATTATTTTTACGAATGATGAGTACAGGCAATGATTATGAGTATATTGCATTTTCAAACAGCTAACTTATTTCTCAAACTAATACTCAACAAAATATTTAATACGTTGAGCTGTGGGCAATTTAATAAGTAGCTCATATAATTATCTACTTATAACCAATGCATTGATCATTATCATAATTGTTGCATGAATCAATCAATTAATATGAAAGAGAAGACAAAAAAAAAACATTGAAAAATTCCAACAAGCAACAAAATATTGCGAATATTTCACTGTGGTATTTCTACTCAATATATGAATGCGCTAAAATTTCCTCTTTGGTTTTCTACTTTTTTTTCATAATAAATGGTTGAGAAGAAATTGTGTACATACGTAGTATTTGTTAAACGATGGAAGAGAAATGCGTTGGATGAAAATTGAAATCAATTTAAAATATTTCAGTTCATACTATACGAACATATATTTCACGAAGAATGCGATATGAGCTCTATGTGTTCAAGTATTGTATTATAACTACTTTAGATACATATAAATACAATACAATTATTGCAGATACACTATATGTAGCTGCATTATTCATATTGGTTGTATTGTAAAAATTTGGAATATCGCAAAGTTTATTACAATATAAACTTTGTCATTTACCACTTGCCATTGGTATTGAATTGGTATTGAATTAATTTGAGTCAAGCATATATATCATGGTATGTGGACGCGTGAAAGTAAAGAGCATTCGTGAGAAAGGCATATTGTGAAAATTTTAATAGTATTGACAGCTGATCACTACGATTGTATGTAAACTGATATTTTTTTTTTTTGTAGTATTACACTAAGCAACAGACAACCCAATGTTGGAACATATCCATATGGCATTTCTTATTCTTCAATTTTATATTTTAGCAAATCTAACAAAATGCCAAAATTTCATATCTCTAACTCTTATGTATATCACAATTTTATGCACAAGTTTTCAACTAAATTGCAATTCTTCTTTTTCTGGCAGAGCTCTACAAAATGGGTGTTTATTTCCAGAACACATCTGAAAGTGTTGTGTTCGCCCGGTTGGCTTGTTTGACAACACATTCGGTATTTGATAAGTTTTAAAACTTACTCTCAAAGGTGTAAATGCTTAAGTGTATCGGAAAGTATATGCTATAAGTAAAGGGTTTTCCATTAGGGACATAACAATTTTATCTATTAATAAAACACAGAAATATTTGAGATATTGAGTTCAAATTGATTGTGGATATGTTGCAAGCATTACGTTTTGTGAATGAAATTCGATTTCGTCACATGACCACCACGAGCCCGTTTACAGCGGTCGATTCGTTGGACCCAATTTTCCACCACACTTCGATCTGGTCTTTGAGCTCGTCTAAAGTTGTTGGCTTGTTGGCATAGACTAGTGACTTGATAAAGCCCCATAAAAAGAAATCCAATGGTGTTAGATCGCATGAACGAGGCGGCCAATCGACCGGACCATTTCTCGAGATAACACGTTCACCGAATTTGCCTTGCAATAAATCGATTGTGACGTGTGCTGTCACATCGTTGTTGTCAAATTCATCCAATTCTGGCCACAAATAATCTTCCAACATAGCACGATAGCACTATCCATTGACGGTAACGAAAAAATACGGCCCAATCACACCTCCGGCATGAAAACCCCGCCAAACAGTAACTTTTTGCGGGTGCAACCGTGTCTCAAGAAGCACTTGTGGGTTTGTTGCTGACCAATAACGCATATTATGCTTATTGACAAAGCCATTGAGCCAGAAATGAGCTTCATCGCTGAAGATGATTTTTCGCTCTTAAAGTTGCGACCACCTACTCAGAATTTCGGTAGTAATTTTTAATAATTTCGAAACGTTGCTGGTTCGTGAACTTTACCATGATGAATATGTTGACTTTAAGTAACGTTTTGACATTGACACTTGGTTAAAAAAGTTTAAGGGTACGTTCATATAAAGATACGAAATTGTTATGTCCCTAATAGAAAACCCTTTATATTCACGATCACTGTCACTTTTTTAGTCTAAGCTAGGAATTTTGTTAAATTTTTAACCGTAATAACTTATTTAATATTTCATCTATGACAAGGGTAAGGTTTCTATAAGAAATGAATAAATTACGCTCATTATTAAATATAGATGCTACATTCTCTTTAAGTATGACAGCCGTATTAGAGCTCATACTGTACGTATCGATGATATGATCATAGCCGTAGAAGTGGGTATAAGCCCACAACCATATAAAATCTAATGGCTATCGAAATTCAAGCCATTGAACCATGGTTTGCGTCGTATGTTCGACTTTTGGACTAAAACTCAAATGGAAGTTGAAATGAAATTTTACAATGAAATTATCTTAAACTATGAGGCTCTGTTCGCTATTGGTAGGTATATGTATTATAAACAAAATTGGAATATTTTAAGTAAGAACAATCCTCACGAGACCTGTCTATATTTCGAGAAAAAACATTGTGAGTCTTAGATGCAAATGTTGCGCAACATTTTGAATCCACATATCAATATCAATCATCCAAGAAAAGCATAGTTCTGTGTGCAACATATCATAGAGCGAATAACTGATAAATTAATTTTACGCATTTTGACTACTTTTAGAAAGGAGCCTACACTGATAAGCCAGTTAGAATTTATGACTTGGTAGCCAAAAGTCGGCAGTTTTGAGAAAAATGTCCATCGATGTCAATGACTCTTTTCGATCAGAAATTTAGAAGTTGATTAATTTCACTCTTTTTTGCTAAAAAAAAAATGCATGTCCTTTCAACCACTGATATATATGAACGATTTGTTTGATTTTTATAACATAACTTTAATTGTTTTTTCGACACAATTTTAATATGGTTTTTACTATTACATTTTCAATTTTACAATAAGACTTCTTCTACTTATTTGGCAAAAAGAATTTCCTCTGTTATAGCTTCATTTAAGTTTAGATATTAAAAATTGAAATTATGGACACTGCCAAAGATTGAAATATTCCATATTTGTTGAATCAAAAAAGAAAAATAAAAATAAAAAAAAAGAGAAACATAAAAGAAAAGCCTCTCTGATGAAAGTTTGTTGTGTAAAATTGTAATCGAACTTCAAAGCAAAGTGAAATGGTGAATGCCTTAATAAATTGAAAAAAAAAAAAAAACAAAAATACATCTTCGAGCAAAAGTAATCATGACAGCAAAATAGTAAAAGTCTAAACAGAAAGGAAATAATTCAACGTGCCAAATGCGCCAACATTGATTTGTTCTTCGCCAACAAAAACTACATATTATGGTTACTGTTCTTGTTTTCTTGTTATTGTTGTTGTTGTTTTTCATCTTACAAAAATGCACAGAATTAAAATTGCGAATGCAACTTCGAATACGGACATTTGCCTCTTGATGCTGCTGCAGTTACAACATACGTATTACGGCTGTGATGTTGTGCAGATGACACTTAGACAAAACAATATCAGCAAGAACAGCAACAACAATAATTGCAATTGCAACCAAATTCATATGGACACATTTTACGGAAATGACAAATGGAATGATTGCAAAGTTTGTTCAGCTACACTTCCGCAGGAAAATATCCTCCATGTCAGCCATGTGACCTAAGTTCTATATATTGTACATATACATATACATATGTATGTATGAATGCATGTATATACAATATGTATATGTATAAGTCTATGAGTGCAACTATGTAAACATTTTCATTATTGTTGTTGTTGTTTCCCCATTGTTATTGGCACCGCACAACAAATTTTCTTCATACGACACATTTCTCTCTCTGTCTCTCTCCCTTATCCTCATGTGTCAGCAGCAGTCGCAGACACATCAAATGTTAAATGCAGTTGCAACAGCTGTTTTATGTAGCTTTTCGTTGTATTGTTTCAAAGAATAATAATAGGAATAACAACAACAATAACAACAGCTAAGAAAATAAATATTACAATGACGATAGTAAACGTGTAGGTACTCGTACTTTCAATAGTCTTACAATATTCTTAAGCAAATAGAAGTAGAAACAGCAGTAGCAGCCCCCTCCACCGCAACTTGTAATAATAAATTTTCAATGAATTTTTCTTACTTCATCTCAGCTCATTGACTTTATTGATACGGTTGTTATTGAAGTTTTATATATTTTTGTATTTCTTTTTTATTTTCTTATTGAAATACTCCCAGTTTTGTGTGGTCGATCTGTTAACCGAACTGAAGTTCAAGCTGCCAATAGCATTTGTGAGTTCGACCATGTCTTTAATTATTAGTTTTGTTTGCAATAATTTTGTTCTTCTTTGCCTTTTCAGTGCTATCCACCTTCCTTCCTTCTTTTGTGACTTTAAATTAAAAGAGCAGGTCAATGAACTAATCAGAGGGTAAAGCTGTCAAATAGCACAAAGAGCAGCGTAATGAGAACAGATAAAAAATGTGGAAATTCCAAAGAGAAGTCATAAAGCCAATGTTTCTATTTGTTTATAGGGGGCATCTATAATTCCATAATTTCAAAAATACCTTTATCGAATACGAATATTACTCGAGAAATTTTTATAAATGATTTTCAAAGGCAAATAGTGAAAAAATGCAAATCAAATCTTGATGAAATCAATTATAAACTACCTAAAAAGTGATATATTAGAAGGACTGGACCATATCAATTTTTAATGCAATTTATAAAGGAAGTGCACTAAAAAATTTCATTCTGCCTTTGAAAGAGTTTGCTATATATTGTATTTATATGTATTTAAAGCATATAATTAAATGAACATTTATAAAATAAAATGAATTTACTTGAATGGGAAGCTATTGGATCAGTGCAAGCATCAAAGTCGGATGAATTTTAATTGGAACTGTTAGTGCCAAATATACATATAGCTTTTATTCAATTTAGTATTTACTCTTCATACTTCAAAATCACAAAAAAAAAGTATTTTCATTCAATCTTTAAATTTTCGTAGATCTCCAAAGTATGCAAAATTGATAATTGAACTCAGACAAAATTCAATTTGAATTAATCCCAAATACATTCATAAAATTCTCATCTTCTCTCTTCTGTATTGTTTAAAATTAATCGTTAAATTGAAATCACTTAATTCTTAATTCAATGCCAGTCAAACGTTAAATAAGCTCAAGTCAATGTCATAAAGAATATGACACAGAAAAAAAAAATTACTGTCATCATGATGATCCAAAAGAACAATACAATGCGATCAACATATAAAAAAATATAGCAAATACACACAATGGAAAAACAATACAAGAGACGTAACAAAACCAACACAAATTGAATATAAAATTATATGAACCACATTATGAGCGTAACTACATTACATAGTACAATAGTACATACAATACGAATAGTAACGACAGTAAAAAAAAAGAAAGTAAGAACAAACAGAAAATCATCATCATGCGACGAAGTGTAAAATTTGGCAAATTAAGGAGTTGTTGCAGCATCAATAACAACAACCACACCACAACAATGGTAATAACAACAATAAGCTTAACCATCAATACAGCAGTCAATGCAGTAAGCTATAAAAATTATTTTTCATTTATAAAAACTGCAAATAATATGGTTAAAATAGTATTGGTAGTAATACAACACACACATACCCACACACACACAGATATATATATTTTTTCACATAAATATGGTGACACCAAATGGCATTTAAACATCAATGCGAAATCGAAATAATACGAATGAATGGTGGAATAAATGAATTGCTGAGGAAAAACAAAAGTATCAACAGCAGCATGGGCAATCGCAACAGCATAACAACAACAACAACAACAGCGGATATATACAATGAAAACACCAACGAATACATATAACGAACAATCATAGTCAATTTCAAAAAGCAATAAACTATTCGATTGATGTTTATGTTGTTATTGTTGTTGTGCATGCAAATAAATTCGATCTGTGCAAATTTTAGAATTTTTATATTCTCTATAATAAAAAATGTTCGCGTAAAATCAGAAATTTTTCTTCACCAATTGTATTACTCGTTGCAGTAAAAAATTGGTTTTTGGTGAGATTAATTTATCATCTCGTTAGTTTTGTAAATGAGAAATAAATTGAGAGTAAAAAACTCATGGCTCTTGTGACTATGACTCTCTGTGTAAAATCGGTCTGAGCGACATCAGTAACGAGTGTTAATGAGTAACGAAAAACTATATGGTTTGCCATCTCGGTAGTAGTATGTTATTCGTTATTTCGGCAATATGTAAATTTTACAAAAAATCAAATGAAGACGATTTACGAATATATTCTATCTAGTATGCATTTATCGCTTCTACTCTATTTTTATTAAAACTTTCTTCATAAGAACTTGCTATATATAGGGTATGATAAAGGCGAGAGTCGGGTAATTTGCGCCATATTTACTTTTTTGAGTATAAATTTTCACTGTCTGAAAAAAGGCCGTGACACAAAAAATTCTAAATCGACTTTGTGATTGATTATGATGTGCCGTATCAAAATATACGAATTAAAAAAGATTTTTGCTTATAAAATAATAAATATATAAATAATAAAAAAAAATGTTATCATAATTTACAAAGTTGGTTTTTCTTGCTCCTGTAATTTTTTTAATATGACTTACGAGTTTTTTGATGCCATATGATGATATACAGCTGCACAACCGAATTATTCGATTTTTGAGATAATATGGATCAGTTATTCAATTTCTCAAAACAATCTTGACACTTTCAGAAGAAATTTACGAAAGTTTTATAAATAATTTAGCTTAAACCAATCTACTTTTCCCTTATACTTAAATGTCATATGTTTTTTTTAAGTCAAAAACTGTTTTACAATCACTTTGAATGCTTCATAGCCTCATCATGTTAAACATAGAGATAATTTTTTGTTTATTTACATAATTAATTTCTGAAAATAAAGATCAAATAAATTGTGTCAATTTTTCGTAACATTCATAGAATAAAATATGACGATTTTACCCTACAACTATTAGCGAAATAGTTTAAGAAATTCATTTTCAAGATATTTTTTTCCAAATCCATTTTTCCACTAATGTTTCAAAAATCGTTGGAGGTAAAAAAACATATTGTAAAAACCGCTTTCGCATTTTTATTTAGCACCAGTCTAATATGTACACATTTAATAAAAAATCAATTTAAAAAAGAATATGTATGAGTAGAATCGTGTATCTTATGTTATATTCTACGTAAATAATTTAATTTAGAATTAATTTTAAAGAATTTTTCTAATTTTTTGGGGCTAAAATCAACTTGATGACTGCAACAACTTTAGCTTGATATATAAACATTGTAATTTTAATTTAATTTAGAAAATTAAATTCATTCCTCCATGAAGAATCATAAGCCATTATTTAATCCTTTGAAATAATTTCGAGGGGGAGCACTCAGTGGTATAGAGTACAAGTTGAAGAAGACAAAATATCTCGAAGAATGTTGATTTTCACTAAATTTCAAATTGACAAATGACAAGCATAAATGTAAAAAAGTGACATTTGTTTAGTTGAAATTTTACAATGTGAATCATATATCCAGTTGCAGTTAGCTAAAGTGACAGACGATCCAAATTTGTCGATTTCGGCATATATTTGGGGTTTTCCTATGGCTCAATATGGAAATTAAATATTATTAAAGTCATTGAAAATTATCTCAATGACGATAGGGACGTGCAGCTAGTCTTTTGACAGTTTTTTTAAATATTTCTAAATTAATTTCATATATAATGATAAAATTCTAGCAACATATTGATAATAGATTTTAATGAAAACCTTAAACGTAATTGTGGTCCTTTTATCTCTACTTTTGAAGTGACAAAATGCGATATTCATTTCTATATTTTTTAAAAAATATTTGACATTAAATTAATGTAACTGAATTAGTAATTAATTGTAATAAATTATTGATTCTAATCGTAAAATATAAAATTGAGTACCTAATATATGTGCATGCCTTTTCTTAAACCATATGAGAATTATTAAGATAAGTATTAAGTATAATTTATACCAACGAAATATCCAATTACTCACAATTAAAATATTCGTTGCAAAATACAATTGTATACATTTGAAATTACATACCGAGTTAAAACGATTATGTACTCGTATATCTGTTATGTACTATCCCTCGACCATATCGGTCATATGAGTTACATTAATCTGTTGCAATACTCGTATATACATATATCAATATGAACATGTGTATGAACACATGTTGTATGAAACAACAATATTAAGTACATTTTGATCGTCATAAGCATACAGAAACAACAATAATAATATCAATCTCAACATATTCTGCTCGACATCACAACATGTGTAGATTCATATATATGTACGAGTATGTATTACTCTTCAATTGTAAACGATAAGAGCAATACCAAACATTGAAACAGTACAATCAGTATCATAATCACAACAATCATCAGCACGGTGTACGCAGATTTTTCGCGCATTAATACACATGAGTGGATACGCATATATACCATTCCTATAGTATTATACTGACATGATTACCATATACATACATACATGCATAAATACACAACCTTACACATACACATAGTACATATAGTTATTGTTCTGTGATGATAGTCTCTGGTAGCTGCTAGGCAGACAGCGAGTCAAGTCAGGCACTCAATGTAAAGGAGTATTTGAATTATATGGAATGAGGATCAAGCAGATGTGAACCAACGAAGAGGCAAACATTCGAACGAACAAAGAAACAAACTGGACAAATGGAATTTTTGTTGTGTGCACCTCCTGATGCGGCTTAAATTGTAACGCATTCAATATTCAACATGACTGAAGCTGACGCTTTGCGATATTGAGACTGACGACAATGACGACAACGATGATGATGACTGGTTGGTTGGTTGGCTGGCTGTAAATGTGTTAAAATCTGCAATTTACAAAAGCATACATTCGTACAATTCGTACATTGCATTGTCGGTAAATGTATATGTGTGTGTGTTCTACGTCAGCCACGAGGAGTACAACTGCAACTATAAGGACGATTGAGTGTATGGTTTGTTGGTATGGTGAGCATTTTGACAAACGGAAATTAAAGTCCTCTTTATGCAATTAAAATTTGAAATGAAATTTAACACTACACACATTATCAAGCATTCATACAACCGTCCATCCAACCATCCATCCATCCATCCAGCCATCCATTAATTCATCCATTCTTTTCACATTGTATGAATTATACTACGTATAGATAGCAATACGCCTTACAGTGACATGCTGCGAATGCTTTGAAAATTGCATTTGAATATCCCTTTCACTATGTATCTCTCACTCTATCTTTCTGGATCTTTCTCAGTGTATTTGTTTCAGTGCTCACACGATTGTTTCTGTCATATACAGCATACTTTGATTCTATTACTACTACTACAATTACTTTTATATTATTATTTCATTTTATTTTATTATTTATTTAATTCTACGAGTCGTATGAACAACCAACCAACAACCGCCGGAAATGGACAACGGAAACTACATACGCAAATAGACAGAAAAGAGAATGAATGAGAATGCAAACTAGAAAATTTGTTAAAGTCATAAATCAACATGAAAGCAACAAAAATAGTAGAAGCAAGAAAAAGTACAGTGATTTTTTCCTGTAAAATGACGAGATAAAATTATAAAAATTGATTTCGATCAAATGTACTCTTTATTACTGAGCTTCAATCTAAAATAATCGGCTTTAATGGAACTGTTTTGTTATAAATAAAGATAATTTTTTTTAATGTATTTATTATTATTATTTTTTTTTTTTGATAATTTTATTGGCTTTTATTTTAAAAAAATTTAATATTATAATACCTTGGTCTTAGAATACCAGTTATAAAGAGACCTTATAGCGGACCTACGACTACGGAACCAGACAGCGTAACAAAATATTGGTGTTTTGAAAAAGTTCGGTTACAAATTTGACCGAAAATGAAACACTTTTTTTTTAATATTTGAAAAGAGCTCTATTAAGCCTTTTTGGTCGATAAACTTTTGCCATTTTTGAGGTAAAGCCAGTATTCCATCTTTGTAGAACTTCTGGGTTTTCTAAACGAAAAACTGATCCATGTGCGTTTTGCAAGCCTCTACGGAACTTAAATTTACAGCATTCAATGTGTGTTGGCCTTCTGATCTGTAGGTCGTAGGCTCAATCACCAGCTAAAGCATAATAAATTTAATATCGACAAGATTTTTCTTTCGAACAGTCAGAAAAAGTGATTTCGCAAGAGTTCTAATACTGTCTAAAATTTAACACGCACAACAGTAATAGAAAAGAAGCTCAACCAAAGAGCCCTTTGCGGTTTATAATTGCCACATATTTATTTATTTATTATTTTTTACAAGAGTTCTGCAGAGATCGAAGCAAATAATCATCTGAAGGTGCAAGATTCGGACTATATGGTGGATGCATCAAAATTTCTCAGTCAAGCTATCTAAGATTCTGCCGGATCATCAAAGATGTGTGTGGTCATGATGGAGTACAATACCTTTTCTTTTGATAAATTCTGGCCATTTTAATTGAATCGCTTGCTTCAAGCTCGTTAATTATTGACAGTAGAGATCACAATCAATCGTTTGACCGGGTTGTAGAAGCTCATAATGAACAATTCTCCTCGAATCCCACCAAACACACAGCATTACCTCTCTTGTCGTCAATTCTGAATTTGGCACTGTTCTCAAAGCTTCACCACACTTTGTCCATGATCTTTTTCGCACATTATTGACGTACGTGATCCACTTTTAATCTCTCATAATCATTCGCTTCAGAAATGGTTCGATTTTGTTCCATTTTAGCAGTGAATCGCAAATAGAAATTCGATCCATTAAATTTTTCACTTTTAATTCATGTGGCACCCAAACATCGAGCTCCGTTGTGTATCCAGTTTTCTTCAAATGGTTTATAACTATTTGGTGATGAATGTCTAGTTTCCTAGCAACGTCCACGCTGCTTGTGTGCCGGTCTTGCTCAATTGATTGGTCGAGCAATGCGAGGTGCATCTTTAACACCAAAATTATCAGATCGAGAACGAGCCAACCACTTCGCTGCTGTTTTTCTAGTTACAGCATCGTCTTCGCAAGCTTCACGAAAGTTTTTCAGCAGCCTGGAATACATTCTTACCTTTTCTGTAATAGAAAATGAAAAATATGACGATAATGCTCCGAGTTTTTTTTTTCTCATTTTTAAACGTAGATAACTTTTCACAGAATAATGCGATTTTAATAATGTCTTCTAATAAAATGAAGCTTGAAACAACCTTTCAAACAAGCTATAGTATAGATACAATTAATCTTACCAGATTGTTCGGAATTTTTCGTACAGCCATATATAGAATGTGACTACTGGGGCTCGCCGGACACTCTGCTTTAAATTTTTTTGCGAAGCTTTGTTATTTGTAGGCTTTCTGGTTGGAATATTGTCCGTTTAAAATTACATCAAATCTATTTGGTTTTAACAATTTTATCCATGTGATGAGAAAACGATACACAGTATACACCAATGAATAATGTTGTACAAAGAGAATGGAATTTTGTAATTAGTAAAATGGTGTATCGTTTGTTTAATTCGTATATCATTGCAACTTTTTAGTTTTTATATTTTTTTGTGCTTTATTTAGTGGGAAATATAACACAAATGTATATAGAACGATACGACAGGATTCGATAGGATTTACTCACCCATCTGAGTTTTCCATATTTTATTAAACATGTCAGTCACCACCAAGGACTAGTTCTCATACATTTCATAACTATTTCGCTGCGACATTCTCATTTCGGAAATTCATAAAATGTGTACCTTTTGCACCTGTAAAAGAGGTTATCCACACAAATAAAATCGATCAGATAAAATCAAAGAAATTTAAATCTTTGTAAATCACAGATTTTTATTATTTATATAATATATATGAAAAATGACTACAGAGAATATTTTAAATGAACTCTTAAAATACGCTGAAAACATATTTTCAATATAAAAATGCGCAGCAGTTAAAAATATCATGTGTCATGTAACAGAAGTAACAGAAGAAAATCCAATGAATATTAAATAAAATGAAAAAAAAAAAAATACGGCTATAACATGGTAGTAAACACATAAATTATAGCTGATTTGAAATATTATCTTGAATGTCGCGACAGAATTTACCCCTTCTCCTATGCCTTGTTCTTTCTCAACTTACTAGACTTACCTTTACAGCAATCAGCCATTTATGCATTTTTTTTTTTCTATACCTGCTCCCACCATCATACCTGCTCCTTGCCATCATCGTCCTTTTCAAGATTACATACGATTTTTTTTTTTCGCTGTTGAATTCGACTAAACGAAAATGAACAAAATAAAATAAAACAAAAAGAAAAATAAAGGTAATCATGATGAACAAAAAAAAAAAACATAAAAAACGCAATATCATCCAAAAAAGGCTTTAGAGAGCGATGTGTGATTTAAAAGTCATTTGTCACAGCATAAAAATATTTCAACGCGATTTATTTTAAATTTGTAACTGTTTCTGCCTGACACCCATTATTGTGCTCCTTCGCTTGTCACCATCATCATCATCATCATCAGCATCATCATTATCATCATCATCATGTTATAGAGTATTCTTTTGAAATATGAAATCACAAAAATTCTTTCCTACTCTTCTTTTTACAACTGGCATATCATTATCTCATATACTTACACATGTACATATATCTCCTATATATAAGGTGTAGTAAAAACAAATCCATTATTTTTCCAATAGATGGCTTGAGTAATCTGTATCTCGCGTTGTATAAGTGCGATCGAGTTACACTGGATGGCGTTAGAAATATAGGATTTCGTACTAAATGTACTAAATAAACTTTTCAGGAAGTTTCGTGATTGCTTGATTCAGTATTGATTAAGCACGCGTCAAAGATGGACACCAGTAAAGAGAAAATAGCCATATTTTACAGTTTTTCTTCGATAAAGGCGAAAACGCAAGAAAGACAGCTAAAAATGTGAATAGTGTTTATGGTCCTGATACTGTAATAGCCAATCATGTGCAATTTTGGTTTCGTCGATTCTGTTCCGGTAATTTTGATGTCAAAGATGCACCACGCTTTGGAAGGCCAATTGTCGAAAATATCGATAAATAAGTCTGACCGTCATGTAAGCACTGTTTCTATTGCCCAGGTGCTAAACATTGCACAAAAAACCATTTGGAATCATTTGAATAAGGCTGGATACGAAAAGAAACTCGATGTATGGGTGCCACACGAGTTAACGCAAAAAACCTCATGGATCGAATTTCCATCTGTGAATCGCTGCTGAATCGCAACAAAATCGATCATGTCTGAAGCGAATGGTTACTGGTGATGAAAAGTGGGTCATTTATGACAACGTCAAGTGAAAACTGTCGTGGTCGAATCCCGGTGAACCGGCGCAAACGGTGGCCAAGCTATGATTGACGGTTAGGAAGGTTTTGCTATGTGTTTGGTGGGATTGGCAGGGAATCATCTACTATCTATCTACTAGCTGCTACCCTACGGCCAAACTCTTAATTCGGACCTGTGATGTCAACAAATGGACCGTCTGAAGGAAGCAATCACCCAGAAGCAGCCAGCTTTGGCCAATAGGAGAGGAATTGTGTTTCATCAGGACAACGCCAGGCCACACACATCAATAGTGACTCGCCAGAAGCTCCGGGAGCTTGGTTGGGAGATTCTTATGCATTCATCTTATAGTCCGGAGCTGGCACCAAGTGATTACTACATGTTCCTGTCTATGACGAATGATTTTGCTGATGAAAAATTCATCTCAAGAGAAGCTTGTGAAAATCGACTGTCCCAGTTTTTTGCCAATAGGGACGAGAGTTTCTATGAGAGTGGCATTATGAAATTACTCATTAAATGGCAACAAGTTATCGAACAAAACGGTGCATATTTGGCCTAAATCGGATCATTCTAACCATGCTAAATATAACCTTCAATTTAATGCAAAAATAATGGATTTCTTTTTACTACATCTTATACATATTAAATCAATGAAAATTTTTGTCCCATTTTATAAACAAACTTGCTGTAAACGGTCTTGCAAAATTCCTCTGTAACAAAACTCGTCAAATAGAATTATGTTAGATGTGTTTTTCCATAAAGAATCGACTATTCACGCCCATTAAATTTTTGAAGTGGTTTTAAGCAATCAATATTTTAAAAATTTAATTTTAATTCGACAAAAAGGTAAAAGTTTAATACAAAAATGAAGAGAAAGGAAAATATTTTATGAACAGAGGATAAAATTGTGTTCCTTTTACGAGAAGAACTCTGACCAATAGTATGTCACGCATAATTAGCTTATAATTTGACAACCTAGCACCGAAACATCAATGATATTGAGGACCTAAGTTGCAAATTCCTGCCGCCATTTTGAACGCTACGCCCTTTTCGAAAATAAAAATGAAAATATAAAGAAAATCATGTTTTATGCCTAACAAAATTTAAAAGAGCACCATCAATAATATTGGGTATGTGAATTAGTAACCGGCCTTTTTTAGTGCTCAAATTAATTTATTTTTAAGAATTCTGTAAAAAAATACGTTCATATCCATCTTGTCTATCAGAAATTATGACATTTCCCCCATCCCCATCTTTCTGGCAATTTATAGATTCCATCCCAAAAGAACATCGCCGGCTTGGCGGTCAAAAACGAATTCAGCCAATTTTTTCAATCTGGTGGCTGAGGTGAAGAGTATTTCATTAAAGGCATTCTGCGTGGACTTGAACAAGTAAAAAACTGATGGCGCCAGGTCTGGGCTATTAGCTATTTACCGGAATAGCAATGTGTGACCATGTCTGGTCACATATTCCGGCCGTTTCTCGATCATTGCTCTCTTCCACCGCATCAATTATTGTCGGTACAGCTCTCCCGTAATGGTTCGACCAAGTCTTGGTCGAGTAAGGTCTCCAAATCGTCGTTTTCACACTTTTTCGGCTGTCTGGAGCGTTCTTTGTCTTTGATATCAAAATCACAGTCTTTGAACCACAAAAACCACTCCTTACACTGTGTATTGGATAGAGAATTGTTGCCATACAATTCCACAAGCAAACGATGACTTTCGGCTGTACTTTTCTTTGCCAAAAAGTAACTTAACAAAAATTTCCGCAAATGATGTTTTTTTTTTCGTCAATCCTTAAAATTTTCCATCGTAAAAAAAATATGATACGCACAACCAAATTGAAAGCTTTTGACTGATTTTGACAACAAATGAATAGACATTTAAAGTGACATTTCGGACAATGATGTATGACATTGCGCTTATACGTGGCGCAATGTGACGTAAACGGCCGGTTACTAATTCACACATCCAATATATAGTTGGCACACATAGGCTCCGAAGGACTTTTTTGTTCAGCTCTAAAATCGAAACAAACTTTTGCGTCATATGTATGTATAATATTGTGATGTAATATTTAAGAATTTATATATTTAAAAATATATTGCATTCCGAGTTAATGAAAATTAAATTATCTCTTTATATTCCTTGTTTTAATAGTAAAACACATTTGTTATCATTCGATATTAGAAACATTTTGAGTACAGAAGAAACTATGTATGAAATTATTCTTTACCAAGTTAAGCAAATATTAGCTATGTACAATATTTGTAAAGGTATCAAGTTTTTATGAATATTTCTAAAATTAAATAAAAATATATAAATTCAATTTTACTTCACCTTATATCTATTCAATCTATTTCAGCTTCCCGCTCTTTCTCTCTCTCACTCTATCGCCTCTCTCATGTTCTCTCATACTTTGTTGCTTCTATAAAGCCTTATGAATGAATATAGGTGCAAGAATATTACATACATACATGTTTGTAAATATGTACATTAGGATAGGTCTAATGATGGTGAAAAAAATCGTAAAAATTGACCTTTATTAATCATAATCTATGAATTCTAATCCATGGTCGGAATTTCGCCATAGCCCTAAGGATTCTTTCTAACCTCAAAAAACAACGTCATTCGTTACAAACAAATCCGTGGAAGATTCAGTGACCCAAAATTAATTTTCACAGATCTTTGGGCTCCTTTATTCATACATACTTGCGGTAAGCACTTAAAGATATTATAAGGGAATAGGGTAAAAATATACGACACTGAAAAATTACGTATTACAAAATTCATTCTTCGTTAGTAAAGGGTTATCCATTTCGCGGTTTCAAAAGTATAGGGCTAGAATTCGACATCTGTCAATCTGAGTTGTTAAAAAAATTTCTTTCTTTTTCAGTTCAAAGTCTGACATTTGCGAAAATGGATCGCTTAACTATCGCACAACGCATTAAAATTGTAAAAACCTACTACAAAAATGGTGATTCTGCCACAGCCACATATCGTGCTTTACGAGGAGATTATGGTTTACATAATCGTCCAACTACGCAAGCAATTGGCAAAATTGTGAAGAAATATGAAGAGACTGGATCGTTTACAGATATTGTAAGGCCTGTGCATCATCGTTTCGCTTGTACCACCGAAAATATCGCTGCTGGAAGTGAAAGTGTTGCCGAAGGCCCGAATGTGTCGATTCCTCGTCGTTCTCAGGAATTAGGACTGTCTTACGGCACATTATGGCGTATTTTGCATTTGGATCTACACCTACATCCATATAAAATCCAGCTCACACAACAACTGAAGCCAGCTGACCATTGACAACGTCGTAGATACGTCGAATGGGTGCTTGAACAACAGGCGGTGGACGGCGATTTTTCGAACAAAATTTTCTTCAGCGACGAAGCACATTTCTCACTCGGTGGGTATGTTAACAAACAAAATTGTCGCATTTGGGGTTCTGAGAATCCTCAAGTAATACATCCACAAAAAGTCACTGCTTGGTGCGCTCTTTGGTCCGGAGGTGTGATTGGACCTTACTTCTTCGAAAACGACGATGGAACGACTGTCACCGTCAATTCGGAGCGTTATGGTCATATGATAACCGACTTTTTTTTGCCTGCTATTGAAGAATACGACTTAGAGAATATGTCGTTTCAACAAGACGGTGCCACATGCCACACAACTCGAGCGAATATGGCTTTATTGCAAGAGAAATTTTCTGGCCGGGTAATTTCTCGTCGTGGCGATATCAAGTGGCCACCAAGATCATGCGATTTGACACCGCTTGATTTTTTTTTGTGGGGCTACGCGAAAGACCGTGTTTATGCAGATAAACCTTTAACTCTTGAGCACCTAAAAACCAACATTCGTCACGTTATGGCTGATATATGTCAAAAAGTGGACGTAAATTACCTCAAAAGAATCGATGCTTGCAACAATTCGCGTGGTGGTCATTTAAATGATGTAGTATTTCACACATAATGTCAACGTTCAAACTTTATAATAAAAAAGAAATTATATGATAAAAAATATTTTATATGTGTTTTATTTACATTTACTTTTGAAACCGCAAAATGGATAACCCTTTATAATAGATGATTTTTAAAATAACCATTTTTTTTTTTTTGTCCTAACAATACAAATTAGGAATCTCAAGCAAATTTATTTGATATTATTCGTTATTATTCGATATTATTCGCTTTGTTGTAAAAATCATTTACTCACCCTAATAGGTAGGTAGATCTGTATGTATGTATGTGTATTTTTGTAACATTTTTATTGCCTTCGGTTAAACTTTGATGAATTTTTCGCAATCAATCTTCATCATTTGTCATACTAATATACTTTATTGATAGACATATATGATACATACAATTTTATTAAATTGTTGTTGTTGTTGTTTTTGGTATTACTTTCTTCATGCAATTTGTATTATATTAAAGATATAATAAGGTATATGGGTAATATCACTGTTTTAATACACTCAAAGAAATTTTGCTGAAATTTAATATTAATTGCTTCCACTGAAAGTAATATAAAGGGCCTGGCATTAGTCATGAAGTGTGTCTGTCAAAAAGTCATAGAGAATAATCGGTTATTCTATTCTAGTATTGTGTTCGATCGGAAATATCAAGTATTATTATACCCATAATCATCTTTGTTCATGAGATTTAAATACTTCTAATAAGTCCGGCTCTGATTGGGTTATTGCGCATATGGTGAGGGCATTTACTTACTTACTTACTTACTTATGTGGCCATAACAACCGAATATCGATTTAAGCCGAATATAACATGCTTCGCCAGCAATCTCTGTTCTTCGCTAGCTGGCGCCAGTTAGAAATTCCAAGCGCCGTCAGGTTCTCCAGTACTTGGTCTTTCCACCGGAGGTTTGGTCTTCCTCTTCTGCGTCGTCCTCCAGCGGGTTCCGAATATAACACCTTCTTAGCTGGAGCGTGTTCTTCCATTCGCTCGACATGACCTAGCCAGCGCAGCCGCTGGATTTTGATGCGCTTAACTATGTCAATATCGGCATACAGCTCATACAGCTCATGGTTGTACCTTATTCGGTACTCGCCACCAACGCAAATAGGTCCAAAGATCTTGCGTAGGACTTTTCTCTCGAAAACTCCAAGCATTTGCTCATCCGAGATGGAAATTGTCCAGGCTTCAGCGCCATATGTTAGAACAGGCATGATGAGAGACTTGTAGAGTGTAGTTTTCGTTCTTCGAGAGAGAGCTCGACTTCTCAATTGCTTAATTAGCCCAAAGTAGCAGCTGTTTGCAAGAGTGATCCTTCGCAATATCTCCAGGCTGATATCATTACTGTTGTTAATACTGGTTCCAAGATAGACAAAGTCCCTTACTACTACAAAAGCGTAGTTGTCAACAGTGACGTGCTGTCCAAGATGTCGGGACTCTTTGTATGTTGACACTAGATACTTCGTCGTGCTCTCGTTCACCGTGAGACCCATCCGACGCGACTCTCTTATCAACTCTGAAAATGCTGCACTGACTGCTCGCGTGTTCATGCCGATTATATCAATATCGTCGGCATACGCCAACAGCATAACATTTTTGTTGAAGATAGTGCCATTAGGTCGTAGATCAGCAGCTCGTATTATTTTCTCCATAATAAGGTTGAAGAAGTCGCACGATAATGAATCACCTTATCTGCAACCCCATTCGGTATTGAAAAGAAGGGAGAGGTCCTTCCCAATTTTTACTGCATAACGGGAGTCGAATGAGCTTTGCAGCAATACCGAACTCAGACATTGTTGAGTAGAGGTAATCCCATATCGGACTGTCGAAAGCGGCTTTATAATCAACAAATAGGTGGTGTGTGTCGAACTGTTTTTCTTGGGTCTTCTACAGGATTTGGCGTAGTGTAAAAATCTGGTCGATGGTAGATTTACCAGGTCTGAAGCCACACTGATAAGGTCGAATCAAATTATTGAGCATGGGCTTCAATCTTTCACAGTACACAGGATAAGACCTTGTATGCGATGCTCAGGAGACTTATTCCACGGTAGTTGGCGCAAATTGTGGGGTCTCCTTTTTATGTACGGGACAGAGAACACTGAACCTCCAATCATCAGGCATGCTTTCATCCAACCATATTCTATAATAGTTACGGATGCCCAAAATATTGCCTCTCTGATGACTTGTGTATGTTACACGATAATGCGCCAAATCATACATACATATTGTAGTTGCTTGTTTGGGAAGAAATCTGTGAATCTATTGTCTGTTGAATACTTCACCATTTTAAACTAAATTATCATCATCATTTTTAAATGAATATAAAGTGTTATGATTTGGTTTGCATTGAGCCCGATCAAATGATTTCAATATGCATCTTAAAAGCAATATCACAAAATGAGGGCAAAGACAATTTGAATCACCATTGAGTCGCTGTAGAATGAGCATTTAATCAAAATAATAATACTTTGAATAAAAAATGCATAGATAGTATTTCAAAAAATTTGTTTTATTATAACTTAAGTTCCAGAATATAATTCGAGCACTGTGTGCTGTGTTCCTTAGATATCATATTTGACACTATTTTGTTTGAATATATATGTAAGTATTAAATTTGAATAAAACTTAAACGTGTGAATTATACTCTTCGATTATTCCGAATGGCCAATAATCCTTCATAATAGATTTATCAATTATCGAAGAAATTATTACCATTTTATTCTGTTTTGGAATGATGAATAAAAGGTTTTATTTTTTCATTTTTATAAATCGAAGTCAAATAAAAACAATTTCAATTTTTTCTCTCCCATTTTTCTTTAATTGGTATTTAGTTTTATTTATTTAATTTTTATTCAGCATATAAATGTATAATTCGTTTTTCTATTACATTGTGTACGTTCATTTCATTCACTTACCTTCACCATTTGTTTTTTTTTTGCCGTTTTTTTTTTTTTTTTGCTTGAAAGCCAACCCTAAATGAACACTTATATAAAGTGTTTTTCATCATCTTCACCAACAGCAGCGCGCCTTCATCAACTTACCACTGTATATATATATATATATATATATATATATATATATATATATATATATATATATATATATATATATATGTATATATATATATATGAGTGCTGTATATTCTATACATGCATACATACCATGTAGTGTGCTTTCATCATACTTATCTAACGAAGTGTTTGTATATGTTAATAAGAGTCTACATCGTTAGTAGCAGTGCAACAACAAAACCAGCAGTAAAAGATAGAAACATTATTTTTCTTTTTTTTTTTCTTTTAAGTATTACAACATTAAGAACATGGCTAAATGTATATGCATACGAATAGTCGTATATATGAAGGTATATAGTAAGAGGGTGTTCTTGTTTTTTTTTTTTTGTCTCCCTTAAATGTTCTACTAAAGAAATAATAGGTACTTGAAAATAAAAATGTTTGCAAAGTTTAACAAACCATATTTGTAAATTGTAAAATATTGTAAATTACATTAGCATATAACATAAGCATATAGGATTTTGTGCAATTTTGAGTAAAAAATTTTTTCTTCTTCTTCCAAAAGTACATATGCATATTGGTATAACATTTATATTTTTATACATATGCATTTGTTAACGTCTATGTACAGTAAATATGTCTGTTAGTTTAGCTTAGTTTTTTAATATTATAATTGTTATTTTGTAAAGTTTCTTATCGTTTCTAAAATGTTCTATCAAAAAGAGACATGGCTTATGAAGAGTGAAGAATGATGACTATTATGTGTATATAATTTATAAGTGGATGCTCATATATACATATACATACAAGTATTTGATATGATTTCAATGTTATGATTCTTCTTTATCATTGTTCTCATCATACGCTTTATGATCATTATATTCTTCTTTGACCAATGGCTGAGTACTCCCTTCAACGTATATGCGTACATATATGTATATATGTACATTAGGCCGTACCACCTTACAGGGTAAGAAAAAAAAAGTGAGCCGTACATCCCCTAATATGAAGAAATTTTGCAAGGCAATTCCCAAAAAAAAAAAAAAAATTTTTTTGCCGAATGTAGAGGTCGCCTTTTAACATTTTTCATGGTAACTTCGGCATTTATTGTCGTATTTGGAAGTGTGATATATCGATGTTTTTGTCTCAAGGAGACACATTTTTTTGTTTCAAAGATCATTGACCTCAAGAACCGCGCTCTAAAACTTACCCACCAAATCTCAGTTCCTATTACCCTAATGTACCACCCTAATGCCAGTAAATTACAGCTCGCAAAAAATCATTAAACCTTTGCAAAAGAAATATTGCGATTATTTCCGTAAAATTATTTTCAACTTATTTTTAAAATTTTTATTGCCGAATATAGGTGACAATTTTTTTAAGTTTTCCGGTAGGTATCGTAAATATACTAAATAATCTCTAATCGAATGTTATCTGAAATAATACCGTTACTACTCTCTTATTTTGATTTGCTATTGCTATTCGTTTTACCCATGAAATAAATGTTGGCACAGCGCGCTGGCTAACAACAGCATCTCGGATACTCCGCTATTACGTAACGTTCACGCAACCCTCGATGATATTGAAAAAAACTGGCTCAGTTTGTTGTGAAAGTTTATGATGCTCCACTTTTGGTTTCTTGTGAAAAGCCTTCCACTGGCAATTCACAGAGTCGCATGTCTTCAAATACATACCTTGCATTCGTCAGTTGCCGGCAGAGATACCAACAGGCCGTCCGACCGTTCATAAAAAATAATGCGTACTTTTTCCACCACCAGAACGTTTTGTTATCGATGATAACGGACCCAGATCCGCTAGTACGCTCAGATGGCTATGCAAAAATTTTAACAGCACGAGAAGAAGCAACGGGTTGCATTCGGCAAATATTCGGCCCACAAGTAGATAATTTCATAAATTTTGAGTGCGACTAATACTTCAATATGATCAGTTGGGCCAAATTCGTATTAACTGAGCCGCATTGCTTGCAATTCTTCACACAAGACCAGCTGGAAACATTACAATATTTAAAAGAAATAATCGAATTACCAGATTAGCACAAGGCAAAAACCTTCATTTAAGAGTGTTATTTGTTCAACTTAGACTTTTCACAGCTTATCAATGTTATTGTCAAAACACTGAGCGTTTTGTTCATGTAGTACATGAATCGCGTCGAAATATGGCCGATTAAAATTTCTATTGCGAAAAAATTCTGATTTGGTTACTAGTTCAGCGACCGTCGAGACAAAAACCGAAGGTGTGTCACCTATGTTCGGCAACAAAAATTTTAAAAATTAATTTAAAATAGTTTTAATGGAATAATCGCAATACTTTCTTTGCAAAGGTTTACTGATTTTTTACGAGCTATAATTTACTGGCATTAGGGTGGTGCATTAGGGTAGTAGAAACTGAAAGTTGGTGGGTAAGTATTAGAACGGGGTACTTGAGGCCAATGAGCTTTGAAACAAACAAAATGTGTCTCCTCGAAACAAAAACATCGATGTATCACACTTTAAAATCCGACTGCAAATGCCGAAGTTACCAAGAAAAATGTAAAAAGGCGACCCCTACGTTCGGCAAAAAAAAAAATAATTTTTTTCGGCATTGCCTTGCAATACTTCTTCATATTAGGGGGTGTACGATTAAATTTTTTTTTTTTAAGGTACGGCCTAATGTACATGCATATATACACATGTACGTGTCATTGCATCTAATGTAATTTAGTTGAATTTTTCCAAGCTTTATTATTCGAACATTTGCAATATTTTTGCCTTTCATAAGTACCACACATATAAATGTATGTATGTACATACATATGTACATGCAAGTAAATTCATTGTAATGCATGCATTGTATGCCCTCTTATTAATGTAATATGTAGTGGTTGATGTCCAAGCTAAGCAAATATTTAATGGCTTATAAGACTCTATTGCTTGTTTACTTATATGCTTTGCTTATGTGCTCCATGTTTGCATGTATGTATAAAATATATTTCTTCATTGCATAAGCACGTTAATTTATTTACTGTTTTAATGTTGTTCTTTTATTTATTAATAAAGCAAAACAGAGATAATAGTTCACTACCAATATTACATATACTCCAACGTGATATGGTTTTTCTTTTCTTTTTTTTTTTTTTTGTTTTACATTATCCGTGAGCTCACGTACATATGAATCTCTTTGCGAAAAGCTCTCTTTGATAATAAGTACGTTAGTACTGTATATGCATATGTGTGTGTACAATATTTTATGCATAGCCCAAAAAAAAAAAATCAAATAAAAACACATATAATAAGGGAAAGCAAAAAAAAAAAAAGCTAAAATTGACAAATGATTTAGTAAGGAAGTTCATTCATTGCATTAGGGACGAAAACCATAAAAGTATTATACGTAAAAAAAAAAAAAACACGACACAGGGCTATACACATTGGGGACAATAACCACAACAACAGCAAGAACAACCACAACAACATTCACGATAGTATTCATAGTGGTCTTCATTAAAAATGCTTTTAGATGTTTTTATAGGCGTACTCTAAGTACCTACATTGAGTTATTATGGAATACAGCTTGATGACATTTTTTTTTGCGTAATTTTTTCTGTATCACATTTCTGGCAAAATCATCACAAAAGTAGAAAATAATTAACATTAGGTGTAGAGGCGAAAAAAAAATTTTTTTTTCTATAAAATG
The DNA here is from genome assembly GCA_963854835.1 of Megamerina dolium. NCBI lineage: Eukaryota > Metazoa > Arthropoda > Insecta > Diptera > Megamerinidae > Megamerina > Megamerina dolium. The sequence continues at coordinate 108,889,348 of OY978525.1, forward strand.
TACTACAATACAAATCTATTCGCAGTAAAAGTTCATTATTAAATTTTTGAAAAACAAATCCCTATGAATACTTTGTAAAGATAACGATTTTTTTTATTTTTCTTAACATAACTAAGTAACATTATGAGTACTGCCTGAGATTTCTCAATGACATTTTGCAATTCTTCAATTGAATTTATTCAATACAATTTAGAAAGGTTTTCAAAAGCCATCTTTCGCATAAAATTCATATAGCATATATCTGTGATATGTACTGAAAAATATCTAAAACAAAACTAAGGAAAACTTAAACGAGTTATTTTATGCTGCCAAATTGAAGAAGACACCTCTCCATCTAGATATAGATCTAGATACAGTGGGAGAATTTTTTTTTTTTTTTTTTTTTGTGGCAACATTATTTACGTTACAGAAATGAATTCAAATTTATTTGCAAAATTTATCCATTTTAATTATTCCTTTCAAATGTGAATCTATTGCTTGGGAGGTAGGCGTAGTTTTCATCCGATTCTGTCCATTTTCAGATATATTAGTTCTGTGATGAAATAAATCTCATGTACTCCGTTTCAGTTCGATAGCTTTCAATTTTGATCCGATATACAAAGTATATACAAATGAATTTGTGTCTAAAATCTAATTTGTTATCTTCACTTAATGCTTCCTAGCTTCAACATACAAGTATTATACCTCATTTGAGCAAATTTAATCGATTAAAAGTTCGATTATGAAATAACCTTTATTTGATTTTACTTTTATTTTTTTATCTAATGATCTAGACGTAAAGATCTGGTGGGTAAGTATTAGAAATGCATACTTGAAGTTAATAACCATTGAAGCAAAAAATTGGTCTCCTTGAGACAAAAATATCGCTATATGATACTTTAAGATCGGTCTATAAATGCCGAAGATATGACGAAAAATTTTAAAAAGCGACCCCTATGTTCAGCAAAAAAAATTAAAACATGTTTTTTAAAGAGTTCTACTGGAATAATCAAAATGATAACATAGCAAAAGTTTAATATTTTTTTACGAACTTTAATTTTTTGCCATTAGACTGGTACATTAGGGCGGTAGAAACTGATGTATTGTGAGTAAATACTACAAAGGGACACTTGAGGTTAATGATGTTTACGGCAGAAATTGCTCTTTTCAAGACAAAAACATCGATATATCACACTATAAGATCCAACTCTAAATGCCGATGATATCACGAAAAATTTAAATGGGCGACCCCTACGTTCGGCCAAAAAAAAAAATTTTCGAAATCAGGTGTGCGGCGCACTTTTTCTTTAAGGTACGGCCTAATGTGCAATTTTTGCACATTAAATGAAATATGAAAAAAAAAGTTTTGTGAAAAACTTGCTTCTTTATTTTTACTTATTATTTTGTCAGAAAATAGACTTTCTATTTTTTCCCCCTCCTTTTTACTCCTAATTGGAGCATAGGGCCTCCACAAGGCTTTTCCATCCCACACGATTGTGAGCTGTTGTTCTAGCGCAATCCCATGTGATGTTAACATCAGCTACTTCCGCAGGGTTGACCTTTTCCAAGTGTTTTTTGGCCTTCCGCGGTTTCTGCTCCCTTGCGGGTTCCATTCAAGCGGCATTCTCGTGATGCTTTCTGGCATCACGAGAATGGCTGCTTTCTTAAAGTCTGGCCAATCCAGCGCCACATCCTACGCTTAATCTGGTTCAGTATGGCTCCTCGTAGCTCAGTGGTTAGTGTGTTCGCCTTCTGATCTGTAGGTCGTGGTTCAATCCCCGGCTGATGCATAACAAATTTAATATTGATAAGATTTTTCTTTCGAATGGTACTCACCTGTCGGCAAGCAATTGGCAATTCTTCCGACAGTAACAACTTGCCATGAAAAAGCTTCTAAAAGAACTCTGTGACAAAGCTCAGAAAAAGTGATGTCACAAATGTTCTGACGAACGGAACCGGCTAAAATAAGTAGGTCCCTTCTAATACTGTCCAAATTTAAGACGCACAACAGTAATGGAAGAGAAGCTCGGCCAATGAGCCCTTTGGGGCTTTAAGTGCCACATAATTAAAAAAAATTAAAATTAAAATGGCTCCTCGTTCGTTAGACGCCATAGCCTCTCGTTGGAAATAATGTTAGGCCAGAATATTCTACATATGATCCTCAAACACTTGTCGATGAAAGCTTGAAGTCTCTGAGTAATGAAGCAGCCATGTTTCGCTTCCGTACAGTAGCGTCGATTTCACGCATGAGGAGAATATTCACAATTTCGTGTGTCTGGAGATTTGGGAATTTGCCCATACTGATTTAAGCCGGCCAAATGCTACTCTTGCTTTGCTCAATCTGCACTTAGCATCCGTTTCAGCTCCTCCGTCTGTTGATATTGTTCAACCGAGGTAGCAGAAGCTTTCGACAAAATCAATCGCCAGCCGTCAATCAATATATGGCTTGTATTGGAGTGATTGGTTCTCATGGCTTTGGTCTTTGCATTGTTTATCTCTAGTCCGACGATGACTAGCGGAGAATTTGTGCAAGAGGAGACAAATGTCATCGGCAAAGTCCAAGTCCTCAAGTTTCCGTGTGAGATTCTACGTGATGCCAGTTCTCCTATGCTGGGTGAGGCTGTTCGTGACGTCATCTAGTACAATGGCGAAGAGAGGCAGGAAGAGAGAGCAGCCCTGCTGTACTCCGGCGTTGGTGATATTTGTCTTTCTAACATAATATAAATTAGAACAGGTATGCCAATGTAGAATTCATTCAAAAATTATATTAAATTTTAAAGCTCTTAACCTTACTGATTATCATGCTTACATCATTCAACATATAAGAAATTGCTATATTTACTCATTACACGGTAATAAATACCATGATAAAGATATTCCATATATCAATAAAATATTCCTTTTGTCAATGCAGAGATTTTCAAAACCAAAAAAAAAAAGAAAATAATAAAATAAAAATAAAATAAAATGAATATGAAGAAGCAATTCAATATGAATAAACAGATAGAAAAGCATATATTCACATGCCATCTAAGTATGAAATCAATTCGATAAAATCAGAATGAAATATATACTTTGCATACTTATATTTATGTATATAAGTATATACATACGTACTCATAGTATAAAATTGCCGTAAGCAATAATAATAATAATCGCAATAATACTGGTAATAATAATAACAGCAATAATGTCTCACTCACAGAATCACTGGAATACGCACGTATGTATATGTAAATGTATATACGCAGGCAAAAAATACTATACATCATATAATATATACAAGTCCATAGATATGGTTTACTGCATTAATATTGAATGAATTAATGTCGAAAATTCTTGGAATAATGTCGAAAATTTAATTTCATATATTTTTCATTTTTTTTTTTTGCAATAATTTCGAGAAAATTATATAAAAAATTTTCGATATTATTGTAAAAATTATTCGATAACAATTCATTCGACATTCACTCACTCACAGAAACATTGGAGTACACACGCATACGTAAATGTATATACACAGACAGATAAATACTATACATTATATATACAAGTCCTTAGATATGGTTTACTGCATTAATATTGAATGAATTAATGTCGAAAATTATTGGAATAATGTCGAAAATTTGATTTCATTTATTTTTTCGGCTTTATTTTCCAGTTTTTTTTTTTGCAATAATTTGGAAAAAGTGATAAAACAATAATATCGAATATTGTTTGACAGCAATTCGTTCGACATTCACTCACTCACAGAAACATTGAAGTATGCACGTATATGTAAATGTATATACACAATCAGATAAATACTATATATCATATATACAAGTCCATAGATATAGTTTACTGCATTAATATTGAATGAATTAATATCGAAAATTCATGGAATGATGTCGAAAATTCTTGGAATAATGTCGAAAATTCTTGGAATAATGTCGAAAATTTAATTTCATTATTTTCCATTTTTTTTTTTGCACTGATTTGAAATAAATGATATAAAAAATTTTCGATATTATTGTAAAAATTATACGATAACAATTCGTTTGACATTCACTAACGTATATACACAGCCAGATAAATACTATATATCATATATACAAGCCCAAAGATGTAGTTTACTGCAATAATATTGAATCAATTAATGTCGCAAATTCTTAGAATAATGCCGAAAATCCTTGGAATAATGTCGAAAATTCTTGAAATAATGTCGAAAATTTCATTTCATATATTTATTCGGTATTAACTTCCAGTTTTTTTTTTTTTGCAATAATTTGGAAAATGTGATAGAACAATTTTCGATATTATTGTAAAAAATGTTCGACAACAATTCGTTCGACATTAATTCATATAGATATAGTACGCACAATATATGATAATACATATCAATAAAGTTTATACAAAATTCAAGTACAGTATGTACTTATGTAAATGTTAGTGTATGCATTTCGGTTTATATTTCTGTGATTTTGGGAGATTGTGTATGAGAGAGAGAGAGAGATCTCGAATGAAATATATGAAGCCGCGTATTCATAAATCATATTATATGATATATTGATTAATTTAGGTATACAAGACCACACACACAAGCATAGATACGGAATGTATAATTGTCATATATTCTGATAAATATACACACACACACACACACTCATATTTTTGAATACTTTCGAAGATTATCTACATCTATATGAATAAATGAAAAGATTGGCACGTATTGTGCATACATACATATAAGTATAGTATATGCCCTATGGGCTTGAAACCAATGAGTATTGTGTATATAATTCCCATATAATATGCAGAATACTAATTTCTACGGGAAAATGTAAAAGAAAATACTTTAACTGAGGCTGAGATAACAAATTATAAATATATAATACGCATGCATGCATATTTGCATTTGTTTAAAGAGTTCATTGAAAATTTTTAAGATTTTTATTACTCGCTAAACTTAGATGGAGCCAATATCGCTCCAAAGCATTTCGAATATGGACAGGATTATATGGTATTTGAGGAAATAGAATAGTAGCACCATTAAGGCATCACTTTTTTATCATCAGCTTCAAATAATTGTCTTTTCTGCAATTTTTCCAGTTCTAGTTGTTTTAAAATCAATTTACACTCACTCCCAACTGAATATATAAGGACTTTTTAGAGTAAACCTTTTGCGTTTTATGTTATTATTCAAAGGATTATTTATTATAATAATGAAACTTAAAAACCAACAATTACACAATGGATCATATATGCTAAACTAAATATATAAATATAGAAAATGTTAATTTATAAGTAATAATGCATTGTCATATAATCAATAGGAAAACAATGCTGATGAAAAAAAATATTAATTACCAATCCAACAACAAAATATTTTTAGAAATAAAATTCTATAAAAATGTGATAATATGACCAAAGTAAACAACACAAAAATTTATTTTCATTAATCATAATAAAAATATGAATATTAGAGTGGTTCGAATTTTTGCCCAAAAATCGTTTACCAAAAAATCAGAGACTAGAAAGGTAGTTTCAATGTATATTTGCCGAAAGAAGCAATAATATGAGTATATGAGTAGAATTTCTGAATAAAAATATTTATTTATAAAATTTGTCTTTAAACCCGGAATCCCGATATTTCGATTTTTTATACCCTGCATAATGTAATATGCAAAGTATATTCATTTCGGTCAGATGTTCGTAACCACTTGAAGGAATCTTCGGAGCTATAGAAATATATATCTATTCGTGATCAGCATAGCTTAAATTTTCAATTTAACGATGTCCGTTCCTCCGCCTGTCTGTCACCTGGCTGGTTAGCACGATATCTTGAGCAATTATTGAGTTATGTTAACGAAATTTGGCACAAGTAACCTGTGGTCTCATAGTACGGAGCGGATTGATACTGAGCATTATCGGTCAACCGCCACGCCGACACCAAGCATTCAAAGCGACTAACCGCGGAATTTTCAAAATCTTTAACTTGCTATAACTCACTTAATATACCATCTGGGACAAAAATATTTGGAATATAGAGTCACATTATACCACTACATCATCATGCAAGAAATGGATGAGCCACGCCTACTTTTTATAGTAGCTCCCATACAAAACGTATGTACTTTATTTAAATTGAAACAGCTGTAACTTCTGCAATCTTATGTCTAGAATATCCGTAATTGACATTTAGATTACCATGATGGTCGAAAATAATCTGGCAAAAAATCGGTGTGTCACGCCCACTATTTCTTGGGGTTCCCATACAAATTTGCGGAAATTCAAAAAAAAAATGTTAACCATCATAACTCGCAAACTATTCAGCGTAGAATAACCAGATTTAAGATATGGATTAGTATTGTAAGAGCAACTAGACTTACAGGAAACGGACTCGCCTCGCCTACTGTTTATAGTAGCCCCCATACAAAATGACCAAATTTCGTTTAAATTGAAACAGCTGTAACTTCTGCAATCTTCTGGATAGAATAACTATAATTGACGCTTAGACTAATATGGTAGTCGGAAATAATCTGGCATGAAACCAGCATGCCACGCCCACTTCTTAATGGGTCTACCATAAAAAGGATCGAATATTTTATATAATTTAAAGCGCTATAACAGGGCAACCAAATTTTAGGTATGGATTAATATTGCAAAATTAATTAGATTTACAAAAAAGGGGTAATCCACGCCCACTTTTTTATAGCTCCCTTCCTTAGCCTCGGAATTATCTAAAAAATCTCGGCCCGATCAGAATGTAAGGTCATTTTTTTTGTCATATATTACTTTTACAGTGACAGGTCTTCTTTGCTCTTTCGAATAAACCAATAATATACTGAAAAAATTTTTATTTTTATTTTTATTATATTGTATTATATTATTATTATTATTATTATTTTGGATTTTTTTTTTTTCTTTTTGAGATTTTAAAAAGAAACTTGTATATAGTTCACCCTGTACTAATGAACATGTAAGTTGGAGAATGGGCGGAATTGTTGCAAGCCACGACCACTCTCTGTGAAAAGCAAATTTCTCATGTTTATCTCATAAAAATAAAATATAATCCAATATATGTATGTTTGCACTTTACACACGAGAATACAAAACTTGAGACCAGAACCTTGACATATGTTTTTTTTTTGTATATTATTGAAAGAATATGACTGAAAATGGACGTAATCAGATGGTAAAGCCTACCTTCCTTACAAAACATATGTTTGATGATTTCTGTCTTCTTCTTCTTCTTCTTCTTCTTCTTCTTCTTCTTCTTCTTCTTCTTTATTATTTATTCTTGAATACGAAATGTTTCATGACAATTTTTTACATATTTCAATCACTTTCAATCTGCCTTTATCCCTTATATGGTATGTATATACATATTCGCCTATGGGCAATTATTCCAAAGAATATATTTTTATTGACAATATGGACAACATATATATGTATTATTGACAAGGGTTATGTAAATTCAAGTCTTGTATTTGTATGAGTATAAGCAACAGTATACATACAAGTCGTAGTATTTACATATGCATATTCTAGGTATTTTGAAATTTATATTACATACATCAGAATATTTGCATATACTTGTATCATTGTTGTTAATTCAATTTTGTAAATTTATATTTATTTTTCATTTCATTTTATTATAATTTTTTTTTTCTTGTTGTTCTACTATGGTACTATTATACATACATAAATCTGAATAAATCAAGTTCTCATTGTAGAGATTATTTTATATAATTTAATTTAAAATTGATTTGTATTCTTTAAAAATATATATAGATATTTGAATTTTATAATCTGATTTATATAGACATACGAAGGTATCATGATAAACTCAATATATGCATACATACAATACACATGTATGTATATGCAACCAATTAGCCTATAGTAAATATTTTATTATTGCCAATATAAACATTTTGAAAACTACAAATATTGGAATTAGTATATATTTTTGATATACAAAATATCTAAATTAAAAATTTAATAGTTGAATTTAATTTTACACATTTTAAAATAAAAATCTTAAATTATGTCTATTTATTGGCTATAAATATGCTCGATATACAATTTGTTAGAGATTGCATAATCAAGTGGTACATTTATTCTCAATATAGCAATAATAATGAAAATGTGAGTTGTAAAGAAAGGAAAAATACAACAACATCATGTGCTAGCAAAACTTTAAATTGATTTAAATTGTATAAACTACAAATTTTTGGTTTTGGTCAAAGTGTTGCAATCATAAACAACCAAGGAAATATAATTTGCAATATTTTCTGCCAACTCAATATTAAAAAATAGAATAAATTGTTGGAAAATTTTTTGGAATTCAATAAATTTTTAATTTGAACTTTTAAATGAAATCAACAAATGATGATGCCTTTCATATTTGTCCACCATTTTATGTAATAGTATACATAGTTACATACAATAATAAATACCATTTTTCTAATGACACCTATTCAGATTTGACCTTGACTACAAAATTCTTTCATTTTATCATATTCGATACGTATGTTAGGAGTAACACGGTAAATAATAATTAAAGTAGATGAAATATAGGGTGTTCGAAAAAATTCGGTAACGACTTATTAGTAGATCGCTCTAAAATGTAACATCTCTGGTAGTATAGCTTATTTTTAAGCTTCATTTTTTTAGAAGACATTATTAAAATCACATTATTCTGTGAAATGTTATATACGATTGAAAATGAGTGAAAATTCGCAACATTATTGTCAGTGCTATTCTATTATAGAAAATGTAAGAAAGCGTCGAAGACTGCTATAACTAAAGGGTTATCCATTTCGCGGTTTCAAAAGTATAGGGCTAGAATTCGACATCTGTCAAACTGAGTTGTTAAAACAATTTCTTTCTTTTTCAGTTCAAAGTCTGACATTTGCGAAAATGGATCGCTTAACTATCGCACAACGCATTAAAATTGTAAAAACATACTACAAAAATGGTGATTCTGCCACAGCCACATATCGTGCTTTAAGAGGAGATTATGGTTTACATAATCGTCCAACTACGCAAGCAATTGGCAAAATTGTGAAGAAATATGAAGAGACTGGATCGGTTACAGATATTGTAAGGCCTGTGCATCATCGTTTCGCTCGTACCACCGAAAATATCGCTGCTGGAAGTGAAAGTGTTGCCGAAGACCCGAATGTGTCGATTCCTCGTCGTTCTCAGGAATTAGGACTGTCTTACGGCACATTATGGCGTATTTTGCATTTGGATCTACACCTACATCCATATAAAATCCAGCTCACACAACAACTGAAGCCAGCTGACCATTCACAACGTTGTAGATACGTCGAATGGGTGCTTGAACAACAGGCGGTGGACGGCGATTTTTCGAACAAAATTTTCTTCAGCGACGAAGCACATTTCTCACTCGGTGGGTATGTTAACAAACAAAATTGTCATATTTGGGGTTCTGAGAATCCTCAAGTAATTGAAGAGAGGCCACTACATCCACAAAAAGTCACTGCTTGATGCGCTCTTTGGTCCGGAGGTGTGATTGGACCATACTTCTTCGAAAACGACGATGGAACGACTGTCACCGTCAATTCGGAGCGTTATGGTCATATGATAACCGACTTTTTTTTGCCTGCTATTGAAGAATACGACTTAGAGAATATGTGGTTTCAACAAGACGGTGCCACATGCCACACAACTAGAGCGAATATGGCTTTATTGCAAGAGAAATTTTCTGGCAGCGTAATTTCTCGTCGTGGCGATATCAAGTGGCCACCAAGATCATGCGATTTGACACCGCTTGACTTTTTTTGTGGGGTTCGCGAAAGACCGTGTTTATGCATATAAACCTTTAATTCTTGAGTACCTAAAAACCAACATTCGCCACGTTATGGCTGAGATACCGCCCAATATGTGTCAAAAAGTGGTCGAAAATTACCTCAAAAGAATCGATGCTTGCAACAATTCGCGTGGTGGTCATTTAAATGATGTAGTATTTCACACATAATGTCAACGTTTAAACTTTATAATAAAAAAGAAATATCATGATAAAAAATATTTTATATGTGTTTTATTTACATTTACTTTTGAAACCGCAAAATGGATAACCCTTTAGAAAAGCAGTAGCGGTTTAGTGGTTTATTCGTTTTCGATCTGATAATTTTGATGTTAAAGATGCATCTCGCTCTGGTCAACCAATCACTGAAAAACTCGATGTAATCATGGGAAAAATTTCGCAAACCCGGCACATAAGCAGCGAGGACGTTGCTAGAGAACTAGGCATTCATTACCGAACAGCTATAAACTATTTGAAGAAAGCTCGATAGACAATGAAGCTCGATGTTTGAGTGCCCCATGAATTAACAGTGAATTATTTAATGGACCAAATTTCCATTTGCGATTCACTGCCAAATCGGAACGAAATCGAACCATTTCTGCCACGAATAATTACGGCAGATAAAAAGTGGATCACGTACGACAATAATGTGCGAAAAAGTTCATGCGAGAAAAAGCGAGATAAAGTTTCGTAAACGGTGCCAAATAGCCAGTATTGACACCAAGAAAGGTAATGCTGTGTGTCTGTTGGGAGGGAATTGTTCATTATGAGCTTCTACAACCTGGTCAAACGATTGATTCTGATCTCTAGCGTCAACAATTAACGTGATTAAAGCAAACAGTTCCATTAAAATAGCCAGAATTGATCAATAGAAAAGGTTTTGTGTTCGATCATGACAACGCCAGACCCGTCAGATGTGAAGATAGCTCGGCTGAGAAGTTTTGATACATTCACCATATATCCGCGATCTTGCACTTTCAGATTATAATTTGTTTCTATCCCTGCGGAAATCTCTTAATAGTGTAAATTTGAATTCCGTGCCAAAACCAGTGTTGACACAATGAAAGGTAATGCTGTGTGTCTGTTGGGATTGGAAGGGAATTGTTCATTATGAGCTTCTACAACCCGGTCAAACGATTGATTCTGATCTCTACTGTCAACAATTAACGATCTTGAAGCAAGAAGTACGATTAAAATACGACACATAACTTTGATGGCCCGGCAGAAACGGAAAGAGCTCGGCTGGAAAATTTTAATGCATTCACCATATATCCGAGACCTTTCGCCTTCAGATTATCAATTGATTCGATTTCTGCAGAACTCTCTTAATAGTGTAAATTTGAATTCCGTAGAGGTCTGCAAAACGTATTTGGATCAGTTTTCTACGCTCAGAAAATCCAGAAATTCTACACAGATGAAATAATAGTTTTAACTCAAAAACGGCAAAAGCTTATCGATCAAAACGGCATATATTTGGTTGAATAAAGCTCATTTTAAATATAAGCGAAAAGTGTTTTATTTTTGGTCAAATTTGTAACCAAACTTTTTCGAACACCCAATATACCATGACGAATGTATTTAAATTGATTTAATTTATTTCATTAAAAGGATTTTTGAAATTGAATTTTTAAATATTTTTCTAATTAAACAAGTGGAAATCATGAAAGCCGATACCAAGCAATCAGAGAATAAAGTAATAGCGGATCGACTCTTTTGGGTCTTCCTCAACACTATGCACAACAACAGCGGCGAGATCAGTATTATGTATGCCATCTGTGTGGATAAGTGTTACCACTAACGCATACGAAGACGAAAATCTATGCACAACCGCTTGAATCGTGGGACAAATTTCACGAAAAGCCATTGTGCGCTATGACTACATTATTTTATGCCTACTTATTATGAATTCATCATTCATCATTCATTGCAGTCACTAATGCATTTTGTTGAAGAAATATGTATTATATATATTTTTTATAGAGTAATATACCTTGTACCTATATTACAAATATTTACATTATAATTTTTCCATTAGGTTTTTACTTTCGTCTATTATATGTATATAGAACACTACCATCAATGAATGCTATTGCCTTCATCGGAAGCAGCATCATCAGCAGCAGAATGATTTTCATACACTTGAACTTTTATAAACATTCTTAATTATTCCATTAAAAATTTCCGTTTTTGTTGTCTCATTTTTTTCTTCTCCTATACTCTGTTTCTAGTGCTCTATACACTTTTGTACATTGGCTCATACTCAATCAAACTCAAGAAAGTTCATCAAAAAGTTCTACGTTGTCGTCATCATCATCATCATCCATGTCTTATGTCTTCATCTTAAGGGTTTTGGTATTTTTCCTTTCAATTTTTTTTTTTTTTTGTGATCCATTCTTTTGAGAGAAAATGCAGCTTGTAGTTTGACTTGTCTCTTATACGGGTACCTTTGTGAGAGTATGTAATGGCATAAACGCCAGACATACATAGGCCTTTTATACCTACTGTAAGGCATAAGTTATGTGTGAGTTCAATGAAATTTATTTTAAGAATTGAGTAAGCATAGTGAACAAATTATATTTTAAATTATTTGTTAGAGAATAATCATCTTTGCATAGCATCGCAAAATAGTACAACGCATATTCAAGTTGGGTCATCAATTTTTCAAGTAAGCTCCTTATATGTGGTAGTTATTGAAAATACATTGCAATGCAAACTTTTCCAATTAAATATTTATATTTAGATTTTCTTCAAACACTTGATATACGATCAAACGTTTGATAATTTGATATACTACTATTCACATGACTTTGTGACTGACCATCTACTGATAGTCTGACTGACTCCAATTATGACTGCAACAAAATCAAGTAATGAAAGTTAACTTAAATAATACTTGTTAAAGTATGCGTATTATTTTTACTGGTGTCTGTTGAAAATTCTTTGCCATAAATTTACGTGTGCTGTTGCGCACGCGAGTCAAATCATCAAAATATTTCCTTAACGTGAAGATACTAGTAGTGATGATGGTCCTACGTGCGTATAAAACATACAGTTCTTATTTACTTTTTGTTTAAAAAAAAAAAAGGAAATTGTGAAGAATAAAAATATGCATACATTCCACAAAACATGCATGTGTTTAGGAAAAAGTATTGCACCTTTTGCTGATAACTTTTTTATGTATAAGGTCTAGTAAAAAGAAATCCATTATTTTTGCATTATATTGAAGGTTTTATTTAGCATAGTTAGAATGATCCGATTTAGGTCAATTATGCACCATAATTTCATAATGCCACTCTCATAGAAACCCTCGTCCCTATTGGCAAAAAACTGGGACAGTCGATTTTCACACTTGGTGCCAGGTCCGGACTATAAGATGGATGTATAACAAGCTCCTAACCAAGCTTCCGGAGCTTCTGGCGAGTCACTATCGATGTGTGTGGCCTGGCGTTGTCCTGATTGAATACAATTCCTCTCCTATTGGCCAAAGCTGGCCGTTTCTGAGCGATTGCGTCCTTCAGGCGGTCCAATTGTTGACAGTACAGGTCCAAATTAAGAGTTTGGCCGTGGGGGAGCAGCTCATAGTAGATGATTCCCTGCCAATCCCACCAAACACCTAGCAAAACCTTCCTGAACACGACCGTTTTCGCTTGACGTTGTCGTAAGTGACCCACTTTTCATCACCAGTAACAATCGGCTTCAGAAATGGATTAATTTTGTTGCGATTCAGCAGCGATGCGCAGATGGAAATTCGGTCCATGAGATTTTTTGCCAGATTACAAAAGCCATCTATAAATAAATAATCTAAAAATAATGGATTTCTTTTTACTACACCTTATATATACAATAATATTTGTTAAACCAAACTTACTTCGGCTTCTTGGACAACCAATTGTCATTAGTCTGTTACAACCAATATTTCGTCGGTATATGACTTCATTGATTTCGGATTGAAAATCTGAGCCAAGCGATTTTTACAGATCTCTTTCTGAAGCAACTTTACACCAGCCAATTGTAGTATTGTAAAATTTTTGGAGTCGGGCATCGTCATGTTGGATCAGAACACCTTATCGATTAAAGGCCTCCTGTGTTTAATCAGATGCTTTGGAATTAGAGCATTTGACTAACCTAAAAAGCTTAGCGCTATGCACACAATTGATTCAAGACCCACTCGTCTCAATTTTATGGTCAAACTTAACGATATGGCCGTCTCGTTAATATTCTGAAGTCTTTGTTGGACTTTGAGAGGGGCGTGGATTTTTGAAAAAATAAATTAGAGACTCAAAACCTACTTCCTTGACTAGATTCGATTATTTTGGATAACATGCAGTTATTTCAATGTACTTCTTTGTAATAACAACTTGTGCTGCATTGTTAGCTGCAAAAAATGGTACATTCGAGTCATTTGTACGGAAAAAACGACCATTTCTTTTTCCCCATTCATATATATTAACATCTTTCTAACTATTTGCTCATAATTTACCGCAGCATTTCTTATCCACACCTTGAATAAGACGTTGGGAATTATGGGTGTGTGTGTGTATGTAGGTTTTGCTCTTCATTTTACTTGCATCGCGAATGTCGTCACATCATCAACGAACGTCTCACACAAATTGACAAGAGATGCATACATTTTGCTTCCTCTTACTATCATCTTAAAAGTAATTTTTTCCTTTTTTCTCCATCCCATCTTACTGACTCTCTTACTCTCTATATCTCTCTCTCTCTCTCTCTAGCTCTCTCTCATTCTCTTGGTTTTAACATATGCGAATTACTTACCAAAAGTATGTGTGAAATGAGCGATTGTGTTGGTTAGTTTGTTGGAAGGCTGCGTTGACTTTTGTACATATGTGTGTATGTGTGTGTGTGGAGTATTTGTACACTTGTTCTTATTCTTCTCTTATTTTATTATTATTATTTTTTTGTTTTTTTTACTTCTTACATTTGGTTAGTTTTTTGCTTCGTTGAGTCTTGTCTAAAGTTGCCATCATCAAAAGTCAACGAAGCTTGCATGTCGACAAAAGTTGTCAGGACTATTAGAAAAGTGAGCAGTCGTCGTTACGAGAGGTTTGCAACAAATGGGCAGGAAGTATACGTAATATCTATATACATACATATATTACACATGTGGGGATAAAAGCATTTTTAATGTATTCGTCTTAGGTTCGTGGTGATGATGATTATGATGATGAAGAGGAGGTGAATGGAAGAGGTGCTATAATGCAAGTTTCCGTGGTATGCATTAATTTCAACAGAGGTAAAAGTCAAATGAAGAGCAGTAGCTAGCTAAAATGCTAATGTGTGCAGAACTTTCTACGGACTAGTGTCAGTTGAAAATCCTGAGCTCTAAGTCATCATTCAGCATTTGTTTATTGTTGGGTCGGCGTTTACGGCCAGGTTTTGATGAAAACGTCTTTCTGGTTGGAGAAGCTCATTTTATTTTATTTTATTTACTTTTGTTAAAAAAGCCTCGATATAATATATGATTGCACAGTCTTTTGAAATTGAACGGAAGCGAAATCGGATTGGATTGGATTTGTCCAACTTTGAATGCATTATTACATACTATGGGTAATCTCTTGAATTTTAAATAAATAAATAAAGCAAGGATACAAATATTTTTCCT
Source organism: Megamerina dolium (assembly GCA_963854835.1). Lineage (NCBI taxonomy): Eukaryota > Metazoa > Arthropoda > Insecta > Diptera > Megamerinidae > Megamerina > Megamerina dolium. The sequence goes on from OY978525.1 coordinate 108,904,770, forward strand.
ATGCCTTCTTCGATATACCTCCAGTGGATTTATCCAATTTAGTGGTTATCTAAACCTTAAAAATTTCCAAAGAAAATCACCAAAAGAGACATCAAGGATATTTTAATTTTATTTACAATATACATAGTTTTGTTCCACTATCCATCATATATGCAGCTAGTTATTAAAAAACCATATATTTTAGTTTATTATGCAACATGCGAAAACACAACATTTGTTGTTATTTTTTTGTTTCCTCTTCAGTCAGTATTTTGCTCTACATCTATATACAATATATACTAGATGGGAGCTTACATACATGTACTCGTCGTACATGTACTTTCGACAGCTGTTTTCCTTTTAGCATTATATTTTTGTCGTTGTTTTTTTTTTCTATGCACTTTTTATGTATTTTACATATATATCTATATAGAAACTTAACTTAAAATTCAAAAGAAGCAAGCTAAGAACTTAATTTGTATTATTTTGAAATCATTTTCAAGATAACAAGTAACCCAACAAAAAAACAAAAAAAAAAAAAAAAAGGAAATTAAACCAACAAAAAATTACATACTCATATACGTATACATATTCATATACATAAGTATAGAAAAGTAAAGGCAAACACTCAACACTAAGACTCGTTGATGAGCTAACACTGATGATGTGAATACATCCAAAATGTGACATATTTAGCATAAACATAATTTAGGAAAATATATGTACGTATACACATATTCATATAGAATTATAATCAAGTATATATGTTTAACAAAGAATCTAAAGAATATTACGTATATAAAAATGTAGTATGCACACATTAGTTGTTAAAATGTGTTTAGAGCTCTTATGCTTATTATGGTTATGGTAAGAAATTATTGAATTTTAATAAAAATTTGCTTCATGAAAATGAATGAATCTAAGAATTCAATTTTTGTTCTTTTTATAAACTTCTACTTATTATACATGAAGACATATTGTACACCAACAACAACAAAAACAGATAAATTATCAATTCGATCTGTGTTTTATATGTTTGTTCCAGCATGACTTATTCAAATATAGTTGCAAATATTTGAATTGAAAAATTGAAGCAAATCTTGAAATTTACTAATGTATACGAATAAACATAACTAGAAATTACCATATAAAGGGTTATCCATTTTGCGGTTTCAAAAGTAAACACATATAAAATATTTTTTATCATGATATTTCTTTTTTATTATAAGCAAGCATCGATTCTTTTGAGGTAATTTTCGACCACTTTTTGACACATATTGGGCGGTATCTCAGCCATAACGTGACGAATGTTGGTTTCTAGGTGCTCAAGAGTTAAAGGTTTATCTGCATAAACACGATCTTTCGCGTAGCCCCACAAAAAAAAAGTCAAGCGGTGTCAAATCGCATGATCTTGGTGGCCACTTGATATCGCCACGACGAGAAATTACGCGGCCAGAAAATTTCTCTTGCAATAAAGCCATATTCGCTCGAGTTGTGTGGCATGTGGCACCGTCTTGTTGAAACCACATATTCTCTAATTCGTATTCTTCAATAGCAGGCAAAAAAAAGTCGCTGATCATATGACCATAACGCTCCGAATTGACGGTGACAGTCGTTCCATCGTCGATTTCGAAGAAGTAAGATCCAATCACACCTCCGGACCAAAGAGCGCACCAAGCAGTGACTTTTTGTGGATGTAGTGGCCTCTCTTCAATTACTTGAGGATTCTCAGAACCCCAAATACGACAATTTTGTTTGTTAACATACCCACCGAGTGAGAAATGTGCTTCGTCGCTGAAGAAAATTTTGTTCGAAAAATCGCCGTCCACCGCCTGTTGTTCAAGCACCCATTCGACGTATCTACGACGTTGTGAATGGTCAGCTGGCTTCAGTTGTTGATCCAAATGCAAAATACGCCATAATGTGCCGTAAGACAGTCCTAATTCCTGAGAACGACGAGGAATCGATACATTCGGGTCTCGGCAACACTTTCACTTACAGCAGCGATATTTTCGGTGGTACGAGCGAAACGATGATGCACAGGCCTTACAATATCTGTAACCGATCCAGTCTCTTCATATTTCTTCACAATTTTGCCAATTGCTTGCGTAGTTGGACTTTTATGTAAACCATAATCTCCTCTTAAAGCACGATTTGTGGCTGTGGCAGAATCACCATTTTTGTAGTAGGTTTTTACAATTTTAATGCGTTGTGCGATAGTTAAGCGATCCATTTTCGCAAATGTCAGACTTTGAACTGAAAAAGAAAGAAATTGTTTTAACAACTCAGTTTGACAGATGTCGAATTCTAGCCCTATACCTTTGAAACCGCGAAATGGACAACCCTTTATATTACTTATTTAAACCATTTTCAAAAGGCGGGAGAATACGGTAGGCGGTTCCAAATTCGTATCGTGTCGGATAATGAAAAATGTACAATTTTGCATTTGATATAAGTAAAATAATCTGGTCTGGTGGTGTTTTCGCAAGATAACGTGTCTAACTGCCTCAACCGGGTGGGGCTAGCGCAATCCTTATTGAACTCATCGTAAGTGAACTCACTGGCTGTCATGCAGTTTGATCTGAGCACTATGTGATGATACCTTTATTTGTTAATGAGGGGTAGTCATGTAGATTGCTCTGCTTACTATGTGATGGCGCCTTCATTATTATAATGGAAGCCCTCCACGTGGCGACCACCGGGCAACGTCCTCCTGGCACCCGCTGGGAGGCGGCTGAAGTGAGTGGCGAAAATCTCCTCGGTTAGAGGTTGTGCGTTGGGTTTGGGACCCGCCACATAAATAAACCCCCCAATGAAAAAAACAAATGGCCGAAAGGCACGAATTAGGATGTCAGCAAGAGACTACGACATCTTGTCTCACATATCACGACTGTGAACGAACGGATGAGAAGGACAATGTGACCAAGGAGAACTTCTTTCAGCACCTCGAAGAAGCCTACGACCGCTGCCCCCGCAACGATATCAAAATAGTTTTAGGCAACTTTAATGCCAGGGTGGGCAAGGAAGGTACCTTTGGTAAAACTGTCGGAAAATGCAGCATCCACCAGAACACCTCCAATAACGGAATGAGGCGACTTCGCCGCAGCACGAAACATGGTAATTGGTGGTACCAGATTCCACCATCTCGACATCCACAAAGCGACATGGCTGTCTCCAGATCAACGAATAAGAAACCAAATCGATCCGTGGTGCCAACATCGACTCGGATTACTACCTTGTTGCAGCTAAGGAGCGCACAAGTTTATGTGTCGCAAATAACAAGAGAAGTCCCACACAGAGAAAGCTCGATGTCAGTAAGCTGCGATCACCAGAGACAGCAGATGCAATTGCCACTCGACTATCGGATATGCTTATGCAGAACACTGCCCCACTTGATGATACATGCACACGGTGGACAGTTATATCCCACTCCATGACTACAGCTGCCGAGGAGGTAATCGGTTATTACCGGCCTCTGAGTAATGAGTTACAAATTCTAAGCGTTGTCAAGTTTTCCAATACTTAGTCTGCCCACCGGAGGTTAGGTCTTCCTCTTCTGCGTCGTCCTCCAGCGGGTTCCGAATATAACACCTTCTTAGCTGGAGCGTGTTCTTCCATTCGCTCGACATGACCTAGCCAGCGCAGCTGCTGTATTTTCGTGCGCTTTACTATGTCGATACTCGCCACTAACGCAAATAAGTTCAAAAATTTTGCGTAGGACTTTTCTCTCGAAAACTCCTAGCTTTCTCTCATCTAAGGTGGAAATTGTCCAAGCTTCGGCGCCATATATAGGGACAGGCATGATGAGAGACTTGTAGAGTGCGGTTTTCGTTGCTCCAGAGAGGGCTCGACTTCTCAATTGCTTACTTAGCCCAAAGTAGCACCTGTTGGTAAGAGTGAACCTTCGCAATATCTCCAGGCTGACGTCATTACTGGTGTTAATGCTGGTTCCAAGATAGGCAAAGTCCCTTACTACTTCAAAAGCGTAGTTGTTAACAGTGACGTGCTGTCCAAGACGCAGGGACTCTTTGCGTGTTGACACTAGATACTTCGCCTTGTTCTCCTTCACTTAAGACCCATTCGACGCGACTCTCTTTCCAATTCTGAGAATGCTGCACTGACTGCTCACGTGTTCATGTCGATTATGTCATTCTCATCGGCATACGCTAACAGCATAACACTTTTGTTGTAGACAGTGCGATTATATCATAGATCAGTAGCTCGTATTATTTTCCTTAATAAGATTAAATAAGTCGCACGATTAGGAATCACCTTACCTGAAACCCCGTTCGGTATTAAACGGCGAGGAGAGGTGCTTCCCAATTTTCACTTTACAACGGGCGCTATACAGTGCCATTCTGCAAAGGTCAATGAGCTTCGCAGAAATACCGAACTCAGACATTGTTGAGTAGAGGTATTCCCTTACCGGACTGTCGAAAGCGGCTTTGTAGTCCACAAATAGATGGTGTGTGTGTCGATCTGTTTTTCTTGGGTCTTCTTCAGGCTTTTGCGCAGTGTGAAAATCTGATTAATGGTGGATTTACCAGGTCTGACTTATTCCACGGTAGTTGACGGAAATTGTGAGGTCTCCTTTCTTATATACGAGACAGAGAACACTGAGTCTTCAATCATCGGGCATGCATTTATTCGACCATATTCTGCATATGAGCTGCTGCAACTTGGGTGGCAAGCCATCAGTTGTTTTTTCAGCCCTTAAAAGGCCTTTCTAACCTCGTCGTGGTGGGGCATCTAGACCATCGTCTCCTGCACTAGCGGAATTGTTGGAAGCGTCACCATTCAACAACGTGGAAAAATGTTCCCTCCAAAAGCTCAGTATTCAAGCAGACGCTTGATCTTCTAGAAAAATTTGCAACTCTCTATTCATCTCTATCGCCTTACGCCACTGTGCGCATGTATCATCAGGAAGGGGAGTGTTTTGCATAAACCGATCCGATAGTCTAGTGATAAAAATATTTGCTGTCTCTAGTGATTGCAGCTTATTGACGTAAAGCTTTCTCTGCGTGGAACAAAAATTTCTTGTTTAACATGCACGCTGATGAAATACTACTATCAAGACATCAGGGAACAGAAGAACACAAATTATTGATTATACAAAATATGGGATCAACTTTTGCATCTATTGTATTTACAATTATGGTAATTATGATTATCATAACAAAAACAATTACAATAATGAATTTGTAAGATTTTTAAATGGCATTAAATTACAGAATATGAATAATACGCATTATCTTCTCTGACTTTCTCTCGCGTCATCATTAACATTATAACGTCAATTTAGTTTTAACTTTCTTTTATTCTTTGTCTTCAATCTTGCTTTTTTTTTTCATTTCCTTCACTCATACATATGTACTTACAAATAAATAAATATGGTATATATCGTAAGTACTGGGGTGGACTAGGTGTGTGGATGGGCAATAATATTGTATTATGACCACATCATCAGCGATAACAAAAGCATATCTGTGGAAGGCTTATGCATACATATAATCTCATTTACATTCTCACATCTATTCCAGGGTATATTGTTCACACATATAACAAACACATCAACAAATACGGCTACTAATATTACAAACATATGAAATATATACAGAATATATATAGTATTACAATGAAATGAGGTTTTGTCGCAATTTATACATGGCTGCCTTATGTATTAAATTCAATCCACCAGAAAAAAAAAAAATAAAACACCTACATCCCATCTCCTCGTAAGGAAATATTTGCAATTCTATATACATGCAACATATTTAACCAGTCTTAGTTTCACTTTTTCCTTCCCATCGCCATCATCAGCCATCAGCAGCATCATTTTACTTGCAACTTCCGTGGATAATTAATTCAAGGACTCTTCGCTGGTATTCTATTCCATGTTCTGTTCTGTTTTAAACGACTTACAACTTGGATTACAATTAGACAAGCTCGTTCTTTCGGTATTGTATGTTCGTTTGTTTCATTCATTTTTTTCTTTCTCATTCACTCATTTTACAGTTGGTACATATGTAAGTACTCGTAGTTACAAGTGTATGACGTTTGTGATGATTTCGTAGTCTTCTTGTTTTCCTATTACGTTCATCCAATGCAGATGTCGTATTTAAAGTAGTTTTTGTCCCTCTTCTTCCTCACTCTGTTGCATTCATCTATTTCTAGTTGTTGTTGTTGTTGTTATTGTTGTTTTTATAATTTTTATAAATTACTTATTCTACAAGAAAAGCTGAAAATAGCAACAGCAGCAGCAGCATTTGCAAATAGTTGCTCGTACATAAGTGGGATGAACGTAAAAGAAAATTCAAATTTGCATATTACGTTGTTGCAATTGCTTGTGTACATGTGCGCCTATTTCAAGTTAAAATTTATACTGTGTATGCGTAATTCGATACGCATGCATTTGTGTTATTTTCCAGGCAGCAAGAAAAAGCAACAATTCCTTTTTTGCAATTTTTTCAATTTCTATATTTTATACAAAGTCAGTTGGTTGAATTTCAATTTTATTCTGTTCAACTTATGTACTATACTATAGTACAATATTAATATTACAGCGGCAACATGCAAATTTATTTTATCATTGGAGCCCTTATATTCTACATATTATTCATAATAAATCCTCGTTCAATCCTCGGTTGAAGCATAACTTCAACATCGAAAAGATTTTTCCTTCAGACGGTACTCTCCTCTCGGCAAGCAATTGCCATAAAAAAGCGGCTAAAAGACCTCTGTGACAAATATAAATATAAAGTAGGTCCCTTCTAAGTCTTCTTTTTCTTCTTATGTGGCCACAACAACCGATGATCGTTTTAGGCCTAACATTTAGTGTGGCTCCAGTCTTCTCTGTTCCTCGCTTGCTGGTGCCAATAGGATATTCCAAGCGCCGCCAGGTTACCCAACACTTGGTCCTTCCAACGGAGGTTTGGTCTTCCTCGATACTCGCCATCACCGCAAATAGTTCCGATAATCCTGCGTAGAACCTTCCTTCTAATACTGTCCAAAATTTAGCTTGACCAAAAGGCCTTTCGGAGCCTATAAATGCCAAATAGTTGAACAAACATTTTCTTTATTGGCTATTATTATCTATGAACCTTTGCCATTTTTCGGGTAACTTCATAATAACATCGCCGTAGAGGTGCTGTGGTTTATCGGCGTTAAACTTTTTTCAGCGGCTCTTCGGTCAGCCAATATTTTACCATTAAAAGAGTTTTGTTGGGATTAAAACCAATGGTAGTCAGATGGTGTAAAGTCCGCGCCATACGGCGAATGCATCAAAACTTCCCGACCACATTCTGTCAATTTGTTCCGAGTCATCAAAAGTGTGTATTCGACCTGGCATTGTCGTGATGGAATACAACTCCTTTTCTATTGGCCAATTTTGGTCACTTTTCCTTGATTGATTCATTCAAGCGGTCGAGCTGTGAGCAGTACAGATAAGAACTAACCATTGCACCAGGTTGCAGCAACTCATAGTAGACAATTCCCTTCCAATCCCACCACATGCTCAACATAACTTTGTTTTTTTGTCCATCCAGACTTTGAAGTCATTTGTGAAGAGTCGCCGACCTTTGAACATGATCGCTTGCATTGGATATTCTCGAGTTTCATTCATTTTTCATCGCCCGTTACTATACGCTTCTGAAATGGTTCGATTTCGTTGCGTTCGAAAAGCTCTGTTTCGCTGATGGTAATTCGGTCAATCATAAAACGTCTAGTAAGAATAAATCCATTATTTTTGCATTAAATTTAAGGTTCTATTTAGCATAGTTAGAATGGTGGGTGCCGTGGCTCAGTGGTTAATGTGTTGGTCTTCTGATCTGTAGGTCGTTGTTCAATCCCCGGCTGATGCATAACAAATTTAATATCAAAAAGATTTTTCTTATGAACGGTACCCACCTATCGGCAAGCAATTGGCAATTCTTCCAACAGTAACAACTTGCCATGAAAAAGCCTCTAAAAGAACTCTGTGACAAAGCCCAGAAAAAGTGATGTCACAAAGGTTCTGCCGTTTTGTTCGATAACTTATTGCCATTTTGAAGGTAATTTCATAATACCACTCTCATAGAAACCCTCGTTCCTATTGGCAAAAAAACTGGGAAAGTAGATTTTCACGTGGTTCCAGGTCCGGACTATGAGATAAGAACCTCCCAACCAAGCTCTCGGAACTTCTGGCGAGTCACTATCGATGTGTGTGGCCTAGCGTTGCCCTGATGGAACACAATTCTTCTCTTATTGGCGAAAGCTGGCCGCTTCTGGGCGATTGCTTCCTTCAGACGGTCCAATTATTGACTGTACAGGTCCGAATTAAGAATTTGGCCGTAGGGGAGCAGCTCATAGTAGAGGATTCTCTGCCAATCCCACCAAACACATAGCAAAACATTCCTGACCGTCAATCCTGGCTTAGCCACGGTTTGCGCCGGCTCATCGCGATTCGACCACAACCGTTTTTGCTTGACGTAATCGTAAGTGACCCAGTTTTCATCACCAGTAACCATACGCTTCAGAAATGGATCGATTTTGATGCGATTCAGCAGCGATTCGCAGATGGAAATTCGGTCCATGAGGTTTTTTTGCGTTAACTCATGTGGCACCCATACATCGATCTTCTTTTTGTATCGAGCCTTATTTAAATGGTTCCAAAGCAATCACAAAATCATATTTTTCTAACTGCGTCTCGTTTAACCCGATCGCACTTATACAACGCGAGATACAGATTATTAAAGCCATATATAGAAAAAATAATGGTCTTCTTTTTACTACACCTTATATTTGACGTTCTTGAAAATAATTGACGTGAAAGATGTCAAAAAGTGCCACAAATTGTGGTGAACATTGGGGATACAATTTTGGATGATTATCGATCGTCATTCTAGCTCATTACAAAATATTACAAAAATTGTGAATCATAAATTTTTATAAAAAACGATGTTCCTTGAATTGAAAATAGATAATATATTACCAAAAACTCTCATCTATAAGATAAGCTTCTATATTTAAATAGTTTAAAATCCAATATCCAACGCACGCATACTAACTGAAATTCCGCTGCTTGATTCATTCTAATTAATTTGAATTTCCTACAGCAAAACCAAAGAGCCCCATACAAGAGCACAAATCGCCTTTATGAGTTCACATCGATAAAATGTATGATGTTGCTCATCAAACGAATATTCAATAATTTCCGTTTCCGTTTTTAATTCTAAATGATGACGTATGATGATTGTGACTACTCTATACGACCGAAAATATGAGTGCTCTTTTGAGTGCTACATATCTATCGTACAAGAATAAGCAGCAGCAGCAGCATCCTTTTTACAATTGTGGGTGGTTGATTGGTTGGCAAGTGAACAAAACTTTTTTAATTACTTTTCCGTTGCACTTTCTGTTCCATTCCGTTTCGTTTATACATATCATGCATCATCATCATTATCATCATCATCATCATCATCATCATCATTATCATCATCATCATCATCATCATCATTATTATCATTATTGTGATCAATTTTTCGGTTTTGCAACTTTTTATTTGTTCATTTCATACATGCATGCATTTATTTGTTTATGGGTATTCAAGTTGAAAATCAGTCAGTCAGTCAGTCAGTCAGTCAGTATATATAGATATGTATGTAAGTATTGTAGAATTGCCTGTGCCTGTACAATAATGACTATACCAAGCTCTAGCATTTTATGATAAATCCATGTGCTCCATACAATACTATTTACTAGACGAGTATATGAGTCTATCCATTCAGTGTAGACGATCCATTCGTTTGTACGAGAAAAACAGGACATGTCAAACGCTATTATATTCGTACACTGAAAATGCCACTGAACCATATGACATCATATCATACGATTCAATTGAGATTCACTCTAGCTGCATCTATATACTCCATCTACTTACTACATATTTTTGACTAGTTTCGTTTAGTACAATTCAGCCATTCATGAAAATTATTTTGTATGCATTTTATATGTATTCTACAAAAATTTATGTATACACATGCGCTAGTATGGTTGTAAATATAATTTTTGCAATGCTACCAAAATTCTTTGCATACTCATCATCATCATCATCATCATCAGCAGTATTTTGTTCATTCATTCTCATCTGTTCTTATCAATTTTTGCATTTTACAAATACACAGCTACTGCTATGTGTGTATGCAAGAAAATTATCTCTATGCTAGCAAATTAAACGCGAACATTATTGTTGGAGATATTTGAAGGAATGTCGCATCATGTCGATGATTATATATATATATATATATACATACAACAGCCATGTCTGTTGCCATCTTATCTAGACTGAACAAACCGAGTCAACCAACCAACCAACTAACCAAGCAACCAAAGCATCCAATACAAAACCAAAGAACCAATCGGCAACTAAACCAAACAATTTTACAATACAGAATCAACTAAAAATCCATAAGCTATGAGTATATTGTATGTCTCTGCGAACTCAACACAACAGAATATGGTACAACATTTCATTGCATTCATTTATTTTCTATTTCCTTCTGCTTGATAACTAGAAAATACTCCTCGTACGTAAACATATACATATGGATAAACTTGTAGTACTCGTACATATTTATTTTGCAATGGGTAGTTTCATCGTTTTCATTATCATCATTGTCATTTGTATGTTCATTTGTTCATACATGTTATACGACTACGTATATGTTATGGCATTAGCAAATGAATTGTTGTGCTTAACCAATATGCATATAAATACATCTAAATGATGTCATAGTTATTACCAAGGCTTGTACTCTGTTGCTGCACCAAGAAAAAAAAAAAAAAAAGAAACAGCGTTTGACAATCTGTGCTCTATGATCGTAATTGAGATCGCTAAAAAAAAAAATTGATAAAGTAACTAAAAAAAGACATTATATCGAGTTATACTGGAAAAAAAGAACCCTTTCCACTGCTCACATGATAGAAACGAAACTCAAACGAAAACAAAATATTGATTTTTTTGCTTGTGACTTCAAGAGATTGTAGAACACTGCAAAATAAGGCAACTATTGTTCCACCATAACCATATATATATATACTCACAAAGACATATTTATGAATAGTAGATATCTAATATATATTTTATCGAGTTGTTGATGGCATGGTATTGTTATTTTTTATCCCCCCCTCCACTTCATTTAATTGTATTTTTTTTTTTTTTTCATTTTTTCAATCCTTTCAATAGATGCGAATAGAATACACGTACTATGTAACATCATCATCAATAGTACAATCATTATTACTACTACCACCATCACAACATGAACATATTTTTAAGAATATTAATTGGAATACACACTACACACTATTTGTTCTTGCTCTCTATTACTACTATATGTGTCATACTATTTATTATTGTTATGGTTCAATTTTATTTGGATTGTTTTTGCTGCAAGTTCAATAACTAATTTAAGTTTGTCGTTTTTTTCTATTTTTTTTTTTTTTTTTTTTTTTGTTAGGAGTTTATTTGTTTCTTTTCTTTATGTTTGCATATTACACCTTTCCACGCTAATCATAGTAAATTGTTTTGAGTTGATTATAGTTGCTAGAAGCGAATTGTAGAAAAATTTTCAATTGACAATAGACACTTCACACAATAGAACTTTTAATTGGACGAGTAGTGAGATAAATAAAATATAATATGTTCTATATTTTACTGTGTCAACATACCAAAGACTACCACGATCGTCTTGAATATATCTTGTCTCAACATTCAAAACAGTCCCACGATCTAAATTATTGTTAAATCAATATTTGATATAATAAGATAATTCTGTGCCTTAGAATCGAAGTTCGAAGTCCTGGACCTACCGCGAATTGATTCTGCCTGCCAGCCGAGTTGTTTAAGACCGAAGGCGATGAGCTGTTCACCAGCATGTAACATCTCAAAAGCAGAATATGGTCGTATAAAAACATGCCTGATGATTGGAGGCTTATTGTTCTCTGTCCCGTACATAAAAAAGGAGAACCCACAATTTGCGCCAACTACCGTGGTACAAATCTTCTTAGCATCGCATACAAGCTAAAACAAAGTGTACTGCGAGAAATATTGAATAACCTGATTGGACCTGATTAGTGTGGCCTCAGACCTAGTAAATCAACCATCGACTAAATTTTCACACTCTTCCAAATCCTGGAGAAAAACCAAGAGAAGCAGATCGACACACATAACATCTATTTGTTGATTATAAAGCCGTTCCCGACAATCCGGTAAGAAATTACCTTCACACAAGAATGACAGAGTTCGATATTTCTTATTTGTCTTTGCAGAATGACACAGTGAACATCGGACAGCACCTCTTATCGTTATCGTGCGACTTCTTCAATCTTGTTGTGGAGGAAATGATATGAGCTGCTGATCTACGACATAATGGCACTAGGTTAGATTAGGTTAGGTTAATGTCGCTGTCTTCTTACTGAGAGGACGCACTTAGGCCAATTATGGTTTTTGGCAAAGAAATAGGCTTTGCAAATGAAGCCAAATATCTTGGGATAACTCTAGACAGCAAATTGAACTGAAAACCTCATATCAATCGTACTATTCAGAAGGCGGGCAACACTCTCTGGATCTGTAAACGCATCTGTGGCAAAAACTGGCAAATGAAGCCGATATGGCTTCAAAAAGTCTATACCGATAAATCGATAGTGAGGTGGAAAAGAACCACGGAAAAAACTACGACGAATAGACTGAAACAACTGCAAAGAGTTATTAACTCCTGCATCACTGGTTGCCTTCACACATCCCTAACGGCAGCCCTCAATGTAATTTTGGGTATGCTGCCAATGGATTTAACCATTCAAATGAATGCACACAGACTGCTGCATATCGGGTTCTTACCACAGAATCCGCATACAAATGGTCACCGTTCTATTGCTAAAAATAAAAGGCGGACGGATGCTTTTGAATGTCCCTTGACTCAATGCCTCCGCAATATATCTTTAACAAGAGATACAAAACTCATATCCTAAACAGGATAAACTGCTCATGACGACATTGTCTGGTACACTGATGGATCCAAGACTGAAGAAGGCACAGAATCTGGAATCTATTGTCCCACTACCCAAATGTCAATAAATCATGGTAGGTTAGCAACCGTCTTTCAAGCGGAGGTCTTTGCTATTAATCAATGTACCAGGGAAATTCTTAACCTTCGTCCTTATAGGAAAAAAATCATTATAATGCTGCAATAAAAGCCTTGCATTTTTCAACATTTGATTCTAGGTTAGTTTGGGAGACAGCCAAACTTCTCCAACAACTATCAGTCGGAGATCAAGAGGTAGTACACTGAGTAATGAGAATGCAGACAGACTGGCATGGGAGGAAGCTGAAAAGCAACCATTTGTACCCGAACCAATCCGCAAAGGAATCAGCAAAGCTGACGAAATTGTATCAAACAAGAATATATGACAAGAATATATTCAAAACTATTGGTATGGAATGTACCAAAGCTTTTTTTTCCGCATTACTCGCTGAAAAACCCAAAATACATTTTGAGTTTGAGTAAGGCAGAACTAAAACTTATGACAGATATAATCAGTGGACACTGTATACTAAACACACATAAAACCCGTCTGAAATTGACAGACATTGAAATATGCAGATTCTGTATGGAGGACGATGAGACATCCATACATCTAATCACAGAATGCCCAGCCCATATCCGGGTGAGAAACAAAAACTCGGAAGGAACTGCTATAGACTACTAATCTATCTGAACTTGAATTCACAGGAATCAAAATATTCTTTGAGAAAATCGGAGGATATAATCTCTTCCAATATTAAACTCGGGTATGGCACAATAGTTCGAGTCGAACCCAGTGCCATAGACAGTAATTGTCTAGCCCTTACCAATCTAAACTAATCTAGGCCAGAAAGGCCCTTTGTACTTCTCTTCCAGTACTGATGTGCATGTTAAATATGTGAATAGTATTAGATGAGACCTACTTATATTAAACGGTTCCAAATAGCGGAACCTTGTGAAATCACTTTTTTGAGCAAAGCTCTTTAAGAAGCTTTTCGTGGCAAGGAGTTACTATAAGAAGAATTGCCAATTACTTGCCGACAGGTGAGCATCGTTCGAAAGAAAAACTCTTTTCGATAATAGAAAATGACTTTAACAAAAGAGTCATGTTGTTAGCGTATGCCAATAATATTGACATAGTCGGCCTGAAAATACGAGCAGTTAATGCAGAATTTTTAGAGTTGAAAAAAAAACGGCTCGAATGGGTTTTAACGTGAAGGAGGTCAAAACGAAGTACGTACTGTCAACAAACAAAGAGTCCCTGCGTATTGGACACATTCGTCACTATTGATAACTATGCTTTGGTAGTAGTGAAGCACTTTATCTATCTTGGAACTAACATTAACACCAATAATGATGTCAGCCTGGCGATATTGCGAAGGATCACTCTTGCAAACAGTTACTACTTTGGGCTAAGTAAGCAATTGAGAAGTCGAACCCTTCCTCTCGAGAAACGAAAATCACACTCTACAAGTGTTTACATATTCCGAACCCGCTGGTGGATGACGCAGAAAAAGCAGACCTACTCTCCGGTGGACAGAGCAAGTATTGGAGAACTTAACAGCGCTTGGAATTTCTAACTGGCGCCAGCTAGGGAAGAATTGCGGATTCATTCAAAATGGAATCTTACGACAAGCAATTTAATTCCTACCAGAGATTTCTCAATAAAGGCTATCAGAAGAGATTCGAGTAAGTCTCTTGTAGAACAAGTCACCTTATTTGGCGAGACGGATATAAATCAATAAACAAATGACCGTAATGAGAATTTCCTTTAGTTCGCATACAAAGTGTGAGATGATTTATCAAGGAGTAATCTTCTCTAAATACGTCGTAGATATAACAGGGGCATAATTTTTGCTGAACGTCATTAAATAAATATTCCTTCGTTCCATCATCATCATCATCATCATCATCATCATCAACAGCATTAATGTCTTTATTATGATAAATTTCCTCCAAAAAAATAGCTCAAGGATACAAATTCTAAACTTATCATAGAACTTCTTGCATTAGAGTAGAGTAAACATTATGAAATTTCTGAATTGATATATCATGTTAGTTCACTTATTCATACTAAATTATGTGTAGGAATGTACATATAATATACAAATATATAGTATAATACTTATGTTAAAATAATAAAATTGCCCTAATCATGAAAAGTTTACAAAGTGCATTATTATTCGTTGTTCACTTTTTTTGCCGCACTTCTTCCCGGTCAAATTGCAGCAAACTTTTGCATAAACAAATCAACGAAGAAAGAAAAGAAAGAAATTATGAAAATAATATATTTTCTCATAGAAATACATATATACCTACAACCATACATAAGTGAATGCTTCAGGAGTAAAAATAAAAAACAAAAACAAAAATCAAATAAAATAAGTCTCAAAAATTGTCTTGGGGGAAACCACAAATAAATGTACTAAAATAGACAGATATACATACAATCAGACAAAGCTTGAAACGAAAACGGAATCAAATAAAATAAAAAAAATCAGCAAAAATTGTCTTCAAAAATCTAGCAACACCATTAAGAAGTGAAATGACATACGACAGATAAAATGAACTAAAAAACATGGAAAAATATTTATGAGTTACCCCCCACACCCGCCTCCTTCTAATGTAGAGCTGAAAACTTTAAATCATTCGTCATACAAATTTGATATTCTATTCAAAATGTATGTACAAACAACACCCAACCGACCGACATCAAACAATCAAGACCATTCACCATTCCAACATCAACATTCAGCAACCATTAGAAGAGCCATTGGTCGACAGTGAACCACAATGACAAGAACCAACAAGAGGACAACTAAAAAAAATGCCATGACTATTATTATTATTATTATTATTCTACATATTTTTTTATTTTTTATAAGACATGAAGTCTTCTTCAAGTAAAAATTTGTTTATATGACATTTTGCACAGATTTCTTAGTACTCTTCTTTCACAATTGATCTTATGGTCCGGCACAAAAACATTTCTTTTTTTTTTAGTTTTTGGATATGCAATAAAAGAAGCAAATAGTACAGTACAAAATAAAAAAAAAACATCATGTAAAGTTTAAAAATTAAAATGCAATTTATCTTGTTTTTCTTTAAGCAGAAATCTTAAATTCTACATATTTGTACATATAGAAATAATGCATTCCCTTACGAAGATAAATTTCATACGATTACACATATTTATTTGCTTTAGAAATTTGATTGAAAAATATTCATATCACCAATTCCAAAAATACACGGAAATTTCTGCTCTTATAAGCTAAAAACGTCTCAGGGAGCTTTAAAGTTTTAAAGCTTTTACTTTTAATAGTTTTGCATTTATAATATACAGGGCCTTCGGATTTTATTTAAAAAAAATACACAAAATTTACAGAAATGTATTAAATCTTTGTTTGTGTCGATAGAACGATCTATATAATTCAATGTTTAAAGATTATTTCATGTAAATATTGACCGCGGCTGCGCCTAAAATGGTTCATACGCTGTGTCCAATTTTGGCATACACTCTCCAACATATAGGCCGGTATCTCACGAATGAATTCTTCAATGTTAACTTCCAGTGAGTCACCCGTTGCCAATTGACCAGCCCCAAACGTGAAATAAACTGTTCACCGAACTCGCATCTCAATTGGTGCGTGGCATCGTCTTGTTGAAACCACATGTCAGCCAAGGTCCTGCTTTCGTCGTCTTTGAAAAAGTACGGTCCAATAATGCCACCGGTCCATAATCCATGCCAAACAGTGCATTTTTCGAGATGCATGGGCAGTTCTTCCAATGCTTCTGGCTGCTCTTCATACCAAATACGGCTGTTTTGATTGTTCACGTATCCATTCATCCAGAAATGAGCTTCGTCGCTGAACACAATAATTCGATAAAAAAAGTGGATCTTCATCCAACTTTGCCAGCTGCCATTCACCAAAATTTAGCTGTTGTGGTAGATCATGTGGCTTCAATTCTTGCACCAGCTGTATTTTAAAAGGTTTTACACCCAAATCCTTCCGCAAAATTTTCCACGTAGTGGAGTAACATTGGCCCAATAGCTGCGAACGCTGACGAATCGATAATTCAGGGTCATCAACAACACTGCCGGATACAGTTGCCATATTTTCCTCTGTCCGCTGTCCAATAATGTAGGTGTAATGGTTCGGAATTTAGTAACAAGATTCTGAATAACCGCCTCAGAAGGACGCCCAAACTGACCATAAAATGGAAGAAGTTCACGACGCACTTTCTTAATCGAGCATCAATTTTGATAATAAAATTCAATAATCTGCAAGCGTTGTTCGTTTGTAAGTCGATTCATGGTTAAATTATAGACCAAATTGAATATGTTTGACAGTAACATATTACATGAAAACAACTGAGCTACCAAAAACAGTATTGCCAAAAAAAAGTTGCTAAAAAATCACCCTGTAATTGTTTCTAACGCCTCAACTCTACTAGATTTGCGAATTTTACTCTGAGCTTTTTTCAATCCAACAAAGTTAGAATAACCCTGAAATGAAAAACAGCCGAACTTAAAAATTTTACAAATATTCCAAAATTTCGGATTTTAATTTTATTATAATTTAATTAATTGCTTCAAAATGATTACAGTAAATCAGTTGGTTAGTGCATTAGCCTTCTAATCTGTAGATCGTGGATTCAACCCCCGTCTGAAGTACAAACTTGATATTGAAAAAATGTTTTCTTTCGGACGGTATCCGGCTGTCGGTAAGCAATTGACAATTAATCTGGCAATTTGCCATGAAAAACTTTCCGAGGGTCCTTCGGGGCCTATTAGTGTCAAATATGTTAAATAATAACAAAAAAAAAACCAAAAATCTCTGCTGAAAAAAGTACGTTTAAACGAATTACTTTATTATTTGGTTTACAGTTCGATACAAATTATTGTTCTGTATTTTTAGATATTACCATATTTTGAGCTTTAATTTAATAGCTTTAACTCTAAAATTATAAAATATTATTAATTACTACTGCAACAACACCAAACTCTAGTATGATATTTGTAATTTCGAAAATCAACATCATTTGATTTTCGCTATTATTCGTAACCGCTAGCTCGTTCCATTGCTACACAGCACTTTTAAGTACCATCAAAATGTCATACACAATGTGCATATTACAATCATATTACATATTGTTGAAAATGACAAAAAACAATAGATGAACCAAAAAATACAATAATAAAAATGACAAAAAGGAATCCTCTAAACAATTCTGCATTTCTGGTAGAAATATTGTGCATTATTAAACCAATGTCAATGATGTGCACAATGATCTACTAGTGCATGCATACTCCTCATGTATTCATGTGGAGATAAATACAGCTAGCAAGAACATTGTATAGCTCTTTCCCTTTCTTTCTCCATCAATACTACATATCAACTCTCGCTCTCTCTCTCTTTCTCTTTCTTATACTCTCGTAGTACCAAGAGCACAATGTTGCTCTAAAACAAGGTGCAGCATCCGCACATATTTCTTGAAAATTGTATTGAAAATAGTGATGATGTACGAAATGAACAAAAAGTACAAAAATAGATATAAATATGCAAAAAATTTCACAAGATTATTATTATAAAATACAAACGCATCTTGGCGTACAAGTACATCTCTATATAAGAGTACGTGTAGTGAACAATACAAGATGGCGTAACATAGTAAAAGATGAATTTCATGTAAATGCATACATATTGTACTACAACATTATGTTAAAAAAGTATCGGAAATTGTTCAATAAAATACTAAAAATGTAAGAAGTATGCTCTAAGGCTACTGCATAATCATTGTGTGTGTTCAATTTGATAATTAGCGAATTTCGATTAACACAACTGACAACACTTTGTCATAGAGCATTGCCAGAAGCTATTTTTTGGAAAATTCTATATACATTTCTAAAACAAGTCTTTTTCGCCGAACAATATTCTTTTGGATTTGAAAACTGAAAATAGTCGCAGGCTTAATATAATTCGAATTACAATACAAGAATTTTTGGGAACTGCTACGGCTGAGTTGTGAGTTGAGATGTATTAATTCTGAATGACTGTCAAGATTGGATTAGCTAATTATCTATCTTGAAAATGTTCTTCAGTCCGATGAAAGATTTTAGCTGTCAAATGACATCTAAAATTCGTACTAGGGACACGATAAGTGAGTGCGAAATTTGTTAGCAATTTAGAAAACTTTTTAAGCAGAATGTACACATACGTAGTTCAGAGCGACATAAGCGAGTACATGCTTGTTATTCTTGTATGCGTACTGCTACCAGTAGTAGTAGTAGTAGTAGTAAAAGTATTAGCATCACAACAGTCATTTATACTCACTAAAGTTGTTAAATTCATCCTGGTAAGATTAACATTAAATATTGAAATTTTATTACGAAAATCGTGATTCTGTCATCCAAACTCAAAGATCGATACATTCATTTTATGTGTCAAATTGACAACTTATTCGTCACACCGTGCAAAGATTTCAGTCCTCATACACGCTAATGGACGTCGCTCAAATATCAAGACGAAAAACAGTGCGAACGGAGCAAAAAATATTTCTGCTGTTGAGTGTAGTGTGGAAGAGGACCCAAATTAACCAATTCGGCACCATGCGCAACAATTGAAGTTGAGTCCATTCACTTTATGGATAACTTTGTGTAAAGGTCTTGGTTTATGAATTGATGGCTCAAAATCATTAATCTTGTCGTTTGTTTAGCCAATAGGCTGAAAATCAACTGAAAGGTCATGGTTGTACCTTATTCGGTACTCGCAACCAACGCAAATAGGTCCAAAGATTTTTCATAGGACTTTTCTCTCGAAAACTCCAAACATTCGTTCATCCGAGGTGGAAATTGTTAAGGCTTCTGCGCCATATGTAAGGATAGGCATGATAAGAGACTTTTGAAGTGTGATATTCGCTTCTCGAGACGGAGGGTTCGACTTCCCACTTGCTTACTTAGCTCAAAGTAACATCTGTTAGCAAGAGTTATCCTACACATGATCTCCAGGCTAACGTCATTACTGTTGTTAATGCTGGTTCCGATATAGAAAAAGCCCTTACTACTTCAAAAGCGTAGTTGTCAACAGTGACGTGCTGTTCAAGACACCGGGACTCTTAGTTTGCTGATGCTAGATACTTCGTCTTGCCCTCGTTCACCGTAATACCTATTCCTCGTAACTCTCTTTTCAACTCCGAGTATGCTGCACTGACTGTTCGCGTGTTCATGCCGATTATATCAATATCGTCGGCATACGCCAGCAGCATGACACTTTTGTTGAAAATAGTGCCATTATCTCCACAATAAGATTGAAGAAGTCGCACGATAACGAATCACCTTGTCTGAAACCCCATTCGATATTAAACGGTGCGAAGAGGTCCTTTCCAATATTAACTGCACAACGGGAGTTATGCAAATACCATTAAATCTACAAAAACGTACTGTTTGGAGCGGTTTATGGACTGGTGAAATCATTGGTCCATTTTTCTTTAAAAATGCGGCAGGCAAGAACGTAACTATCAATGGCGATCGTTACAGAGCCATGATAACTGACGTTATCAATTACGTGGTATGAATGTGGAAGAGATGTGGTTGCATCAAGACGGTGCTGCATGTCATACATCGAACATAACAATCGATTTATTAATTTATATATTTATAATTTGACGACAACATAATCTCTCGAAATGGACTCTTGTGAACTATTCTGCAAGATCCAGCGATTTCACGCCTCTGGACTATTTTTTGTGGGGATATGTGAGTGAAAACCCTAGTTTATGCTGATAAACCAGCGACTTGGAAAGAATTGCAAGCCACCATTGAGCGAACTATTGCCGAGATTAGGCCCCAATTGCTTGGAACAGAAACCGAAAATTTTGGTTACCAGCTAACGACACGTTCAAGCCAGCCGAGGCGACCATATGACCGAATTTATATTCAAACACTAATTGCATAAAATTATCCTTTCAAGAATCCAATTTTAGTTCAGAATATTACATATTGTATTGTTTTTTGTTCATTTTTGAACTAATGTACATATATGCATGTATGTGTGTTTGTGTACATATATATAAAATGTTTATGTATATTCATCATTCATCATTCATTCATTCAGAGATGTAGTTTGAAGAAAAGTATTACTTATGTGGCATGTACGTGTTAATTTTTTTCTTTATACATAAGAGTACATCTGCAACAACAACAACAAACATCATGTGCTAATGTTGAAATTGACATTTACACAAATGTTACTTTCTACAGACATAACAAATGCATGCGTCTGATCATTATATGTACCACAACTAGTATTAACACTACAACCGCAGTACTCCTATTACTGCAGCTACTATTCATCTTACTCCACACATGCATAAGTATCATATATACGAATAACAGTATAGAGTTGTATTATATTAATATGAATGCGACATATTGTGGCAAATTTAATGAGAAATAAAATTTGTTTTGAAATAAAAACAAAATTGTACATAATCAAAAGATATGTATTCTATAAGCAAATTACGCCAATGAATTGTTGTCATTATTATTTCTGCGGTTATTTTCACAAATACGCAAATAATTACACAAAAATTTTTATAAATTTGTTTAATTGATATAAAATACAGAAAAATGTGTTTAATATCCATGATTTGCTTTATTTCAAATATAATATTTCAGCATTAATGCTTGCATGTAACAGGCCATTCAATAAGTCCGTAGGAAAAGTATGAAAAAAAACAACATTTTGACAGAAATTTTTTATTCAACATAGCTGTTTTCGAATGCTTTACAACGAGTATAGCGATTTTCCAAATTTACGATACCACTTTTATAGTACGATTTATCTTTCTTGTCAAAGTAGGCCTCAGTTTCAGCGATTACTGCATCATCGGACTTAAATTTCCTTCCAGAAAGCATTCTCTTGAGATCTGAAAACAGGAAAAAGCCGCTGGAGGCTAAATCTGTAGAATACGGTGGGAGGGGAAGCAATGCGAAGCCCAATTCATTGAATTACTATGTGTACAGGCTTAAATCCGCTATTTTTCGGTAAAAAAAAAATAAATTTCTTTTCATAGAACCTTCCCCATGGCTCGTAAACGTATGGAAATGGCTTTGTTGAGTAACACCTAACTGCAAGCATTTTTTGCGATTGGATGTCGTCCTCATCCAAAAGAGCCTGCAAATCTGGTCCTCAACTTTTCTGGGTCTATTTTCACGCTTTTTGTCACTCAAGTCAAAATAGACTTCTTTGAATCGACGAAACCAGTCTCTGCGAACTAGGCCTCCACAAGCATTCAATGCGACTAAGCAGCAGATTTCTTCAAATTGAAGCAAAAAAGTAAAGCTTCTCGCATATGCTCTTTTTCTGGCACGAAACTAGACATGATTAAACGAGGAAAAATGTATGTTGTTGCCTGAAATCACTGATGATGTTCACTAATTGATGTAAACAGGTGTCGAACTAATAAAAAAAAAGGATGCACAGTCGATAATAGCTCAACGCCATCTACGAGCAAACAGCTGGTATGCCTGGTATGCCATCGTTTTCATCGATTTGTAACACGGTGCATTGTCTTGGTGAAACAACACTTTTTTTTTTTCTTTTACAAATGTAGTCGTTTCTTTGCGATTTTATCCTTCAATCGGTCCAATGTTGATGGTGGTTCCTTTTTGGATATAGCCCATGAATTTTATTCCATTCACAACCCAAAATACAGACGCCATCCTCTTACCGGCCGATTGTTGCGTCTTTGCTTGCTTTGGATTCGATTCATTGACTGCTGTCCACACATCTGACTATCTATTGGATTGTGGTGTATAATGGTGAAGCCATGCTTCTTCCATTGTCACATATCGATGAGAGAATTCGGTTTTATTGCGGTTTAACAGCGCCAAACACTCCGTTGGAGCATCGATACGTTGTTGTTTTCGGTCGACTGTGAGCTCACGCGGCACCCACGGCTTTGCACAGAGCTTTCGCATACCCAAATGTTCGTATAAAATGATAAAAACACTACCATCTGATATCTTTACAATGTCACCTAGCTCGTGCATCTTCAATTTGCGATCATGCATAACCAATTTGTGGATTTTTTTGATGTTTTCTGGAATAACAGCCTTAATTGGGCGTCCACTGCGTTCTGCATCGTTTGTGCTGGTACGTCCACGTTTAAAATCAGCAATCCACTTTTCTACCATTTGTCTCGATGAAGCAGAGTCCAGATAATGTTTTATACTGTATTCCTAAAAAAGCAACGAAATTCACTTTTATCCATTTTTTTTTTTCAATAACAAAAGTTGCTTCACACAAAATGCTATAACTCACAAACCAATTGTCAGATTGTTGTCAATTTTATACACACATGTCGTTTGAAGGTTAGAACTCAATAAAAATCATATGGAAAAAATTCTAGTGACGTCATCTATGTGTCATCCTACACACTCATTGAATATACACGGATACGGATACAAAGCTACACATATGTTTAAATAATGTCCAAAAACACCAACATTAAAATACCTTGAGCAGAGCATAAGTAATACATAATTGTCGTAATGCCAACATTAAACAATCTGCCCACCAACCTCAAAACCCAATCACCAACCCCAATGTTTGTCAACGCTTGACATTTTAATCATCTTAAATTTACATTGTGCGGTGTTAAATAACCATATGGTGATTTTTCTACAATAATTTTTTGACTTTTAACTACTACTATGTTAGGTGACAATGATAGTAAGTAACAGCAGCATCACCAATCCTTACAACCATTGACTATTTGTTAACAATGTTGAAGCACAGCTGCTGACGCCATCAAATTACTTATAATACTTGCATATATACTCGACATAACAGTATGTACAGAAGGTAAAGATGAAATTGTAACAACAACAACAACAACAATAACAACAACAGCAGCAACAACGATGATCTTAAAGGTAAATATTTTTCATGAGAATTACATTCTAATACCATAATGAATTGCCTGGACTTTGCATATACTCGTACGGTACGAGTACATACTCCGTACAATATATACAAATTGTCCCCTCAATGTGAAATGAAGAATAATTTGAATATTGTAGAAATTCAACTTTGACCTCATATGCTTTACCTGTATACCATTCGGTGAATATACATTTGTAGGTAGTATTTGTATAGGTAGTTGTATAGTATTTACCAGAGAGAGAGAGGGAGAGGGAGAGGGAGCGTATAGCCTTGGTAAATATTTAGAAAGTTTTTAAGCTTATCGACTTAAAAGTATTTTAGTTATTTTAACGTTTCCGTTTTTTCACGTTCTTTTTCGTTTTATTGTTGTTTCTTTTTTTTTTTTTTTTGTATTCCGCTTTAACCGCAAATTATTAAAGCTTGTAGCAGTTACGGATTGTGTATGTTACGGAATACGTTTGTAATGCTATTCAAAGTTGAAACATTATTTTATTTTATTTTCATGCTAAATTGAAGGTATTTCATAATTTTTTAGAAAACTTGTCTCACCGCACATAAAACTTTAGATATTACGGTGGTTTAACGTTTTCACATAAAGAACTTATTGATCGTAGGCATAGCAATCAGAGATTCGATCTTACGTGCTTCTATTGCGGAGTTTGGTATTTTTGATAGTAAAAAAAAATAATTTATATATGGCACTTATAGATGTTCTGCCTGCCGAGTTGTATAAGACCGGCGGTGATGAGCTGCTCACCTGCATGCACCAGCTCATAAGCAGAATATGGTCGGACGAAAGCATGCCCGATGATTGAAGTCACAGTGTCCTCTGTCCAATACATAAGAAAAGAGACCTCCACAATTTGCGCCAACTACCGTGGCATAAGTCTCCTGAGCATCGCATACAAGGTGTGAAAGATTGAAGCCTCTGCGCCAGCAAACTGATTGGACCTTATCAGTGTGGCTTCAGACTGAATATATCCACCAATGATCAAATTTTCACACTACGCCAAATCCTGGAGAAGACCCTAGAAAAACAGATCGACACACATCACCCATTCGTCAATTATAAAGCCGCTTTCGACAGTCCTATAAGGGACTGTCCTCTACACAACTATGTCAGATTTTGGTATACCTACAAATCTCATTCGACTTTGCAGAATGACACTGCTTAACTCTCGTTGTGCAGTGAAAATTGGGAACGACCTCGTTATCGTTATCGTATGTCTTACGGTGAAGGAGGGCAAGACGAAGTACCTGGTATCTACACATTACACGTACTACACATTACACATACATCCTCATCTCTCCACATTGAAAACAGAGATTGACGTAGCACTGATTCAGGAAGCAGAGTCCTTGTGGCAGGTATTAACATCATGCAAAAATCATGCTTCGCACATATGGCAGCAAATACACCAACTACATTTTATCACTCCCAAGAGAGGATTGTGAATTACTGGTTGGGGTTCTTACGGGACACTGCCTTACTCCGTCTTACGCTGCAAAAAGTAGTCTGGTACAAAGCGATGCATCTACAACATGTAACGAGGTCAATGCTAGGGGACCTTAGAGCAATTACTATGTCATTGTCCAGCCCTCTAAAGATCGCGCTTCAACTACCTTGGATCTGCATCTTTTCCAACCTTGGACACCATTGCAGGTCACAAAGGTAGTGATTTATTGAAACTCGCAAAAAATTTATTAAAAACAAAATATAAGCAATCCCACAATTTCACTTGGTAACACAATGGACCGTTATTGGTCTACATGAGATCTTATAGATCAACCAAGCAAACAAACCCTAACCTAGTGTCTACAAACAAAGAGTCCCGGCTTCTTGGACAATACGTCGCTGTTGACAATTACACTTTTGAGGTAGTGAAGGACTTCGTCTATCTTGGAACCAGCACCAGCAACTGTAATGACGTCAACCTGGAGATCATGTGTAGGATAACTCTTGATAAAAGTGTTACTTTGAGCTGAGTAAGCAATCACACTCTACAAGACCCTCATTATGACTGTCCTAACATATGCCGCAGAAGCCTAGATAATTTCCACCACGGATGAGAGGATGCTTTTAAGTTTTCGAGAGAAAAGTTCTGAGCAGGATCTTTAGATCTATTTGAGTAGATGGCAAGTACATGGCAAGCTGTCTGTGCTGTACGCTAACATTGACATAGTCAAATGAATCAAAATCCATGAAATGAAAGAAGACACTCCAGAGAAAAGGGTATTTAATTCAGCACCCGCTGGAGGACACAGAAGAAGAGGAAGACCAAACCTCCGTTAAAAGGACCAAGTGTTGCGTAACCTGGCGGCGTTTGGAATATCCAATTGGCGCTAGTAAGCGAAGAACAGAGAAGACTGACTCCACATTATATGTTCGGCCTAAATCGATCATCGGTTGTTATGGCAACATAAGAAAAAGAAGAAACACTTGTAAGAACATTACTGTTGTGCGTGTTAAATTTTGAACAGTATTAGAAGGGACCTACTTATTTCAGCCGGTTCCGAACGGCAGAACTTTTTGCCGAGATGGAAATTGTCCAGGCTTCAGCGCCATATGTTAGGACAGGCATGATGAGAGACTTGTAGAGTGTAGTTTTCGTTCTTCGAGAGAGGGCTCGACTTTTCAATTGCTTACTCAGCCCAAAGTAACACCTGTTAGCAAGAGTTATCCTACGCATGATCTCCAAGCTGACGTCATTACTGCTGTTAATGCTGGTTCCAAGATAGACAAAGTCCCTTACTACTTCAAAAGCGTAGTTGTCAACAGTGACGTGCTGTCCAAGACGCCGGGACTCTTTGTTTGTTGACACTAGATACTTCGTCTTGCCCTCATTCACCGTGAGACCCATCCGACGCGACTCTCTTTCCAACTCTGAGAATGCTGCACTGACTGCTCGCGTGTTCATGCCGATTATGTCAATATCGTCGGCATACGCTAACAGCATGACACTTTTGTTGAAGATAGTGCCATTATGTCGTAGATAAGCAGCTCGTATTATTTTCTCCATAATAAGATTGAAGAAGTCGCACGATAACGAATCACCTTGTCTGAAACCCCGTTCGGTATTAAACGGTGCGGAGAGGTCCTTCCCAATTTTCACTGCACAACGGGAGTTATGCAGTGTCATTCTACAAAGTCGAATGAGCTTTGCAGGAATACCGAACTCAGACATTGTTGCGTAGAGGTAATCCCTTACCGGACTGTCGAAAGCGGCTTTATAATCAACAAATAGGTGGTGTGTGTCGATCTGTTTTTCTTGGGTCTTCTCCAGGATTTGGCGCAGTGTGAAAATCTGGTCGATGGTGGATTTACCAGGTCTGAAGCCACACTGATAAGGTCCAATCAGGTTGCTGAGCATAGGTTTCAACCTTTCACACAGTACGCTCGATAGAACCTTGTACGCGATGCTCAGGAGACTTATTCCACGGTAGTTGGCGCAAATTGTGGGGTCTCCTTTTTTATGTACAGGACAGAGAACACTGAGCCTCCAATCATCAGGCATGCTTTCATCCGACCATATTCTGCTTATGAGCTGGTGCATGCGGGTGAGCAGCTCATCGCCTCCGGTCTTAAACAACTCGGCAGGCAGGCCATCAGCACCTGCAGCTTTGTTGTTCTTCAGCCTTAAAATGGCCGTTTCAACCTCGTCATAGTCGGATGGTGGAACATCAACACCATCATCTGTAATTGGGGTTATCGGGCAATCTCCTCCACTGGCGGAATTGTTCGTAGCATCGCCATTCAGTAACGTGGAGAAGTGTTCCCTCCATAGGCTCAGTACACTCTGGACATCTGTAACCAGATTCCCATTTCCATCACGACAAGAAGAGGCTCCGGGATTTAAACCTCCACTTAGGCGCTTGATCTTTTCGAAGAATTTTCGAGTCTCATTCTTGTCGGTACACATCTCTATTTCCTCACACTCACGTCTTTCCAACTCCCTCTTCTTGCGCCTGAAAAGACGTCTCTCTGCACTCCTTTTCTCTCTATACCGCTCCTTAACAGCTCGCGTTGCGCCTGCACGCAGGGTTCTTCTGTAGGCGGCGTCTTTCTCTGCGGTAGCGTCGCGACACTCCTGATCAAACCCTCATTCCTCAGAGGCCGGTAGTAACCGATTACCTCCTCGGCAGCAGTAGTCATGGAGTGGGACATATGTGTCCACCGTGCGCATGTATCATCAAGTTGGGGAGTGTTTTGCATAAGCAGATCCGATAGTCGAGTGGAAAATGCATCTGCTGTCTTGCTTCTGCATCTGCATCTGTTTCTGCATCTGCTTCTCTTGTTATTTGCGACACATACGCGTGTGCGCACCTTAGCTGCAACAAGGTAGTGATCCGAGTCGATGTTGGCACCACGGATCGATTTCACGTCCATCACACTGGAAGCATGCCTTCCGTCAATCACCACATGATCAATTTGGTTTCTTGTACGATGATCTGGAGACAGCCATGTCGCTTTGTGGATGTCGAGATGCTGGAATCTGGTACCACCAATTACCATGTTTCGTGCTGCGGCGAAGTCGATCAGCCTCATTCCATTATCGGAGGTGTTCTGGTGGAGGCTGAATTTTCCGACAGTTGGACCAAAGGTACCTTCCTTGCCCACCCTGGCATTAAAGTCGCCAAGCACGATTTTGATATCGTGGCGGGGGCAGCGGTCATAAGCTTTCTCGAGGCGCTGAAAGAAGCTCTCCTTGGTCACATTGTCCTTCTCATCCGTCGGAGCGTGGGCACATATAAGGCTGATGTTGAAAAATTTTGCCTTGATGCGGATTGTGGCCAGCCGTTCGTTCACAGGCGTGAAATGTGAGACAAGATGTCGTAGTCTCTTGCTGACCAAAAATCCACATCCTAATTCGTGCCTTTCAGCATGGCAACTGTAGTAGATATCACAGGACGCTCTTTTGGAGCAGCCCTGTCCTGTCCATCGCATTTCCTGGAGAGCGGTGATGTCAGCTCTGTATTTTTCGAGGACATCAACCAGCTGGATAGAGGCACCCTCCCTATAAAGGGACCGGACATTCCAGGTGCATATCCGTAAATCATTGTCCTTTTTTCGTTTGCGGGGGTCATCAACAAAAGCGGTAGTCCTTATCCGAGGCATTTTAGTTTTTTTCATTGGGGGGATTTTTTATGTGGCGGGTCCCAAACCCAACGCACAACCTCTAACCGAGGAGATTTTCGCCACTCACTTCAGCCGCCTCCCAGCGGGTGCCAGGAAGACGTTGCCCGGTGGTCGCCACATGGAGGGCCCCCATTAATAATAATGAAAGCGCCGTCACATAGTAAGCAGAGCAAGCTATATGACTACCCCTCATTAACAAATAAAGGTATCATCACATAGCGCTCAGATCAAACTACATGACAGCCAGTGAGTTGACTTGCGATGAGTTCAAACAAGGATTGCGCTAGCCCCACCCAGTTGAGGCAGTTAGACACGTTACCTTGCGAAAACACCACCAGATCACCTACGTGCAGTGATTAAACACTATTATTTGAAAGGGGAAACGGCGAAAGAGACAAAAGAAAAGCTCGATAAACATTACAGTGAGTCCGCTCCGTCAGATTACATGGTAAAATACTGGGTAGCTGAATTTAAACGCGGCCGAACAAGCATTGCAAAATACCATCAACAGGAAGGCCAAAAGAGTTGGTTACTGAAGAAAATATCAAGAAAATCCTAAGATCGTAAGATTGTTGAAATGGTCAACATCTCATATGAACGTGTGTTTAATATTTTGCATGAACATTTGCATATGAAAAAGCTATCGGCAAGATGGGTGCCGCGTTTGCTCAGTGTCGAACAAAAACGAGTTCGAGAGACCACTTCACAGCGGTGTTTGGACATGATAGAGCGTAATCCTGTTGATTTTTGGCGTCGATTAATAACTGTTGATGAAACGTGGGTCCACCGCTGCACACCTGAGACCAAAAATCAATCGAAACAATGGGTGGAAGCTGGTGGAAGTGCTCCGAAAGAGGCGAAGGCAGTGAAATCGGCTGGCAGGGCTATGGCCACTGTATTTTGGGATGCACTCGGAATATTGCTTATCGTTTATCTTGAAAAAGGATCCACAATCACAGGAAAGTATTATCGTGCATTATTGGATCAATTGAATATGCAATCAAGAAAAAACGACCACATTTAAAGAAGAAGAAAGTGCACTTTCTTCAAGACAACGCACCGGTTCACACAGCATTAGATACGATGCAAAAATTGCGTGAAATACACTTCGAATTGGTTGATCATCCACCTTATAGTCCAGATTTAGCTTCATTATCAATCCGTCCTCGTATCTACTAGAGAATCTTTTAAATAACTTTGTAATGTCTAAAATATATACAAATATCAAAATTGAATGGAAATATCTACCTACTTATAAAACTATTGATCTTTAAATTAAATATTGCAACATTTTTTACTGAATTTATATTTTCTAATACATTAAACCGCGTCAGCATTTAACGTCATATTGTCTAGATTTATTTTCCTAGTATATTGTAATTTTCCCAATTTAACTGGTCTTTATATATATATATATATATATATATATATATATATATGTGTGTGTGTGTGTGTGTGAATCTATGTGTTTGCAATTTTGTTCTGTTACTTCAAACGATACTTGCTTTTACCTGTGTATATACATATACATAACATTAAGCGGAAGCACTCAAAAGCGTTACTCAAGGTATTTCCTGTTTTTGTTTTTCAACAATTTTTATAGAATTTGTATCGTATTCTTTGTTTTTTTTTTTTCTATCTTTTGTTTTTCTTCACTTAGTGGTAGTTTGGATATTTTCCCTTTTTTGCAATTATATACTTTTGCTTCCATTGTTTTTGTTTTAGTGTATAAATTTTGTCGCTATATAATTGCTTCATTCTATCTTTCTCGTAAGCAGGATGTTGTGTTGTGTTTGTACGATATTTCAGAGATATATATTATAAATAGAAAAATAGGTTCGAAGAACTCAACATATTTTTAAATCAAATAAATACAAAACCCAATACTCGTTAGGTTTAAATTATTAAAATACAATATATTGGAGCCTTGAATCAATTTTGAGCGATTTTTTTTCCATCTTTAAGATGGAGTACTCTCGTTAGCTGCGACTTTACCCATCTTTCTGGCAGCATACGGATTCCGCGTCGGAAGAAATCGACATATTTTGAGTCCATGAATCGACCCAATTTTCGGCTTCTTCAAAAGAATGGAAGCGTTGACCTTTCAGGCTGTGTTTCATCGATCGAAACAAGTAGTAATCGGAAGAGGGCTATACGGCGGGTAGGATAGAAGTTGCCATTTCAGCGTTCCTACTTCAGCAACATGTGGACGATCATTGTCATGTTGCAAAAATTACTTTGTATTGTCGTTCGAGGCGCTGAAACTTGTACTAGTTTCGGCTACGAGGTCTTACCAAAATACCTTAAATTTGGTACCACGGGTGATCAGATTGGAATCCCCTCATCCTGATCGTTGGGGACGGCCCTTCGGGGAGGTTCTCGTGGTGGCTGTGGTAACCCAAAGGACATGCGGGAAGAGTATTCCACGTCAAAGGTGTAGAGTAATCGATGTGGAGTTGCATTTCAGCCAGGGTGCTGAAGAAGAAATTTTAGTTAGGCCTCGATTCGCACCAAGGAGCGTAGCACGTCCATTCAACGTGTCCCAATTGGTACCGTAGAAATCTGGAGGTTGATTTCCGGTTTTCCAATCCTGCGGGGCGCTTATCGATGTTTCAAATTGATGGTTTGATTCGGTTTTGGCAGCTCATAGTAAACAACACCGTGCCCACCAAATACAGAACAAAAGCTTGTCAGCATAAATATTCCGCTTTGCCGCTGATGTTGATGATTAACCGGGCAAAACCCTTGATATTTTTCGTTTCGGATTATCGCAATGGATCCATTTCTCATCATCAGTGACGATACGATGAAAAAACACCTTTCTTTTTTGCGATTGAAGCAATTTGTTCGCAAGTGAAAAATTGGCGTTCAACATCTCTCGGCTTCAATTAGTAAGGAACCATTATTCCTTGCTTTTGAATTATTCCCATGGCATTTAAATGCTTAGCAACGGTTGATTCGTCAATCAGTAATAATGACTTTTCTTTGAATTAAACATGAAAAGTAAAACTTCCCGCAAATATTGTTTTGGTTGGCTCAAAGATCGACATGATTGAAGTTCAAGAAAAATTGGTTGTTTATACTTTTATGAAATATTTTAAACAATCAAACTCTTTTTTCTTTTTTGAATTCTTACAAAAGGAATTCCAAAAGTCACTTGCTGAACCATTCGTCCCTAACCCAGTGTGCTTTCAAGCGAATTTTCTAGCATCTCGATGGTTATGGTTACGGATAAATGGATGTCGTGACAGTGTATTTCAATCAATTCTTCGTTGGTAGCTTTATCAAAAACAATTATATTAGCCTAAATGTTAATATTAATGTCTAAATCGTCAGTAATTCTTCTTCTTCTTCTTCTTCTTCTTCTTTTTAAGTGACCATAACAACCGATGATCGATTTAGGCCGAACATATAATACGGCGCCAGTCTTCTCTGTTCTTCCAGGTTATCCAATACTGGGTCCTTCCAACGGAGGTTTGGTCTTTCTCTTCTTCTCCGTCCTCCAACGGGTGCCGAATTAAATACCCTCTTCACTGGAGCGTCTTCTTCCATTCGCTCGACATTACCCAGCCAGCGCAGCCGCAGGATTTTGATTCGTCTGACTATAGCAATGTCAGCGTACAGCTCATAAAGCTCATCGTTGTACCTTATTCGATACTGATCTTACTTACTTACTTACTTACTGATCTCCAGGCTGGAGTCATTACAGTTGTTGATGCTGGTTCCAAGATAGACGAAGTCCTTCACCACCTCGAAAGTTTAATTGTCAACAGTGACGCTGGCCTTCGAATCTGTATGTAGTGAATTCAGTCACCGGCCGAAGCACAACTTTAATTTGGAAAATATTTTTCTTTAGAACGAGCAATAACAATTTGTCATGAAGAAGCTTCTAAAAGAGCTCCGAAACAAAACTCAACGAATGTGATGTCACAAAGGTTCTGCCGTTCGTGGCCGATTTATATAATTTTAAATTTAACCAGGACAACAGTACTGGAAGAGAAACTCGGACAAAGGGCCTTTCGGGGCCCACATATTTATTTAATTTTTTTTTCTTATTGTATTTAAAAAAAAAATGTTACTGAAAAAAGCTTGATAATAATTACAAACAATACATATTAATTTGATAACTTATTATCGAATGTTAAAAAAATCTCCATAAGAATGTATCAGGTTAATACAACAACAAATCATTGTCATTCTTATTTAACATAAATAAATACAAATTGCACAAAAGGGTACAATTTCTTCATCAACTGCAACATCAATACACAGTGGAACATAAACATACATACACACACACACACACACAAGTATAAAATTGTGTATTAAAATTCAGCACAAATATATTGTAATGCTCCTTCCACCATGCACCCACATATCCGCCAATCATACACGCACCCTCCCAAAAACAGTCAAACAGATGCTGCATGAAAACTTTTACCCTCACCATTTGTATCTAATGGTACTACTATGCTATACATATATATATGTCATCAGATTTCGTTAATATATATAATATTTTGTCAAAGATTTCTTGTCACATTCTCTATCCCACTTTACGCACAAGTACCTTTAATGTTTGGTGGTGAGATGTTACTGACGTTGGCTGCTTTATGGTGTTACTGTTTTGAAACTATAACACACACATACACACACACACAATTACACAGATATGTTGTACTCATATACATTTTCATTAAAATTATTTTTGTATGCAACGAAATGCGTTTCTGTCAGTTCACACAATTGTCTCATTTAGCTTGGAATAGAAGAAGTGAAATGGGCGCCTAAAAGACAACATCCAAAACGGATGATAATGATGATGATTGCGATGGTTATGACGGTAATGTTGGTAATGGTGGTGGCTATGGTGGTGAAAGTGTGGTATTTATGGTAGTGCTGATGGTGATGGCAACGATTAAGAATAATTTTACGCGATAGCATTACTAAATGCATTGCTCTGCTTTTTATATGTATGAAATTCGCTTACCTACCTAGAAGTATGCTAAAGTATATGCGTATGTACAATACAAACATTTAGATATTAAGCGCTGAAGTATGGATGTATATGTACTTGCTGTACTAGTATGCAAGTGGGAGAGTTTGCGTTTTGTGCCTTTATTGCATTGCATTGCCACAAGTATGCATAACTGCTGCACTGAGTTTTGCCTTGCATAGTTTGTCGGATGCCAACAGTAGACGTGTATATCCATGTTGCAATGCGGCAGCAATGGTCCCTCTGTACTGTTGGTGCTGTTGTTGTTGTTGTTGTTGTTGTTGTTGTTGTTGTTGTTGCTTTGTTGCCAAAATGAAAACATTAAAAATTTAATTGCGATAATACAAGTGCATAAAATGTTAATGGAGCGTATATAATCTGCTTGCATATGCAATGCAAAATACAATACGTATGTATATATATATATTATATAATACGTAGATGGTACATAGTGAGGGTCGCAATCAAAAGAAATAAAACAACAAAAAAATCGTTAGTAGAAGAAGGCAAAATGCACCAACACACATAATAAATGTTAATGTTAAATGTTTTTTTTTTTTTTAACCAAACAAACTAACCAAGAAAATGAATATGAAGAAAGATCATGATAAAGTGGAGATGTACATTACTGTTTTTTTTTTGCACAAGCGTGCACATGTACATAAAAAGTAAAATATTCACATTAAAAGAAGAAAATGTGAGCAACTAAGAATGTTTAATTTCCAAACAAGAAAAAAAAAATCTAGCAGTCAAGGGAGAATTAAGTTGGAAAGCTTTTTAATTAGAAACATGATTATATCGAAAGGGAAATTTCAGCATATTCTTTTCAATTCATAGTTTTATCAACAAAAATAATATGGAGATTTGGTAAGTCAAAAAAATCAATGCCATATTTCAACTCGATATTCGTATTGTTTGAGATTTGTTCAGAGATATTTTATACTCTCGTAAGAATTGTCAATTACTCGACTTCATAAAAACGAATCTCTTTCTGATAGATACATCACTCACTTTGAGCGACCTGCCTACCACTTACGTACGCTTAGGGCACTTCAAACTTACTTGAAAACAAATGAAATGTAACCTTCTGTACTTTTACTGTGGACAAGATCTTGAATTCGAACTGTTTAGATCCACTTTACCTTTAATTAATTTCCTAATCTCTACTCTCCTCAGAGCTATTTTAGAATTATTTAAAAATAAAATTTGTTATAAAAAAATGGCATCATTTAACATTTCAATTGATCAATAAATTTCTGATTTATATAAAATATAAAAATTTTTGAATCATATTTATATAATTTATATTCTAAAAAAGTCCACTCATGGTCACTGAATTATTTTTGAGAGATTTTCATTGGATGGCGTAACTTGTTCATTTGCTATCGGACCGTACTGTAACTATATTAATTTCAAAGCGGCATTATTAGGTTTTCGTTTTCAGTATCTGCCATTTCGTAAAAATGTAAATAACTAATTTTTATTGAGCTTCAAACATGTCGACCTTTGAGCCAGCCAACACAACATTCGCGGGAAGTTTTGCTTTTCATGTTACTATTCAATGAAAAGTGCCACTGAAAGTCATCGATTGCTGTTAGGGACTTACAAGGAACATTGTATATCGACTAAAATGTGTAAGTACTGGTTTCGTCGTTTTAAAAGTGGTAATTTCAACATTGAAGACAAAGATAATTCGGGCCAAACAAAAAAGGATGAAGATGAAGAATTTACAAAGAATTTTATTGAAGAAATATTCATGTCAAGCGTTTAAAGAATTGGCAACATTATTAGTGGTTGAGAATCAATTGTTCTCAAACGTTTAAAAGCCAGGGGATTTTGATTCAAAATGAGGAATATTGAATGCCGATTTTTTACGTAGGAACAATTGCTTCAATGGTAAAAGAGAGCGAGTTTTTTGCATCGTATCGTCAAAGTGAAAAAAATCATAGATTATGGCCGACCAACCATCAAAATCAACGGTAAAGGGAAATATTCATGGAGACAGACTTATGCTCTGTATTTGGTGAGACCAGCTTGGTGTTGTTTATTATGAGCTGCTAAAACCGAATGAAACCATCATCGGTGACCTTTATTGAACATAATTGATGCATTTGAGTCGAGCATTGAAGGAAAAAAGGCCACAATACCACTAAAGACACGACAACATGTTGCTGAAGTCGATCAAACATATTTTTTAGCAATGCTGAAATGGGAAGTCCTACCTCACCCGTCATGTAATCTGGACATAACTCTTTCCGATTACCACTTACTCCGATCAATGACACACGACCTGAAAGGATAGCGCTGCCAAAAATTTGATCTAATCATGGATTGCCTCGATTTCTTCCGACGCTGAATCCATATGCCGCAAGGAAGGTAGAAAAAAATCATAGCTAACAATGGAAAATACCTTGAATAATGTATAAATTTCTTTTGTTACCTAAATAAAGCCTCAAAGCAGAAAAAAATCCCTCAAAATTAACTCAAGCCCCAATAATATGTTGACCACCAACATCTTCGACTGCAAAAATCTGTATAAAACTTAAAGTCGAATATTTTCAGAAATAATATTCGTAAATATATTGGTTCGGTTAGTGTGGCAGCCCTGTCCATTAGAGAGGGCGCACGTAGGCCGTAGAGGCACATTGTGATACCACACGGATATTCCCTTTATCCATTCACTCGTTGAACCAACGAATGGCCAGTGGCCAGTGACCACTCCCACATAGATTGAAATGTCTAGTCTATTTAGGTCAGTAAGTTTACGTGTGCGCTTCCCACTGATTTTGGCCACAGCAATATCGCCGTCCTACAGATGGGTGTATCCGTCCATCTTTTTTGAAAGGCATTGAGGCGTTAACGTACCTCCAATTTATGCTTAAATGTGACAATCGGAATCCCTAAATCGGTATTCGTTTCAAATAAGGCCTCCTTTGTGCCCTTCCTTGCCAGTTCATCTGCTTTGCACTTACCTCGTATACCTCTGTGCCCAGACACCCAGCACAGAAGAATGTTATGCTGCTCTGCAATCTCATCGAGAGATCTGCGGCAGTCAAGAATGGTCTTAGATTTAACAAGAACGCAGTTCAGGGCTTTGATAGAAGCTTGGCTGTCACTCAAGATACAAATGTCTCTGCGAGAGACAGTGTTCTGCTTGACCCAAGTGAGGGCAGTATTAATAGCTAGTGTTACCCTTGCATTCAAATAAATTTTGAACGATAATTTTAAATCGATTTGTTATGCTTTAAAAATCGAAGAACTACGACAAGAATTTATAAACAAAAATTCAATTCGCCATTGTTCGTTGTTTTCCAAATCCAACTGCAGAGCTTTAAAGCTCTACGCTATGTTGTCACTTTAATTAGAATAAACAAGAATTATTTTAAGATTTCTCTCATTTGAAGTTTTTTTTTTTTTTTTTGAAATTAACTACCATATATGCAATGAAAGCTCCATTAAAAGCTTCAAATGTACATATACAATTTTTTATAATTAAAAATACCCACCCACAATACATATTTTTAACCACTGAACATTTATCATGTTTATAGCGAGAATAAAGTATAATAATTTAACCAAAAATTCAATTTACTATGTGAAAAAGTGATTTTTGAAAATGGAAAATTCATGACATATATGTACATATATGTATATATGCAAAATAAGTAGGAGTATATATTTGTATAAATATGTACTAACATATATATAGAAAGCTATCAGTTATCAACATACTTACTACACATACATCGATGCATATACGTACTTAACCCTAATGAGTTTTTCCGCTGATAAATTTCTAGCAATTTACACACGCAACACTGCGTTGAAACACTGCGCATTGCGACGTAGTAAAAACTCAAAATGACAACCGTGAAAAACTCTTTAAAAAAGTCAACACCGCCTGCTATCATCAACACCACCAGAATAAGGAGGCATATTTTACGGCTGTCAACCACCGGCATCAATTTGGCATAGAAGTATGTGTGCATATGGTATACAGTCTCCACAGAAGATTCTGTTGTATTAATGTTGTGCGTTGATGATCACATTTGGCAACAATTAATTTCAAATGAAAATGATTTTTTGATGCAAATGATGCGCGAATTGTAACAATTCCAACAAAAACACATTACATATAACCATAGTTCTACTTAGGTCTGGAATAGTAATAAGAATATACTCAAATAGTGAATAGTAATAGTGTAGTAATAAATTCTATATATTTTTTATTACATTACAAGGAGTAGTCAGCATTTAGTAACGTAAGTATATGCCATATTCTTTTTTTATATTGCCACCTCATATGAAAGCAATCAACATTAGTACGAGTATAATATAAATTTGATTAATTATTTGGTTTTATACATTATGTGTATTAATATGTAGGTACATTGTATTTAATTTCTATACTCTAGTAGTAGTGGTGAGAACATTCATGTTACAGATGTTGATGATGGTGCTGGCATTGGATGCCCAGCAATACTGGTGATTTATAACGTATACATTCTCATGTAGTCTCACAGAAGAAATAAAAACCATAAGAGCCATGCCAACACTATAAATAAGCAATCACACCAAACATCAATTAGGAAACAGAAACCATAGAAACTGATAACATTCAACTGCCTGTAAAGGTTTTAATTAATTTTTATATACACGTATATATTATAAAGTTAATTTGCTAGTCTTTTCGCTCTTTCTGCTACCACTAAATTTCGCTCTAACACTTGAATTTCAAAGCGAAGAAAAAAACAAATAATATAAAATAAATAAAATAAGTAAAATAAAATAATATGTACAGCCTTTAATATTTGGTTCGAAAAAGCATATCGAAGCGATGAATGAAATTTCTCAAAATTAAGTGATAAGGGAAAGAAACAGTGCATATGCTTTTTTATGTTTTTTTTCATCAACAATTGTAAAAATAAATCTACATTATAGTTGAAACTTTATTGACACAGAATATCTATTGTAATCCATAAACATATCAGGTGTACAAGCTTAAATCCGCTGTTTGCTTCTAGATGATGTTAGTGAGCATATTGAGCTATTATCGACTGTGCATCCTTCTTTTTATGGGTTCGACATCTGTTTACATCAATTAGTGAACATCATCAGTGATTTCAGGCAACAACATACATTTTTCCTCGTATAATCATGTTTAGTTTCGTGCCAGAAAAAGAGCATATGCGGCGGAAAGCTCTAATTTTTTGCTTCAATTTGAAGAAATCTGCTGCTGAGTCACATCGAATGCTTGTGGAGGCCTATGGTGACAGTACGCTATCGGAAACCACTTGCAAGACCATTTTGATTTGAGTGACAAGAAGTGTAAAAATAGACCCAGAAAAGTTGAGGACCATGATTTGCAAGCTCTTTTGGATGAGGACGACACCCAGGTGTTACTCAACAAGCCATTTCGTTATGTTTACGAACCATGAGGAAGGTTCAAAAATTTGGAAAATGGGTACCCCATGTATTGAACCATAGGCAGATGAAGCGACGCCAAAACACATGCGAAATCTTGCTTGCTAGACAAAAAGGAAAGTCGTTCCTGCATCTTGTGGTGACTTGCGATGAAAAGTGGATATACTTTGAGAATCCTAAACGAAAAAAATCGTGGGTCGATCCCGGCCAAACAGCAACTCTTCTCCAAGACCAAATCGCATAAGACGCAAGACGATGCTGTGCGTTTGGTGGGATCAGCAGGGTGTCATCTACTACGAGCTGTTGAAACCTGGTGAAACTGTCAATGCTCACCGCTACCACCAACAACTAGTGAAATTGCGCTGTGGTTTGGGTGAAAAAGGCCTGGCTATGAACAAAGACATGAGAAGCTGATTTTTCTCCCAGACAACAGCCCATCGCACACGTCAAAACTGGTCCAAAACTACTTGGACACACTCAATTGGGAGGTGCTACCTCATCCCGCTTATTCACCAGACCTGGCCCCTTCTGACCATCACCTGTTTTCGTCGATAGATCACGCGCTCGCCGAACAGCACTTCGATTCGTATGAAGACGTCGGAAAATGGCTTGACGAGTAGTTTACCTCGAAAACTGAGGAATTCTTTTGGCATGGTATACACAAATTGCCCGAGAGATGGGAAAAATGTATAGCTAGTGAGGGCTAATACTTTGAATAAATTAATTTTTGGCTGCCTATGAAAAAAAATGTGTTTTTTTTACCGAAAAACAGCGGATTTAAGCTTGTACACCTAGTAGGTCAAATACGCACCGTTCTATTCGATAACTTGTTGCCAATTTGAAGGTAATTTCATAATGCCACTCTCATAGAAATCTTCATCCCTATTGGCAAAAAACTAGGACAATCGATTTTCACATACGTCAAGCTTCTTTTTGTATCCAGTCTTATTTAAATGGTTCCAAACGGTTTTTCGTACAATGTATAGCTCCTGGGCAATATAAACAGTGTTTACATGATGGTCAAAGATGCACCAGAGCGTGGTGCATCTTTGATATCTAAATTACCGGAACCGAATCGACGAAACCAAAATGGCCAGGTTGGCTGTTACAGTATCAGGACCATAAATACTATTCACATTTTCAGCCGTCTGACCTGCGTTTTCGCCTTTATCGAAGAAAAACTGTAAATATGGCGTATTTTCTCTTTACTGGTGACCATCTTTGACGCGTACTCAAAAAATACTGAGTTAACCACTCATAAAACTGCCAGAAAATTTTATCTAGTACGAAATCCTATCTTCCCTTCTCGCTCGAAAAAATGGATTTAACTCGTGAACGTTTTCGAGCTATGATTTTTTTTTTTCGAAGTAAATTACCTCAACAACAGTACTTCGATCGTCTTCATGCGACATTTGGCGATGAATCAGACAATTTTTAACTGGTTTAACGAATTCAAGCGTGGTCGCCGTTCGCTGCAAGACGAATTTCGTGATAGTCATCGATGCTGTGCGAGAACTGATGAGTGACTGAAAAATCATCAGGTGATATACCGTAAGGTAGAGGCATCCTTGGGCATTAATTTCACTGCCGTGCATTGGATATTGCATAAACACTTAGCTGTCAGAAAGATTTGTTCTCGTTGGATCCCGCATAATTTAACAATCGCTCAAGAAAAAAAGCTCGTGTCGATTGGTGGCAAAAAAATGATGAAAAAATCCGATAGCGATGCTTCGAAAGACGTTTATAAGATTATGCAAGTTGACGAATTATGGATATATGCGTATGAGCCCGAAATAAAACAGCAATCGGCCGTGTGGTTCTTTCAAGTTGAGCCAAACCCAATAAAAACCATATTTTGGAGGTGTCTCAGTCAAAGTGGCAAATGTGCTTCGACAATTGGTTTGAACGCCTGCAAAAGTGCATAAACCTTCATGGGGAATATTTTGAATATAAAATAAAACCATTTACTTCCATCTTAAATAGCAAATGGCTTTCAATTATAGATATTGAAATAAAAAATAAGAAAAATTACACAAAACAAAAATCATAACCTTAAAGAAAAATACAAAAAGCATTTATATGTATTTGTATATACATTTTAATAAATTAATTATCTCAAAAGACATAATTATTTACTTACATACATATGCATATGTAGAAATATATGAAAAAGTTTTTAAAATATATCTCTGTGCCGCATTGTTTATATGTGCATGTATAAACTATATATCGTATATATGTACCATAGATAAATACACACACTCTGTCATATATTTTTTTTTACATAATTTTTCAGTTTTTTGTTACTTTTATCACAACAACGGCGGCATGGAGGTTTCACGCGTGTTATATTGTGTGAATGTTCTCATACATACATGCCAACATGTATTTAGATATATGAATATATATGTTATTTATATATATTTGTATGTATGTATGAGAATTGTTCAAATTTGGGGGAAAACTTTTATTTTTTATGGGTTTTCATGCGATGCTGTCAAAATCTACCATAAACACCAACATATTCATATATATATATTGGTATTATTCTCCCATTCCAGAAAAAAACCAAAAAATAAAAAACCAAAGGAACGACAGATTTATACATACACGCCCACACACACACACACACACACACACACACACATACACGCATACACACAAATAGACGACACTTAACATGGCAGGAAAAACTTTTTTAGTTGGAAGTTTTGAATTATGTGTGAAAGTGCGGTCGGTCGGGTAAAAGCATAACCGAAAATAGTCAGCTAGAAACAACAAAAATTATGCACTTGGAATCGCATATGTATGTATGAATGTATGAATTGGACCACTTACACATGCATACACACTTAGACATACATATGCACAAACAACTATGCCCATCCGTCTACAACAAAAATGTAAATTTTAGTGCGAAATTTTAAAATTTCCCAAATATTTTTTCTTATTCTCATCTACAACATTTTGATGCCAGTTTGTGCGTTTGTCGGTCTGTCTCACTGTCTGCGTGATTGAATTTTATTGCTTTTGTTTTGCGTATGTATACATACAATAATATATATGTATGTACTTCCTTATGTCTAATATTGTATACTTTTGGGAAATTTTTTAAGTGTATATTTAAGGCGTCACTTGATTTAACAAAAGTTTTCTTGCACAAAAATTGTTGAAACATCAACTTGTTTTCCTTTTTTTTTTTATTTGAGTGGTTTTGCGAAACAATTAAATCATTCATACAGGCACACACACACACACGATTATGCACATAACCACATAGAATGTCTTTAGGGATGTTGCCAACAGAATGAGCTACATGCCACCAACCAATCTTAAGCATTTGAAGTTTTTTCAATTTAACAATTTTGTAAGAGTGCGGTCCCAGAACTACCCGACCTAACAAAGAAAAAACAACAAATTTGAGAAAATTTTTTATTTTTTCTCAACATAATCTCCTTTTAGCTTTATACACTTTCCCCAGAGATATTCTATAGCTTCGATACCTTGTTTATAGTATGAACTGTATAGCTCATTAAAATAGCCATCTACCCCAGACTCCACCTCCCAACGAGAGGTGTCATTTTAAATTTAAAAAAAGACCAAGTACAAACTCTGAGGTTAATAATGGAACACAATATCTGTCACAATCTGCTACTCTTTTTGCACATGGCCATTCTTTTTATGAATGTTTTCATCACATTTTCGCATAATTGCAGCTGTATCTCGCAAATAACCATTCTAATATTTTCTTTGACTGCTTCCATATTGAAGAAGCACTGGTGTAGACCTTATCTTTAACGTAGCCCTAAAGAAAAAAGTCTAATAGTGTTAAGACGCATGACCTCGACGGCCACTGAAAGTCTCCATTTCGAGAAATCACACGTCCAGGAAATGTTTCACTCAATAGAGCCATTGTTCCACCAGCTGTGGCACCATCCCGTTCGGGTACAGCTCTTGACACCTCTTGTTGAAATACCCTATAGAACAATTTAAAAAAAAAATGTGTGGCACTTATAAGCTCTTTGGCCGAGCTTCTCTTCCATTACCTATTTTAGCCGATTCCGAACGGCTGAACTCTTGCGACATCACTGTTTCTGAGCTTTGACACAGAGTTCTTT
Organism: Megamerina dolium; assembly: GCA_963854835.1. Lineage (NCBI taxonomy): Eukaryota > Metazoa > Arthropoda > Insecta > Diptera > Megamerinidae > Megamerina > Megamerina dolium. The sequence goes on from OY978525.1 coordinate 108,948,431, forward strand.
TAGAAGCTTTTCCATGATAAATTGTTACTGCCGGAAAAATTTCCAATTGTTTGCCGAGAGGTGGATACCGTTCGAAAGAAGAATATCTTCAGTATTAAATTTATTATGCTTCAGCCAAGGATTAAAGCCACGATCCAGAAGGCTAACACACTAACCACTGAGCTACGTCCCCATAGTACAATATATTCTTATAATTTATGACCTTTTTATGGAAAATCCCTAACACATATAAAAAAAAGGCCTATGACCCATACAGGTGGTAACTACAAAGTTAAAATGTTCAGAGAAAATAATCTTCGAAAAATATTATTGTAATATGGGTCTCAGAAGACAAGACCGATCTTAAATGTAATTTTACATATGATTTTCTAAATTCTATGATTCTACTTTTGCTCTAAAAATCCAAATTTTGAACCACTGTAAAAAAAAATTGTGACATAGTAGAGCCGAAACGAATTAAGGGTTTTGTTACTGTTTGTCAGTTGCTATTAGTTTGGTTCACACTTGAGATAATGACCCTCAAATTGTTTCATGTAGGTTGTTACGAACGATCTGGCAGCGCAGTCGACGTAAGTCCCATATAACAATTGGTATGCGTGGTGACTGCTGATTGGTCAATTAACAGAAAAAGTAATAAAGCGGAGCAGTAATTTGACAAAGCGACAGTAGTATGAATCAGACGATTCATTACAAAGACCGAAGGCAGAGTGAATAGAGTGATTTTTTTAATTCTAAAGGAGAAGGATTTAATTTCACTTTTCATAATAGAAATAATATTAAATAAATTTTTAAAAAAAATGGAAATTTAAATGAATTAAATTTCTTCCGAATTGCCAAAAATTCTCGACTTTTTTAATAGAGGTAATACACGATGCAATAGACTCTTAAAAATAAAGTATTTAAAACTTTGAATTCGTTTTTTACATGTTCCCCATAACTCTTACAAGCTATTTCTCTTTAGTAACCCTTAGTGAAATTATCTATAGAATATTTTTGTCAAAGACTTTAACTCTTGATCTCCTCCCAAATGTTGATTTTTTATAGATTTTTCGAAAAAAGATTCAAAATTACCCCTACAGGTGGTAGTTAGAGGGTTAAAATGTTTCAAGAAAACAATACTCGAAAATTTTTAATTTTATGGGCTTCAGAAGACAATAACTATTCTAAATATAATTTTACATATAATTTTTCAAATTCCTTGATTTTCTTTTTGACCGAAAAAGCCAAATTGTAAACCACTGTGAAAAAAAATTGTGACGTAGTGGAGCAGAATTAGGATTAGGGCTTTTGTCACTAAAGTCAAATGCTATCGTTTGATACTGGTTTGGTCCACCCCCGCTGAAAATATGCTTCACTGTGATATAATTCAAGAAATTCATATAATTTTCTGGCAAGGAGTGTTTTCTCTCTACGCGATAGATCATAATTTCATAGTATAAATTTTTTCATCAGAAAAATTTTAATATACATTTTAAACAAATTCATTTAATTCTTTATAACTATAGCTATATGAGAATATTCTATTACCCATCGTTCATTATAAATATTCTTACATTGCAATAAATGTTCATATTATATTATTTGATGAATTTAAACAACAAATATATATTCATAAATACAATGCCACATAATAATTGAGTTGATAATGTATTTAACAACAACAACATTATTACTATTATACAACAACAACAACTACTACTACTACTACTACTACTACTACTCAACTACTTCTACTACATCCAAACCACAATAAGTGTATTTACTCAATGACATAGTAACGGTAATATTCAACAATGACAAGTGATATTAAAAAATAAAAAAAATTAAAAAAAAACCAAAACTCATAACAATGGTAATAAGACACACGTAATAAATTGAAATAATGAAAAGTTGTCAACTCGCAATTATATACATGAAAGTGTATACATAAAATTTTATATTAAATATTACACTGAAAAAAAAAATTTTTTACATGCTGTAAGTATTTAAAATTATAAACAATATGTAATCCTGAATTTTAAGACAATTATTAGAGAAATGTTAATAAAACGATTGTTATTAGGAGTCTCTGAGATTTATATATGTACAAATAGGCTAAATGAAATCAATTTCACTTTACATATCTTGATTTTTTTTTATTGTCTTTTCAAGATGAAAAGACAATAAAAATTTTTTTTAATTTTTTTAAATTTTTTTTGGTATATTTTTTTCCCCAGTGTATATACTCGTATAGAGTTATAGAGTTACATTCTGTTCTTGTTTTGTACTATATACATACATACTTGCATTATAAACTATGTACTCGCATGCCATAATAAAAACACAAATGAAATCATTAAAAAATATGAGTCTGTAACACTACTACTATCATACTACGTTGATGATGACGATGATGTTGATGTTGATGTTGATAATGCTTTGTCTTAATGATGATGTTAATAATAATTGAAATGTGAGAGGTAGAGGAAAATTGAGTAGTAAAAGCAAAAATTTAACTACTACAAGTACAATTAATGATAGTAATTTTTACTTCTACTCAATGATAATTGCACAAATGATACAAGTGATGTTGCAAATCCATTATTGAGTGTGAGTATAGGATAATATCAACAATAATGTGTATCGTATGAGAGTTGACGAGTTTTGATGGGTTGGTTTTATTAGTTATTGTATGTAATGCATAAAAATGCATATTTACATAATACTACATGTATAGGGTGGTTTTTTAAGAGCCTTCGGATTTGATTAAAAAAAAAAACACATAAAATTTAGAGAAATGTATTGAAAATTTATTTGAGTCGATAGAATGATCTATATAATTCAATGTTTAAAGAAAATTTCATGTAAATGTTAATCGCGGCTGCGCCTCAAATGGTTCATACGCTGGGTCCAATTTTGGCATACTCTCTCCAACATATCGGCCGGTATATCACGAATAAATTCTTCAATATTGGCTTCCAGTCCGTCAACCGTTGCGAGCTTATCGCTGTAGACATGAGCATTAACATAGCCCCACAAAAAATAGTCTAAAGGCGTTAAATCGCACGATCTAGACGGCCAATTGACCGACCCCAAACGTGAAATAGAATGTTCACCGAACTCGTCTCTCAATTGGGCCATTGTTTCGCATGCTGTGTGGCATGTAGCACCGTCTTGTTTAAACTACATGTCAGCCAAGTCCAGCTCTTCCATTTTGGGCCCAAAAAAAAGGTTGTAATCACGTACGATAGCGCTCGCCATTCACAGTAACGTTCCTGTCTTCATCGTCTTTGAAAAAGTACGGTCCAATGATGTCACCCGCCCATAATCCATACCAAACAGTGCATTTTGTGGAATGCATTGGCAGTTATTGCAATGCTTCTGGCTGCTCTTCATACCAAATACGGCAATTTTGATTGTTCACGTATGCATTCAACTAGAAATGAGCTTCATTGCTGAACATAATTTTCCGATAAAAAAGTGAATCTTCATCCAACTTAGCCGTTATTTTAAAAGATTTTACACCCAAATCCTTCTCCAAAATTTTCCACGTAGTGGAGTAACGGAGGCCCAATTGCTACGAACGGTGCCGAATCGATAATTCACGGTCATCAACAACACTGGCGGTTACAGCTGCGATGTTTTCCTATGCCCGCACTCTACGTATGCGTATGGGTGATTTAATGTCCAATAATGCAAATTTGGTGAGAAAGATTCCAAAGAGTCGCCTCAGAAGGTCGCCCAAACGGACAATAAAATGGAAGAAGTGAATGATGCACTTTCTTAATTGAGCATGAATTTTGATAATAAAATTAAATAATCTGCAGGCGATTTAAAATTTAACCACGAATTCGTGGTTAAATTATAAACCAAACTGAACATGTTTGACAGTAGCATGTTACACGAAAACAACTGAGCTGCCAAAACCAGTGTTGCTAAAAAATCACCCTGTATATACACCTCTATATATTTAATATCTTTATTCCTATACATATATATTCTCATATATGTATGTAACTGTGCATTAGAAGACAAAACTATATCCCGTTGGTTTGTGAAGTCCCGCTCTGGTGACTTCGATCTGACCTATGAACCACGTAGACGACCTCAGACAAAGGTGGATATCGACATGCTGAAAGTCACAGTCGAATAGAATCCGGTCCAGAGTGCACACGATTTATCGTTGATGATTGAGGTGTCCAAGCAAATAATACTAAACCATTTGGCTCAAATATGCAAGATGAAAACGCTGAACAAATGGATACCACACGAATTGAACGATGACCAAAAATGCGATAGTCTCGAAACTTAACTTTCGCTTCTAGCTCGCAATATAAACGAAACATTTGTAAATCAAATTGTTACGTGTGATGTGAAATGGATCCTTTGCGATAATCGCAAGTGTACATTGCCGTGGATGGATAGAGATGAAGTATCGAAACAATGCCCGAAACAAAACATCCACCAGAAGAAGCCTCCAATTCTTCTGGTGGATGTTCCAATCCAATCCAATTCTTCATCTTCAAATTTTTTGGGCTTACCAGATCGAGGTCAACACTAAAATCACCACCTATGAAGCATCGATACCACTGTCTACATGATTTTTCTGAGCAGATTTCTGGAGCAGATTCACTATAAACTTCCACAAGCATTTCTTCCAATTAAAAAAGTAATTTCAAACTTCCCGCAAATGAACTATATTTCACCAAAAATCTGAACATTTTCGATGCTATAACAAATAATAAAGTGGTTTAAAACTCAATTTATTGACTGCAATTGCTTCGTCAGGTAGATTTCCAAGGGTCTTATCGAAGCTTCATCAAAGGTGAAAGTCACTACACAGTAAACCAAATTGCGCAACATCTATTACATGTTTTTCAAAAATGTAACAATTTCTAATAGATGTCTAATGAAAATTTCTCACTGTTTTGAGGTTTTGCTTGTTAAATAACGCATAAATCGAACAAATTCTTTTTCATTATTGGGTGTGTGAATTAGTAACCGACCTTTTTTCGTGCTCAAAAATCATATATTTTTAAGAATTCTGTAAAAATATGTCATTCAAAATTCAAAACTATGACATTTTCCCATCTTTCTGGTAATTTATGGATTCCATTCCAAAAGAAGTGTGCCGGTTTTGCGGCCAAAAATGAATCAAGCCAATTTTTTCTTCCGGTGACTGAAGTGAAGTGACTGCATGGGCCGGAACAAGTGGTAATCTGAAGGCTTTAAGACGGGTGGGGTAAAACTTCAAATTCGCTATTAGCAAGATAATTATTAACCGGAAAGCAATGTGAGGCCGTGCGTTGTCATGGTGAAATATTACCAACTCGTGTTTGGTCACATATTCTGGCCGTTTCTCGATCATTGCTCTCTTCAACCGCATTAATTGTTGTCGATACACCCCTTCTGCTATGGTTCGATCAGGTCTTGGCCGAGTAATGTCTCGAAATACTCATCTTCAAACTTTTTCGACTGCCCAGAGCGTTCTTCGTCTTTGATATCTTCGTCTTTGAAGCGCACAAACCACTCCTTACACTGTGCATTGGATAGAGATTTGTCCCCATACAATTTCACAAACAAACGATGAGTTTCAGCTGCACTTTATTTTTTTTTTTTTTTTTGCAAAAAAGTAACTTAACAAAACTTTCCACAAACACTGTTTTTTTCGCCAATTCTTAAAACTTTCCATCGTGAAAAAAAAAATATGATTCGCATACAACTCTGATTTTGACAGCAAGTGAATCGGAATTTAAAATGACATTTCGGACAATGATGTATGACATCGCGTTTATGCGTGGCGCCATATTACGTAAAAAGCCGGTTACTAATTCACAAATAAAATAAAATTTTATGTGATAATGTAAATTTATTATTTTAAATATAATTGAATAAAATTGGAATGTGATCATAACTGAATTGGTATAAATTTAACTTGAATTTACTTAATATAAACTTAAAGTATTAAATATTTTCTTTCAGTTTTTCTCTTATATTTAAGGAATCGATTGACAGATGTAACCTTATTTGTCAACTGTTTACATATTTCGATGCAATTTCGAATAGAATAATGATGAATTACAATCTTTCCAAAAAGCATTGAAAGAAACTAAGTAATTTGTGAGAATGAACTTCAACTATTGACCAATATTGACCAATAAAAACTACGCAATTGAAAAAAAAATATGTTTCTAATTGTTTTCATTTCTCCACCTCAATCAAATTGACACTTTTCTTCTACTTATATGCTAATTGTATATTCTATAAAGTAAAAGTATTATACTTGTAAAAAATATCTTTCTAGTTACTACTAGCAATCATTTGAAAATACAATATAATTCCTAATTGATTTATGTGCATACATTAGTTATATGGCAGTATAATTGTATTCGAATTTAATTATTCAATTTAATTTCACTCACACCAAACAATCATCGTTCACATTGAAACCTAACACAGTTCTCATTCTACGAATAGTATTGTATATATTTAAATAAGTACATTACATAAATGAATGAATACAAATGACTGCGTTAATTATCAATTGTCAATAAAACAATATAAAATAAACACACGCACAATGCGTAATGTTGTACGCATTTGTCCTACATTTGTCAGCACACTTTTGAGCATAATAATACGTAATGAAGATGAGGTATTTTATATATTTTACGCTCTAAATTTGTATGACAATTGTTACAATAATAAGTACATACAATGAGATATTGGTAGAACGCACAATAGACCACGTAAAATATAAACTTTTAAAGAGTTATGCAAATTTTTGAAGTTAACAATTCAATTTGTCACAGCATCAACACTAAATTTAGACAGCAGTTAATAACCTGTCTATATAGGGAGCTTTTACACTTTCACCTCATTCGAGAATTGCTGCTATCATTACATCATTTCATTACTTAGTGTATTCAATTATACAATATGTATTTCTGTTATTTTTTTTTTTTTACTAAAATGCTGTTTGATAAGACCACCCACCAGCTAAGTCATGCTGGTGCTGCTTCCCACTATATATATAGGAGTGTACGCCCTTTTCTATTTATGCCACTTTACTTTTACACTGTAACTATATCAAGTCGGTTTCGTTAATTTTAGAGTTTGAAGATGTTGATTAACGTCTTCTTAATGAGGTTGATGTAGGCTGAATGGGCTGAGTTTGACAATGATGATGTTGAAGATGTTGATGATGGTGATGGCGAGTTTCTATTTATCTGGTTGCTTGCTCGTTTTGCAAAAATGCCTTAGGTGACAATTTGTAATACAAAAACAGCTTTTTATTATTATTGTTGATGATGTTGTTATATTATGCTCGGTTAAAAGCATCGCTTTATTTTCATAATACTCATATACATACCTACATATAATATAAAAAAAAAATAAGCACGTGCGCTAGTTAATTTTACCTATATAATGTATTTTTCCGTACAATGAATTATATACAGGATGAAGCAAAAAAGTGAAAGGAGTTTTAAATAAGAGGCGCTGAAGCTTGGTATGCAGCATTACATTCGAAAATGGGCGAAATGGAATGGAAACTCTTATAAATAAGTGCCCACGAAAATACAAATCAATCAAGGTGAAACTTGGTATACAAATTTTATTTGTTAATAAATGAACCACTTTGAAAATGGAAGAAATCATCATCATAATTTCCTGTATATCCCACTGGAGCATAGGGCCTCAATAAAGCATTTCCATCTAGTCCTGTTTTTTGCTAGTATCTTTAATTCGTTCCACGACTTTCCGCATTCGTCGATTTCTTTTTGTAAGAATATCCTCCACGTGGTCTTAGGGCAACCCCTCTTACGGCTTCCTTGGGGGTTCCAATCAAAAGCTTCTCGGCAAACTTCTGTGGCATCTTTTCGCAATGTGTGGCCTATCCATCTCCATTTTCGTAGTATGATATAGTCAGCCATAGGTTCCAGTTTACATTTTTTATATAGTTCGTGATTGCTGATGACATTCGGCCACCACACCCTGAAAATATGCCGCAGACATCTGTTAACAAAGCTCTGAATCTTGCCAGTTAGATGGTCGGTTACAAGCCCAGACTCGCGTCCGTAGAGCAGTACTAAGACAACGTTGGATTTAAATTTGTCTAATTTTTGTTTGGAAGGATATTTGCGTCGAGTTCCAAATTTGGCGCAGTTGGCCAAAATATCCTTTCCTGCACTATTCTCCGCGGATATTATACTGCTTAGGTAGGTAAAATTTTCGACTTGTTCAATTTCTTTGCCATGTATCATAAAATTGTCGTTGTTTTTGGTGTTCATTTTCATTGCTTTTGTTTTGTCGATGTAGATCGTTAAACCAACCCTACCCGACTCGGCGCACAAGTCGTGGAGCTTTGCTTGCATGTCGGAGTGCTTCACAGATAACAAACAAATATCATCTGCATTCGCAACATCTTCAATATGTTCGGTGAAGTTCCAGTAAATGCCCCTTCGCTTGCCATCTATGGATTTATGCAGGATGTCATCAATAACAATAAGGAAAAGAATCGGTGAGAGTAAAGATCCTTGACGAACACCTGCGCTAGTTGTGATGCTGTCTGAGAGCTCGCCATTGTGGAGCACTCTGCACTTGAAGTCCGCATATTGTGCTCTGATTAGAGCTGTCAGCTTCTCAGGAACTTCTCTAGATCTGTGCGCCTCCCAAATACTTTTACTTTACTTGATCAACGCATGAACGGTTTGGCCGAAAGCCAGCTGGCTGTTTTCTCAAAGATTGGTCAAGTTGCGATTTAAGGCGGCTTAAAAGTACACTGGACGGTAGTTTGGACGTGATGGATAGGAGCATAATTCCGAACCGAAAATGGACGTACTCGAAAGAAAACCCAGCTCACCTCTCACGCAAACGTATATTGTTTCGAACGTATTATGTCTTGCCATCTATCATAGCGTTGGGTGTCCGAACTTTGCGATGTTGCTGAAGTCAAGATTTTACAATTTTTGTATTTTAATTAATTTTGACAATTTATTCAGTCATTGGCTTTTTATAGACTTTTTACAATGGGCTTGGCTGTTACGAAATCGAATATGGGCGCCACTGAAATTGGTTTATAATTTACAAATTCTTTAAACATCCTAATTTTCCAGAATATTTTGTAGAAAGGTATCATTGCCCAGTTTGTTAATGCATTGGTTGTTGTTGTTGTAGCAGCAGGAATACAAAAATGTTCATTGCTACCATTACTGGCAACGGTCTTGTTGTTAATGTCAGTATTGCCATTGGTATCGGTGCTGCTGTCATTCACTCCCTCATGCAGTGGCAAATTGAGGAAGCTTACAACATCATGTGGGGCCGTCTATAGCGCCTCAACGTGCAGGTCCATAGGATTTGCAGCACATACGAAAAGGTGTTCCACAGTGTGCGGACCAGTATCGCAATCTGGGCAAATGTCCGGAACCTCGGGATCCAAGCGAGCGTGATAATGGGCCAGCATGCGAGACCAGCCAGATCTAAGCTGTGCGAGAGTGGCTCTGATCGCTCGCGGGAACTCCCGCGTTGTGCTGGATCCTAGTCACTTCCTCCACCATTTCGCTGTGGACAGACCTCAACGCCAACCTGTAGTCCGCTGGATCGTCTGTTATAATATCCGCCAGTTCTCGATGTATGACTGCACCGTCTTGAGTAGTTTTCATGGTGGCGGCTCTCGCAACATTAAGTCTCTATTAGGATGCCCAGTAACATGGCAGACAAGCACGAACTGTTTGGCAAGCAGTGCATTGTAAGATTTCACAGGAAGAAACGATGTTTCCGCATGAAGGTGGTCTTCACTAATCATTAAGTAGCAGCCAGTGATCACATTCATCGCTGCATTTTGACATGACTCTAGGCTGGTCCAATGTGTGTCGACAAGTTGGGGAGTCCATACTGCAGCCGCATAATTTGCCATAGGTCGGCCTATCACCTTGTACGTTGCCAACAGCGTCTCTTTGTTTTTGCCTCAGGTACTTCCAGCGAGTGACTTTAGTACATTGTTGCGCTCGCTCAGTCTGGTCTTGATGTTTGTCGCGTGAGCAAGATCACACCTAATATCTTAGGGTGTAACAACGTGGGTACAGCTGTATCGTGGATGGTGATGGGAAGCGTTGTATGTACCTCTTTGGTCCAGGTGGTGAATAATGTGGCAGAGAATTTGATGGCTGACAGGCAAAGATTATGGCTGCGAAAGAAATCGGATAGTGAAGCCAGGTAAACGTTCAAGCCATGGCATATGGAGTCGATGTCATTACATGATGTCAATAGGATGGAGCAGTCATCCGCATAATTTACAAGTGTAATACCTTCCGGTGATGGTGGAAGCTGTGTCATATAAAAGTTGAACATATGTGGAGACCAGACTCCACCCTATGGGACCCCTAACTTCAACCTTCTATGCGTTGACGTCTTATTCTGGAACTCCATCGTTTGAGAGTATTCGAGAGGGACGATTTCACAACATAATCAGTCAAGGTGGTATAACAAACTGTGTCAAAGGCCTTCTCCAGGACCGAAGCGCGACCAGAACCGAGCGATAACAAGATCGGTTTTGGTTAAAACCATCGCTGATCTACGTATTTATGCAATGAAATGCAGTGTGGTGGTACTGTGGCACTTGCGGAACCCATGTTGATGTGGTCCTAGTGCATTGGTCTAGCATTGGTCTAATCTAGGTGTGTTCAAATTAATATTATTTTTCAGAAAATCGAAATCAGAAAAAAATATTTCTAGTTGAATCGCCAAATAATATGAATTTAATCTGAAACAAAAAATATATATACGAGTATATATATATTGCTCCACCCTATACGAAGATCCATTGCTGCTAGTTAGTACTATTATAGCTAAACTAGTAATTATTGTTGCTACAACTACAAATATGATGCACATCATCTACTCATATTATCACCACCATCATCATCATGGCCATCATCATACCACATAGATGGTATATAAAATATGTATTAGAGCAGTTAGTATGTACCTTCCTTTACATGGTGTAGAACATAGCTATCTAACGAATGCCAAAAGCATCTTTGGCATTTAACCACAAGTGGTTTCTTTATATTGTCTTTGTTTTTATTGTAATTGTTGTAAAATGTGTGTATGTATGTGTTTGTTTGTTCTTCTTTTTCTACTTCTGCTTCTTTTTCCTCTCCATCTCCATCTTCTTCTTCTTCTTCTTCTTCTTCTGCTGTATGTACTTATGCTTTAAAGTACTAAAATGTTAATTGAAAATTTTGTTTGAATTGATGTTGCCATTGTTGTTGTTGGCGGCTATTTGCTATGTTGTTATTGCACTCATTCTATTATTATGTTTATTTATTGTTGTTGTAGTTGCTATTTTGTTTTGTTGAATAATTGAAATAATTTGAAATTTACATGTTTCAAAAATTCCAAATACACAGATACTTATGGTTAACTGAAAAACACATACACTATATGGGATATTGGCAATGGAGGTGTATAGGAGGTATAAAAAGATGTTGAATGATTGGACTATTTTTGGTAAATATTTTGCAATTTTTGTTTTTCCTTTTTCTTTTACTGTACCTCACTCTCTCTCTCTCTCTCTCTCTCTCACTGTATCTATTCTTCCTTTTATTTATTTGTCTTTATATAATATATACATTTGTACTAGAATGAGTAAATTTATTGGTGGTCTCTAGTCTCCAATATTGTGGCAATTTATGTTGCAAATAAATTCGAATATTTTTTCAAAAAATAAATATAATTTATTATGTTGTAAAATGTACTGTATCAAGTTTAGAATATAAATTTTATATTTATTTTTTATTAAGAACACGCACGCACACATACGAAACTAATTCAATATGTGTGAATATAAGTAACTAATGGTTGTCTTCTCATATTAGAAAATATCAAAATTTTGTTGCGGTTTAAGTAAGTATCAAATTGAAATTTTTACAAAAGCCACACTCATATGCGTGTGTGCGTACACAACTAATGTAAATATCTAATTAAATCAGTTTATTAAATCTCCTGATAATCCCAACTAACGTTACAGCCTCAAAAGCTTGCCTTCATTACTTTTTACCACTATTTTCAATTATTTCTGCGGCTTAAAAGATTGATGATCAAACTTCAATAAAGCCTTGCACAATTTTTGGTTTCAGCTATCACATCTTATATGCATACATTAGGGCTGATCGTATCATATGAGACGCGCAAAAGGTAAAGACTTAATGAAAGAAATATCTATACGTTCTAAATGACAAAGAAGACGATTGAATATTAATTACATTTTTATTTGACAAGTATTAAATATTATATGCAAAAAGTTAAAACTAGATGGTACTAAGCCTATAATATCGAACTATTTTATTTCATTTTAAAGACTGTATAACCCGATCATTTAAGGGGTTACACCACTGTAGAATTTTGAAAAAATGGAAAAAACAATTTTTTATCTTAAATAGTCATTAATAGTCTCAAAAATAGCAAAATCCTGGAGAAGACCCAAGAAAAACAGATCGACACACACCATCTATTTGTTGATTATAAAGCCGCTTTCGACAGTCCGGTAAGGGATTACCTCTACGCAACAATGTCTGAGTTCGGTATTCCTGCAAAGCTCATTCGACTTTGTAGAATGACACTGCAGAACTCCCGTTGTGCAGTGAAAATTGGGAAGGACCTCTCCGCACCCTTTAATACCGAACGGGGTTTCAGACAAGGTGATTCGTTATCGTGCGACTTCTTCAATCTTATTATGGAGAAAATAATACGAGCTGCTGATCTACGATATAATGGCACTATCTTCAACAAAAGTGTCATGCTGTTAGCGTATGCCGACGATATTGACATCATCGGCATGAAAACGCGATCATTCAGTACAGCATTCTCAGAGTTGGAAAGAGAGTCGAGTCGGATGGGTCTCACGGTGAACGAGGGCAAGACGAAGTATCTAGTGGCAACAAACAAAGAGTCCCGACATCTTGGACAGCACGTCACTGTTGACAACTACTTGGAACCGCATTAACAGCAGTAATGACGTCAGCTTGGAGATCATGCGTAGGATAACTCTTGCTAACAGGTGTTACTTTGGGCTGAGTAAGCAATTGAGAAGTCGAGCCCTCTCTCGAAGAACGAAAACTACACTCTACAAGCCTCTCATCATGCCTGTCCTAACATATGGCGCTGAAGCCTGGACAATTTTCACCTCGGATGAGCGAATGCTTGGAGTTTTCGAGAGAAAAGTCCTACTCAAGATCTTTGGACCTATTTGCGTTGGTGGCGAGTACCGAATAAGGTACAACCATTAGCTGTACAAGCTGTATGCCGATATTGACATAGTAAAGCGCATCAAAATCCAGCGGATGCGCTGGCTAGGTCATGTCGAGCGAATGGAAGAACACGCTCCAGCTAAGAAGGTGTTATATTCGGAACCCGCTGGAGGACGACGCAGAAGAGGAAGAGAAACCTCCGGTGGAAAGACCAAGTACTGGAGAACCTGACGGCGCTTGGAATTTCTAACTGGTTATTTTCGGCCTAAATCGATATTCGGTTGTTATGGCCACATAAGTGAGTAAGTCTCAAAAATAATATACTAAAGAATGGAAGGCGGGAAAAATGTCTAAGTGTCTGAATTTCGAGTTTTGCCGCAAGACGTCTGAGGTATTCTCCGAGCACCTTTAAACTTTAAATGCGTTTTTCTTGAAACCACTTTTTTTTGAGCTGGCCGGAAACATAACTCGAACAAATCTTAACCGATTGATTTGAAAATTTTTACAAATCGTTTTCTGAAGCGACGTACGTAGGGGTTTGTAGGGAAATTGTGCATATTTTTTATGTATAAACAATTTTTTTACGATATTTCAGGTGAAATTTCGAACTTTTTCTTCAAAGGGTTGCCATTTTACGAAAAATCAATTAATCCAAAAATCCCTACGTACGTCTCTTGCTATTGTAATATGGAATCAAAAACTATTCGGGTTTTGGTTCCAGATCGAAAATTGCGGGCGATAGGTTTCCGGCCGTGCATCGCGGTGAAAAAAACGCATCAGCAGGGAAATGCTGCACAGCCGCCATTTTGTTTTTGAATCGCGCAACTTAATTGTTTTTTGTGGACTTCAAGATTGACATTAAAAAAGACTTTTTACAGAATTTGAATATCTCCTTTTGTTTGGCCTACGAAAATTCCCGAAATATGCCTTTTTTTGTGCTCTACAGTGGTGTAACCTCTTAAGACCTTTGATACCACTACTATGGTATGGATATTAGCATAAAAGCATACGTAAGTGTTATAATTTTTTTAACGATAATTTTATTAATTATTTCATATTAACATTTATTACTTAAAATCATCTACAAATATAAGTATTTATTTTATTTAATTTTTTTTTTTTAATTCTTTACCCAACTCTCCCTAATGTGTACATATTAAGATTTTAGCGCAATATTATAGAATGAAAATAAATATATTCACTCTCTGTTCAAATGAAGTATGTAAGTTGTAAATAAATTGTGGTATCGAAATTATTCCTTTTTTAAATAAGACAGCTGTTAACTCCACGGATATATTCGTACATAAATTCAAGCCACATATGAATAATTATTGAAAAATGTATAATATAATTTATAATGGACGTATGGTATGGTAATGCATATCGCTCACTCTGTATGCTTGATACAGCAGTGAAATTATTGGAGAAGCTTCTTAAACCTCCTATCACAGCTGCAATACTGGCGAGCTCAGTGACAGACAGCATGGCTTTAGAAAATGGAGGTTTACCATGGGAGCGATTCAAGAAGTGGTGGAGGCAGCCTCGATAACAAAAAGAGGTAACCACTATTCTAGACCAGTAGTCTTGCTTGCGACCCAAAACGTTAGAAACGCGTTCAACTGCGTAAAATGATCTGACATGATAGAAGCCTTAAAACAACGGTTCCGGATACCTGCATACTTGAGCAGAATGATACGCAGCTATTTATGTAATCGCGTACTCACATACAATACAAATGCTGGACCAAAGACGAAAAATATAACGGCTGGTACAGCCCAAGGTTCAATCCTCGGTCCAGATCTCTGGAATATAAGTTACGATGAAATACTACGCATAGAAATTCCAGACGATATATTCCTAGTGGGCTTTGCAGATGACATAGCAGCTGTTATTACTGCGAGAAATATAGTAGAAGCGCAGCGAAAACTCAATCAAGTGAGGATACGCACGCAAAATTGCCTAAATTTCCACGGACTTCAGTTAGGAACGCAGAAAACTGAAATGATGCTCATAAAACGAACAAATAACTACTCAGAAGGTGCTTAAATATCTAGGAGTTAGATTGAACTCAAAGCTCACTTATAAGGCACAGTTGCAGTACGCTACGAACAAAGCAGATAAAGTTACAGCATCACTAAGCGTAAAGTCTTAATGGCTGTAAACCATTATATGGATGTGAATTATGGGCCGACACACTCAAAACGGGATGCAGATGGAAAGTTATATCAACTGTACAAAGGACACTGGCCCTACGAATAACATGTGCCTATCACAGCAGTAGAACATACCTTCTTCAATTGCGAAAGATGGAATAATGAAAGGAGCGTATTAGAGCAGGAGCGTATTAGAGCAGGAAATTGGGTAGTTGAAAACCTATTCGAAAAGCTGATACACAGCGAAGAAAACTGGAACGCTATTTTGCGGTATACGGAATGCGTACTCAGAAGAAAGAAGCGGGACCTGAACGTAGGTCAAAACGAGTGAAGCCTAATAAAGACTCACTAGGGCTCTACCCCGAAGTAATACTACCGTGGTTCCGGGATATGTTTAAAGGTCCTTGATGGAGAGGGAAGGTTTTTAGTGTCTGCGATGGCACACTCTGTAATTGTGACGATAATTACGGGTCAATAATTTGATAATTTTACAAATAAAAATATTATAATATTTATTATTGTGCTAATTTCATCTATATTAGCTTAACTGTTGAACAGTAAAGTGACCCAATTTTGTATGGGCGGGAAAAAAGTGTCATCATAGAAAACGGGGCGCCCCCTGATTTTTTGTTTTTTTTGTTTTTGTAATATCAATACCAGTTTTCAATTTTCGACTATAACTTATACAGGGTGCTCAATGCTTTTAACTCCTTTACACTGATTTAGGTAATAATAAAACCTCACTAAAACTTCCCGTTTTGCAGGGAGTTGTCTTAGTTCGGCAATAGTATTAGGATTCTTTACTCCAAAGAGATATTTCTATTGGCACGTTGTAGATATTTAAAAAAAAATTTTATTATTGCCGCATATACAAAAAATTTCATATATTCATATTCATATAGATTCACGCTTATTTCACATCTGCGTGAATCTCTTTGAAATTGACAACAGAAACTTGTAACCATTTTTCAATTAATTTAAATTTGAAATGTTATTAGATTGCTTAACCAATTGTTTGGTTAACATACCTAATATGTACAAAATACTTCTAAAATAAAATATAAACATTTCATGACCATTGTGTAAATTTATACTTAGACGCGTGTCTACGCCTGAAAAATATATCACTCGCATTGTCTGGTGCCACCTTTATAGAAGGCGAATGCAACTCTGACTTCAGCAGTCAGCAGTCGTTCGTTTGTTCTTGTTCTTCCACAGGATATATAATCTCATATGACCTGGTCAAGTAGATTTATATTTTTATTATTTATTTTATTACTAAGAATAATGATTTAACTTAAATAACTTTAATTTAATTATTAAGCAAGAAGCAGTCGGTAATTGAGGAAAAAGAAGCGAATCCGAACATCAACTCAACCAAGGTATGAGCTCACCGGCATCTCTCTCACATACACAACGCGTAAAGTTTGATGTTAGCGCCTCTTTCGGCAAGAGGAAACAATTTTCTAAGGTGCCTCGAACTCTCTCTCGGAATTTTTTTTTTTTTACCACCTTAATGAACGGTCACACGATCTTCGTCAAGTTTATTCTCCAAGTAAAGGGTTATCCATTTCGCGGTTTCAAAAGTATAGGGCTAGAATTCGACATCTGTCAAACTGAGTTGTTAAAACAATTTCTTTCTTTTTCAGTTCAAAGTCTGACATTTGCGAAAATGGATCGCTTAACTATCGCACAACGCATTAAAATTGTAAAAACCTACTACAAAAATGGTGATTCTGCCACAGCCACATATCGTGCTTTAAGAGGAGATTATGGTTTACATAATCGTCCAACTACGCAAGCAATTGGCAAAATTGTGAAGAAATATGAAGAGACTGGATCGGTTACAGATATTGTAAGGCCTGTGCATCATCGTTTCGCTCGTACTACCGAAAATATCGCTGCTGTAAGTGAAAGTGTTGCCGAAGACCCGAATGTGTCGATTCCTCGTCGTTCTCAGGAATTAGGACTGTCTTACAGCACATTATGGCGTATTTTGCATTTGGATCTACACCTACATCCATATAAAATCCAGCTCACACAACAACTGAAGCCAGCTGACCATTCACAACGTCGTAGATACGTCGAATGGGTGCTTGAACAACAGGCGGTGGACGGCGATTTTTCGAACAAAATTTTCTTCAGCGACGAAGCACATTTCTCACTCGATGGGTATGTTAACAAACAAAATTGTCATATTTGGGGTTCTGAGAATCCTCAAGTAATTGAAGAGAGGCCACTACATCCACAAAAAGTCACTGCTTGGTGCGCTCTTTGGTCCGGAGGTGTGATTGGACCTTACTTCTTCGAAAACGACGATGGAACGACTGTCACCGTCAATTCGGAGCGTTATGGTCATATGATAACCGACTTTTTTTTGCCTGCTATTGAAGAATACGAATTAGAGAATATGTGGTTTCAACAAGACGGTGCCACATGCCACACAACTCGAGCTAATGTGGCTTTATTGCAAGAGAAATTTTCTGGCCGCGTAATTTCTCGTCGTGGCGATATCAAGTGGTCACCTAGATCATGCGATTTGAAACCGCTTGACTTTTTTTTGTGGGGCTACGCGAAAGACCGTGTTTATGCAGATAAACCTTTAACTCTTAAGCACCTAAAAACCAACATTCGCCACGTTATGGCTGAGATACCGCCCAATATGTGTCAAAAAGTGGTCGAAAATTACCTCAAAAGAATCGATGCTTGCAACAATTCGCGTGGTGGTCATTTAAATGATATAGTATTTCACACATAATGTCAACGTTCAAACTTTATAATAAAAAAGAAATATCATGATAAAAAATATTTTATATGTGTTTTATTTACATTTACTTTTGAAACCGCAAAATGGATAACCCTTTATTATATGACAGTATTAGCAGAGGCCTTTACGATCAGGCAGATGTCTGAAAATCATTTGAAGTATTTGAGTATTTTTACAGATGGTTCACTAATGGATGGCAGGGCTGGTACTGGAATCTTCTCTAAAGAGTTGGGACTGGCATGCACTCTGAATCTGGGAAAATACGTATTGGTCTATCAAGCAGAAAAGCTTGGTCAAATGCATGCGCTAGACCATCTACTGGATGGAAAGGTGCAAGGTAAGAAAACCTTGCTAGTACTCGATAACTAGGCGGTGGTTAGGCGACTATAACAACATACGGTATCTTCTAAGTTGGCGCTGCAATGTGTTCAGAAGCTTAACGGGTGTGCTCGTAGTAATGCGATTATTCTTATGTGTGTGAAGGGACACATTGGTATGGAACAAAATGAAGCTGCAGACGCCTTGGCTAGACAAGGATCTGAGCTGAATTTTATGGACCGGAACCAGTAGTTGCTCTTAGCAGCGGGTCGGTAAACGATGTCCACACTGGGTCGCCAATTTATTGATGAACTCGAAATGTTGAACATACCCCACAAAGACATGCTTGAAATAACGCGTGACGTTATTATGAGGAAGGAAGTAGAAGAATTCTGCAACCGAACAAATAATTAACACACGATTTGAAGGACGAAAAGGGACCCATATAAGTGGTCTGATTCGGTTAATCCCTAAAATATATATATATACTTTGGGACGCAGAGGGGCTACAACGAGAAACCTTTTGCACAATGAATTAACACACCAACAACCTAAAGTATCGTCGTGTTACATTAATATATGCGCATCCATAATTTGTTCCCGTAAAATAATAACGCTTAATTGGTTGAATATTTTTAGATACGTGACTGATTATTTATCTAATAAATCAACAGGCACACACATAAAATACTAAATATAATAATTTTTATTTTTTTCATTTCTTTTGAGATTAATAATTCTGCTCCTTTTAATACAAAATTGAACAATGGATTGCAAGAGAGAGAGAGAGAGAGAAAGAGAGATAAAGAAGAAAAAAAACGTGAATATCATCCTTTGTTAAGCCATTAATTGGTGCCGCTTTTAATATGACATTGATTAATGCTAGCCAAGAGTTTACTAGATTACTTGCAGCAGCAATGTTTTATGATTATAATTTTTTTTTTTTTTTCTTCGTTTTGTTTGGCCTTCTTAATGGACACACATAATACACGAGCACTTACACGCATATGAAATCATTGATAGCATATTAAAATGCAACACCAAATCGCTTAAATCATTCAAATTCACATAATACTTGGCATATACTCATATGGAATGTAAGTGCGATTTTCTTGTTTTTTTTTTTAAGTATGCTTTTACACCATTACGTGCTAATTTCTTCACAAACATATGCCAACACACACACATATGTACAATCACTTTTAATCACATACTCTGACACAGAAACACATATATACGTTAATACTATTTGCCATATGTATCAGGATCTATATAACTATGTAACTAACAGCACTCTATTCATACTAATTGTGTATGCTTTGGACATTTGTGATAAGTAGAACAATATGTACTGTGTGTCTGTTTAAGTATGAGTTTAACATCGTTCACACATTTACTCATTCATCCGTGCATTCGTTTTATACGCGTAATAGATGGCCGTTGAAAAATCCTTTAATCGGACATTATATCTCACACGCATGCTTACGCATACACCAGTGCATTTATGCTAGCTAGCGAAAGTGAGCATACATTACATTCTGTACATTCTTACATACGAGTATTTCATACAATTCATAAGTAGAATCGTTTTGCAAATGCATGAAATGTTACCAACACCACCACCACATGTGTTAAATTGTGGTAAACATGGAATTAAATTTTTTAATTATATTCTTCTTATCTAAACCATTTACATAATAGATGAACTTTAAACCACACAAACATAAATACTAGAAAATTTTAAATCCAGTTGCATTCTACAGAGTGATTTTTTAAGAGCCTTCGGATTTGATTTAAAAAAACAGCACATAAAATTTAGAGTAATGTATGAAATCTTTATTTGAGTCGATAGAACGATCTATATAATTTAATGTTTAATGATGATTTCATGTAAATATTGACCAATGGTCAATATTGGCATACTCTCTCCAACACATCTGCCGGTATCTCACGAATAAATTCTTCCATATTGGCTTCCAGTGCATCAACCGTTGCGGGCTTGTCGCTATAGACATGAACCTTAATATAGCCCCTCAAAAAATACTCTAAAGGTGTTAAATCACCCGATTTAGGACGGCCAATTAACCGGCCCCAAACGTGAAATAAACTGTTCACCGAACTCGCCTCTCAATTGGGCCATTTTTTCGAGTACTATGTGGCATGTGGTACCGTCTTGTTGAAACCACATGTGAGCCAAGTCCAGCACTTCCATTTTGGGCAAAAACAAGTTTGAAATCATCGTACGGCAGCGCTCGCCATTCACAGTAACCGTCCTGCCTTCATCGTCTTTGAAAAAGTACGGTCCAATGATGACACTGGCCCATAATCCACACCAAACAGTGAATTTTTCGGGATGCATTGGCAGTTCTTGCAGTACTTCTGGCTGCTCTTCACACCAATTGATTGTGAATTGATTGATTGGCAATTTTGATTGTTCACATATTCATTCAACCAGAAATGAGCTTCGCGGCTGAACACAATTTTCCGATAAAAAAGTGGATCTTCATCCAACTTTGCCAGCGCCCATTCACCAAAAGTTAACCGTTGTGATAGGTCGTGTGGCTTCGATTCTCCACCAGCGGTATTTGAGACGATCTATAAAAAGTTTTACACTCAAATCCTTTCCCAAAATAGCAGCCACAGAAGGTCACCTGAACTGACCATAAAATGGAAGAAGTGCACGATGCACTACCTTAACCGAGCATGAATTCTGATAATAAAATTCAATAATCTGCAAGCGTTGTTCGTTTGTAAGTCAATTCATGGTTAAATTATAGACCAAACTGAACATGTTTGACAGTAACATGTTACACGAATACAGCTGAGCTGTCAAAAACAGTGTTGCCACAAAGAAAGTTACTAAAAAATCACCCTATAATTCAAATATCAAATGGAGCAATTTGTAAGTACATACTTGTACAGATTTGTATTTATTTATTATATTTAGATGATAGGCAAATTATATTGGAAATATTAATTTAAATTTATTAATATTTTACATATAATCATGCATATTCGGAAAGTCGGCCCCGTAACAGAGTTTTATTTCATTGACTTTCTGAGAGTAAATTCGCATCCCGTTTCTTGTTCGATTTCCGATTCTGTCTATTGAAATGTCTCATATATAGATGTCGTGACGTAATTGGCAATTCGTCCGTGACTAAAAGTTTATCATGAAATAACATATTTAGCATTCACGAAAAATCCATCGAAAAAGAAAAAATCTCCTTACAGTCGGCTGGGGCCGACCAAACTATACCCTGCATATGTAGATTTATATATAAAAAGTTTACTCGAATATCCAACTTTTCTTTTATTTCCACTTTTCGAGAAACAATTTTTGCATATACTACTAATTTACACCCGAAATATGGTTGACTTTGACGAAGTAAAAGGATTTTAAGATAATTCCGAGGCTTAGTATGGGAGCTATATAAAAAGTGGGTGTGGCTTACCACTTTCTAGTAAATCCAATTAATTTTTCAATGTTAATCCACACCTTAAATTTGGTGTCCTACGTTGAATAGTTTCTAAGTTATGGTGGTTAACATTTTTGTTTAATTTCCTCAACTTTGTATGGGAGCCCCAATAAGAAGTGGGCGTGGTACGCTGCTTTTTCGCCAGATTATTTCCGACTACGATATTAATTTAAGTGTCAATTATGGTTATTCTAGACATAAGATTGCCTAAGTTACAGCTGTTTTAATTTAAAATTTGTATGGGGGCTACGATAAACACTGGGCGTGGTGCGCCCATTTTCTGTGAGCCTAGTTGCTCGTACAATACTAATCCATACCCTAAGTCTCGTTGTCCTAGGCTAAATGGTTTGTAAGCTATGGAGCTTAAAATTTTAGTTTAATTCACTCGACTTTGTATGGGAGACCCATGAAGGAGTGGGTGTGGCACACTGATTTTCTGCCAGATTTTTGCCGACTACGATATTAATTTAAGTGTCAATTATGGTTATTCTAGACAGAAGATTGCCGAAGTTACAGCTGTTTCAATTTAAAATTTGTATGGGGGCTACGATAAACACTGGGCGTGGTGCGCCCATTTTCTGTGAGCCTAGTTGCTCGTACAATACAAATCCACACCTTAAATCTCGTTATTCTACGCTGAATAGTTTGCAAGTTATAACCGGTAACATTTTTTTTAATTTCCGCAACTTTGTATGGGAGACCCAAAAAGGAGTAGGCGTGGCACATTGATTTTCTGCCATATTATTTCCGACTACCGTGTTAATCTAAGTGTCAATTATGGTTATTCTAGACAGAAGATTGTAGAAGTTACAGCAGTTTCAATTTAAAAGAAGTACAGACACTTTGTATGGGAGCTACGCTAGAAAGTAGGCGTGGCTCATCCACTTTTGGTGAGGTTATATAGTAGTATAATATAAGTCTATGTCCCAAATATTGTTGTCCCAAGTGGTATATTGTGTGAGTTATAGCAAGTTAAAGATTTTGAAAATTTCGAGGTTAGTCGCTTTGAATGCTTGGTGTGGGCGTGGTTATTGACCGATCATGCCCAATATCAATCCCCTCCGTACCCTTGGATCATAGATTACTTATGCCAAATTTCATCGAAATAGCTCAATATTTACTCAAGTTATCGTGCGAACCAGCCAGGTGACAGACAGACGGACGGACGGACGGACGGACGGACGGACGGACGGACGGACGGACGGACGGACATCGTTAAATCGAAAATTTAATCGACGCTGATCACGAATATATATCCATGTCTATATCTCCGGAGATTCCTTCAAGTGGACACAAACATCTGACCGAAATGAATATACCATGCATATTGCATTATGCAGGGTATAAAAATATGAAAGTTAAAAGTCTTTCATAAGCTATAATATGAGGAATTCTTTACTTCTCAAATTGTTATTTTGTAAAAATTTGGTCGTTCAATGAGTAAAATTGCACAAATTATGGATGTTTCATTGAAAGTATTTCGCTCAACCTTTACAAGATACGCTGAAACGAACTCTTTTGATGACAAAACACTCTCTGGTAGACCCAGAAAATCAACAAAACAAGATGATTGTCTGTTACAAATGACCAGCAAACGTTTCCGAAAAACAAAACTGTGTCAGAATTACGAGCCGAGATTAATGAAATCTTATCGAATTCAATCTTCGAAACAACGATGGTGCGTCGGTTACATGAAGCCGGTTTGTATGTTTGAGTCTCTGCTAAAAAAAAAAGACCATTATTGCGTCCTGCAAATGTTCGAAAACGAATCAAATGGACAATATAACATCTCAATTGGTCGATGGATCAATGGAAACAGTTGTTATGGACGACGATGAATCCAACGAAGATTTCGGGATCGGCGAACATCCAGCCATTGAAATCAAGGGACGATATAAATCTGAATCTGTTAAGCCTACAGTCAAGTTTGGAGATGGCAGTATGATGGTGTGGGCTTGCTTTTGCTATAATGGTGTAGACAGTTTGATGAAAATCATTGCAATAATGCAGAAGAAACAGTATCCCCGAATATTTCAGAACAACGTTATTCCATCTGGTGTCGGTTTGATAGGTGAGGGTCTCGTGCTTCAGCAAGATAATGATTTGCAGGGTAATGAATATTATACCTAATATTTTTCTAAAATTTTATAAAGACAAAAGAATCAAGTGTTTACCACACATTTTAAGAAATAGTGTAATTCAAATATATATATTAGTTTTGTTAACATAAGTTTAGTTGGCAGAAATTATGTATAGAAATACAGTTATATTAAAATAGTTAATGTTACCCTTATGTTAACTTTGAATAGTCCTCATCGAGTGAAAGCTTTTCCATATTTTAAGTTGCATTTGGTTGATGTAAATATGCTGCTATAATTTGAACTGAGTTACTATACAAATTATAACAGTTGATTAACAGAACTATCGCATGTTCAGTATGTCTATGTAAGCAAAATGTTAAACGAAAATAACACATAAGGATATGTAATCCTTCAATGGTGTTAAAAATTATTGAATATGCGTGAAACAACTAAGCGATGAAAACCATTTGACCATTTTTCCAAAATGTGGCTTAATGTATATTTCCACAAATTGAAATGTCAATGATTTTATATCAGCAAAAATAATAGATTGTTCTCTTATCTCAAAGTTATTGACTATTTTATCCACGAGTGTTGTCTTTCAGGAAATAGCTATGTCTAGTATTTGGATGCCAACCAATAGTGTTTTTGCTCATGCCAGCTATGGATTCGCCTAAAAGGGCTGCAAGTTTGGTGCAAGATTTCTATAGTCTGATTAACGTAGGCGAAGAACAAAAGTTTTACTTATTGCGCTGCCATCAAGAACATAGAAAAATATAGCCTGACATAGAAGAAAGTCTACTTTTATGACTTCTCTACAAAATAATACGAATGTTTGATTAATTATAATATTAATACAGGATATTTCAACAAGAGGTGTCATTTGAAGTTTTCCATTATTTTTTCAGATGTCAACATAAAACTGTCATTCATATCGGGGGCATGATTCGTAAAGTTCGTACTGTTTTGGGACATCAACAAGCACCTTCTCGCACAGCTATAGTGAAATTAATCGATAAAATCGAACGTCTCGGACAAGTTTGTGATATAAAGACTCCAACTCATGTTCGTCCAGTTAGGTGTGGCTGAAAACTTAGGTTTGTCCATTTCGAGACGATCACAAGAATTGGACCTATCCAAAGTCACTTTCCACAGTATTTTTCCATAAAGATCTTGTCCTACGTACTACATATTTATGAAGAAAATCATGATTTCTCAAACACACCTACCTTGACATGGCAGCGAAAATCCAAGCAGTACAAAACACTCACAAATTTGCAATTGACTCCATTGAACTGGAGGAGGTACAATCTTTCTGCTATCTGGGCAGCGTTATTTCGGTGATCGGCGGTTCTAGCGAAGATATCAAAAGCCGAATAAAAAAATCAACAGCGGCATTCGGCTCGCTGCAAACAATGTGGAACGCATCACACATATCACAACTCACAAAATTGAAAATATTCAATTCAATTGCCAAATCATCTTTATTATACGGATGCGAAACATGGAATGCGGCAGCAGCTGATATAAACTTACTACAAGTCTTCGTAAACCGTTGCCTACGAAAAATTCTAAAAATATAATGGCCAAATACTATATCAAAGGCTGTCTTATGGGCCAGAACCCAGCAAAAACCAGTTCAATTGGAGATACGAAAAAGAAAATGAAGGTGGATCGGCCACGTTCTGCGCAGGGAGAGCGGCAACCTAACAAGGACTACAATTGACTGGAGCCCCCAAGGAAATCGTAGACGACAAAGACCAGCGAACACCTGGAGACGACTATTAGAGTTGGAAACCCGCGCCATGCGCTTTAGGTGGAATGAAGTGAAAAGACTGGCACAAAATAGACCCGAATGGTAGAAATTCGTTGTGGCCCTATGTTCCAGCCTGGAACCCTAGGAATATAGATGGATAATGGCTACATGAATAAGCAAAACTGTCCCATCTAGAGCTCCGAAAACCGAAGAGAAATGATTAAACAACATTTTCATTCAAAACGAGTGACGTTTTTTTTTTTGGAGTGGGGGAGTTATTGGGTCATATTTTTCTTGAAAATGAACTGAAAATGAATGAAATGAAATGAAGTTTCAGTGTTTCACTGAATGGATTGCGTTATCGAACGATGCAGACTGATTTTTTTTGGTCTGAAATTGATGCTGTGGGCGTAGACGACATTTATTTTCAGCAGCCATATGCAAGAAGAGTCGCAGCGGACTCAGAATTTATACTTTAGATTTTTTTAAAATTATCAGTTTTTTTTTCACAAAAATATTGGGTTTTTTTGTATTCAAAATCACATCTCTCATTGAAAGACACTCTAAACACATGTGTGTATAAAATTGCAATGTGAAATATTAAAACAATGAAAATAAATCATCAAAAATTGTAATCTACTCCCATATACATACATACATATAACCACATTTACCAGAAATGTAACGTTTTCACTAAAGCGCCAAATAAATAATTTAACAAAAAAAAAGACTATACAAAAAGGTAAATTAGATGTAGAATGAACTCAACTATGTACTTAGTAATGTATTAAAATAATTTAATTGTTACAAACTTGAAATTCATCAAGTTGGTAATTTTCGGATAAAAAGTTTCACAAGATACACCGCATGCGGAAAAACTTATTACATGCTTCAACATGTTGCTACTATGTAAAATATATACTACATATAAGGTACATATGCAACAGCTACACTTCATTTCACTATCACCACCATGATATGATATGGATGGAGTATTCTATGTGAGCTTATACGAGTATGTACATCCCACAAGAAATACAAAAAGAAAAAGAAACATTTGAGTCAAATATTAGAAAGACGGTGTATCTAATGATTAATTGCAATAAAACACTCATGATCTACTGAAAATGATAGATGATATACGATACTTGTATGAAATGTTGTTCGAGTTGTTACCACCTATGCGAGTATATTCATACATAGTATACATAGTATACATACGAGGGCTGTCCCAGAACTACCCGACTTAGCATATAGATGGCGGCAGTAGTTTGAAAAAAAATGACTTTGGTGGAAATTGGCAACTAATAAAACATATAAAATGTTGTAAGTTTAAAGGCACCACGTTGTTTAGTATTTTTTTTTTTTGAGCCATCGCAAGTTAACGATCTCAGTGGACATTTGTAAACATGGAAAAAATTGGTCACCGTTATGTAATTCAATACTTTGATTTAAAAGGTCTCAGTCCAACGAATATTAAAGCCGAACCAGATTTTACTCTGGAGGAGTCTACTCCTTCGTCTACGAAATATTGGGTGGCAGAGTCTAAAAGAGGTCGTACGAGCTGCCAATACGAACACCGTAGTGGTCGACCAATTGAGGTGACCGCGCCAGAAACGGTCAGAAAATCCATAAAATGGTATTGGATGATCGCCGGCTGAAGGTGCATGAGCTAGGTGAAATTTCAGGCATTTCAAAAAGTGCTTTACATCGTATATTGGACGAAAATTGGGATATGAAAAGCTGTGTGGATGCCGCGTTTGCTCAGAGTGCGTTTCTATAGAGTATTTGGCAATGTTTCACAATAATAAAGCCGAGTTTTTGCGTCGATTCATAACCTCGGATGAGACATGGGTCCACCACTTCACACCGGAGACAAAGCAGCAGTCAAAAGAGTGGATTGAATGGGGAGAATCATGTCCAAAACAGGTGAAGATAATTCCATCTGCAGGCAAGTTTATGGCGTCTGTTTTTTGGGATTCAAGTGGGATAATTTTTATTGATTATCTTCAAAAAGGAAAAACAATCAACGCCAAGTATTATGCTAACTTTTTGCAGCGTTTAAGTGATGAAATTAAAGAAAAAATACCGCATTTGGCCAAAAAGAAAGTGTTGTTTCTTCAAGACAATGCACCAATTCACACATCCGATATTGCGATGGCCAAAATCAATGAGTTAAAACTTGAATTGCTTCAGCACGCACTTTATTCATCAGATTTAGCGCCTTTGGATTAATTTCTATTTCCAAATTTGAAAAAATGGCTTGGTGGTAGGAGTTTTGTAAACAATAAAGAAGTGAGTCTGCGGTAGATGGCTATTTTAATGAGCTAGACAGTTCATACTATAAACAGGGTATCGAAACTATAAAATATCGCTGGAAAAAATTGTTCCAAATTTGTTATTTTCTTAGTTAGGTCAGGTAGCTCTGGGACAGCCCTCGTATACTCCAATGTGAATATAATCAAATTGGTCTTATTCTTCTTTGCAAATATCAAATATGTAGTTAGTGATGCCAATCCCAGAAATCTGGAATCCCACTTTAAGTATAGTTACAAAGATTCATAAAAAATAATTTATGCCAAAAATTACAAAATCTTGTTTATGACATAAATACTGGTATTATCTCTAACACAATTTTACCACTCCAATTTTCTGCGAGAAATCAATTTTGATGATAAAACACTATTGGTAAGAAAAGAGTGATAGTCGATTCGAATATGAATCATTTGGAAAAAAGGGTGCGACAAACTACCATCTTTGGTAACCAACCAACCAAGGCTTCAGTTGCATCAGTTTCCAATAATTAATATTTTTCTATTAAATATATTTAAACATTATATAATTTTTGCAAATAAATTTCAAATAACGACCTTGCTTTCAACATTCCAAAACAAAAATCAGCACAAGGTCTGAAAATTAGCATCCCTATAGGTAAAATAAACAATCTTCTCGAAGACTAAAGTTAACTAATTTCATCTTAAATTTTTGCATACTAAGCATTTCACTTCATATTTTTTTATGTTATCATTATTTGTTTTTTTTTTTTTTTGCTTTTTCTTTTTGTCATTAATTTCAGGCCCATCCTTTTTATTGGTTTACTTATACCAAACATATTCGTTTTTCGCGAACATGAATACAATAGGAACACGTTCGTTACTCAGAAATACGTGATGCTGAAAATGAAGAAAAACAATCAACTGTAATAGCAACAACAAATACAAAAATGAAAAGAATAATCATGTAAGTGAAATATTGACTCTATGTATTTTGAATTTATATATTTATGAAACACAA
Organism: Megamerina dolium; assembly: GCA_963854835.1. Taxonomy (NCBI): domain Eukaryota; kingdom Metazoa; phylum Arthropoda; class Insecta; order Diptera; family Megamerinidae; genus Megamerina; species Megamerina dolium. The sequence continues at coordinate 108,977,508 of OY978525.1, forward strand.
GAAGAAAAAGAGAGTTGAAGCTATTTAACAGCAAAATTATATTTCAGAAATAAATTCAATTCTTATACACATTCTTCACCACATAATTTGGAAATACGGAAGGTTAGGTTAGGTTATGTGGCTGTCTTCTCTCTGAGAGGCCACACTTAGACCAGAAAGGCCCATTATGATACCACCGAGCTTCTCTTCCAATACTGTTATGCGTATTAAATTTGGACAGCATTAGAAGGGAGCTACTTATATTAGCCGGTTCCGAACGGCAGAAGCCTTGTGACATCATTTTAACTTATTTTTATCACAGAGCCCTTTTAAGAAGCATTTTTGACGAATTGTTACTACCGGCAAAATTGCCAATTCTTGGCGGCAGGCGGGTACCGTTCGAAAGAAAAATCTTTTCGATATTAAATTTTGTTATGCTTCAGCCGGGGTTTGAATCCACGACCTATAAATCAGAAGGCCAACGCATTAACCACTGAGCTACGGCACCCACTACGGAAAGATGACTGTTTACTTCAATACCAGATGCTGCAAATTTAATTTGTCTTTAGCGGAGTATTTTAAATCTCAATTAAATTGAGATACCCCTTCTGCAGTGCTTGCAGTCAATAATTCTGGCTTCCAACATAGCGTTGGGGAAAAAACATTTTAGGATAGTCATGCAGCTGCTAAAGCTTTCCTCCTTAAGTCAATCATATTCCGTTGTTGAAGTAAATCCTTCAGCGAAATATCTGAACATTTTACATTTGAACATTCAAATTACCATATCGTCGGTATATACGAAAAAAGACGCACGCGTGTTTTGACGGCGAAGAAGGACGCGTAAAAAAACAAGACGTAATCATAGTTGATGGCGAAAAAAGACCCATAACATAATTGACGATGAAGAAAAACGCATAAACTTAGCTGACGGCGAAGAAAGACGCGTAAATATATTACGATTTATCCGACCGATTGACAATAATTAGTGTATTTGATAACTACACCGCCATCAATTGTGTTTATGCGTCCCTCATCGCCGTCAATTGTATTTACGCGTCTTTATTCTCCGTCAATTATGTTTACGAGTCTTTCTTCGTCATCAACTATGTTTACGCGCCTTTCTTCGCCGATGATTTTTTCATGCGTCTTTTTTCGCTGTCATTTTTTAAGTATGCATCTTTCTTCGAAAGCACCGACGATATTTTAATGAAAATACATGATTGCAAATAAGCAAAAACCTTTTGAAATTTGAATATTATCTACTTCGGATCAATGTCAAGAAAATAGATTAGTGGAGGTTTTATAGATGGTCGAAAGTTGCAACAAATGACATTTTTGACCTATTTACACAAGAATATCTAAAAATCCTTACGTGGTTGTGCAATTTCGTCACTTTTATTGGATTCAGCATAAAAAATTGTGTAGAATATAACTACTCTAGTTTCTGGGTTTGACAAAATTTCATTCATTTTGGAGGTCTGCGATATCGATTAAATTTGTTTAATGTTTTAATTCACTTTCATACTATTAAGACATGTTTTATTTATAGTTATTAAACACGGTTTTTCATATTTATATTACATTTCAATAGTAATAATAACAAGAATAAAAATCAACTATTCTTTAGTTTTTCTTATCCCTATGGAACGTGATGTGGAAGCTTGTCAAGCTTAATCTCGATTTTTTTTTTGTGATTTTTCTACCCTAACTTTATTACAAATATTTATTATATATATACTATATAAGGCAGTTGCAGATATGTACTATTACATGTTCTTAAGTTTCTATGTTTTATTGTTGGCTAGCACTGTTGCTACTGTGGTAACACAGTTGGACTTGTTGCAGTTTTTGTTTCTTTCGTAACATCATTGCTTGACGTTCATTGTTCTTTAATATTATTTGTTGCACACATTTCTGCTTTATCTCTCTCTCTCTCTCTCTAGTTTCCTTCTTCTAATATGTTCTTTGGTTTTCTTGAACTTAATATTGCCTTCTCAGCATCTTGCTTGCTCTGTTTTGTTGACTTATTTAATGAGTTATGTCACAGGAAAACAATATTTGTTGCTTTGAGGTTATTTTTTTTTTTTCGAATCATTGTAGTTTTTATAATCGGAATTATTGTTGTTGCAATGAAAATAATTATTATTATTACTGCTTTGTGGTAAAGTTGTTACTTCTACATATAAAATAACTGCTTTTAAATATAACCTTTTATTTGACTTTAATATACTTTTATATATTTGATGGTTAAAAACTTTATTTTCAATATGTTCTCATACATGTTCTGTGACTTCCGATAATATTTCCATTACAGTAACTGTGTATATAATGGGTAGAACCCTACTGGGAGTTGTTTCTTAATATTTCATTTAATATCTTATAAATCTTAGAAATTATATAAGGTCTAGTAAAACGAAATATTTTTGCAGTAAATTGAAGGTTTTATTTAGCATAGTTAGAATAATCTGATTTAAGTCAAATATACACTGTTTTGCTTGATAACTTGTTGCCATTTTGAAGGTAATTTCATAATGCCACACTCATAGAAACTCTCGTCCCTATTGGCAAAAAACTGGAACAGTCGATTCTCACAAGCTTCTCTTGAGGCGTATTTTTCACCAGCAAAATCATTAGCCATAGACAGGAACAGATAGTAATCACTTAGTGCCAAATCCAAACTATAAGGTGGATGCTTAAGAACCTCCAAACCATGTTCCCGGAGCTTCTGGCGAATCACTATCGATGTGCGTGGCCTGGCGTTGTCCTGATGGAACACAATTCCTCTCCTATTGCCCAAATCTGGCCGCTTCTGGGCAATTTCTTCCTTCAAACGGTCCAATTGTTGACAGTATAGGTCCGAATTAAGAGTTTGGCCGTAGGGGAGAAGCTTATAGTAGATGATTCCCTCCCAATCCCATCAAACACATAATAAAACCTTCCTGACCGTCAATCCTGGCTTGGCCACCGTTTGCGCCGGCTCACCGCGATTCAACCACAACCGTTTTCGCTTGACGTTGTCGCAAGTGACCCACTTTACATCACCAGTAACCATCCGCTTCAGGAATGGATTGATTTTGTTGCGATTCAGCAGCGATTCGAAGATGGAAATTCGGTCCATGAGGTTTTTTTGCGTTAACTCGTGTAGCACCCATACATCGAGCTTCTTTTTGTATCCAGTCTTATTTAAATGATTCCAAACGGATTTTTGGTCAATGTTTAACTCCTGGGCCACAGAAACAGACTCGACGATTTCCATTATTTTATCGATATTTTCGACAATTGGCATTCCAGAGCGTGGTGCATCTTTGACATCAAAATTACCGGAACGGAATCGACGAAACCAAAATTGCACATGATTGGCTGTTATAGTATCATTACCATAAACACTATTCACATTTTCAGCCATCTGGCTTACGTTTTCGCCTATATCGAAGAAAAACTGTAAAATATGGCGTATTTTCTCTTGACTGGTGTCCATCTTTGATGCGTGCTCAAACAATACTGAGTCAAGCAATCACAAAACTGCCTGAAAAGTTTATTTAGTACGAAATCCTATCTTTCTAACGTCATCTAGCGTAATCCGATCGCACTTATACAACGCGATATACAGATTATTAAAGCCATCTATTGGAAAAAATAATGGATTTCTTTTTACTACACCTGATATATACAACGCAATTTACCACCACTACTCAATCCACACCAATTTAAGGTTTACGTAATTTTTTGGAGATCCCCACAAAATAAGAGCTTACTTGCATAACAAAATCCCATTATTAATGATTGCCATATGTTCTTATACAATAGCTAATGCATAATAACTTTTCGAATTTGAATCGAATAGAATCTGGACGTCCTCTCTTGCCCTTTCAATTGATTGTAAGTTGGAAAATTATAAATAAATTATCATTTTTTTTTTTGTTTTTTCTTTTCAATAGATGCTAACAAAGTCAATACCACAAACAAATAAATTTCTAAAGGCGAAAAATTGCGTGTAAAAAAATAAAAGCAAAATATGTACATTAAAAAAGCGAAAGGCAAAGAGTGCAGAGTGTAGTGAAAAAAATGTAAATAAATAAAATGAAAATTAAATAAACACTTACAATCAATGACGTAGAAAGAAGTGAGAAGATCAAATCACCGATGAAAATCGTATCAACATCAATCGAATTTCTACATATAATAAATGATGAGATTGAGAATAAAAATTACAAAATTATAAAATTACGACAAGAATAACAACAACAATAAATAATAATCTACACTAACAACACAACAAATTAATATGTAACATTCCACAATACTAACTCACTCCCATAATCATATACAGAACATCAGACGATATTCATTTGAGAATGTTTGCATGTGCAAATAAGAGTAAGTATGCTGTCTTATGCATTGTGAACCAACAACAACAAGATATGAGCATTTGATTTGTCAATATTGGTGATGATGATAATATGATTTTGGTGAAGGTCAAAATCGATTTTAATTTTAAATCAATTCATTCTTTAAAATAAGTTATTAGTTTTTGTCCAATTTTGTTACCAAAATTTTACCAATGAAAAGGGTCCAGAGTCTATAAAAGCAATAGCATAAATGTACGTGCCTCAATCATGATAGTACTGGCCATAGCAATTGAGATGAAGTAGATTATAGTGATCGTATCAACGTAGCATTTATGAGAAATCATACAAAATCAATAAGAATCTTAACGTTTACTAAGTTCATGTGCATCATAGACATACGGCAGCGTTAATCCGGATTAACGACGTACTTAATCCGAATAAAATACTAACCTGACAGACGGCAGTATTGCGGATTAACTCAATTAACTCAACAGCTGATTGCTGTTTTATTAGGTCTGCTCACTTACATTACTATCACTATCAATTTCTGTCATCTGTCACTCTCGATATGAGAAAATCTACAAGAAGTACGTGAACTGAAAACTATCAGAAACTTGTAAATTAACATTCACAGTTCATAATTGACAGCTGCATTTATTTGTTCGCCAACGCTTTTCATATCGAAAACTGTGTTAACAATTGTTGAAAGTTTTTTTTTACCAGCGAACACACCTATTGTTTTGTAAATTGGATCGAGAAAAATTCACAATAGAAATTTTTCAGCAGTGTTGCCATCGTAAATTGCCCTAATCCTTTGGTTAATTTTGAGAATTAACTCGTTTATACGTTAGTTCTCAAAATTATACGTTTTGAATATATTTTGCAAAAGATAGCCTGAATCATATTCAATTTAGGCCGAATATAACATGCCTTCTCTGTTCTTCGCTAGCTGGTGCCAGTTGGAAATTCCAAGCGCCATCAGGTTCTCCAGTAGTTGGTCTTTCCACCAGAGGTTAGGTCTTCCTTTTCTGCATCGTTCTCCAGCGGGTTCCGCTCCATTCCATTCGCTCGACATGACCTAGCCAGCGCAGCCGCTTGATTTTGATGCGCTTTACTATGTCAGTATCGGCATACAGCTCGTACAGCTCATGGTTGTACCTTATTCGGTACTCGCCACCAACGCAAATAAGTCCCACGATCTTGCGTAGGACTTTTCTATCGAAAACTCCAAGCATTCGCTCATTCGAGGTGGAAATTGTCCAGGCTTTAGCGCCATATGTAAGGACAGGCATGATGAGAGACTTGTATAGTGTAGTTTTCGTTTTTCGAAAGAGTGCTCGACTTCAGAATTGCTTAGTTAGCCCAAAGTAGCACCTGTTTGCAAGAATGATCCTACGCAATATCTCCTGCTTGTTTCAAGATAGACAAAGTCCCTTACTACTTCAAAAACGTAGTTATCAACAGTGACGTGCTGCCCAAGACGACGGGACGCTTTGTTATCTACAAAGAAAGGAGCACACTTTGCACAGCATTTGTTGTAAGGCATGTTGGGTTCAGAAACGACGATATGCCTGAAAATTAAATGAAATTTCTGTTGTGTACAATATTCGAAAAGCTAATGTAATTCTGTGGATTAAAAAAAATGTGTATTCCAAGTGATAGTGTTGATAAATGCTGCCAAATGAATTAACCATCACAACCATCTTTCATTATTTTTCTCTAAAACACATCGAGTTCCGAATAGCGATCTCTATGGACTGGAATGCCCATTTAATCAGAAATTGGTTGTTTTTTTTTGTTATATTGTAATTTTTAAAAAATATAGGAGGAAGTAGTGGAAGCGTTATCCAAAATGGCAAACGTAAGAGCAACAGGCCCAGACAATATACCAGCTGAGGTCTGAAAACGTTTGGGCCAAGCCAGCATCGAATTTTTAACATCTTTATTTAGTGACATACTTTATGGAAAGATTCCTAACAGCTGGCGTAAAATCTTACTCATATCATTTTATAAAAACAAAGGAGATGTAGCAGACTGTGGTAGCTTCAGAGCAATTAAACTCATAAGTAACTCTTTCAAGATTTGGGAGCGGGTGCTGAATAATATACTGTGTGGTAGAGTAAAGATAAGTAAGAACCAGTGTGGTTTCATGGCAGGCAAATCTACAACAGACGCTATCCACACAATAAACATATTAATGGAAAAGTACAGAGATGATAAGAAAAACCTCTATTTCATCTTTATAGATCTTGAGAGAGCGTTTGATAGAATACCACATACACTAATTTGGCAACACCTTAGAGCACAGAGAATATATAAATATTACATCAAGATAATTTAAGATATGTATGACAATGCAACTGCAAAGGTCAGAGGGACAGCGGGCGAAAGCTAAGATTTCAACGTAAACGTAGGGGTACATCAAGATTCCGCATTGAGTCCGCTTCTATTTAACCTAGTCATGAATTACAAAACAGCTCACATCCATCTTATATGCAGACGATATCGTCTTAGTAAACGAAGACGCAGACGATATCCACCCTAACTCAATGGCAACGAGCGCTCAAGGCACATGGATTAAAAATAAGCACGATAAAGACGGAAGTAATGCGCTGTGAATTTTCCTCCTGCACAACAACAACAGCAACCCTGATATATCCGGATAATAACTCACTAAATGAGATGAGCATGTTTAAATACTTGGATTCCGTTTTCACAAATACTGGCGAAATCAATGCAGACTTGCAGCAAAGGGTAAACTCAGCGTGGTTAAAATGGAAGTCATTAACGGGAGTGCTATGCGACAAAAGGATGCCATTATCGACCTAATAGGAAAAAAAACCACTGTATATATATATATATATATATATATATATATATATATATATATATACAGTGGTTTTTTTTTCCTTTTTTTCCTATTAGGTCGATAATGGCATCCTTTTGTATATATATATATATATATATATATATATATACATATATATATATATATATATATATATATATATATATATATACATATATATATATATATACACATATATATATATATATATATATATATATATACATATATATATATATATATATATATATATATATATACATATATGCAGAACCCTTGTGACATCACTTGTCACAGAGTTTTTTCAGAAGCTTTTTTCATGGCAAGTTGTTACTGTCGGAAGAATTGCCAATTGCTTGCAGGTGGGTACCGTTCGAGAGAAAAATCTTTTCGATATTAAATTTGTTATACATCAGCCGGGGATTGAACCACGGCCTACATATCAGAAGGCCAACACACTAACCCACAGACATTTTGTATGCCCAACCACTGTATCCCCAACATTATTATATGGCCTCTGAAAAAGTCAGACGAAATAGAGCAGCAAACGGCGGAAACAAAAATGTTGCGGTGGTCTACATCAGTCACAGTGCTCGACAAAATACCAAACCGGTACATTCGGGGCAACCTCAAAATCGCGCCCATTGAACAAAAAATACAAGAGAGTCGCCTCCGTTGGTATGGAGCAAAGAAGCCAGGACGACCCCAGCGTACATGGGTGAAGCAGATACAAAATGATTTGAAACATGCACACATAAACACTGAGACAACCCCGGATCGACGAATCTGAAGATTAACTTACGAACTATTCAGGTTAAGACAACCATATTTAGCATTGCAAATATAATTAGATTTGCAAGAAAGAGGCAGGCCACAGCCATTCTGTTATATAGCTCCCATACAAAGTCTCGGAACATATACAATACGTTTAAACTTCAAACAATCAGCAAATCACGCCTACTACTCAATGTAGATCCCATACAAAGTTACGGAATGAATAGCCTGAATCTTAAAAACCCTACACAACTTCCAAAATAAAAAAAAAAAATAAAAAATAAATATGTGGCACTTAAAGCCCCAAAGGTCTCATTGGACGAGCTTCTCTTCCATTACTGTTGTGCGTCTTAAATTTGGACAGTATTAGACGGGACCTACTTATTTTAACCGGTTCCGAACGGCAGAACACTTGTGACATCACTTTTTCTGAGCTTCGTCACAGAGTTCTTTTAGAAGCTTTTTTTCATGGCAAGTTGTTACTGTCGGAAGAATTGCCAATTGCTTGCCGACAGGTGGGTACCATTCGAAGAAAAATCTTATCGATATTAAATTTGTTATGCATCAGCCGGGGATTGAACCACGACCTACAGATCAGAAGGCGAACACACTAACCACTGAGCTACGGCACCCAAACTTCCAAAATACTTCGCCTAAAACAATCATATCTCAGCTGTAGATAGGTAGAAATTATTCCTCAAAAACATGGTGAGCCATTTCTTTGTAATCTAATACACATTCTAATAACTACCACACACAAATAGGTACATAAATAAAATATATTTCGTAATATGTGAGTTTAATATCAGCAGAATAACAGCATCAATCCCAGACCATCAGAAAATCACGATGTGATGGCGCAAAACAGGATATGAATTTTTTAGGCTCACAACAATATGTATATCCTTCTTTTTTGTTTTGTTTAAGTCGCAAATCGGGTGGACATTCAACAACTGGACATGGTGGTACTGGCTCCTCATCATCAAAGATATTGTTATAGGTGATAAAGGCATAGAGTCTATAATCGACTTTTACAATTTTATACATCCACTTTGGTATGGGCAAACGGCAATTGGGCAATAGAAACATTGGCACCATAGTGCTATCATCATCACTCTCCAATTGCAGTGTTGCGTATGCGGCCGAAACAACTCTTGCCTCATTGTTATAGCTGATTTGGTTTTGCACCCAAGACTCGATACGTTTCCAATTACCGATATTCACGGTATGAAATTGTGGCACAATATTGGTGAAAAAGAATGTCGAGCATTTGGTGCAGTCCAACATGAAATCAATGCATGGTGCCATATGCCCTTTATCGATTTTATCCGCTCGACCACGTGTATTCTTACTCATATATCCTTGATTGTAACCCAATAACTCTTGAAAACGATCAAAAATTTTCGTATCTGAGTAAATATCTTGAACACCAGGACCCACAATACCGCCATCACTAAAGCAAGACGGTGGCCGTTTGAATTCTATAAGGAGAAATATCCAAAAGTTATATACAACAAATATAGCACACTGAATACTAGCACAAATGCATTTGAACAACACTTACTAACTTCATAATAATAAGCTATATGCCGAGTCCATATAGATCTTTCAAATGTCTTGTCATAACATGTCCGAAGTATTTCCAGAAATCCACTCGCTGTGCGAAATCCTGCACGATATACGTCATAACCACATGTAGAATCCCAAACTTGCTCCAAAGCATACTGAAAGTCCGCATTGCAATTTCCAATAGGTAGTTTATAATTGAAAGCGTCACCATTACAATCAATTTTTATTATATCATTTTCCGCACAAAATGCATATATGCTTCTACCATCTAGAACGCGATCGGTTAGCAGAATACGAGGTTCGTTATTGAAAAGGTCATAGTAGAGACGAGTCTCACGATCTAATATGCTCTTGCTCAGTAAACAATCTGATCGAATTTCCGCAATTATCACCGCCGTTATCAGTAACGAAAATAATATTCGCACTTGTCGTCCGATAACGCAGTTAATACTCGGCATTGCACTAGATAGAGTCAATCAACTTGACCCAATTTAGAAAATGCACTAACTTATAGTATGGTGCAATGAAGTCTATTTATACTTGCATTTTTGCCTCACTAAATACATACATACAATAACAATACTTTATTTATGATCAATTAAGAGATAGTACATACTAGGAAGTTCATTCAGAAAATGCAGTAGCAGCTTAAGTGGTAATGTATTGTTCGCCTAGAATTTTAGGCTTTTAATCGTAGACATTTTTTTTTTTTTTTTTGTTACAAATTTATATTGTCGAATAAATATTTCATTACTTTCGGAGCATTTATGTATATCAAGCGGTTTTCATCAGTTAGATCAAACGCAGTGCGAACGTTCGGTCAAAATATTCACATTTTACGAGGAGCCCTATACAAATATCAATATACCTTTAGCCACAACTGTAAATAAGTAACTGTATAGTGTGTAATCAATAATACATATATAAAGAAAATAATATTGTTCTCTGAATTTCCAGCTTTTAGATTGTATAATATTAATTAGATGCAATTACGTATGTGCTTACAGTTCATTTCAAATCTCAATTATAAATATACTGGGTAGTCCGGTGTTGAAACGGTAAGTCATCCAAGCGCAACTCTTTAGTTTAGTTCATGAAGAAAATCAAATCTTCATGTAGTGCAGTGCCGGCCACACGAATACTAAAACATTTGCATAAGTGTGCGTGTGCCAAACGGTATGCGTGGCTAAATAAAAACTGTGAACTGTAAAAAAAAAACTGTAATAAAACTGTAATCATATTGTCGTTTACTTTTGTCTTGCTTGATCACTTAATGTGTCAAAAACACTCATTCATAACAAAACTGAAGTGCTACAATAATACTGTTAAAATATTTCCTTATTTGTTGATGTAAATTAAAAAAAAAAAATTGAAATATCTAAATACATTTTATTGTTGAACAATGTCGTCATGCCGTCATCGGTGTACTTTTCAAACTCAAAAAATAATTCTAGCTACTTCTAGCTACGCCCAGCTCTGATTTGAAAATCAAAAAAAAAAAAAAACTAAACTAAAAATTGAACATTTTGTGATTAGTAATAATTCTGATTAATTTTAATAATTTTTATTTTGATTAATCTAATGAATTTTTCATAAGAATTAAATTTAATCAGTTCCGCTGATTAAACGATAGGCTAGCACATATGTACATTAGGGTGGATTACGAAAAAAAAGTATGAAAGTTACACGCCTAGTTTGAAGAATTATGCTGAAAGATTTCGAGGACAAAAAAACATTTTCTTTTTCTTAACCCTTTTAGAATCGTAAAAATTGTTTTTTTTTATCATATCACAGTTGTTGATTGTCCGATTCTTAAAAATTATAGCTTGTTGAAAAGCTATGGAGAAGGGCAATAATTAAAAATCACACGAGCCTATAAAAAATCACATTCAGGTTCCCCTGAAGGCTCTAAAGGTTTTGGAGGTTCTAAAAGGGTTAAAAAAAATTTTTTATTGTCCCGAGCAAGTTTCTACATAAGCTTTCAAACTAGAGGTGACATTTTGAAACTTTTTTTTTTTTTTTTGTATGTGGAGCGGTTCACCTTAATGTACATTAACATTTGAAATCATTACAAAATACAAAAAGCGTAGTACTCGTAGTTGTATACAGGTTTCAAGACGTCAATCTGGTTGCTGGTTTATCAGCATAAACTACAAACTTCCTACAACCTATTAAAATGGCCTTCTGATCTCTAAGTCGTGGGTTTCAATCCCCGGCTCAAGCATACCAAAATTTGATATCGAAAAGATTTTTCTTTCGAACTGCACCCACCTGTCGGCAAGAATTGGCAATTTTTCCGATTGCCAATTGCTTCTTAAAAGAGCTCTGTGACAAAACTAAGATAAAGTGATGTCACAAGGGCTCTGCCGTTCCGAGTCGGCTAAAGTAAGTAGGTCCCTTCTAATGTTGTCCCAATTTAACAAGCACAACAGTTTTGGAAGAGAAGCTCGGTGGTATCATAACAATGGGCTTATCCTGGCTAAAGTGTGTCCTCTCAGAGAGACGGCAACTACATAACCTAACCTAACCTATTAAATTCACTACTGTAACACTTTTTGAAAAATATTATGGACCATCTTACAAAAGCCATTATTCTTTTTATTTGAACACATATATTTCGTATATAGATTTTCATAAATAATTATTTTCAAAAATACCTAATTCAACAACGTATCAATTGCTACCATGCGACTATGGCTCGTATCAATACCAATTAGAATAACAAGGAAAATGGTAGGTACTCAAAATATCAAATATTAAACTTAAAAACTAATATTAACAGGAAATGTATATGTATAATATACCGTAAGTTGAAATGTAAACATAAGAATAAGCATTTGCAAAATTTCCATTTCGTTGCATATCTATGAAATCTGGCTCCTTCAAAAAGTTTTCTTTTCTTTTTTTTTTTTTTCTTGTTAACTAAAAACTTTTGACTATTTTCAACTGTAGTTATTTTAGTTTGTACATACTGCTTATTATAATTTTTTTTTTTTTTAAGATATATATCATACTCAGAGTTGTGCTCATTATAGTTGTTATATTTTGTATCTTTTTCGCTTCAATATTACATACTTAATACCTTGTCATAATAAATTCATAATTGGTTAATCAAATTGATTGAAATACATGCTCTCTCTGTCTCTTTCTCATTGCCGTGCTATGTATCTTAAAATCTCTTAGAGTCTTCAGCCTGCAGCAGCCTTTCAGAATGCCCAGTACACCAGTTACCATAAGCATTGTTTTATTACTCCGACTTTTGTTGAAGATTAATGTCTTGGTATTAATATCTAGATTCTTATATTGACAACATACAGTTTTGTGACTTCGACAAGGTTAGAGGTTGGGCCGAAAAAATTAAGTGTCATTATCACTGATTACCTATCGAATAACAGAGTTGCTTTTGAAAGTTAAATATGCCTCCGTAATAGCATTAATTTTCACTTACTGATTAGATAGGATTTTCAGAACATAATCCTGCTTCGAGCTCCAACCTCATTTTGTAGCTGACATCATAAACCGAAATGCGAAATGGGAGCGGTTCCAGAACTACCCGACCTAATAAAAAAAACACAACAAATTTGGGAAATTTTTTCTTTATTTCTCAACATAATCTCCCTTTAGCTCGATACACTTTTCCCAGCGATATTCTATAGCTTCGATACCCTGTTTATAGCATGAACTGTCTAGCTCATTTAAATAGTCATCTACCGTAGACTTCACCTCTTCATTGTTTGCAAATCTTCTACCACCAAGCCATTTTATCAAATTTGGAAATAAAAAATAGTACGAAGAAGCTAAATCTGGCGAATAAGGTGCGTGCTGAAACAATTCGAGTTTTAACTCGAATGATTTTGGCCATCGCAATAGCGGTTGTGCGAATTGGTGCATTGTCTTGATGAAACAACACGTTCTTTTTCGCCAAATGCGACCTTTTTTCTTTAATTTCATCACTTAAATGCTGCAACAAATTAGCATAATACTTGGCGTTGATTGTTTTTCCTTTTTGAAGATAATCAATAAAAATTATCCCATGTGCATCCCAAAAAATAGATGCCATAACCTTGCCTGTCTTCGCCTTCTTTGGACACGGTTCTCCCTTTTCAGTCCACTGTTTTGACTGCTCCTTTGTCTCAGGTGTGAAGTGGTGGACCCATGTCTCATCCATTGTTATGTATTGATGCAAAAACTCGCCTGTATTACTGTGAAACATCGCCAAACATTCTATAGAAACATCTTCACGACGTTGTTTTTGTTCTATTGTGAGCAAACGCGGCACCCATCTTTGACACAGCTTTTTCATCTCCAAATTTTTGATCAAAATACGAGGTATAGCACTTTTTGAAATGCCTGTAATTTCACCTAGCCCACACACCTTCAGCCGGCGATCATCGAATATCATTTTGTGAATTTTCTTAACCGTCTCTGATCTGGTCACTTCAATTGGTTGACCACTACGGTCTTCGTCTTGGCAGCTCGTACGACCTGCCGTTTAAACTCTGCCAGCCAATATTTTATAGTCGTAAACGAAGGAGTAGACTTCCCCAGAGTATAATCTAGTTCGGTTTTAAGACCGAACTTTTCAAATGAAAGTATTGAATTACATAACGGTGACCAATTTTTTCTATGTTTACAATTTCACTGAGGTCGTTAACTTTCGATGGCTCCATAAAACATATTGAACAACGTGGTGGCCTTGAAACTTAAAACGTATGTTTTATAGGGTTGCCACTTTTCACCAAAGTCATTTTTTTTTTTTTCAAACTGCTGCCGCGGTATATATGGAAGGTCGGGTAGTTCTGGGACCGCCCTCGTAGCATAGCATTTAAATACTAACGATTTGAAGAAAGCTCTTAAATAACAGAAGTGGCAATAATAATGTACACATGTACATTTAATAAAAGCATTCATATGGATGATGCAAATGTATACAATATCCAATTATTATATTACACATCTCAGAAGTTTTCAAATATCTTTAATATGCATCATTGCATTATCTTTTCTTATGATACATTGTTTTTGTATTGTATTTTTTCATTTTTTATTGTTGTATAGCATTATAGTATTATTTTTCTTTTGTAAGCATTTTGTAGCCTTTTTATAAGTGCTTAGAGTATTGTTGGCTAGGTTGGGACGGCAAGTGAATTGGGACACTAGCATAATAATGAGCAGCTCAGATATGGTTTACTTGGACACTATACCTATACGTTTTTGCATATTATTTGAAACTCGTAAAAATTATTTTTATATTTATGCTCTCATTTAAAATCTGCAACTCAAAATATTAATTTCAATATTAATTGATTTCTTTTCGATTGATGTCCCAAGAGAAAAAGTGATCTCTGATTCTTCAAGAGACTTGTTTTTCTTTAATATGCCATCAAAAACCTCATCTAACTGATGCGACAATCCTCTATGCAATATACAATATGTAAGTAAATATAAATATTTGAAGCAATTCACAAATCTTATGCAAAAACTATTTACAAAAATAAAATAAATCAATTTTATTGCATTTTTATATTATATTATATACATACTTACATAATACATATGCAAATAATGTATACAAATACAACATACATATGTACATAGCATGTATACATACTTGCTCCCATACAAATTGCTATTTGATGTCGCAGCCAAAGTTAAGCTGATTTTCAGCTGAATTGTTTTCTACATTTACAATGTAGCTGTTGTTATTTTGATAAATTCGCATATCAAATTTCAATGCAATAAAAATACACACTCGTATTAGTAGACGTATAAATAAAGCAATAGGTACTTACATTACGAACACATTCATCTATACATAGTACATATAATCTATATACTATCTAATGTATTTTAAGATTACCCTCGATTGTTTGTATGATGACAAAAATTCATAATATTAGAATAAATGTATCGTATACATAGTAAATACATACATATGTATATGTATGGATATAACAAATATAGCTATGCTTTCATTTTTATAAGGATATGCGAAAAAAGGATTTTATCTCGAGATTATAGCAACATTTTCACTTTGTGAAAATTACAAAATAATAACATACTGCTTCATCTGACATCAGTTGACTACATATTAATAGTATCAAAAACCATGTTCCTGCTATTAATAAGTTCAGCTGGCTATATTATTTTAATCAAGCATATATAAAGGGTTAGGCGATTGAAGTGTTACCTATTCAAGCGACCACATATTCGTTGTGTGAAATTATTTCTTATTAATTCAAATTACAGAAATTGTAGAAATAATCGAAATTTCAAAATCCATTCACTCTAGCTCGATGTGGCCACCTTTTGCCTTGACTGCAATTGCAAGCTTCACGAATGTGATCTTCCGGTATTTTGGCCCATTCCTGGACAATAGCTTTCTTCAGCGCATTCATACTGGCATATTTTTTAGTTCTCACCTTGCTCTCCCAAATGGCCCAGATGGAATCGTCTATCGGATTTGCATTTGGCGAATTCGAAAACCATTGGGTGGGCGAAATAAAATGTGGAACATGATTTTTTTGACCATTCTTAGTTCACACGAGCCTTATGAGATGGTGCCAAGTCTTGTGGGAAGGTTCATGGTTTATGATCGAAATGTTTGCGTGCCCACAGCTCTAAAACAACTTCCAAAACATTTTCTCGATAATAATTAGCATTTACTTTGACACCAGGCTCGATGAAAACGAGAGATTGGAGAGCATCCACAGCGACGGTCACAGCTAGCCATGACATTACTTGAGATGGAAAATTACTTCAGGTGGCCATTCGTAGTCACAAATTTTCGGTAGTGCATTCAGTAAAGTAAACACGATCATTTTGAGATTTTATGAGCTGCTCAATAGGTGAATTTTTCTTATCAGAGAACACAATGTTTGGAAATTCGCAACGTTCGTGCAAGCGTAACAACTCCTTTGCTCTTTCGAGTCTAACTTTTTGTTTCTTTGGTGTAAGATCGTTTGGAACTTATAAGGCTTTACATGGAGCTCATCTTGGAATATGCGTTTGATGCTTCGCTGGAATATTCTCAATTCTTTGGACATTTGATTACCACTACGACGTGAATTTCGTTCAAGTCGAACCTTCACTTTCCGCACCATTTCTGGTGATATTGGTGCTTTTTTTTTCGTCCACCACCATATCGTTTGGCAATGCTGCCTGTACCATTGTAACGATTTATGGTACGATACACAAACATTTTATTCATTTTGAGGTGTTTGAGCTCACGAATAATAGCTGGTTGACATTTTTCAGCCAAATATAACATAATCACACTATTACGCTTGAATTCCATTTCGAATAACTTTTATTCTATAAAATTTAGACACAAATGCTTGTGGTAGTTTGTAAACAATATAAACAGCTGTTATTGGTATAAATTTCATGTAGTTGGCAACAACTGTAATGACGTCAGCCTGAAGATCATAAGTAGGATAACTCTTACTAACAGGTGTTACTTTGGGTTAAGTAAGTAATTGAGTAGTCGAGCCCTCTTTCGAAGATCGAAGACTCTACAGGTTCCTCATTATTCCAATTTTAACATATGGCACAGAAGCATGGACAATTTCCACCACTGATGATAGGATGTTTAGAGTTTTCGAGAGAAAAGTTCTGCGCAGGATCTTCGGACCTATTTGCGTTGATGGCGAGTACCGAATGAGGTACAATGATTAGGGTAATTCAGCACCCGCTGGAGGAAGCAGAAGAAGAGGAAGACGAAACCTCCGTTGGAAGGACCACGTGTTGGATAGTCTGGCGACGCTTGAAATATCCAATTGGCTCCAGCAGGCGAAGAACAGAGAAGACTGGCGCCGCATTATATGTTCGGCCTAAATCGATCATCGGTTATTATGGCCATTATGTGGTGGAGTTGTCCACCACATCTTCAGGCTCTTCTGCCATCGTATCGGTTAAGTTCATATAACTTTTATAAATTAGTCATACCTAAGCTGTATGAAGAATTTTATCGATTTG
The DNA here is from genome assembly GCA_963854835.1 of Megamerina dolium. Lineage (NCBI taxonomy): Eukaryota > Metazoa > Arthropoda > Insecta > Diptera > Megamerinidae > Megamerina > Megamerina dolium. Next base: position 108,995,004 of record OY978525.1, read on the forward strand.
CTTTTCTAAGCACCAAGGGTACATGTAGTTCCTCAGGTAAAGTTCAGGTACTACCCAGGTACTACCCAAAGATGATTTACTGTAGTTCCATAAGATCGTTACAGAAAATCATTATTTGAAACTGAGACTGCATGATCTCACAATGGACATTTGCTGACCTAACAAAAATCTTTCAATTGCTCATGGAGACCCATCAAAGCACCTACCTTGTATAGTACAAGGTTTAACACTGTGTGAGTTCAAATTCTTGTTGTTTTTTTTTACCTTATAAAACGTTCAAATTGTATGAATAAGTGAAGGATTTTACTTCGATTTAATGCGAAGAAACATATGCGTTGGAATAATTTCTGTGAATTATATTTTCGGCAGTAATACAAATAATTTTGCATAGATAATAAATTTTGTTATTTTCTTTTTTTTTTGCATTTTTTTTTTTGCAAACTTGAGAGTTACTTTATTCTAATTTTAAATTACAAAAATTACGCGACTTTGAAAGGCAGCTGCATTAACTAGTGATGGGCGTAAACTCCTATTTTTTTGGGACTTTGTATGGGAGCTACATTCTTTTTTTTTTTTTTTTGTTATTATGGCTGCCCTCTCTCTAAAAGGACACACTTAGGTCAGAAAGGCTCATTGTGATACCACCGAGCTTCCCTTCCAATACTGTTGTGCGTATTAAATTTGGACATCATTAGAAGCGACCTACTTATATTAGCCGGTTCCGACCGGCAGAACCCTTGTGACATCACTTTATCTTAGTTTTGTCACAGAGCTCTTTTAAAAAGCATTTTTGGCAAATTGTTACTGCCGAATGAATTGCCAATTGCTTGCCGACAAGTGGGCACCGTTCAAATGAAAAATATTTTCGATAGTCATTTTTTTTATGCTTCAATCGGTGATTGAATCTATGACCTACAGATCAGAAGGCCAACGCACTAACCACTGAGCTACGGAGAGCTACATTAAGTAGCGGGCTGATTCCTTTCATTATCTCAACAATGTGTAAAAATGTAAAAAGTGTTGTCCTAAGCGAAAAGACCCCTGAAGGGGTCTTTGGCGGAGCTTTTCTTCCATTACTGCTGTGTGTGTAAAATTTGGACAGTATTTGAAGGAAGCAACATATTTTAGCCAGTTTCGAATGGCAGAACTCTTGTGACATCACTTGTTCTGAGCTTTGTCAAAGAGTTCTTTTAGAAACTTTTCCATGGCAAATTGTTATTGCCGAATGAATTGCCAATTGCTTGCCGACAAGTGGGCATCGTTCGAAAGAAAATTCTTTTCGATAGTAAATTTGTTTATGCTTCAGTCGGGGATTGAATCCATGATCTACAGATCAGAAGCCCAACGCACTAATCAGTGAGCTGAAAGTTATGGCGGTTCAAAATTAAAAATAATTCCCCAACTTTGTATGGGGAGTCATGTTAAATTTTGGACAGTGATGGAAGAGACTTAATAGCCGAATATAGACGGAAGCATTCTAGCGGTATGACTATTTTTAACCTTTATTACTGACCCATTTTAGGTTTTTTCATGGCAAATTTTCACCGTTTGAAGTCAATTACTTGCTAACGGGAGCGCTCAGTTCGTAAGAAATGTTTTTATGAAAGATTACTGCTGAATAGCTTATAACCGTGGTTCGATTTCACGAGCTCATACACAAAATACACTAACCAATAGGACTGCCAAATCAAAATGTCAAATATGTCAAATTCATATGTCGAAATGTCTAAAATTAATTAATTAATGCTATTCTCGTTTATTATACCTTTAAGTAATAAATTTTTAGGATTGGATTCTCACAAGTTAAAATATTTGTATGGGATCTTTTGTTCGACAACCTTAGCATTGGCACTTCAATTGCATTAATTTGTTCATTCCAATTTTTTTGATTACATGTTTTTATTTGTATGTAGGATCTTCTTCAATGTTTTTTTGAAATGCAAGTAAATGCAATAGCATACAAATACAAACATGTATTCCCCGATGTCTTTCTTCTTCCACACACTCACATATGTACATTTATATGTATGTATGTATGAGTACACATAATAATGCTGAGCCGAATCAAAAAAAAAAAATAAGTAAGATCAAATCCTCAGCCATTTTAAATTAAATTCTTCTTTACCTCAATGAATGATGTTCCTTCGGGACAAAATGGAACACAATAATAACAAAATGAAAAATATACTATAGCAAAAAAAAAAATTGTATGTTTGCATTTACAATATATTGTGTGTGTGTGTGTATATGCATGTGCATACGATAAAACACATAAGAAAATACAAATACAAATAGAAATGATTTAAAAACTCAAGAACAAATACAAGTCGATGAGGAAGAAGCAACATAAGAATTACATACCTACGAGTAAGCATAAGAAAATCATACAAAAAGTTAAAAGAAATTATTCGTCTCTATATACAGTAAACATGTAGCATATATGTATAAGAGTAGATATTGTATTTGCACACTTTATACTCGTATATATATAGCTACTCAATTCTTTCATATTCTTAACATACATACACACAAACAAGCAAACAAATGCCAAAATACTTTTATTCACGTACACTATATGGTAAGTATGTGAAATGAGAGGAGAAGACGACATCACGCACGTAAGCAATAACAACAACAACAACAACAACAACAACAACAACAACAATCATCAACATCTTTAGAAAAATGCACAAGAAGATCAAGTCTTATATGTTGACTGCCAACAACAGTAGCTGCACACTGAATAATAAAAGCAAAGACTGAAAAAATAGTAATTTCTCCCCTCCTCACATAAGCATATGTAGGCATTGTTGCTTTAGGCTATTTCCTAGATTTTTTCTCATTCTATGTAGAAAAAAAAAAACAAATTTTTTATTTCAATTCTTCATATTGCTTTCACATTATATTCTTTACTTTACACATGTCCTTTTTTTACACCCTGCATAATGCAATATGCATGGTATATTCATTTCGGTCAGATGTTTGTGTTCACTTGAAGGAATCTCCGGACATATATATATATTCGTGATCAGCGTCGATTAAATATTCGATTTAACGATGTCCGTCCGTCCGTCCGTCAGTCTGTCACCTGGCTGGTTCGCACAATAACTTGAGTAAATATTGAGCTATTTCGACGAAATTTGGCACAAGAAACCTATGATCCAAGCGTACGGAGGGGATTGATATTGGGTATGATCGGTCAATAGCCACGCCCACACCAAGCATTCAAAGCGACTAACCTCGGAATTTTCAAAATCTTTAACTTGCTATAACTCACATAATATACCACTTGGGACATCAATATTTTGCACATAGAGCTATATTATACTACTATATAACCTCGCCAAAAAAGGGTGAGCCACGCCTACTTTCTAGCGCAGCTCCCATACAAAGTGTCTGTACTTCTTTTAAATTGAAACTGCTGTCACTTCTACAATCTTCTGTCTAGAATAACCATAATTGACACTTAGATTAACATGGCAGTGAGAAATAACATGGCAGAAAATCAGTGTGCCAAGCCCACTCCTTCATGGGTCTCCCATACAAAGTCGAGGGAATTAAACTAAAACTTTTAAGCTCCATAACATGCAAAGTATTCAGCGTAGAATAACGAGATTTAAGGTGTGGATTAGTATTGTAAGAGCAATTAGGCTCACTGGAAATGGGCGCACCACGCCCACTGTTTATCGTAGCCCCCATACAAATTTTAAATGGAAACAGCTGTAACTTCGGCAATATTCTGTCTAGGATAACCATAATTGACACTTAAATTAATATCGTAGTCGGCAAAAATCTGGCAGAAAATCAGTGTGCCACGCCCACTCCTTCATGAGTCTCCCATACAATGTCAAGGGAATTAAACTAAAACTTTTAAGCTCCATAACTTACAAACCATTTAGCGTAGGACAACCAAATTTAAGGTGTGGATTGATATTGAAAAATTAATTAGATATACAAGAAAGAGATACGTCACGCCCACTTTTTATATAGCTTCCGTACAAAGTCTCGGATTTATCTTAAACATTAAAACACCCATAACTTACTAATTAATACGCCTAGGTCAACCCATTGCAACCTATGTAGTTTAGTATTATAGGCAGAAATTGATCCTCCAAAATTGGTGAGGTACACCTGCTTCTTAATGTAGGTCCTATACAAAGTAGTGGAAGAAAAGGATGGATATACGAGCAAACTTTTTATATATATCTCTACATATGCAGGGTATAATTTGGTCGGCCCCAGCCGACTGTAAGGAGATTTTTTTATTTTTCGTTTTACTCAAACTTAATTTACTTGCTTGTAAATGAAATGAAGGGAATTTGGGAGAATATATACAAAGAAAAGTAGGTATTTATTTATAAAATACAATAACAACCATAGTGAAAAATCGATGTAAAAAATGTCGAAAAATAAAAAAAGGACATTGCAGCCACCTTATGTGTAAATCATAGACGAATGCTAATAGCAATATTTATTTCTCATTCTGTAAAGATTCAGCTCGATATATTTTGTTAGGGTATAAGCATGGGAGAGCCCACTGAAAGGAAAAAAAAATAATAATAAATTTCTTCGTATAGAGCATATTTTTATGTGAATATAAAAAGCCAAATTTTTTGTATCTAACGTCCATATAAGGACTGGCTCAAGGTCAACGTTGAAACTTGCGATCGAAATTACTCAATAAATTTGCAAGTTTTCTTTACAGTATGGGTATCAAAATAAAGGTCTTTTTAATACATTTTCAGTGAAATATAACATTTATAAACTATATTAAATATTTTAAAAGTTATGATCAAAATGAAAAATTTGAAAATTTTTTTTTTTCAAAAACTGATTTTTTTTTCGAAAATAAGTCCAAATAAAATATATATAAAATTATAAAATTTACTACCATATTAAAGGCCATACAATTTCCTTTTCAATGGTGTATTAAATATATTTTTAAAAATTTTTTATGTATTTTTTATATTTTATTTAATCTCCATACTGTATACAGAAAAAGTAGCGAGACAAAGGAGAATTATAGTGATAAATGTAAATATTGTAAAAATAAGGGTTATTTTTTTTTAGCCCTCTATCAAGAAAGAATTTTATGCGAAAATACTGATGGTCGCGAAACTACATTTGAAGACATATAGGTAATTCTATCGAATTCTATTCATATTGAATATTATCCATATTGAAAAAATTTCCTGAAGTATCAATATAAAAAAAAAATATTAAAATTATATACGTATTTTCTAAAAATATGTTTTATATACCGTAGAAAAGGTATGCCCTTAAATATGGTTCTAAATTTTTTATAGGTCAATGGTGATTATTTTTGAAAAAAAAAAATCAGTTTTTGAAAAAAAAAATTTTCAAATTTTTTATTTTGGTCATAATTTTTAAAATAATTAATATAATTTATAAATCTCTTCACATAATGACTTTAAGCATCAATTTATAAGGTAAGATCATCATTTATGAGATTTAATGCTTAAATGACACTGTGACACACTTTCACAGTTATTGTCTGGCAGCGGAATGATTCCAACTCAGGATGAAATACCTAGATCCATATAGTAAAATCTTCAAATATTTATTTTTGCATTCTCTGGCCAAATTTTTTTTTTTAATTCCCATATTAAATTTGCAATTTTTCACCTAAGTGTTTTTAGAATAAGTCGAAATAAGGGTTAAAATCTATATCGGAGTGAAATATGTTATTTGGATACGAATAGTAAAATTTTACGAGGAAAATTTTTGTAAAACATTTTAACCCGTGATCTCTATCACAAGAGTGTCAATTAGACACCTTTTTTGGAAAGCCTGAATAAAATGGCATTTCGGAGGTCTCTGGGGGGTTTAAAATGTTCTAGAAAATTGTTCTCCAAATTATTATTCACTAGGGAGGAATGTAAAAGTTCACAGAAAATAAAACACAAATGTATCCTCTTGAAATATGCAATTTTTTGATGCGTTCTTTTATAATTTGTTTATAAATATAATTCTTTTTTTGAGGGTGATGCTTCAGCGTTTAGGGCATCAGTATCGCAGTCATTGCTTTCATTAGAATCTGAGTCACGCATGGTGTCTACATGTGACTCCATTGTTGGCCCTACTGCTCCGTATTCCACCCCCACAAACACTGTGTAATGGCACTTGATTTTTTATTGCTGCCATGAACTCATTTTTTGAGGTAAGGCATTTGCTTTCACAAAATTTCTATACAAATTAATATCAGCATATGAACAAATTATCAGGGAGTATATTTAGAAAAATGCAAAATTTATTGATTTTATTAGCTCATTGCAATATATATCGAGCAAATACTTGTACATAATTCGCACAGAAATTTCGTGCATCATCATGTTGTGTGCACATAATAAAGGTAATGTTTCTCAACTCACCATCATCATCATCATCATCATCATCATCATCATCATCATCATGATTGTGCTTTTATTCAAATGTGAGCAGCAATTGTCATTGTATTGCATTGCATTTTATACTTATAGCAACATTCTTCCATCATTCATAGCTGTCGCTGTTGCCCATGTCATTTCAATATCAACATCTTCATCATCATCATCAGCGTCAACATCAGCAGAACACAATCACTTTTTGCCTCAGATTGAAATGACTATTTGTAATACTCGTACCTATAAAACTAAAGCAAAAACACTAACAATAACAACAGTAGTAACAATGTTACAATGTGTTTAGTTTAGATAGTTTATTTGTATACATACATACATACAATACAATACATGCATACGTCTGGGAATACTAGACATGTCATATGTAAAATATGAAAATCTGCGACATTACATATGATGCATTCAACAAATTGTTTCGAACTCATATGGCCGTTATATTTTGTTGATGCCCAATATATATGGTGTGGGTGTGATTTGTGAAAATTTTCTTATCCCATGATTGATTGTAAATATTTAGTAACAAAAATGTGCGCAGATATGTGGCTATCACTATGGTGATTCGAAATAGATCGTTGCACTATGGACGTTCCTCTAGAGCGTGCTTCTCATACTCGCTCATGTTCAGAGAGTTCAAAAAGAAATAGTTTACATTTAGACCCAAATGAACAGATATTGAAATCATCTAACAAATTTACTTTGTATTTTTTCTGCATCCACTATTTATTACAATTTTTCCATTCTCATCTATGTTAACAATATATTATTTATTTTGGCCTACACGATGTATTACTTTGACTTGCATAGCCATTTGCTTTATTTTGCTTTGGCTGCAATGTATTTACACGAATTGTCAATATTTGCTTTTACATCAGAGACAGAATTTGTTCAAAGATTTTTAATGTGTACGAGTACTTTACACTTTGGCAACTTTGATCATGATGTTTTGCCATATGTGTACATTTTGTTGGCATTTCATCAGACATTTCATGTACAAGTAACTACGTGCAATTGTTTAAAATTGATAACATGTTCGCTGTTAAGTTCAAAAAGTTTATTTCTTCTTGTTGTTGTATTGTAGTTTATTATTGTCTCTTTTCAATTTAAAATTTATTTAAAATATTTCTAAATATTTTAACTCTACAATGAATAACTTAGAATGACTGCCATCCGAAATAGGACAAAATTTTATTACCTAAAACTTGAAGACTTCGATGAGGACACTATTCAAGCAAAACATTGCTACGAATCATACATGTAGCAGCAGAGACAATAAATTAAAAATATATAATAATTCGATTTAGATCTTTTAATTAAAATACATCAATCAAAATACATTCAGTTTTCATTCCGGTTTTCCGGGTGAGGGACCAGAAATTAAATTTTGCGAATGAGCCTGTTAAAAAGTACAGGCCTTATGGTACAGATACCCAAAATTTTATTCAAATATTTAAATTTTTAATTGAAAATCCAATATCAATCTTTGATCAATCAAAATCAATAGATGCAGTCTTAAAATTATGTTTTAATTACGATATGGAATTGAAACAATAAGAAATCAAGCGCAGCACTCAGACATTTATTGATCCACCCGTTCACCCGTTCTCCGAAGAAATCGAAGTAGATCCAGTGGTGCTAAAGACCCAAGAGTTTCGGCTCTCAGAACGTCAGTGCCAAAGATCTCAAACCTGATTCGAGCGAAAGCAGGGCAGACACATAAAAAGTGGAGACCGCTGTCTCATCTTCTTCTTCACAGCCTGGACAAAGTGCACTGACACCTATTCCTACCTTTTCCATGTGCTTTGCCCATAGAAAGTGGCCTGTTACCAAGCCGGCTAGCATTCTGCAATCACCTCTACCTAATGATAGGAGGAAGTGCGACCCGATATGTTAGCTAACATGGATTTCGTCCAACTGCAGCCTCTCTCGGCCTGCTAGGTCGACTTATGGACTAGATTAGCCCAGGTGTTAACCGTGCAGACATCAAGCATATATTTATCGTTGATATGGGTATTTAAATGGTTAGAATTTATTTTCTATTTCAATTTTAAATCCAAAATGAATATAACTTTATTCGAGTAATTTGTTAGTAATATACCCTTAAGCATTCTCATAATAGCTCTTTTTTATATAATTTTCCACAGAAGCGGCATAATTTTATACATCATTTTACAGTGACAACTCTTTCCCACGGACAACGTTGAAAATAATGTAAACTTATTTCCAAAATCAATGTTGTGTAAGTTTCTTGCATCTTTTCTGACGAAGTGCATTTTCATCTCGGTGGCATCTGGAGATCGAAAAACCCGCACGTTGAGATCTTCGAGAAGCCAATACATCCCCACAGAGAGTGGCAGTTTGACGCGGATTTGGAGCAATGGCATCATTACTCTGTAAATATTTAATGGTGAGAGCTACAGAGGAATGATAAATGATTTTTTGTGGCCGGAAAATTGTAGACTTTGGTTTCAGCAGGATTTTTCGCCATGCCACACAACCCATGCCGCAATCCATCTTTTTCAGTAATCGTGTTATCAGTCGTTTCGGCCATGTCAATTGGCTTTCTGGGAGCTGCGACTTGACGCCGTTATACCTTTTTTGTGAGGCGCCATGAAGGACCGATGTTATGCGAACAATCCATTAACGATTCAGTACCACAAAGCGAATATCGAGCAAGCCATTAGTGAAATAGAGTGAGAAACCGTCACTAAAGTCTTGGAAAACTGTGTTGAAAGGATACGTTACTACTAAACTATCAGAGGCAGCCACTAATATACCGAAAACATTATTATTATTTTTATTTTATTTTATTATTATTATTATTATTTATTTTATTATTATTATTTTTTTTTTTAATTTCTAAAAAGTGGTTCTGCTTGTCACATGTGGTTGACAAAAACAGCTGATTTTTGCTTTGATGGACATAATTTTATTTTATTATATCGAAAATATTCAAATGTAAAGGGTTATCCATTTCGCGGTTTCAAAAGTATAGGGCTAGAATTCGACATCTGTCAAACTGAGTTGTTAAAACAATTTCTTTCTTTTTCAGTTCAAAGTCTGACATTTGCGAAAATGGATCGCTTAACTATCGCACAACGCATTAAAATTGTAAAAACCTACTACAAAAATGGTGATTCTGCCACAGCCACATATCGTGCTTTAAGAGGAGATTATGGTTTACATAATCGTCCAACTTCGCAAGCAATTGGCAAAATTGTGAAGAAATATGAAGAGACTGGATCGGTTACAGATATTGTAAGGCCTGTGCATCATCGTTTCGCTCGTACCACCGAAAATATCGCTGCTGTAAGTGAAAGTGTTGCCGAAGTCCCGAATGTATCGATTCCGCGTCGTTCTCAGGAATTAGGACTGTCTTACGGCACATTATGGCGTATTTTGCATTTGGATCTACACCTACATCCATATAAAATCCAGCTCACACAACAACTGAAGCCAGATGACCATTCACAACGTCGTAGATACGACGAATGGGTGCTTGAACAACAGGCGGTGGACGGCGATTTTTTGAACAAAATTTTCTTCAGCGACGAAGCACATTTCTCACTCGGTGGGTATGTTAACAAACAAAATTGTCGTATTTGGGGTTTTGAGAATCCTCAAGTAATTGAAGAGAGGCCACTACATCCACAAAAAGTCACTGCTTGGTGCGCTCTTTGGTCCGGAGGTGTGATTGGACCTTACTTCTTCGAAAACGACGATGGAATGACTGTCACCGTCAATTTGGAGCGTTATGGTCATATGATAACCGACTTTTTTTTGCCTGCTATTGAAGAATACGACTTAGAGAATATGTGGTTTCAACAAGACGGTGCCACATGCCACACAACTCGAGCGATTATGGCTTTATTGCAAGAGAAATTTTCTGGCCGCGTAATTTCTCGTCGTGGCGATATCAAGTGGCCACCAAGATCATGCGATTTGACACCGCTTGACTTTTTTTGTGGGGTTCGCGAAAGACCGTGTTTATGCAGATAAACCTTTAACTCTTGAGCACCTAAAAACCAACATTCGTCACGTTATGGCTGAGATACCGCACCAATATGTGTCAAAAAGTGGTCGAAAATTACCTCAAAAGAATCGATGCTTGCAACAATTCGCGTGGTGGTCATTTAAATGACGTAGTATTTCACACATAATGTCAACGTTCAAACTTTATAATAAAAAACAAATATCATGATAAAAAATATTTTATATGTGTTTTATTTACATTTACTTTTGAAACCGCAAAATGGATAACCCTTTATGTTCAATAAAGAGCATTTTCAGGAAGTTTTAATTTTCTTTTTTTAAATTGGAACAACAATCCAGCTGAAGCGCTTCGATTGCTTGTGGAAGTTTATATTAAATCTGCTCCAGCAGACCAAAAATGCAGAGAGTTGCTTCAATATTTCAAAAGTGGTGATTTTAATGTTGATGACAATCTTCGACCTGGAGAGTCAGAAAAGTTTGAAGATGAAATATTGGAGGATATTGAATGAAGACTAGTGCCAAATGCAAGAAGAACTTGCAGAATCATTGGAAGTCACTCAACAAGCCATTTCAAAATGCCATGAAAACCTTGGAAATGATTCAAAAAGAAAAACATTGAGTGCCATATGAATTGAAATCAAGAGAGATTGAAGGTAGATTTTTCACATGCCAACTGCTGCTGGAGAGGCATGTGAAAGGAAGATTTTTTTGCATCATTTTGTGACTGGCGATGAAAAATGGATCCATTACGGTAATGCCAAGAGCAAAAAATCTTAGGTTAAACCCAGTCAACAACCATCAACATCAACTGCAAAGCCCAATATGAATAGTTCAAATGTAATGCTATGTATCTGGAGGGTGGAATCAACTGGGTGTGGTGTATTCTGAGCTGCTGCAACCTAATGAAATAATCACAAGAGTCAAAACATATTTGGAAACGTTGAAATGGCACATGACTTAACTGAGCAGCATTTCCTACGAAGAAGTCAAGAATTGGATCGATTTGTGAATTACAACAAAAGGCGCACCGTTTTTTCAAGATGGTATCCGAAAATTACTAGAAAAATAGGAAAAAGTAATGGTTAACGATGGACAATACTTTCAAAAACTTTTAAATTCATATTGTTATTAAAAGAAATTCTTGAAAATAGCAAAAAAAAAAAACGAATCGAATTAAGTTGTATTACCAATACACACAAACTTATATCAAGACTCTCGTTTTTTCCATTGGAGATTGCTTGAATATAAAATTGCTAAAAAATCAAATATTTTAGCATTTTTTTTACTTATTAATATGATATTACTCATACTTCTCATATGATTTGCTCTCAAATTGCCAATACATTTTTTATTTTGTTGCTCTCAAGATTTCCGAGGAAATGCATATTCACCAAACGACACTGTGTACCACTTTACCTCATTGCCATCATGCCATCATACAACTTACTTATATTTACAATAAAATATACATGTTTTTTTATATTCAACATATTTCTATACGATGAATTGTTGTTCTTCATGTTACATTGCGGATGGTGTAGCTTCACATTATTGTTTTGCTTTATTTTCTTCTTCTTTTTGTAAATCTTCTCATCTGCTTTCTACCATATATACATATGTACTTGCTCGTATTATATTATAACAAGTTCTTAACATGTTGCCATTGTTGCAATATCAACATTCGGCCAATATCAGCAGAGGTAGGAGTTACAAAATCAACAATAAAAAAAAAATATTGCTCAATGAATTGCATGTTTGTATTGTTTTGTTGCTGTTTTTAATTTTTTTTTTCTTACTTTTTTGGTGCGCGCACAAAAAAAAGAAAATGCACCGCAATAGCATTTTACTATGAGCCAACTTATGCTACCGCATGCTTCATATCAATTGCATTAGCCTCTATGCCATGCATAAGGTAAGAGTGGTGAGCTCTTTGGTTTAGTGTTCGTGTTGAATGAACGAACGAAGGTACATTTAATACCAACAGAGTCTTAAGTTTTAATTACATCGACAAAGTGTTTTCCTTCACTTGAGCTCAAGTGGCTTTCTATCGTACATGTTGTTTGTTATTGTTTATTCTTTTCTATGTTGATGATGCGATGCGATGCAACCAATTCTCAAAAAGGCAATTCAAAAGGATTATTATTGTTGGTTGCTTTTTGATGTAGTTAGTAGGTACTAAGTGCATGTTATTGGTTGGTTGGTTGGTTGGTTGGTCGTCGTAAGTATGTGTGTAAATGCAAGTATTGTATCAAAGTGAAATCTCATTAAAAAATACTTCCAGACAATAGCATTAATTCGCACTTTGTTTCAATTGCATTAAGCTTTAGTTTGCTTTTGTACTTTTATATGTTTATTGTGTATGCACGACACACGACCAACAAGATTCCTACCTAGGTATGTAAGTATGATACAATATATATTCCATATACATGTCTTTGTAGTCAATCAAAGGAATATTTCCTGTAGGATTATATGTTTAATTAATTTTTAAATATCTTAATTGTTGAAATAAGAAAAAAGAAAAAAAAAACATCTACAAAATTCATTATTTTATCTGTCTATTATTGTCTAATGCTTTCACCAAAAGTTTAGCCTACATCCATCATCGATTTCGGAGTAGAATTATAGAGGTTTCATCCAAAAGCACAATATGGCCAGGGTTTTAGATACACAAAATGTTCTATTGCGAAATCAATGTTACCTCTGCCTTATAGTCTATCTATCAGGTCAGGTTATTATCAAAATAAATAAAAACAGAAGTTTTCAGTACTTATTAATCAACAATATATTTTCCTGCTTTATTTACAATGTCTTGTCCCAATGTTTAGTTAAATTTTTAATTCCCTGCTCAAAAAAATGTTTCTCCTTGGAGCCAAAATACGCATCGATATCCCATTTTATAACTTCTTTTGAGGTGTAGTTCTTATTACTTAAATGGGACTGAAGTCCACGGAAAATGTGATAATCGCAAGGTACAATATCAGGAGAGTATGATGGATGCAGCATTAGCTCCCATCCGAGCTCGTTCAGCTTGCCTAAGATCTGTCTTGCGGTATGCGGTCTTGCGTTGTCGTGGTGAAACAAAACTTTGCATCTATTGACTAAAGGCGATCGATTTTTTTCAAGTTCTTCATTCAGTTTGAATAGTTGATGGCAATAATAATCGGCTGTCTGATCGTCTGGTTTGGTTTCAGCAGATCAAAATAAATGATATCGGCTATATCCCCCACCAACAGGAGGCCATCTCTGAGGGGTTGATTCTGATGTTTCATCTTTATCTAACCACTAGCGTTTGCAAACAGGATTATTGTAAATGACCCATTTTTCGTCCCCAGTAACAATATGGTTCAAAAAACTCAAGCCGCTGCAGCAGCTGAGAACACACATTCACTCTCTACTGAAGGTTTGCGACGGAAAGTTAATGCGAAATCCATTTTTTCCCGCTTTTGGAACTTTGCTCAATTAAACGAGGTGCCTGTAAACTGTTCCATATGATGAATTCAACTTTCCAGCCATTATATCGACTGTCAAACTTGGCTCAGCTTCCATGAGTTCCAGCAAGACGCCGGAGTTAAAGACCTCAGGACGATCAGAGCTTGGGGCATCCTCAACGTCACAATCACCACTTCGGAATTGGGAAAACCACTTTTGCGCAGTCCTCACACTCACGGTATTCTCCCCATGAGTTGCGTTTATTTCTGCAGCAGCATTTCTTGCATTTGTTCCATTTTTATAAAAAAATACAAATATGCCTCTTATACTCGTTCGAAAATTCCACTTTATTTTTTCACAACGCATACTTCTATCCGCAATTAAAATCACTTGTTGAATGCACAATACATCAGAAAAAATAAAAATAGTTTCATTATCTCTCACGAATCATTTTTTGTACGCAAAAAGCGTCTACTGTGAAAGTATTGAACAAATAACGCACGAGCTTATGGACTGACCTGATGTAATGACGATGTGACCAATTACTTTATAATTCGCATAATTCAAAATGGGCAGAGATGCCGTCTCTGATGATTCTTCTGAAGATTTTTGTCTCTGGAAGCAGATGCTTATTGATTAACTTTGGAGTATCTTCTACTTAAACATGATAGTGCCGATTCATTTATAAACACACTCAGAAGTTTGCTAAAGAGCTGAGTAACACCGACACGATTTAAAATTGTAAGTTTCCATGACTTTTTTATATTAATATCATAAATAATTAACACAATAGGTCGTTTTGATCCCATTTTTTAGAGAATCTAAATAAAATGGCATTTGGGAGGTTGCTAAGGGGTTAAAATGTTTTAAAAAATTATTCGACGGTTAAATTTCATTAACGATATTCTCAGACAAAATCTTTATACAAAGACCATAAAAGTCCACAAAATATAAAAAGAAATATATCTCCTTGAAATGAACAAATTATAAAAGAATGCATAAAAAAGTTGCATATTTCAAGGGGATATATTTGTTTTTTTTTTCTTCCCTGTAGACTTTTACGTTCTTTGTATAAAGATTTTGTGTGAGAATGACCCTAGTGAAAATTTCTGGCGAATAATTTTCTAGAACATTTTAACCCCCTAGCGACCTCCCAAATGTCATTTTAATTCAACTTTCTATAAAAAAAAGGGGTCAAAATGACCCCTTTGAGACAGAGCTAACGGGTTAAAATGTTTTTAAAAATTTTACAACATATTGCGCTACGATATAAATTTTAACCCTTTCTTCGACTTATGCTAAAAACGACCTATGTCACCTACTTTCGACCTGTGTTAGAGATCTCTATGTAATAGTCATATACAAACTGATGGCACCTTGAAAATATATTTCATACTCCTTCTATGATTTTATTTAAATTATATTATGACCTGAAAATTCATACCAGAGTGGATTTTCTAATTCTGAAGAGCCCGTAAATGTCCTATATTCATCAATCGGATCTTGACATTAATAATTTGAATAAACATTTATTTTTTTAACAAATTCTTATAAAGCAAATGAAAATTGCATATACGTAGAGGATATAAAAGAAATTTCAAGAATATCGCAACTTTTGATCGAAATTTTGCTCTATCTGTGTATACACACACACGCACCTATACTCAAGGATATGTATATGCAGCATCAACATATGAAAATTCGCATGCCTATCTTCTTATCTGCATTTACTATTTAAATGGGTATACATATATGTATGTACAGCAACATGTAAGTTCATATAAGTGAATGTACATTTATTTTGAAAGGAATTTAAATTGGATGTCAAATGTTGATATTCTATTCTATTCTTTTTGTATTATTTGTGTGTTTTTTTTTTTTTTTAACTACAATATGTTCTATTTTTATTGTAGTAGCTACAACAACAAAAAATTTCAGAAAATTACACAAAATAAAAGCAAAAACTACAATAAAATAGGAATGAAATGAAAAGTCAACAAAAACAAACACACAATCATACATGTATGATCACAGAAAAACATACATAAGTGTGTATGCATTTGAATATGTAGACTTACAGATGTTCATTTCCATAAAATTCAAACGAAAGAATGTACGAGTAAATGTACATATGCGTGTCTGTACAAAGATATGGTCGGTGAGTAGAGTTGGTACGCAAATAGTTTCTGTACACTACACCCAAAACTAATATTTTGTTTTTAGTTAACATCACAGGCTTCAAATAGCCTTGATCGAGCTGCCCTGCTAACATTGCTGAGCACATTTGAAATTTTTACACATTTTTACTGTCAAAAGAATTGCAGATGATCAGAGGATCATGACCAAGAATGATAGAAATAAGGATTGCACCCTGTGACGTCATAAACGAAACAGTACGAACAGTAGGCAAATACGAAGTGTCAAAATCCCATACAAAAGGTAAATAAAACTGCGAACTTTTATATAAAATTATAAAATAAGCAATATTTATTACTTTATTATGAAAAAAATATTAGAAGAAACAATTAAATAAAGATACCTTGAAAATATGTATGTAACCTAAAGTGACCAGAAGTTGCCTAAGTGGAAAAGCTGTGGAAATAAAATGTAAATAAACGCGAAGTGGTTTCGTGTTTTCATTACAAGTTACATTACAAGCACATATGTATAAATGTAGGAATATTAAAAATTTTTTAATAATTATATCAATAACTTAAAAAAAAAGTATTAATTAAGAATATAAAAAAAAATTAATAAAAACTACGTTACTATTTTAGTGAATTTTCTTTCTTTTTTTTTCTTATGAGCGGCTTCTTCAATTTCTTTGTTTAGTTTTTTAATCTTGAAGAAAATCCTTGCCCGGAAAAATAATTTTTTACCTTAATATTACAATTAATACCGGAAGATCGTTAAATATGTTTTTGTACAAAATTATTTGTAACGAGCAACCCGTTTCCATTAATTTTTTTTTTATATTCTTGAGCAAGTTTTGCAAAACTCCCTTTTAAAACTTCTATGTTATATACATACTTCCTTTCCGTCCTCCTTCCATCCTTTCTGTCTGCGGAATGATTTTTCTAAAGTCTGCGCAACTGTGCGATTTAGAACCACTTCGTGTCATAATTTTTCCATCTCTTCGAACAGATTGCTAGTGTTATGCAGATTTAGAGCAGAGTTTGAGGCTTCTCCGAATCAACTTCAAAACGATCTAATCCTACCTCTGTTCATAAGTTAATTTAAACAGTTGAATGTTTCCATACAATAACCACCGTTTTTTTGTTACCATTAATTGCAATTTTTGAACTTTGTTAATGCAACAACATAGCTTATTTTCATTTCGCTGAACCGTATGTTAACGAAAAGTTGTTCCACCTGATACTCGGCAAACAGTTGGCACAACCCAGCGGAGCTTCAATTTAAGTTTCGACGCAAAGCCTGGAAAATTAGAAACATTTCCGATATGCGAAAGCTGTTCAAATAAAATAAATAAATTTTTCATTAATTTTCCGTAAAATTATCATTTAAGAAATGGTCCTTGCAAATCACACCATGTTTGTGATTGAAAGGACTTGATCACCGACAGAAACTAATCCACTTTTTTGTCAAAGCCACATCACACGGAAAGCAAGAAAATAGTTCTATAAAAACGATTTGTCGTAACTACCGTTATTGCAACTCCCCACTGCACTCTGCATTTGTAAAAATCACCTTTGTTCAATCAAAATTGTTTTAAGTAACCGCGTACTATACAAATGTAAGAATTATAAAAACTTATTTGCTTTTTTTGGTTAATTTTCTTTTCGTTTATGACGTCACCATACGAAGAATTGACTGTCAAACTCAAACCAAAAAAAAGATAACTGTTCACTCAGGGCGCAATCTCTATTTCTATCATACTTGGATCATCACAACATCGCTGTGCGTCTTTACTATCAATTGTGTGGTGGGTTTGTATCTATGGTGTTTTATACAAAATACCCTAGACACACACTCACAACACAATAAAGGACCAAAGACATAAGCCCTCATCACAATGAATAGCTAAGATACACACCTATGATGTTATGATGCTCTGATACTCTGCGCCAGAACCGGCCTTTCCTAACTACTAAATCACGAAATTTAGAAATAACGGTAATTTGATATACTGATAAAGTTATAGCCAAATTTATATCGATTTCAGATGCATTCAAATGGATTTATAGCATTATTATAAATATTTTTGGCTTGACTGTAATACGATATCTGTAATGCGCTCGCGAATCATTTTTTTTTTCTTCTCATTTTAATAACATCCACATATGCTGCAACAATGTCTATCTTCCGACTGTCGCTGTTTTGTTTTTTTTTTGTTTTTCTTTGCGCTGTTATTGTTGTAAATGTCGCTTTGGGCGACACAAGATTGTCGCATTTGCATTTTGTCCGTTTAACAACAACAACAACAAAAATATGTATATATTTATACAAATATATACAATAGAAATGAGAAAAAAAAACCAGGCATACTAAAGTAAAAAGTAAATTCGTAATCGCGCAACGTCTACATACAAATATGTATCATACATGGCCCTTTGTACTCTCTAGTGTATTATCACACATGTAGTAATATGTACATACATATGTATATACACGGGAGTATAGGATAGATACATTTTTAACATAACAAATACTTGTGTAAGAAATGCGTTATATTGGAATTTGTACAATTGTTGCTTTCGCTTTTTCGCCTTCATCTTAGTCGTCGAGTTCTCTTGCTCAACCTCTATCGTTTCGACATTTTCTTTTTTTTTTAATTTTTATTTTACAATAAATTTTAATTCAATTTTCACAGAAAACACACACACACACACATACACAGGTATAGAAATGCATAAGGATACAGTTGCGAATGCAACACGTATGCGTTCACACTTATGTATGTATTTGTACTCATACCAAATCCAATGGAAACGGAAACGCGTTCTCTCTGAATTGACAACAATTTCAACAATTTGAAAGATGCTGTTCAATGACTATGTGCAAGAGGACATAAGACGGGGATTTGCAGCTGAATGCACACAAATTGATTATTATACAGCCAGACGGATCGTATATTCTACTATTAGAAAATGTTATTGCACGATAAAGTCTGTTCAAAAACATCGCTCCACATTGAGTATCAGAATGTGCTTTCACAACTTCTGATTGTACAAATACATACATACATATGTGTTTACAATATTTTACGTAGTATTCTGTATGGCATGCTATCTTAAATATGAAATTTATAGTTGTCGCTACAATATCACGTTGTCAATTCGTTTTTTGGTGTGTCACATGCGACGCTTGTAAATGTAATAAAATCCAAGTATTGAAACCACTCGTTAAGTTGATTTTCATGTTCAAAATGATTGTAAGATATTGCCATGTCAATTGAAATGCTCACACATTATGTTCTGTTATCACATAATTAAAGTTCGATTGGATTAAATGGACTGCTAGTAGTTGCTCTAAACTTTAATTTTATATTCTTGACAATATCCTAACGATTTTAACACATACTGGCAGAAACATTTCACTTTATAGCTATTCGATCGAAATATTTAAAATATCTATTTTTATAAGATATAATCCGTTACTGGTTGTCGATTAGTTTAAATCCCGGAGCCTTCCCTTGTCGTGATGAAAATGGGAGTCTGGTCACAGATGTCCAGAGTGTACTGAGTCAATGGAGGGAACACTTCTCCACGTTATTGAATGACGATGCTACGAACAATTCCGCCAGTGGAGGAGATTGCCCGAACACCCCAATTACGGATGATGGTGTTGACGTTTCACCACCTGACCATGATGAGGTTAAAACAGCCATAATGAGGCTGAAGAACAACAAAGCAGCAGGCACAGACCGGCGGCGATGAGCTGGTCACCTGCATGCACCAGCTCATAAGCAGAATATAGTCGGACGAAAGCATGCCTGATGATTGGAGTCTCAGTGTTCTCTGCCCCATAAAATAAGAAAGCAGACCACACAATTTGCGACAACTACCGTGGCATAAGTCTCCTCAGCATGGCATACAAGGTTTTATCTTGCGTATTGTGTGAAAGCTTGAAGCCTATGCTCAGCAACCTGATTGGACTGTATCAGTGTGGCTTCAGACCGAATAAATATACCGTCGATCAAATTTTCACACTACGCCAAATCCTGAAAAAGACCCACGAAAAATAGATCAACCACTTTCGACAGTCCGATAAGGGACTGTCCTCTCCACAACTATGGCTGAATTTGGTATATCTGGAAAACTCATTCGATTTTGCAGAATGACACTGCCTAACTCTCGTTGTGCTGTGAAAATTGGTAAGGACCTCTTCGTACCATTTAGTACCGAACGGGAGTTCAGACAAAGTGATTCGTTATCGTGTGACCTTTTTACCTTTATTATGGAGAAAATTATTGAAGATTTACGACATAATTGCACTATCTTCAACAAAAGTATAATGCTGCTGGCATATGCCGACGATATTGATATAATCGGTATCAACTCACGAGCAGTCAGTGCAGCATTCTCTGAATTGGAACGAGAGTCACGTCGAAGTACTTAGTGTCTACAAAGAAAGAGTCCTGGCGTCTTGACAATTACACTTTCGAGGTGGTGAGGGAGTTCGTCTATCTTGGAACCAGTATCAACAACTGTGATGAGGTCAGCCTGGAGATCATGCGTAGGATAACTCTTGCTAATAGGTGTTACTTTGGGCTGAGTAAGCAATTGAGCAGACGAGCCCTCTCTCGAAGATCGAAAATCACACTCTACAAGTCCCTCATTATTCCTGTCCTAACATATGGCACAGAAGCCTGGAAAATTTCCACCACGAATGAGAGAATGCTTGGAGTTTTCGAGAGAAAAGTTCTACGCAGAATCTTTGGACCTATTAGCGTTGATGGCGAGTACCGTCGTACGATGAGCTGTACGCTGACATTGACATAGTCAGCGAATCAAAATCCAGCGGCTGCGCTGGCTTGGTCATGTCGAGCGAATGGAAGAAGACGCTTCAGCGAAGTGGGCATTTAATGCGGCACCCACTGGAGGACGCAGAAGAAGAGGAAGACCAAATCTCCGTTGAAAGGACCAAATGTTGGGTAACCTGGCTGCGCTTGGAATATCCAATTGGCGCCGCATTATATGTTCGGCCTAAATCGATCAGCGGTTGTTATCGCCATATAAGAAGAAGACGAACAAGTCTATTAGTTGATCTTGCTTCCAGCATACTCAATTTTCTGCTTTCGGTTAGCTCTCATTTAGATTGATAGATGGGGCATAATACAGGGTGTTTCAACATGAGGTATCAATTTAAATTTTCCATTATTGTTTCGAATGTCAACATACAACTGTCATTCGTTAGCATTTGACAGAGAAGAAATAGAGATTTTCAAATGTAGATCGATACACGATCGCACAATGTATTGAAATAGTGAAAATTCACTATAACAACGTTTAAAATATCGTCAACACGTGTTTTAGGCCATCAACAAGCACCTTCTCGCACAGCTATAGTGAAATTAGTCGATAAATTTGAACGTCTTGGAGAAGTTTGTGATGTAAAGACTCCAACTCGTGCTCGCTCGGCCAGGTCAACGGAAAATATCTCAGCTGTAGCTGAGAGTGTGGCTAAAAACTCTGGTTCGTCCATTTCGGGACGATCACAGGAATTAGGCGTATCAAAAGTCATTTGGCTTCGTATTTTGCATAAAGATTTTGGCCCTTATAAGGTGCAGTTGCTACAAGAATTGAAGCCTTAAGATTATGGAAAACTCTGTACATTTGCTTATTGGATGCTGGAAATGCATGAAGAAGATTAGGATTTCTCAAACAAAATTATTCTGAGTGATGAAGTTCATTTTCATCTGTTTGGATACGTGAATAAACAACATTGATGCATCTAAGGCTCGGAAAACCCAAGAGAAATGATCCGAACAACCTCTCCATCCCCAATGATAAACTTTTTGGTGCGGTTTTTAGAGTGGCGATTTCATTGGATCATATTTTTTTGAAAATGATGCTGGTGCGACCAATATTGAGTGACGTTTTTTGACCTGAAATTGAGGCAAGACGGCGCCACATGCCATATAACTGGTGAAACAATGGCTCTATTGTGTAAAAAATTTCCTGGACATGTGATTTCTCGAAATGCTGACCCTGATGACCACCGAGATTGTGCGACCAAACACCATTAGACTTTTATCTTTGGAGTTAAGTCAAAGATAAAGTCTACGTCAATGCTCCAGCAAATATTGAAGCACTTAAAGACAATATTAGAGCTATTATTCGCGAAAAACCTCCGCAATTATGCGAAAATGTGATGAAAATTTTCATCAAAAGAACACGCGGCGGAAATTTGGCAGATATTATATTCCAATACTAACCTCAGAGTTTGTAAAAAAAATAATAAATATGTGGCACTTGTAAGTCCCGAATGACTCTTTGGTCGAAATTTCTCCCAGAACTGCTGTGGATCAGTATTAGAAGGGACCTACTTATATTGGCCGGTTCCAAACTGCAAAACCCTTGTGATATCACTCTTTCTGCACTTTGTCACAGAGTTAGAAGTTTTTCTATGGCAAATTGTTACCGCCGGATGTATTGCCAATTGCTCTACCCAAACCTGCCATATTTCTGCTCTATCTAGTGATATTTTTGAGTTGGCATTGGATATTTGTTGTGTAACTCCTGTCGTGTTTCTCATTACACTATGTCCCATATTGTCATGTAGTTCGTTGAGCATATAAATATGATTATAATAATAATTTTATTTTAGACACGCACACCTCCACTATGACCATGATGCATAAATTGTTTTCATTTGTTGTACAATCTGTTCATCATATCCTTACACCTTTATAATATCTACTCATACTTGTATGTACTATATGATATCACGATCTAAGCTCCACATTGATGAAATCACCGTAAAATAAAAGCAGGACATTCACAGGACATTCACATGATAACATACTCTACAGTGCACAGGCATTGTCTCAGTGGATTTGAGCTGTTTGTATTGATGTTGTTGTTGTTGTTGTTGTATTTTTATTTTTTATTTATTGCTGCAGCTGGTTGATGCTGTTATCATTGTCATTGTTCTACGTTTATGTTTACAACATTATTGTGGCATGTCTCATTGTTGTTGTTGTTGTCAGTTTTCGTTGTTACAGCTACAACATTATCGTTGACATCATCTTTGCAAAATCTCAATTTCCCTTTACAATCGCCCTACTGCCTCGTTATATTGCCATTTTATTATTTCATATTATTTTTTTTTATTTTTTTAATTTTTTTTTTTAGTTTTTTCATGTCCAACTTACATGCATAAGCCAGTTGCATTGTCAGCTATAAAATTGATGTAGTTACAATAACAATTCATTCCCCATTCACACTTGTTCTATAGGAAGAGACAGCTCTACATCTATTATTAGCGGTATTCTCATCATCATCATCATCATCATCATCGAATGCAACCATAATAATAAAATAAAATAAAAAAAGCTACCATCCCATCATCATTGTCCATCGAACATTCTGGTACTGTGCTTATCATGGTGGTGGTAATGATGACTTGCGTTAATGCCGCACGCTATTACTCTCATTGCTCATTCACTCTGCATCACTTGTTGTACGCATCGATAATTTTATCAGATTTTACTTTAACGGTTGTTTATCATCTTATCTTGTAGGAGGGTACTCCTCTCCTACTCATATTTTTCATGCCATCACATTGCGGTGTGTTGCAATTTAATGAAATTCATTTTTCATTTTGCATTTTGTTCTTTCAATTTTTTTTTTTTTTTATATTTCTTTAGTTTTTTTCTTTTTTGTCTCTCTTTTCATAGTTCATAGTTAGTCGGTTGGTTGGTTGGTTGGTTGGTCGGTTGCTTGCAAAGTGGATTTTTATTGGATTGATTTGCACGCCGCCGCCGCCACCACAACCACCATCATCATTATCATCATCATCATCAGGAACTCAGTATGCGCTGCACTAAGCTCTACAGAGAGTTGAGCTGTCACTGATCCGACCTGAAAAGGGCAACGATGAAGTTATCGGTTTGATGTTATTTTCTTCTTTATACTCGTAGTTCTTGTATTGCATTTTTAATATTTTTCGTTTTGGTCTTAAGTTAATATAAGACTTATTTGATGTGCCTCCATATATATTATATGTAGTAAATAGTGGATGACCATAGAGTAGCATATGCTGTTGATTTATTACTTTTCTTTTTTTTTTGTTTCATTATAATATTTGAACATTGTGGTTTTTACATTAAAACTTTTAAATACTTTTACTTTTGTTTTTTTTTATTTTTGTTTGTGTATATTTTATGGAATAGCTACTCTAGAAGTATTTAATATTTTACAAAATGATTGTATTGTTATCAGTTATTAAAAAAACACCTGCAATCTTGAAAAATAATTGCAAATAAAAATGTAATTCTTCTTCTTCTTCTTCTTCTTCTTCTTCTTCTTATTCTTCTTCTTCTTATGTGGCCAGAACAACCGATGATCGGCTTAGGCCGAACATATAATGTGGCGCCAGTCTTCTCTGTACTTCGCTTGCTGGCGCCAATTGGATATTCCAAGCGCCGCCAAGTTACCCAACATTTGGTCCATCCAAAGGAGGTTTGGTTTTACTCTTCTTCTGCGTCCTCCAGCGGGTGCCGAATTAAATACCCTTTTCGCTGGAGCATCTTCTTCCATTCGCTCGACATAACCCAGCCAGCGCAGTCGCTGGATTTTGATTCACTTGACTATGTCAATGTCAGCGTACAGCTCATCGTTGTACCTCAATCAGTACTCACCATCAACACAAATAGGTCCGAAGATCCTGCGCAGTACTTTTCTCTAGAAAACTACAAGCATCCAGACTTTTGCGCCATATGTTAGGACAGGAATAATCAGAGACTTATAGAGTGTGACTTTCGATCTGCGAGAGAGAGCTCGACTACTCAATTGCTTACTCAGCTCAAAGTAACACCTGTTAGCAAGACTTACCGTACGCATGACCTCTAGGCTGACGTCATTGCAGTTGTTGATTGTGGTTCTAAGATAGACGAACTCCTTCACCACCTCGAAAGTGTAATTCTCAACAGTGACGTATTCTCCAAGACGGTGGGACTCTTTGTTTCTAGACACTAGGTATATAGTCTTGCCCTCGTTCACCGTCAGACCCATTCGATGTGAGTCTCGTATCAATTCAGAGAATGCTACACTGACTGCTCGCGAGTTGAAACCGATTATGTCAATATCGTCGACATACGCCAGCAGCATGACACTTTTGTTGAAGATAGTGTCACTATGTCGTAGATCAGCAGCTAGTATAATTTTCTCCATAATAAGGTTGAAGAAGTCACACGATAACGAATCACCTTCTCTGAAACCTCGTTCGGTATTAAACGGCGGGGAGAGGTGGTTTCAATTTTCACTTATTCTGTAAAGACCAATGAGCTTAGCAGGAATACCGAATTGCTGTGTAGAGGTAAACCCTTATCGAACTGTCGAAAGTGGCTTTATAATCGACGAATAGGTGATGTGTGTCGATCTGTTTTTCTTGGGTCTTCTCCAGGATTTGGAGTAGTGTGAAAATTTGATCGATGGTGGATTTAATCGGTCTGAAGCCACACTGATAAGGTCCAATCAGGTTGCTGAGCATAGGCTTCAATATTTCACACAATACGCACGATAAGACCTTGTGTATACGATGTTCAGGAGACTTGTGCCACGGCAGTTGGTGCAAATTGTGGGATCTAATTTTTTTTTTGGTGTGGGGCAGAGAACATTGAGACTCCAATCATCGGGAATCGGGCTTTCGTCCGACCATATTCTGCTTATGAGCTGGTTGCATGCAGGCGAGCAGCTCATCGTCTCCGGTCTTAAACAACTCGGCAGGCAGGCCATCAGCACCTGCAGCTTTGTTGTTCTTCAGCCTCATAGTCGGGTGGTGAAACGTCAACACCATCATCCGTAATTGGGGTGTTCGGGCAATCTCCTTCATCGTCGCCATTCAGTAACTTGGAGAAGTGTTCCCTCCATAGACTCAGTACGTTCAGGATATCCGTAACCAGATTCCCATTTCGTCACGGCAAGAAGAGGCTCCGAGATTTAAAACGCCACTCAGGCGCTTGATCTTCTCGAAGAATTTTCGTCTTTCTCTGCGGTAGCGTCACGACACTCCTGATCATACCATTCGTTCCTCAGAGGACGGTAGTAACCGATTAACGATTACTTCTTCCTTGCTTAAGAAACGAATTACATATATTTTTAATTGAAGGCGATAGTTTGGGGTTAGTTTGTATATGAAAACACCGGCAATTACTTCGGCAATTTCTTAGTTGCCAACCCAATATATTCAAAAGTGAGTTAGAATATACAGTAAACGTTCAGTATAACGGATATAACGAAATCTCTATATACCGTACCCTCTTTTGAAATACATTTGCTTCTCTAAATAGCTACTAAACAGTTGAAAAAGGCAGTATTCTGTATAACGCAAACTAATTTTTTCCTTTAATGTACATTAGTGAAAATACCTCCGTCCCGCAAGTATCTGTTTTTGGCAAAGAAAATCAAAATTATTGGCGAATATAAAAAGAAAAAAATAATTTTTAAAAATTGGAATAAAATTTGGAATTCCAGAATTATTTGTCTCCATCATCATATAAAATCGGGAAAACCTATTTAAACTTTCCGGAAGCTCTGCAAAGCACTATTCCATAGTTTCATCTTTCGACGAAAAAGATGGTAGTCGCTGGGAGCCAAATCTGGTACATAACGTGGGTGTTTGTATCGTGCAATTCGTTGATTTAATTCATTCAGTTTAGCCATTGTCAAAAAACTTGTGTAAGCATTGTGTCCATTGTCTTGATGAAAAATTATTTTTCTTTTTTTTCTGCAAACAAAGTCTTTTCACACGAAATCGTCAAAAATCCTTATCCTTTCTCTAATAATAAAATAAAATTCCTTTTCTATCCCATAAAACTGAAATCTTAAATTTTTTTCTTTATCGTTATGAATTTTTTTTTTTAAATCAGAACAAGCAGCTTCAATCGGATCATAATGATGGATCCAAGTATCTTTCATAGTTATAAAATGATACACAAAATTTGTTTTATTCTACTTAAAATGCTCCGATACAGTTTTTGTTGAATTGTTAACGAATGCGGCACTAACTTTTCGAACAGCTTTTTCATATGTAATTCTTCATGTAAAATATGAAGTACTCAGTGATCTAAAATGCTTATGGTATAAGGTCTAGTAAAAAGGAATCCTTTATGTTTGCATTAAATTGAAGGTTTTATTTAGCATAGTTAGAATTATCCGATTTAGGTCAAATATGCAGCGTTTTGTTCGATAACTTGTTGCCATTTTGAAGATAATTTCATAATGCCACTATCATAGAAATCCTCGCTCCTATCGGCAAAAAGCTAGGACAATCGATTTTCACAAGCTTCTCTTGAGGCGAATTTTTCACCAGCAAAATCATTCGCCATAGACAGGAACAGGTAGTAACCAGGTCCGAACTATAAGGTGGATGGATATGAACCTCCAAACCAAGCTCCCGGAGCTTCTTGCGAGTCACTATCGATGTGTGTCGCCTGGCGTTGTCCTGATGGAACACAATTCCTCTTTAATTGGCCAAAGCTGGCCGCTTCTGGGCGATTGTTTCCTTCAATTGTCCAATTGTTGACAGTACAGGTCCGAATTAAGAGTTTGGCAGTAGGGGAGCAGTTCATAGTAGATGATTCCCTGCCAATCCCACCAAACACATAGCAAAACCTTCCTGACCGTCAATCCTGGCTTGACCAATATTTTAGCCGGTTCCGAACGACAGAACACTTGTGGCACCCATACATAGAGCTTCTTTTTGTATCCAGCCCTTTTTAAATGGTTCCAAAAGGTTTTTTTGTGCAATGTTTAGCTCCCGGGCAATAAAAACAGTGCATACATGACGGTCAGACTCAATGATTTCCATTATTTTACCGATATTTTCGACAATTGGCCTTCCAAAGCGTGGTGCATCTTTGATATCAAAATTACCGGAACGGAATCAACGAAACCAAATTGCACATGATTAGCTGTTTCAGTATCAGGACCATAAACACTATTCACATTTTCAGCCGTCTGGCTTGGGTTTTCGCCTTTATCGAAGAAAACCTGAAAAATATGGCATATTTTCTCTTTACTGGTGTCCATCTTAGACGTGTGCTCAAACAATACTGAGTCAAGCAATCACAAAACTGCCTGAAAAATTTATTTAGTACGAAATTCTATCGTTCTAACGCCATCTAGCGTAACCCGATAGCACTTATATAACGCGAAATACAGCTTACTGAAGCCATCTATTGGAAAAGTAGTGGATTTCCTTTTATTACACTTAATATTATGATAAGTTCATTATTGTTCAGAATGACCAATGGAAGCCTGAAAAAGGTTTATAGTCTACCGTAAAACATACAGACAAAAATAATGCATATAAGTGCTTCTTACGATTTTATAAATATTTTTACCTCTCCCAGAAAAAAATCCTAGAAGCAAATGCAATTAATAACAAAGTTACCAGACAGTAACAAATTCTTCATTTAAACAAAAGCACTATTAATATTGCTCCGAAAACAATAATGTTAATTAAATTTGATATAGAAATATCAACAATCACATCAGTCAACATACAATTATTTTCCTTTTACCCACCTTGCCGTACTTTCATTGCCCGTAAATATTGGTTTAATTTTCTTGAGTAATATTTGTAATTTTTTGCTTAATAACTTTTTTAATATTTATAAAAGAAATACAATGCAAAATAATAAGAACAATTATTTTATGTCAATACAAATAAATAAATAAAAACTTACTGCAATAAATAGATGTTCAACATGTCTCACACATTGCTTTTTAATTCAGCTCAACTGTTACAGACTAGTTAATAACGACAGTACAATAATAACAGTAATAACAATTTTATTTAAAGAAGTGGAAAAATTACAGCAAAAAAAAAAAAAATAAGAAAAGCATCACAAAACAATTGTCAATATTTATGCAACTGCATAGATTTTATAATATAGCCGTATACATAGAAGCACACACACTAAAACGCACACTTATCAGCAATACCAATACGACTTGTCTTTATCTTTCAATCGAAAAGTCGAGAGGAATTAATATCCATTGCCGCCTATATGGAATAGAAAATTCTCTAATACAACAACAACAATGCTTCATTGCAGTACATTGCTGGTCATATCATTATTGCCTCTAATACAGTAGATCACCAAGAATTCGATTCTTCAATATCTATGCAGATATTATAGTCATTTGTTTCTATTTTTGTATTTTACGATTCTTCTTCTTCTTCTTCTTCTTTTTCTTATTATTCTTCATATTACTTCAACATTTCTATCACTTAAGAACTACATTACTATCTGAAAGTCTATTGTTATATTGTATTATGTTGTGTGTATTTCTCTGTGTATGTGTGTGTGTGTGTGTGTGTGTGTGTATGAGTTGATGCACTTATCAATTGCACAATTTTTTTCATTGTTCACATTAGTTCTATGAATAAGTAGTACAATTTCTAGTGATTGTTATTGTATTGGCCGGCTGGTTGGTTGGTCGTTCGTTCGTTCGGTCGACTGTATACCAAACAAAAAAAAAAACCAAAAAAGCAAAAACAAATAAAACAAAAACCGGCATAAGCTTATGAAAACTTGTATACATAGTAGGTAAATATTATCTCTCTTTCTACTTGGGTTTGTATTTCCCATTCATAAAACTGATGTTACTCTGATGGCAATGCCATCATTTGTATTATCATTATTCATTTTTCCTCAAGAATACAATACAAAGTTATTGTAAAGTTTGATATTTTTTTTTGTGTGTTTTATTATTTTTCTTTTATTCATTCTTTCTTAAGTACACTATGCCGGTAAGCAGATGAATTTCTTAAGAATGTCGGGTATCGGCTCCTTGACGTATGAGTAACTTTAATTATATAATATGCAATGCATATTGTAAATAATATATTTACAATACATTCATCAAGACGTAGTACGTAGTATGACTGTAGTGTTACCAACCTTCTAAGAAAAAAATATAGAGAAATACAATTTTATTATCAAATTGTGATACATGAAAATGAAACATTTAAATTTATTTTTCTCATAGTTATGAACGAACAAATACAATAAATATAGGCGAAAAATCGCTTCAATAGTATATATATATATATATGCAAGAGTGATTTAATATACCATAACTACAGTCTGTAAGTACTAAAATTAGAATAATACTTTAGAAAATACGATATGCAAATAATATTGAGAGTATTTACTTATTTTTTATAACTATTATGGAGTGAACCACTTTTCAAGCATTGAATTCTTTTTTTTTTTTACTGTTCTTCTCCTATTTTTGATTTTTCTTCTTCATCTTATTCTTCATCGTTGTCTTTTCCAACTTATTGTATATTCCATCAGAATTTTTGCATCAATAAAATCATGTGAGAGAAAAAAAATGCATTTTTTTTGCGTTTTTCCCTATGAAATATACTTTCTTAAATAAATAATCTTGTATAATTTACAGTGTTTACATCAAAATCAACATATTTATGATCATCCGCATTATTGGGCTTGGCCATTTCATTCCTCCATTTTGGATAATATTATAGGCAAATAAATTAATTTTTTTTTTTCTATTTGCAACAGAACAACTACAATTTAACCCATTGGAAGTATGATACTAGGATTTAAATGTTCAGAAGAGTTTACAAAAAATTTACACATATACTGCAGAAATATAAACTTGAGTTGATATTGCTCAATTGAAGCATGACGAGTAAAAGTCATACAATTTCGAACATTTGGATGTGTATTTGGATCAAACACTTCATACAAATCGAGTTTGTCCTTTATTAAATGCAATTTATGTAATTGCTATGTTATTTCCTATCCCAATTATGTCATTTCTCTGTTAAAAATATCAGCTCTGTTAATCAGGTGTTTTCTTGAATCTACTAGTTGGTGTATATTCTTTAGTTTATTTTATTTAATAGTTTAATTTTAATAGTATATGAAACGAAGTTTTGAGCAGTTCGACTGGTACTTGCTCAACAACAACAAATAATGTTCATATTTTCATTCGCACTTCATACAAATCAAATAAAATCGTCCTTTATTAAATGATATTTATGTTATTGCTATGTTATTTCCTCTCCCTATTATGTCATTTCTCTGTTAAATATCTCTGTTAAATATAGCAGCTCTTTTAATCAGGTGTTATCTTGAATCTACTAGTTGGTTCATATTCTTTAGTTTAATGTGTTTATTTGTATTTTTTTTAATTCAGTTCGATTGGTACTTGCTCAACAACAACAAAAATGTTCATCTTTTCTTTCATTCGCATTTCATACAAATCGATTTCGTCCTTTATTAAGTTCTATTTATGTAATTCCTATGTTATTTGCTCTCCCAAGTATAGCATTTCTCTGTTAAATATCTCTGTTAAAAATATTAGCTCTTTTAATCAGGTATTATATTGAATCTACTAGTTGGTGCATATTCTTTAGTTCAATATTCTTTGGTTTGACTTTGGTTTGACAGTTGCTTATACAGCTGTTTGTTTTGGTTTATTATCAAATGCCCAAGAGGATAATCGATTGTTTTTTGGTGGTCGCTTTTTGTACACGCAATTGTATTAAAGTTTATTGAAAATGTTGCGATAGAAAATGAAAGTGAAAAATTAGTAACCAATAACAGTGATAAGAACATTCGCGGCAATGGCAATGTTAACACGATTGAGTGGAAATACTCCAGGCTCACCGAAAGCACTGCAGCGTTTTCAAAATTGTGTTGCTTTCCTATGGCCATCATTACAATCAAATGCGCAACCATTGCAATCAAAGGTACAGCGTAATTCAACACAACTGGATGCAATCGATTGTTTCACCAACGAACTGGTTCATCGTAAGACAAAGAAATGGGAAGAATTGCGTGATAATCTTTTGAAGAAGAAAAATATTGGCGATAGCAATGATAGTAGCGTTGCCACTGGCAACGCAACCAGCAGTAAAGGTTTCACGCAATCGGTAGGTCTAATGTCGACGAATGTCGTTAAGGATTTGTGTGCTTTACGCTCGCCACAACTTGGCCTCGATATACGTTCACTTTCGCAAGCCCAGTTGGATAATCTATTGCTATCAACATTGGAAATAAAAAATAAAATTGATTTTCTCTATTTGATACGTCAATGCATACGTTGGCAACAATTGCCATCCACTGAGGTGCTCATCGCTTGCTTGAAATATTTAAGCACACTCTGTCGACTGCAGCAGATAGAATCATTTGCTGAAATATGCCGCACACAGGATCATCCGTTGGCAAAGATCTATGCTGATTTGGCGCCATTCAAAGCGATGGCCCTGTGGCGTAGTGGTGGTGCTGATGTGGCTCTTACAACATTGCATCGTGGCTATGGTGAGAGTTTGCAATCGGATGAGGGACGTCGAATGATTCGCATTGCATTTCGTACAATCACTGAGGAGACTCTGGCGCGAAAGAGTGAGGCAGTGCTTGTTTCACTGACAGATGTCGCTCGTGCCATTTACACAGAGTATAAAGACATTTTTGTGGTGGCATGCGTGTGGAAGCAATGTTTTGCTAGCGATTGGTTTTGTGACCAAAACTCGGCCACAGATCTCTTTGAGCGCTACAAAGAGTTGCAGGAGCTGGTTGGCAGAAGGTTAGTTTGTTTGTGTGTGTGTGTGTGACCTAAACTGTCATCAGAAGATGGTCTAATAAGTTAATTTCATTACAGATCTAGCTCATTATGCTCATCGTTTTTAAGTCGCAACAATATTGATGCAGTTCATCGTCTTATTGAAGTATTTCTACACTACAACCAAAAGGACTCGTGTGCTAATTGTCTCAGTTTACTATTTAATTATCAATGTAAGTTACAAGACATTATATTATTGTTTTGTTGTTTAATACAAATTACTGCATCATTTCCTACATAGATTTACGCAAAGACTTGCGCGCATGTGCTGAAATTGTTAAATCATGCAGTGAATTAGAAATGCCACTTAGCGAGATGCAAAACGAGCAGTTTCTCAGCCTATTCCTCAATCAAACTGAGCCATCGGTGCCACCACAAGTGACAACAAAAATACCAAAACCTTCTAAAGAGTTTCAGTACAAATTTTAATCAAATATCTTTTCGGATAAAAGTTTTGCCGTTTCTTGAATTTAGTTGCTGCTATTTTCACCGAATTAAATTGATGCACAAAATG
Source organism: Megamerina dolium (assembly GCA_963854835.1). NCBI lineage: Eukaryota > Metazoa > Arthropoda > Insecta > Diptera > Megamerinidae > Megamerina > Megamerina dolium. The sequence continues at coordinate 109,028,153 of OY978525.1, forward strand.
TTATTAATATGGAATGCAATATTACCTATAATATATACCAACCTACCTACTCGTATTTTGTGAAATAAGAAGCAATACTTTCAAATAAAAAAACCGTTATTTATTGCCAAAAATGTTTACTCACATTTATGCACTAATAATATACATGTATATTCGTCCTTACGACGAAATCAAATGAAATAAAATAATCAAGAGGGAAAAGTACCACGTCCAAAATTTAGAACAAGGACGCTACTAATATAATACAATTTACTTCAATAGTGCATCGCTGTCGTAGTCATCGTCGTCATTATTACTTCCATTAGCTTCATTTTTTAACTGGTTTGGCTTGGATGGAGATACCGTCGATTCCGGAACGTCAGTGATACCGGTGCAGGTGTCACAACGGCCAATCAAATGTTTACCACACATCGGTATTGCACACTGTTGACAACGTATAGATGTTTTGATTCTCTTGCGCGATGGACATTTACGACAGCTTGTACGTTTCTCCATTGTCTTCGATACCAGTACAATGCCAGCAGGCACATTGACTTTCTCTGGTGGTATTACCCCGGCGGTATTTTTGGTATCATTGAACTTATCTGCCAAACGTGTTTGCTTTTCCGCTGGCTCACCCAAAATCTCACAAATTTGTATCCGTTGCACCGCCGTCAATGTTTCGCTCTTTTGCAGACGTTGTTTGAGATGTTGTTGTGTCAGATAGAGTCCCAATTGACGCATAAAGTCACGCTGTTCCATAAGTGCATTCTCTCCCTCACTGTCGTTCTCGCCATCAGCCAAACGATACAGTATCCAAGCATTGAATGCAGCATAATCTAGAACGGCATGAAAGAAGCGGAGCAACCATTGATCTTGTAGCGCAGGTGGTGTAGCATGCACAGTGCTATATATGTTGGCCAATTCATGGAAGCGCGTACAAGACTTGTGTGTAGAGCGATATAATTGTTGTGTATTGATCTTCTGCGATACTCCACTGGACAGTAGATACTCGGCTCCAATTTCTTGGGCATTAGCTACAACTTCTAGTCTAGTTCCATCGATTCCATACAACATTGACTGGTCCCTAGATGAAGCAAATTTCTTCGGAATCTCTTTAGCAGTGGAGGGAAGTGCACCCGCTAATGACAATTTCGATTGTGATAATTTTGCAGCGAGAGGCAAGGAAGTGTGACGATCTGTTGTGGTAACATTGCGATTTGTTTGCTTAATATCGCATACCAAATGGAAAATTTGATCGTGCGTCGTCGAGGCTGCAGTCATAATTGTTGCATTGCACATGTATAGACTTTTTGCATCAACAAGCGTCAACAATTTGAAACCTTTCTCTGTTGGCTTTTCGGGCAGATGCAACTTATATGGGCATTTTGTGTCAGTACTGCATATTATATGTTCGTTGATATTGCCATAATTACTTGGAGCATAGTAGGAACGACAATTTATAATAAATTTCTCCCACAAATACGATGCATTCTGAGCGGCCGTACTGGTCGACCAATTCGGAGCACTTTGGCCGAAACGCAGGCATTCTGATAAAAACTCAAAACGCTTTAAGGGCATTGTGACACGAAATACCGCATTGCCCAACTCCAATGTCCATAGTTCATCGAGTGGGCCTTTATGAGGTGCATTACGAAAAATTCCACATAAGTAACTGAGTCCCATCCAGGATCGTAACTCAATCATGGAAGTAACACGTTGATATGATGATCTGCCTCTGCGTCTTCGTATCTCTTCATTGGTGCTCTTTAAAATATCTTGTACAATTGGTTCATCTATTAACAAATTCCATGCTTCCAATGGAATGTTAACTCGGCGGGCCGGACCTTTACCTTTCGGTTCTGTGTATCGTGATAGAGGTACGATTTCTTGTTCTGTTCGGTCGGACGGTGTCTGTGTACTCCACACAGTGCCATCACGTCCTTTAAATTCTGTATCGGTGCGCGCACGTTTAGTCTTGCGTTGTGTATCCCATTCCGCACCAATACCATCAAAAATTGTAAAATCTTCTTCGTTGCATTCCCATCGGAATTTACTTTGCTTCATTTCTGTATCGGCATTCTCACATAGTGGATCAGCGACATTTTCCATTAGCTGACCTGTATCTTCTTCATCGAAATGTTCTGTTTTGAATGTTATTTCTTCTGGATTTTCTATCGTACACGCGCCTAGAACATCTTCAAATTGCCCATCGAACATTTTTTCCTCATCGGGATCCCTTTTTGTTTGTATGGGAGTTAATACATCCATTGGAAAACTCATAACGTTGCTTCTTTTTAACTCAGTTGGCTAATCATTCGAATTGTTATTTATCTATAGTATAATATTTCAATTCTTCACTATCGCTTGTTTTGTCACTACCTGCGAACAAAGGGGTTAAATTAGTTGACAGCGACTGGGTTAACATTTTCGTAAATTAATTTTTTTCTAATTTAATAAATATTCCAATCGTTTATTTTTACAATCCATGTAAAATAATTCCAATTGAATTTTAATACTGTTATAAAATTTTGATTTCTTTTCATCATAATAATTATTAATTAAAAAGTTATGCATTTTTTTAAGAAGTACTAAATAACTGCAACCCTACGAACACCGTATCAAAACAAACAAGAAAGAAAGAAACCGAAATAAACTGTGATAAACAGCATATGAGAAAAGAACGAGACAAAGATAATTACACAGTGCGAGAGAGACAGAGAGAGCATATAGAAATCAATTTGAAATTTGTTGCGCGTTTTTTTTTTTTTTGTATATTCGCTGCTTCGTTTGTCATTCGGTTCAATGTTCTGTCGTCATCGTCGTTTTATTCGATTCGATTAATGTTGTAATAAAAACGAGTGCTTGTGCATCTGCATCGATGAAAAGTGATAAAATATTGTAAAATTTCATAGTGACAATTGCAAATGTACGTGTATTTTCAGAAATTGCTTTTGTGTGAATTTATTTTGCGCCAATTTTGAAATTGTCTAAAATACAAAAACAAACTTGTGCAATGTCAATTTGACATTTTTACTTAAGTCGTCAAATCTTCCAGAAAGTCATTGTTCTTCCAATTTGACATTCGACATTTATGCTGCGGTGCGCGGTGCCTTTCCTATGTGAAATAATTCTCGGTTGTCAATGGATAGTTCTTACACACGAAAATAAAACAGCATTTGAATAAATAAATTATGGAAGACCCAAAAGAAATGTATATATAAGATTTCGATAGAAGTGTTTTAGACCGCCATCTTGATTTGCACGCTTTTAATTTAGAGCATTTTATCAATGGTCATAAACGGGGCTAAGCGGATTGGCGTTGTACCTGTACAAAAGTATTTTCATTTAACGTAGAGGAGCGTGTCAATAATTTCGCGATTTGTTTTATTTACTACTCGAGCGTTGCCATATGCCATAAAAATATTTGCCACAATTAAAGGTATATAAGTTGAAATGTGTATTATTCTTTCGTCTCGTTTGCAGGGTCGCTTGTATTGGTTATTTTTTCCTTACTTCCCATTATGAGCTTATTCTGCCTCCTTAGTATGACCTCTAATATCACGAAAGAACAAATTTTGCCGGGGATCGTTTTTACATATGATATCGAAAAGACGACAAAATTCTCTGCGACGGAGCCGGAAAAAGTGAATCCCTATTTTTCATAATTTTTAACACATTGCGTCCCGGGTCTACTGTCGATGGTACACGCTTCACTTTGATTATACTGCCAGAAATTAATATGACACCTAAATGAAATTATATTATCAGTGTGCCATGTGCACCTTCGGCTGTCAAACTATATAATCTCACAAAGAACATATACATATATATAACACTATTCACAAATTTTTATCAATATGGGCTAATAAGCCGGCTACTATTTGCATTTTATTAATGTATATTGAATTTATATGGTGGGACGCAACGTGTTAATACTGTTATTAAGTTACTAGCTTTTTTGTAGAACTTTAGCAAAAGAAACCCTCTAAAATGTTAAAAATCGGCATTAGCTTTTATTATTTGATGCCACCGTATTGCACAATCTGCCTTTTGGACCCTCTTCACAGCTTAATCAACCAGCTAATTTTGCCAAATAACGCTAGTGAGAAAGGGAAAATTTACGCGATGCAAAGTTGTTAATATTGTTAAAATTATTATTTTTTACAATTAAAAATATATTTAAATTTATTTAAAAAAATGTCATAAAAACGGTACGTCTCTGTACCACCCTAAAACATATTATATCGGAACTGCCGTCTGAGTGCTTTATTTTCTTCTCACATAACATTGATCGAAGTCGTTTATCAAGCTATGAAATATGAAAGATAGTCAAAAGATGTTTTAAGATAATCGAAAGCAATACATTAAATTTCCCTAAAATTTTCCTAGACAAATTAATAAATTAATACAAAAGTGTAATTTAACTAGCATATTTATATATCATACCAGTTTACACTAAAACAATAATCCTCTCAACTAATTTAAATTTCGTCTGTGAAATAAAAATTTTGTAACATAAATTTATACCAAATTGGTAGCCTTTTTTTCTAGCACATTTTGCATACCCTCTATTTAAGAGAACCCTCTGTATCGCCGCCATTTTGACAAACGCTATGGTAAATTTGCGCGGCTATTCTTTATTGCTCTTCTATGCTACCAATTCAATGCTCTGTCTCTTTTATACACACACACCTTTTGCGCCGCGTTGATGTCAAAATGAAATTTCTGACAATTCGTTCGTTCATTCTCGTGGTGACAGCTGTCATGTGCAAAAGTACCAAATTAAGTTCTATACTTTTTGAAGTTTCTGTCGTCGATTGAGTAGGCACAAAAAAAAAAGCAGACATGAAGTTTAATAAATCAAAAAAAAACTAAAAATTGACAACTTGAACGTTTTGTATACAAACGATTGTCAACACATTGTTGCCGGAAAATCTACTGTGCAAATAATTTGAATGTTAAAGTAACTCAGCAACTGGGGACTCCGTCAATCAAAAACCTACTTTGTGAGAAAAGGTGATTTGGAACTTTACCGAAATCGATACGAAACAAAATTTACTCGAAAAATCATAGTAACCGCGCGTTGAACGCTTCGAATAGACGTACAAATAATAGTCAATTTATAATAGAATGCCTCTTTGAAGTATTAGAAACAGAAAAAAAAAACAACCTCAGAATTTATAAGCAATTTTTGTATGTACTTTAACATTGGGTATTTTTTTTTGTTGCAATTTCGTCACTGTTCATATTTTCTTTGCAGATCATTGCCGCGTGTTTATTGTGATTGAAAGTGAAGAAACCGTAAATAATTAATCGAACTGCACAATAAGAACAATAATTGCAGACGTTTCTCAAAACAATCAATACATTTTCTTTTAAACAAATTGGAGTCGCGGACCAACGCACACAATCAAATACTCCATCTACACATACACACAAAATGCTTTCACCCGACCCGTTGCATCAACAAGAGGAGGTGAACTCTGCACTGGATCGCCAAATACGACAAGATATACAAGATATGGCTCAAGAAGCACAGATTCAAGCACAAATAATCGCTCATGAAGGTAAGCACATTTTGCAGCATACAATCAACCACAAATTTAACAAAAAACTATGTAATTTTAATAAATTATGTCTATCGCCTTCGATATGATACTGCTTACTTGCATTCTATTTAATTTGACTTTTTGTGCCGGCTGGCATATGTGTCAAATTATATAATTTGACATGATTTCTTGCTCTGCCTGAAAATTCTGACTTAAAATGTCACTTTCCGTGAAAAGTCAAAGTCAAACTTTATCACGGGCCGGCTGCTATAAAATAATATTTTATTATCTTGAAATTATACACAACTTCGGCATGTATTTTGGAAAAAATGTACAATTTTCTACTTATTTCCAACCACCCGAAAGTGCTGTTGTATGAATGCGTGTGTGTGTATATGTGCATAGAAAATATGCCACGGATACAATGGCAAATAGAAAGGGCCTTCTTCAACATTCACATAATAGCGTTGTAAGTGCATAGATGCATTGATGGCTTTGAGCATATTGATGTTCTTTTATTCTTGAATTCATTTTTAAAAGTTTTCCTTTTATCGTGGCCAATTGCATACAATTAGGGTTGCCAACATTTTGTTTATTTATGTTCTCACAATTTCTTCACCCACATACAGCTCGTGATCGTTTCCAGTCTACATCAAGTGTGGAAGAAGACGGTCACGAAGACATTGATCATGATAATGTGACAGTACTTGGCGTTGTGGAGGCACAAGATGATGATGACGATCAACATCATGAGACAATTGTCGAGGAGGATATAACCGAGCATGAAATGAGTGATATGCAAGATGTGAAAGACTTCAAAGACATGATGATGGACACCAGCGATGGTGGTAATATGGACACTACATCGATGCGCAAGCGACGTGGGAATTTGCCAAAACATTCTGTTAAAATACTAAAACGATGGCTATACGAACATCGTTACAATGCATATCCAAGTGATGCAGAAAAATTTACACTCTCACAAGAGGCAAATTTGACTGTCCTACAGGTGTGTAATTGGTTTATAAATGCACGTCGTCGTATTCTGCCTGAGATGATACGTCGCGAAGGCAATGATCCATTACACTTTACCATATCACGTCGAGGTAAAAAACTCAATTCTACAATGAATTCGTCTGGCAATCTTAATTCAAGTGGTAATGCACCTAACCCAATCACCGGCAGCCCTGCATCAGAAGTGGTAAGTTGACATTAAGTATGTAGGAATATAACGGTATAATCTTAATTGTTAATATTCCATTCAGATTGTTGGAGCCACCGAAGAGGTTGAAGGCGAGGAAATGCATGATGGTGTTGCCAATGTACTTACCGCTTTGGGACACTTTGTACAGACACCTAGTGGTCATATGGTTAAAGTTGAACCAGATATGGAGTACGATGATAGTGTTATATACAGGTAAGTGCTGTACGTCTCGTTCAGAGAACACCTGTGATATCCTATGATTATCCTTCATTATCCCACATTGCGAAGATGGCAACAAGCAATTGCCTCCAATCCACAAGGTTTTCAAAACCTACATCCTCAAATTCAAGCAAAAATTCTCGCAAAAATTCGTGCGGCCAAACAACGCCAACAAGTGGCTGCAGCCGCTGCAGTCGCTGCTGCTGCAAATCATATGCATCAACCCATCAATCATCAATATCATGCCACCACGACTAGCAATATGTTGCAACAACAACAACACCAACAGCAAGTTGATTCTCTCGTGTCAAGTCATAATGTCAGTGCTACTGCTGCTGCTGCTGCTGCTGCTGCTACTGCTGTACCAGCTCCCGCTGCCGATATACCACATTTTCCCTCAAATGCTAAATATTTCTATTCCCAAACATTAAATCAAATCTTTCACATTCAAAATAATATAATGCCAACCAAAATGCATTACAATGCCATAATGAGGTATTGCTTGTATTCCTAACTTTTTTTTTTTTTTTATTATAAAAAAAAATTTTTATTCTAATAATTTACTTCATAATTACTTATTGTATACTTACATATATATATTAATTAATATTGTAGATCCGAAGATGATAGTGTACACGAGTATGACTCATGCGAGGCGCAAAGTGAGGAGGAAGTCAAATTCGAAAATTCCGATGCATGGCAAAGTGTTATGAAGTAAGTACGGGCAATACAAGTTCATTATGCAAATTACAATTACGTTTAGTACATTCTGTAAGAAATTATGCTTCTTTATTAAAATATATACCTATTTGAATTTTCTTTCTTTCATTCTTGCGCTTGTACTTTAATTGTCACGACACACACACTCTGAACAACTCTCTCCAATTTCCACCAACCAACCAATAATTATTCACACACATCACTCACCACAACCAACACCTGCTCCACCACCAACAACACTACAAACGTATTTTATTGTATGCCGTCATTTCAACATTTCTTTTTACGGGACTGTTTTTAGTACCGAGGAAGTGGCAACATCAAGTCCGACGACAACTAACACCACATATTGGACAACATCGACTACGCATCCACATTTATCACATTTGCCCCAACCTGCCAATGCAGCATCGTCCAGTGCGGGAATTGTTGGTAGGTGGTGATTTTTGTTTGTTCAGTTTTGATAGTAATGACATTTATTTATTGATATCAACAGATGCTGCACAACAAGCGGCTGCCAATGTTAATGCTATTGTGACATCGGCCGAAGTAGCTGCTGCAGCAGCAACGGTGGGTGCCGAAGCAACTGTTGTGACGTCTGCGACATCAAATATTGGAGCCACTACATCCGATAATAGTACCAACAAGAATTTATCAAATGTCAGTAGCAATGTGATCAGTTCAGCAACTATTCATTCAGGAACTCATTTTATGAAAGGTTAGTTTCTAAGCATCTTTCTACGCTTATGAATTTGTATATTATATATATATATATATATGCTTTCTTCACATTTTAGGTGTTGTACGTGATGATAAAGATAAATTTAAATGTCTTTATCTGCTAGTTGAAACTGCCGTTGCAGTGCGTCAACGTGAAAAGCAACACGATGATGAAGTGCATGTGTTGGGTAACTGAGAGTTATTCAATGGATTATGGAGAAAAGAATTTCGGAATTATCTTACTATTTTCTATTTACTATTAACTTCATCATTTTGCATATATCAAAACGGTAATCAAAGCAAAATTCTGCCAACAAGAATAGACACATCATCAACATCGATCTGATATCCTCGTCTCTATTATTGAATCATTATTTGTTTCTAATTGTAAGCTCTTTTCATATAAACTTTTCGCGAAAAATGCATAAACGCAAGAAAGCAGTTGAATGGCATAGAGTTGTGCTCTAATGTGTAATGTTGAACAAAAGCTCTACCTAAATGATTTGATTTGATTATTAACATTTTTTTTTTATCTATTCTATCCATTTGCCTAATCATTTTGTTTATAATAATTTTTCATTCATTCATTTTTTGTGTTTTGTTTTTTTATCAAATTAATTACGAGAGAAATGTACAATTGGAACGAAAACAAAAAAAAAAAAAGAAACTAGTAATAGACTTGTATAGAAATATATGCTGAAATAATTCAATTTTGTTGTATTTCATCATATTTTATTCAATATTTATCTCTAAACAGCTTTAAATGAAGCGCACGGATAAGAAAAATTGCTAAATTTTATTGTTGCTCATTTCCATTTTGCAATTGGGCTATTATAAAAATACATTTTAACATCCTTAATTTATCTACATATAGATTTTTAAATATAAGCTTGTCACATATGTATGATGTAGGTATCGTAAATTAATGTAATTTAATTATAAAATAATGATTTCAAAAAAAAAAAAAAAAAAAAGAATGAAGTTTATCAATTAAGACAAGTAATGTAGATATAATCGAAACAAAACATTTAATTTTCTTATCGCCTGCAATTAAAAAATAATAATTTAATGCCTTTGGTATATGTTATGTACTTGTATATACACACATTTGGTAACACAAAGATTTTAGAATGAGATCACAATTTCTTTTCGTTTTTTTTTTTTTTTTATAAAATCTACAAACATAATTTCATCAGAGTTGCAGCTAATTTGTACGAACGGGCGTAGACTGCATAATGCATATACATTTGAAATGTTAACAATTTTTTTTTTTATAGAATTACTTCAGAATATTTAGAAATAACACAACATTTGTTATCTTTTGAGGAAATATAGATACTTATATATTTAAAATAAAATCGTGTTATTAATAATAGAAATCCTATACAGGGTGATTTTTTAAGAGCCTTCGGTTTTGATTTTAAAATCGATAATTCACAGTCATCAATAACACTGGCCGATGCAGCTGCTATATTTTGCTCTGTCCGCACTCTACATATGCGTGTTGGTGGTTTAATGTCCAATAATGTAAATTTGGTGTGAAATTTAGTCACAAGATTCCGAATATCCGCCTCAGGTCGCCCAAACTGAGCATAAAATGGAAGAATGAACTTTGTTAATAAAATTCAATAATCTGCAAGCGTTGTTCGTTTGTAAGTCGATTCATGGTTAAATTATAGACCAAACCTTAGAAAATCTACAACGGATTTTTCTTTTAAATAATCACACAGACCAATTCAATTGCCCAATTCATATGCAAAGCGCCTTTAACAAAATACACCATGATTTATTCCCGCCAAAAAATCTTCACCTCTGTATTTGACACTGGAAGCACCCATTTCAGGTGGTGCTAATTAAACGACAACAGACAATAACCAAAGACCACATCTATTTGAATTTTCCACTTAAATGAATTATGCGCAGATGTATAAAAAAATACAAAAACGAGTGAAAAAAAAATAGAAAGCAAACGAAAACAGAAATAAAAATAAAATAAAAACATAAATATCAATAATGCTGTGGTTGTAAGACCATTTTTTATTCGTTACTGATTACAATAGAAAAATCGAAATAAACACTTATCCGATCCAATTCTTTTGGTTACTGAAGTTTGTAGCCATTCCAATTGTTGGCTGGTAACGAGATTTTGCTAGTACCAACGCTGTAATTGCTATAGCGAACAACAACCAAAATTGGCTGTCGAGTAAGTGTTCATTTTGGAGAACATTTCTTATTTTTTATTGCTAACAACAACAACAAATATGATATATCGTTGGAGCAATCATAAATTGAAATCATAATTTATTTAAAATGCTGTTTTTTTTTATTTTAGATAAAAGAAGAAATACCAACAATTAGAAAGTGTGCCTTAAGATGCGATGAACATCAGCGCATATTATTTGGTTGTCCTACTGAATAGTATGTAAGTTATAGGGGTTTAAGTTTTTTTTAATTTTCGCAAGTTTGTATAATAGCCCCTTTTAGTTTAATTTGCTCGACTTTCTGTGGAAGTCACATTAAGAAGTGGGCATGGGTTTCTGATTTTATGTCAGCTCTTTTCCGACTATAATCTTAATTTAGTGTCGCATATGGTGGTCTTAGACAGATGATTGAAGTTTAAAAATTTTTTTAATTCAAACACTTTATATGGCAGCTACTATCAACAGTAGGCGTGGCTCGCCCATTTCTGGTGAGATTATGTAGCAGTATAATATAACTCTACGTGTCAAACATTGTTTTCCCAGTTGGTATACTAAGTGAGTTATAGCGGTTGACCCACCATGGTCAATATCAGTCCCCTCCGTACCCTTGGATCATAGATTACTCATGCAAATTTCGAAATAGCCAGGTAAAGGACAGACGAACGGACATCGTTAAGCGAATTTAAGCGACGCTGATCACGAATATATATTTTTTTCTTTATCTCCAGAGATTTCTTCAACTGATTACAAACATCTGACCGTAATGCATATATTTATGCAGGGAATCAAAAGTCACTCATGATCTGAGGTTGCATAGAGGAAGTTCGACAATGTAGAACACGATGGGCTGAAAAATTTAGCCGCTCATATATGCTATGGACTACGCGATGATAGTCCTAGAACATCATTGAGAAGCAATGATGATCAGTTAAGTTAAAGCGAATTGTTAGTGCATAGTGTTATTATAATGGATTACATGAGCCGTCTGGAATCAATGTTTATAGAGTTGCATGGAGAGTGCCTCCTTATATCAAATAACTTTATGAAAAAAATGCATTAAGCAAGCTTTCAATATTGATTGTGATATCAAGATTAAGAAATTATTTTTCATTTCATTATTTCATTATTTAAAAATCTTGATCTTGAACTACAACAATTTAAAATAGCCATGAACATTATGTATTTCAATATTTATGTAGCTTCTTGCAACGACATTAATGTAATTTAATCATTTAGTTGCACTCTAACTTTAACTTTCATATCATACATATTTGCATACATATTTGGGCCACTGAATGCCGTTGAAGAGTGATTATTGTAAATATTTGCTGCCACCTGAAAACACAACCAGCAATTGATTTAAGAATCTACAGTAAATTGAAATTTATTACCTTTTTCCCCTTAAAAAGCTTACCATATACAAATTTACTTAGTTCGGTGTCAGTGTCCCAGCATATACTGCGGATCAAACAAGCCGGTCAATTGTGTTACCTTCTTACGAATAGCTCGTTGGATTGCCTAACATGTCTATTTTAAGAAAGTAAATAGTTTAATTATGCAAAATTCTGCTTACTTAATAAATAGTTGCTCTTCATTAGCGCAATCTTCTAATTCTATTTTTCTTGAGTATTCAGAAGTTTGAACAGCGTTGAAGGGAGGAAAATCATAGACGCGTACTTATATTTAGTCAGTAAGAACCATCTTAAAATTGGAATAGGCTTTTATTCTAATTTTTACTATAACTACGGACCATACTTTTTTGAGATAAAGGGCCAGTTTTTCAGTACAAATTTAAACTAGGTTTAAACGAAGTTCATGTAAACGGAGCTTAAATTTAAACTTATTTTAAACTGCAGCAAGGAAAGCTGTACTGTTGTGCAAGAATAGACAGCTGAATAACTGCTAAGCTAATCTTAGTTGAACCCTGCTAGATTTACACTTTGTTCAAACTACGTTGAAATTTGAGTGAAAAACTGCAAATCAAGTTTAAATTTAGTTTAAACGACAAATTGAGTTAAACTCGTACTGAAAACTGGCCCTAAACCGTTGAAAATGCAATATGGGCATTATTATTCCAATTACATTTTCCGCCAAATGACGATGTGTCATGTGTCTGGCAACTCTGATGATACATACAAATGAATATGTGTCACTGCATGTATGATTGTGCTTGCGCCTTTTCGATATGATGCCGCTACGAAAGCATGCCATAAAGAATACAAACAAGAAAGCACAACAGTTTTGTTCGTCGTCTCGTCGTGTTAAGTTGTTGTTAGTTTCGGTTAGTCGGTAAATTGATTTTGCCCACTTTCGATTCGCAAATGATTTTCTAATCGCTTTGAGTGTTACCGGCTAATTGATGTATTTGTTTATAAACAAATTGAATAATGATGAAATAAAAAATCATTTAATGTGAAAAATATCGATAAATATTTTAAAATATGAAATGGATGACAACAAACATGATTTTACAACAGAAGCAGCGACGCAACATTGTACGTGGGCGCCTCCGTCATTACAACAGCGGCAAAATGAACAATCACAAAAGCAACCATTTCCTGTCATTTGCCGTTGTTGCCTACTGGAGCAAGATGAGTTGACCAAATATTTGCCATTAGATACATCAGCCACAACCATCGGTTTCAGTGATCAGAATGAAATAACGTCTGAGGAGTCGGCTTTATACTGCTTTGATGATGATAACATTGATGACCATCACATTGCCACAGCACAACAGACAATGACGTCAACACTGCTGGATTGTTTGAATATGTGCGCTGGCATTGACGCGTCATTAACTGATGTTGAAATGCCGTTGTATATATGCCTCGATTGTTGTCGAGCATTGGAAGCTTGCTGTGAGTTTATACGTTGCGTCCAAAATGCCAATAAAATCTTGCAGAGAAAATATAAAAGTGACCCAACGGAAAAGAAACGGGATCGAAAGAGGGGGGTAGAGAAAAAGACCAAAGTAGAAAGACGTAAACAGGTAACACAAAATGCTACATTTTATTCTTGCCCTTATATGTACATATTTTTGCTCGTTTTTCTAGAAGCCAATTGAATGTGCAGAGTTTATGATTGAAAATAATGACACTGTAAAATATTATGCTACAAGTAATGCTGACAAACCAACAAGGAGGCCACGAATAGAATTGCAACCACCAACAGTCGCATATTCGCATTGTCAGAAGGATGAGCAAGCAGTGATACAAAATATAAATGCCGGAAAAAGTGTCGACAGCGGTGGCAGCGGTGATTGGGAGTTTGAACGTGCTGGTCAACGTGAGTAGACTTGCAATTAAATGCATTTATGTATGTGCAAATAATATTACTTCAATTTCTGCCACACAACGACTTTAGAAAAACCAACTTCATTGAAGCAAAATAAAGGCAATGTGACATCAATAGAGTCGGTTCGATCTCGATGTGATAAAAAATCAAGTTTGGCTTTGCTGCAAGGTGAGCCTATAAATCGTGATTATTTTCTGTTTAATAACTCGAAACTCGATTACCTAAATTGTAAATGTATATATGTATGACGTGTGAGTGCGTGCGTGTATGATTTAATACACCACCAACATGAAAAAGTCGGCGAGTGATTCATTCAAATCGACCATATGTACATACATACATAAATACACACTCACATTTGTACATTGTTTATATGATATGCTATATTATATGTATATAGTGACTTCACTTTATATCATGTTTATTATTATTATTAAATTTGTTTGTACATTTTTCAACCATTATATCAAATCTTATTTGGTTTTGTAGAACTTTTGCTCGATGATATGGAGAATGAAAGTTCATTGGCCAAATCGTTTGATAGCGGCATCGAGATCGAGGATGATTTAAATGCAGTACAAAAACAAAGTAACAAGCATACAATAGATGCAACCAAAATAATAAGAAAACAAGAGCATGAACAGCAACAACGATTAGTTGAAAAATACGATGAAATGGAAATGCAAGAAGAAAGCCACCCAAATGCGGTTGATGTTCCGCGCTACATATGCAACATGTGCAACTTTGGTTCCCGTTTTAAATATTATTTGGTGAAGCATAAACGACTCGTGCATGTAATGAATGACGATCTCGATGGCAATGATGGTACAGAAGAGACAGCGACGGTGGCAACAAATGGTATGTTTGTTGTTGGTGTGTAAAATTGCTATAAATAAATATCATGTTTTCTGTATATACTTTCCTATGCTATTTTATACATTTATAATACACATACGTACCTATACGGTATAAGACATATAAGACTTATCGCTTTAAAAGGAACTATTATTTGATAAAGATATTTTGTTGTACTTTTCAGAATCGGATGACGTTCAAAAAGTGGCTCCATCAAAGTTAGTTAGTACTACCACAGCACTCAGCAATTTATACTGCAATATATGCCATTGTTATGCTTCAAGTGTAGAAATAATGCGGCAACATATGGAAACTCATAGCGGTATGTATGCATAATATGGATGTTATTGACTAGACTTGTGATTAATTCATAAATTATGATTTTGTACAGCACATGAACGCAGTCAAAGCGATGGTAATCAATTGGACTGCAATATGAGTATACTAAAACCATTTCCAAAATCCATATCATCGATGGCAGCGAATAAGAATAGAACACATATGTGCCAGTTTTGTGGTAATTCACATTGCACCCAATCATACTAGCATATCCAAAAATAAACAACATAATAATAATAAAAATATTTTCTTACAGGAAAATTCTTTTCACGCAAGCTACATCTGCTGAAGCATGAATACAAGGTGCATAAAAAAAATATTGATATGGAAGTGCTTAAGAGTAAAATACTACAGAATGGTTCACCTAAACATGCACAACAACAATATCATCGTCATCGTAAAGCAGCACAAAATAAGAGACGTTTACGTATTGATACATTACGCAGTGATTGCAGCCTATATCGTACACCACTCACACAAGCAGTAAAACGTCAACAATTGAAACCATCACAGCAAGAATCTAATACTATGATAGATCAATGTAAAAAATTCCAATGCAATACATGTTCGGCTGAATTCTTGTTTAATTTTGAATTAAAATATCATGTGCGTACTCATGTTGTTGCAACAAATGTCGCCAACAAAATGAATGTAGAACCATTCTATACAAAGCCAAACTCAGTTACTAGTATAGACGAAGATGTAGGAGGAGGAGGAACAGCAACAGTGATTGAAACAAATCCATATGATGAAATGACACCAAAAACAACAACAATAAGAGTAGATCATAACTTAAATGAACGTCGCTTAAGTTCCATCTCGTTGGACAGTGGTAATTGCCAAACACCAGAAAGCTCTTCAGCTGCTAGTCCAAGTAGTGCTAGTAATGATTGTTTCAGTATCGATTTAATCGATACTTTCAATGATCTAATGTACTTGAATGATTTTGATTTAAATCTACTCGACTATTGACTGTCAATTGATTTTTATTGAAATGCAATTCATTTCTTTGCATTATTTTCATTTTCTTATTCACTCATCTATTATTGGATATTATTTATATGATTAACAATAATCGAAATACATATTGTTTTAAAAAAAATATTTATTTTTAGCATGTAGTATATATGAAATTATGAATATGCATATACTTTTAGGTTTATACATACAAAATGGATTAACATTCAATTAATGCAGTTTACCTTTTTTTTTGTTTTATTTGTAACTTATTTTAAGTACTTTTATTAATTTATTACATTTAATGGAATGGAGAAGAAAAGAAATGAAAAAGACAAATAACAAAGACTAATATTTTAAAAGTAAATTTTTTACAAATATTAATAATAATTCAATAAAAATTTGGCGTCCAACGTGAACAAACAAAAAAATATATATTTATAGATATTTTGCAAAATTCAAAATCGATTTTATTATTTCAGAACTGATATAGGAAAAAATATTACAATATTTCTATGAATCATAGCAATCTAATTTGGTGTTGAAACTATTTGCACAACGAGTCTGTAAGTGTAGGGTATTGCTCAGGCTACCTTATTTAGTAATGTTTACGAAAATTACTTTTTTCATTTAACATATCGTGCTTTTTACAACATTTGATTCTTAATATATAATATCTATGCGCACATACAATATGCTTTCACCCACAATTCAGGCATAAATAAAGTATAAATATATATACATACGTATTTCGTACCATTCGCTTTTATTGTATCGGTTAAATTTGGACTTGTAATCAGTCTACCTTTATAACCTGAGGTTGAGACGTTTGGGCAAGCCAATTGTGCACGAACGGTGAATACATCAGCCACTGTGATATGACTCTCAAGTATGTGATCAATCATAAACAATAGTTTTATCACTTTCCAGATAGTCTCCGTTTGCAACAATACACTTGTGCAAGCGTAAAACCCAATCATCAAAACACTTGTTATATCCATGTTCCGGCATTACCTCGAGCTCCTTCAACAAATTCTCTTTTACGGTTTCAATCGACTCAAAGTTCTTTCGTCGAAGTGAAGATTTCAGTTTGGAGAAGAGAAAAAAGTCACATGGGGATATATCTGGTGAATATGGTACATGTTCGATACAATTCGTTGAACTTTTTGTCAAAAATTCCCGTACCAATATCGACTTGTATGTTGCTGCATCGCTGTGATGCAAAAACCAAGAGTTATTTGCCCATAAATGCGGTCTTTTTTTACGAACGCTCTCTCTCAAGCGCTTCATAACGCTCAAATAATAATATTTATTAACTGTGTGGCCTTCAGGTAGAAATTCTGTGTGCACAACTCCGCGGTAATCAAAGAATACGGTCAACATGACGGTAATTCTTGAACGACTTTGACGGATTTTTTTCAATTTTGGCTCATCCGATAAGTTGCATTGTGATGCTTGTTCGCTTGGGGACATATGAAATTCATAAAACCACGTATGATCACCAGTTATGATGCGTTTCATAAAAGTCGGATCGGAGTTAGCTCGTTCCAACATATCTTCAGCAACTTCTTTTCGTTGATTCTTTTGACAGAAATTCAGCTCTTTGGGAACAAGACGATCAGATATTCGTATAATGCCCAAAACATCAAACAAAATGTTGCGGACGGATACGTGAGACATATTCACATCCTGAGCTATTTCTCTTAAGCTTAAATGTGGATTTTGCAGTACCATTTGTTTCACTTTTTCGATGTTTTGTGTATTCAATGAAGTTGAAGGTCTGCCCGAACGAGGTAAATCTTCAACCGATTCTCGACCTTCTTTAAATGCTTTGTACCAGTCATATGCTCGTGTTTTTGACAAAACCGACTCACCATAGGCTTTCCTCAACATTTTCAACGATTTAACACAAGACATTCCATTGGAAACGCAAAATTTCAGACAAATTCTTTGCTCAATATTTATATCCATGGCAAAAATCGGTGTATAATCATAAATAAACGTAAACATTTGTTGTTGTAAGTTCAGTTAAAGTCAATCAATCCTCTTTGTAAGGTGGTAACACTAAAATAGATGTTGAATTTGAAATTTATTTTTGAGTTTTTGAGAATTACGAAATGTTGCTACTTGAAAAAATGGCTTGTTTATTTTTCATTTTGAGTTTGTCCAAAAAAAAATTATATTAAAAATTATAATGATGAAGAATTTCTAAAAATGCTGCGAAATTACTTTCCAAAAAGTCTCCAACACATTTACCACCATACACGGAATTTTCGATCAGTAATAAAACTCTCCTACTCTGACTCCATTTTCAAAACCTGATTATCTATTATATGTTCTCGAGTATCCATATACATATTTATGTCAATGAATGTATGGCAAAATCTGAATTCGTGCAACTGTCTGACAATGACATTTCAGAATCAATTTTCAAAAGAAAATTTCGAATATAACGCAACTCTCAGAAAAAGTTATAAAAGCTTAAGATCCATAGTCGGGAAATTTGGAACCATAAATACACATCATTAATTATAACGAGCCTTCATGGTGTACTCACGTTAAAGAAGGCATAATGATCACATCAATTTTTCATGGACTAGATTGGCAAAAGAACAACGATTTCAAAAACAAATGCCATTGATTTCTAAAACACTTACCTAATCTTAAAATCATAGAAAGACAATGCTTGGCATATTCGCCATAGCCTGAGGGTCGCAAATTTATACGTTTGCTCCTGGCGACAAAATCATTTGCTACTGTGTGGATAGTATCGGAATGGTTAGTCAACTAGTGGTTGGTGGTCGGGGTTGTACATATTTATCTGTACAACTTGGTTAGATTTAGTTTCATACAAAAACCAATCAAGAATTACAATAAAATACCGGCATTTTCTTTAAGCTAGCGAGCTAGCACAAAAAATTAAAAATTTTTATGATTTAGCTAGCTCAAAAAATTTTACAATTTTGAATAACTTGATTAGTTTGATTAATTGATCTCATATTTAACATTATTACTATTTTATATTAATTTTTATTATTTTTTGTACGTTTCTTATAAAAATAAAATATAAGTACTAAAAAAATATGTGTAATGAATTTTTTCAGCTGATTGAGGATTATTTTTCGAAAGTCTGTGGCAACGCTGCTGGTGGTTAAAGCTGCATAGCAGGTTTTACAGGCTTATTAGGCTTATCAGGCGATCAACTCTACATCAAACTTTTCGCGTTTGACGTTTCCTCGTTGTTTTGACACTTCTTAGTCAATATTTGTAAACATTTTCATAATAAACAAATTTCTTAGGAATGATGACAAATGAGATGCCGACTAAAATGCTAGTTAATAATAAGATAATAAGGTAATAAGATAATAAGATTCCATACTTTCGTTCACCTTTTGCATATTATTTTTCATATAATAAAAAAGTTTCCGAATACACCACTGCCATAATCATATTCACCACCCCTAATGTTCGAATGATTTAACTGTCACGCGGCGCCTAAAAAGACTTAAAGAAATTCGGAATTTTGCATCTTTCGGATTCGGATTTTGATTGTGCAACAGTTTCCATACAATTGCACTAAATCATCTCTTAAGCTTGAACGCCTCAAGCCGCTCAAGTATGCAGCTTTAGCTTAAGAGTGTGAATGTACGCATTGCACGGTTGTTAACACTGGGTCCACACGTGCAAGTAACTTGCTGCAAGTAGAGTATACGTATTCTCTCCGAAAAGTTTCGAAAATTTGCGAAAAGGCCTGCAAGTAGCAAATGTGTGAGTGTATTAGTGGAAAAGTTTGAATGTATTGAGTTTTTCGAACTTGCACTTGCACGTGTGGACACTGGGTAAATGAAATAATTTAGTGAATACACAAACCCATATTATAGTGATAAATTATGAATACCAAAACTATAGAGTTGTGCTACTTTTGCATTGGGTAATTAGATAAGAAGAGTATCTGAGAGATATATCAACAAGTGTCTGGTGAACATATTTATCATCTACTTACACATGCCGTTGCAATGAACACAATAAAAGAGATGACAATACGAATACAAATAATTCCAACTACTAAATAAGCAACACTATTAAAAACCTGTGTGCCGATGAGAAACAATACAAAATATTGCAACAACAAGAAGAAAATTGCATTTCGAATACGACAAGCACAAACCCACTCATACACCAAAAACAAACACACACACTCACACCCATTCTCGGTTACGCTCAATATAATTTGAGTGAATATTCGAAAGATATGCTGCCAAATTTCTATTGGATTCATTCAACGAGTTAAAACCGTAGAAAGCGGTTGTCGTCCCGTATTTATTATTTAGTTGCTGTCGGCTATCGTCATCAGCCACCATATTACAGTGCCTACATAGTGTAAATAACCAGATAACGTACATATGTACATAGTTGTAGGTTTTTTTTTATGCTGTCGTGTCGGGAAGTGATAGAAGATCGCATCAAAAAATATTTCAATTATATAAACACGGGTGAAAAAGCTTTCTATTGAAGCATTTGAACAATTTTTGTGTTAACAATTTTTGTTGTTGTTGCTATTTTGAGAGCAAAATTATTAGTCATTTTTTTGTTTTTTTGTTGTGTTTTGTTTGTTTGCCAATCCAATAAGAGCGTTCGTTGTGTACGCATATTGCGCTTGTTGGCGTTTCGTTAAAGCGTCAATTGTTCGATTGTTTGTGTCTTCATTTTGTGTTTGTGTATGTAAATATAAAAAGAAAAAATTAATATTTTAATTTTTTTTTTACTAAATTAAATATTAAAAATATGTACAATTGAGTCATAATAAATTATTTTGCAGAAAACTATGGCTCATCGAATGATAATGCAATAATAATTCATAATAAAAATAGAGAAACAAACTTAAATTATTCAATTAGTCAATTTGCATAAAACATATAGATAGACCAAATGGTGTATTTTTGTTTACTAGTTAATTATCATACCAACAAAAAGAAGCCATTATAAATATGGCTAATCGAATATGAACCATATATCCGCATATGTCGTGTGAAAATCAAATTAATTGAAAAAAAAAACATTTATTAATATTATTATGGTGTTTTTTTTCATATCTTGCTTCCTCTACAATTTGTTCTGCCTGTTCTTCTTCTGCTTCTTTTGTAGCCAGTTTGCATTGGTATAGGTCAATAACTTGCTTTTAAACCAGTAGGTAATGAAGAAAAATAATAATAATACAATAATGAAGAATTAATTATTGGAATAATATAAAAGAATATACATTATAATGGTAAAATAAAAAATAAAAAAATTAATTTAAAATTATTGAAAACGTAGTCAATGGTTCATGGTTCTACAAATAATATAAAGAGCAGCAATACAGCAATAAAGCATTTAATATTCATATACAAGAATAAATGCAACAAAAAGAGCAAAATTATTGATAATAATATCTATATTTTTCTTTCCTCCTTTTTGATTTTGTACATACATACATATGTTTTTATTATGTATTTTATTTATCTTGACTTTCTTCTACATAATTTTGATGCAGTACATATTTTTTGTTGTTGTGATCATCATCTATTGTTCACTGCTGTTGTTATATCGTTGGTATATATTATTGTTGTTGTTGTTCTTCATTTGGCAGTTATATTGTCTGCAGTGTTGCCAACCTTCTTCCCTTTTTAGTATTTTCTCTGAGTCTCATTGTTGTTGTTCTATTTTCGTTTCTTATTCGAATTCAATCTGGTTTTGGCAAAAGAAGCAGGTTTATTGTGCTCAATTTGTTGTTGTTGTTGTTGTTCTTGCTGTCTGCTTGCATTACAACAATGAGGGAATATTGTAGTTAGTGAAGCCAAAAACAGAAAATGAAGAAAACGCCAAGCAGCAGCAGCAGCAGCAGCAGCAGCATCGAAAATATCGTTACAAAAACAATGCATACATACACACCAGTATCGCAATGTTGCTGTGTGTGTGTGTGTAGTGTAAAAAACGTGTTCATTTTATGGTAGTGCATACATATATACATAGCTACCTACATATGTACATTAGTAAATACGTTATACCATACATAATTATCATTTTTTTCGTATTTAAATTTCTTTAACACAATACAAAAAAAAAAATAACAATAATATTTTGTAAATGTTGTGAAATAAAGAAGAAGAAGAAAAAATGCAATCACTCCGATTTAACCGCAACTTTTAACTGAGTCATTCTTTGCAGATGCCAACGAAAATCCAGCATTCATGTAAATAATAACAAAACTACTGGATTAAGCCAGCTGTAGTTATTGTAAGATATTACATTAAACGTCCATTGTGTGTGTGTGTACACGTATGTGTTTACTTACTACCGGAAATTCCTTTTAATAATTAAAAAAAAAAAAATTAATAATAATAATAAATAAATAAATATAATAAAATTTATTTGAAAAAAATTACAACACAGAACGCAACATTGCAGGAAAATAACAAAGAAGTTGCAAGTATTTGCCCCAAATTTTAATGGAATAATTATGTCATGGGATCTTGTACGCGACGACACTTTCTGCTGTCAACATGCTTTCTACAAATGGTAAGCACATTAATTATATTTTCTTTTTTTAATTGATTATGCTGTTTGTTCATATTTGTACTTTTTTATATTGTTTTGTTTTATTGTGGTCAGTAATTTCAACTATATAACAGGGCTATAATGATTTAATAATAATTAACTTGTAAATTTCATTGTGAAAGATGGTAATTGTTCAAATGTATATATTGTTGTATGTAAAAAGGTAAAAATAAAAATAAAAAAAACAAACTCAAACTAAATGACCTTCAAATCATTATTTTTTCCATTTGCCATTAAATGTTGATTGGATTTACGTAACACTCAACTCCCCACAGAGTTAAGTTTTTCGAATGTCAAACAAAAATAGAAAGAAGGTGTGTTTGAACAATTTTTCTAATTATTATTCATTGATACGACATATTTTGTTAGGAAATTTTTAGAAATTCTTAAGGCTACTTAGCATTAAATATTTATACCATATGCTAGTAATATCCATTGAACCTAGTATCACTAAATAAATTTGAAGGTTGCTAATAGTTTTTGGGTGGTTCTCTTACGTAGAGGGCATGAATCAAAGTTTTGTGTGGGGAAACGGCAAATAAAAATCTTAAATATCACTTCAATTTTCCTTACATCATTCAGAATTTGAAATTTCACATATATTTTCTGATATAACAACCCTGTTCTCAATAATAGTTTTTGAAAAATATTGAAATATTTTTAAATTTACGAGGGCAGTCCCAGAACTACGGTTAAAAACAAAAATCTAGCTAGTTGCTGCAAATAAAAATCTTAAAAATCACTTAAATTTTCCTTACTTGAAATTTCACATATATTTTCTGACATAACAACCCTGTTCTAAATAATTTTTGAAAAATATTGAAATATATTTAAACTTACGAGGGCGGTCTCAGAACTACTCGACCTAACTTGGAAAACACAACAAATTTTGAGAAAATTTTTCTTTATTTCTCATCATAATCTCCTATTAGCTCTCTATATACTTTTCCCAGCGATATTCTATAGCTTCGATACCCTGTTTATAGTATGAACTGTTTAGCTCATTAAAATAGCCATCTACCGCAGATTCCACTCCACTTCATTGTTTGCAAGTCATTCTACCACCAAGTCATTTTTTCTCAAATTTGGAAATAGAAAATAATCCGAAGGAGCTAAATCTAGCGAATAAGGTGCGTGCTTAAGCAATTCGAGCTTTAACTCATCGATTTTGTTCATCGCGGATGTGTGAACTGGTGCATTGTTTTGATGAAACAACACTTTATTTTTTGCCAAATGCGCATTTTTTCTTTAATTTAGCATAATACTCGCCGTTGATTGTTTTTCCTTTTTGAAGATAATCAATAAAAATTATCCCACTTGCATCCCAAAAAACAGACGCCATAACCTTACTTGCAGATGGAACTGTCTCCGCCTTCTTTGGACACGATTCTCCCCTTTCAGTCCACTGTTTTGAATGCTCCTTTGTCTCCGGTGTGAAGTGGTGGACCCAGGTCTCATCCATGGTTATGAATCGACGCAAAAACTCGGCTTTATTATTGTGAAACATCGCCAAATACACAGCTTTTCATATCCCAATTTGCGTCCAATATACGATGTAAAGTAAAGCACTTTTAGGACTGCCTGTAATTTCACATAGCTCACACACCTTCAGCCGACGATCATCTAATACCATTTTGTGGATTTTCTTAACCGTGTCTGGCGTGGCCACCTCAATTGGTCGACCAACTACGGTGTTCGTCTTGGCAGCTCGTACGACCTCGTTTAAATTCTGCCACCCAAGATTTTATGGTTGTAAACGAAGGATGAGATTCCCCCAATTCGGCTTTAATATACGTTGGACTGATACATCTCAAGTGAAAGTATTAAATTGCATAACGGTGACCAATTCTTCATTGAGGTCGTTAACTTTCGATGGCTCCAAAAAAAAAATACTAAACATCGTGGCGCTTTGAAACTGAAAACATATGTTTTATAAGGTTGCCACTTTTCATCAAAGTAATTTTTTGAAAATTACTACCGCCATCTATATGTCAGGTCGGGTAGTTCTGGGACTGACCTCGTTTAACTTTTATTTGTTCGAAGAAGTTGATTTTTAGGCTGATGCAAAAAAACAAATCCAACTCTATTGGTTTAGAGTGAATGAAAATTGCTATTTCTTTACACAAACAAATGTGGTATAATGACTTTTAATGACTTAATGCTCATTTACCATTTTCAAATCTCTTACACGCCCTCATAAATATTTAACTAAATAAATAGAACGACAATTCAAGGTAAAAAATAAAAAACAAAAGTTTGAACGACTAAATAAATATGAAAATAAATATAAAAATAATTAATTAAAATACTTTGAGCAGTTTTTGTTTTTTTTTCCACTTCAACACAGGAGTATAATTAATAATTAATGCTAGTATCGCATGATTTTTTATTTGATATTTTTTTTTATACTCTCTCACATATATTTATCACATTTAAAATGCAGTAGCATTTTATGAGCTTGTAATTGTAGTTATTATAATTCATTATTTTTTGTTTGAAAACACAAAAAAACACACACACAGACATTTATGTGCATATTTCTGTTTTAATCAATTCCATTCCATTACCGCATTTGTTGTATTGATGCAGTAGTGCATGCGTAAATGCAATTCTATTATGCATACAAATGGGATCATTATAAAAGTATCCAATTATTCATACTTTACTTATATGAATGGATTTTTATTTTCATGAGTTTATTACTAATGAATTGTAATTTACTATTAGCAATGTATTATTGTGTGAGTGAGCATACAGTATCAATTTATGCATTTGTAATTCTATTCTTTTAACTATGACGTCACTAAATTATTATTTAGTTAAATTTATTAATTCTTAGAATACAAATATGAGTATTGATCATATATGGCGGCTCCTGTTTGTGGCTCTTATTTGTTGTTTTAGTAAATGACGTTTACTATTAAGCATTAAGTCAATTTTAAACCATTGGAAATTAATATCTATATAGTATATGCATATACAACGAGTATAAATTAAGGAAACTTGTAGGGAATTACCCAAAATTGTTGACATATATATTTTTTTTCAAAGAAATTCAATATAAAGCTTGATTTGTACTATGCGAATTTGTAGCGAATTCATCAAAACTGAATATAGCTATGGAGGAGAAAGTATTAACTTATTTATATTTGTTATGAATTTCTGCAAAATTGACTGCTTTAGCACATACTTAAATTTTGCATTAGGTAGTTTGTTATTGTAGAACAAGTTTCGATCAAACACAAAAAAATTGAATTGAAAATATTGACATATAAAAACAATGAAAAAACTTATGCTTACTATATACTGTTGCATGTACATATGTTGTAATATCAATTAGAATATTTGTTGTCAGTAGTAAAACTTATATGAATGATTTGCTTAAGTATTGTATTGTTGCTGTTGGCAGCCGCATCAAAATGCACTTGGCCCCCATTTACTTGAGTTGTTGTTGTTATAGCATTTTGCTTCCTTTGTCATCTATATGTACAGGGTGATTTTTTAAGAGCTTTCGGATTTGATTTACAAAAAACACATGAAATTTAGAGAAATGTATGAAATCTTTATTTTGAGTCGATAGAACGATCTATATAATTTAATGTTTAAAGATGATTTCATGTAAATGTTGACTGAGGCTGTGCCTCAAATGGTTCATACGCTGGGTCCAATTTTGGCATACTCCCTCCAACATATCGGGCAGTATCTCACTAATAAATTCTTCAATATTGGCTTCCAGTACGTCCATCGTTCCGGGCATGTCGCCACAGATATGAACCTTAACATAGTACCACAGAAAAATAGTCGAAAGGCGTTAAGTCGCACGATGTAGGCGGCTAATTAACCGGCCCCAAACGTGAAAGAAACGGTTCACCAAACTCCACTCTCAATTGGTCCATTGTTTCGCGTGCTGTGTGACATTTGGGACCGTCTTGTTCAAAACAACATGTCCGCCAAGTTAGACTCTTCCATTTTGGGCCAAAATCAAGTTTGTAATCAGCGCACGGTAACGCTTGCCATTCACAGTAACGTTCCTGCCTTCGTCGTCGCCTTGAAAAAATACGGTCCAATGATACCACCGGCTCATAATCCACACCAAACAGTGCATTTTTCATGCATGCATTGGCAGTTCTTTCAATGCTTCCGGCTGCTCTTCACACCAGATACGGCATTTTTGAATGTTCACGTATCCATTCAACCAGAAATGAGCTTCGCTTCGCTGAATGGAAGAAGTGCACGATGCATTTTCTTAACTGACACATGAATTTTGATAATAAATTTTCAATAATCTGCAAGCGTTGTTCGTTTCTAAGTCGATTCATGATTAAATTATAGATCAAACGGAACATGTTTGACGTGTAACATGTTACATGAAAACAGCTGAGCTGTCAAAAATAGTGTTGCCAAAAAGAAAGTTGCTAAAAAATCACCCTGTATCAGCAAACTGGCTGTACAATTGGAAAGACAACATTAAAGTAAATGCCGAAAAACAATATTAGGTATAGGGTTCTTAAATATTCGTTAATTTCAGAAAATCGATTATTCGATACATATATTTTATGACAAATCAGTTGATAATCAGTTTTAAAAGACAATTAGTAAAATTTAATCGATTTATCGATTCGAAATAATTCTTTAAAATTGATCAAATATAATTCTACATTTTGTACAATTAATATGAACAATAAACAGCTCTTGATGATTGATTGAAAAAAATCTAAATTTAAATTTTTTTTCCAAAATAATTGCATAATTGACAAATTTTACTAATCGATTTCATATACGAATGACAAAAAAAAAACCGGTTAATCCAAATGACAATCATCATAAGTAGGCTCATCTATATACACCTCCACCATCATCATCATCATATTCGGCTGCAGGCAAAAGTCATCAACAACAGAAATATTTATATATAAAAAAAAAAAAAATGGAAAAAAGGAAACAAAAATATGAAAATAAGAAATATATAAGTACATGCATATGTAGCTCGTGCTACATATGCTGTCACAGCATGTTACTGCTGAGTAAAATGTATTGTAGTACTGATATCCACTGAGTCTCTTAGGGCGGTGTGTCTGTGTGTGTTTAGAAAATGCAATTTTATTAAAATTATTACTTATTTTTTTAGTTTGTTCTTTTTATTGTTGTTGTTTATACATGTGTTTCATATTTTCAAAAAAAAATTTTTTTACTCGCTCCTTTCATTTTTTGGCTTTCACTACTTTTGTATTTGCCGCCATTACACACTACTACCAATGCAAAAATAAAGTGAGAGAAAAAAGAAATGAAAAGAAAAAACAACAACAACAAAAATGCATTTTATAACTTTTTCTTATTCATACAAGCAAAAAAAAATGTTTTTTTTTTCATCAAAATTCTATTGAGTTTTAGCAAATTTCAATTTTTGTAGGAATGTGAATAAAAAAAATTTTTATTTTCTTCGTTATTTTTTTTTTTCTTTTTCTATACTTTTTATGATATAATGATTATGATTTTATGATTTTCTATTTGAATACACTTTGAAATTGATTTTCACAATTTTCTTTTCATTTTCATCTACTACATTGCATTGTACAATACATATTTTTTGAGAATTTAGATTTTACTCTGCTATGAGAGCAAAAAAACAAATAAAATAATGAACGAACCAGTTTATTGTGAAATTATTACTTGCCCCAGATACAAATTCTTGGCCATTTTTCATACATTTGAAATTATGAGTATGTTTGATTGAAAGAGATAGAGAAATATGTATAGAGAGAGAGAGAGAGAAAAAAATGAAGTGGATACAAATTATGCTCTCTGTTTTTTTGCATAAGACTGCATTGAATAAATTCAACATAAATCTAATTTAATAACTGAGATAGATGTACTTTTGGCTATGTAACTTTTGCAAATGTCAAGCTATGACGCTAAGATTTAGAGCGAATATCAACAACAGATGTACCAACTTAACAAAAAAAAAAAAAAAACAGAACTTAAATTGGAATGATGGGAGCGCCACACGGTGGTTATTCCGGGAACTTTTTGATCATTTATTTTGATCGTTTATTTTGTGCTTCGCATAATCATTATCTGAAAAAAAGATTCATTAAAATTGCAAAAAAATAACATATTAATTTATTTGGCTGCCTCCAAATAGCTCCAAGAACATATTTCTAGTTGAAAAATCAACGAAATCCCAATAACTCTACAATAATTTAAAAGTAACAACGTTTGCAACATTATTCTAAAAGAAAAGAAGATAAAAAATAGCGATTGCATCAATCACCCGTCTGATAGCACCCTATTCATTCAAAACCTGGTATAGTTCGTATACTATGAATATTTGCAATTTTTTAATTTACATTCATCTTAAATTCACATGAATTTAAAATGATTTTCATAGAATTTAAAAGCTTTACATTTTGCTTATTTTTTATTACTTGGTTATGACGCATTCCCATCTTGAAGTGCTCAATCCTAACTGCGTGAAAAGTTGGTAGTATGATAATTAACATTTGTTTTGAATTTTTATCAACAGACTTATCAATTCATTTGATTAGAACGACACAATAATAACAAAATCATTTAATCATTTATTTATTTATATTTTTATTGAAATTATAACTGAAATATTATTAGTATTGAAATGTGCATAAAGCTTGTATCAAATAATTTTGTTGACCAATTCCCATTGGATTAAAAAAAAAAAAAGATGAAAATATTTATATAAAAAATACAAATTGTCATAATCTATCTATTATCTATAATGCCCATATGGTTAAAATGATGTCGAATTTATTCAAAAGAACAATTTCATTTTTCCCGGCATTCTCAATTTGCCGTTTCTAGGTAGGTAGGTAGGTAGGTAGGTAGGTAGAATGGCTGCGACCCTGGTGCGCTCTAGTAGCAAACAAAATATGACGTTTTGAGCCATAAATCCTCGCTAAGACCTACTGCGTGTTGAAAGATATGTTACAACCAGCCGAAGTAACTGTCTTAAGTTATCAAAGAAAGGGCTACCTAAGGATGTTAATCGGTTTCTGGCTAATACCGGGTATTTACACAAGAAATGCTCCACCGTCTCCTTAGCGGCTTCGGTCGTTACAGCTTCTGCAATGGTCGTTGTGCGGAATACCCATTTTCTCTGCATGTGTACCAATGGCCCAGTGGGCTGTGCATACTGCTATTAGTTTATGTATGACGGCCGTAGATCTACTCAGAAGGGTCCTTGTCCTCTTCTTTCTTGTAGTCTGGCCAGGTGGCTTTTGAAATTGAGTAGGTTGTGGTGTTTGGCCATTTCCGCTACGCTTTTTGTAGGTAGTCTTTTTGAATAATCCCCTTAGCTTTGGATAGGGGAATGTCAACATCGGCACTGGTTGTTCGTTCAGATGTCTGTAGATAAACCTCTACGGGCTAGCTTATCAGCATTTTCGTTAGCTGCGATTCTCTTGTGTCCTGGAACCCAGATAACTAATATTTCGAGGTTGGCAGTTAGTGAGGTTATCATTAGTTTACATTCCCCGATCAGCTTTGAGCTAACAGTTGGTGCGGCTGAATGTCGGAGAGAATTGTTACCTTTCCAATTATATTCCTCTGCTGGAGCAATTTGCAAGCTTGCAGATTTCTCGCGTATACTTCCACCTGGAACACACTGCAGTAAGATGGGAGTTTTACAGACGTTGATATTTCTAAGGACTCCGAGTCGATTTCTGCTCCAAAACTCCAGAGCTCATTTTGGAACCATCAGTGAAAATTTGTGGATTCCTACCGGCCAGGATTCCATCATTCTTCCACTCATTCCTACTTGGAAATACATGACGAACTTTTGGGAGGGTAAAGTTCGTTATGTTGGCAACTATATCTATAGGTACTTGTTTAAGGATACTACTGTGTCCTTATGGAGTACACTTCCAACATCCAGATTCCCTGAGTCTGAGTGCCCGTTGCGTTGCAGTACATAGTATGTGCAACTCAATTGGGAGGAGGTTCAAACAGAATCCAAGGCCGCAGCGGGGAAGGTGGGACAGACCCCAGTGGCACCACCAATGCACGTAATGCTCATAAAATTCACGATATTTCGAATATTTTGATAAGAACGAAATTTTACTAATAAATTTTATGAATATAAAGCTGCAAATATAAACGAAGCTCATACCATTTTATATAAGAGCGTCGTATATGTTATAAATTATTATATAAGGTGTAGTAAAAAGAAAGCCATTACTTTTGCATTAAATTGAAGGTTTTATTTAGCATAGTTAGAACGATCCGATTTAGGTCAAGCATGCACCATTTTGTTCGACAACTTGTTGCCATTTTGAAGGTAATTTCAGAATGCCACTCTCATAGAAACCCTCGTCCCTAATGGCAAAAAACTGGGACAGTCGATTTTCACAAGCTTCTCTTGAGGCGAATTTTTCACCAGCAAAACCATTCACCATAGACAGGAACAGGTAGTCATTACTTGGTGCCAGGTCCGGACTATAAGGTGGATGTATAAGAAACTCCCAACCAAGCTCCCGGAGCTTCTGGCGAGTCACTATCGATGTGTGTGGCCTGGCGTTGTCCTGATGGAACACAATTCCTCTCCCAATGGCCAAAGCTGGCCACTTCTGGGCGATTGCTTCCTTCAGACGGTCCAATTGTTGACAGTACAGGTCCGAATTAAGAGTTTGGCCGTAGGAGAGCAGCTCATAGTAGATGATTCCCTGCCAATCCCACCAAACACATAGCAAAACCTTCCTGATAGTCAATCCTGGCTTGGCCACCGTATGCGCCGGCTCACAGCTATTCTACCACGACCGTTTTCGCTTGATGTTGTCGTAAGTGACCCACTTTTCATCACCACTAACCAACAGCTTCAGAAATGGATCGATTTTGTTGTAATTCAGCAGCGATTCGCAGAGGGAAATTCGGTCCATGAGGTTTTTTTGCGTTAACTTGTGTGGCACCCATACATCGAGCTTTTTTTTGTATCCAGCCTTATTTAAATGGTTCCAAACGGTTTTCTGTGCAATGTTTAGCTCCTGGGCAATTAAAACAGTGTCTATATTACGGTCAGACTCGACGATTTTCATTATTTCATTACATTTTCAAACGTTTGGCTTGCGTTTTCGCCCTTATCGAAGAAAAACTGTAAAATATGGCGTATTTTCTCTTTACTGGTGTCCATCTTTGATGCGTGCTCAAGCAATACTGAGTCAAGCAATCACAAAACTGCCTGTAAAATTTATTTAGTACGAAATCCTATCTTTCTAACGCCATCTAGCGTAATCCCATCACACTTATTCAACGCGTGATACAGATTACTAAAGACATCTATTGGAAAAATAATGGATTACTACACCTTATAATATAAATTTCAAAGCAAATTTTTTATATAAATATTTGCACATATGTAGTATTTATATTATATATGTTTCTAATTGCAAACATTTGAATTTCGTAATATTTTCAAGAAAAATATTATAAGCATATTGCAGTGTGGCATTGCACAAGATGCCAATGCATGTAAATGACAGTTCGCATCACATTCACATACATTCGTGCATGTCTGTTGTGACAGAAATCGCTCGCCAATATACAGTGGCTCACAGCTTATTTCGTACAGTGTATATATTTTTATGTACATGGCTGTAACATCGAAACTAAAAAACTTATCAATAAGTTTTGAATGTAGATGTCTATGTATGTGTTTAGTAAACCTAATAAGAAAACGGGGAACCCCAAAAATTGTTCTTTTTGTCATGCAAGAGAGAAAAACTATTGATCAGCTGATTTTCAGCTCACATCTTATTTCGTACACAAACTTCAATGTAAGTAAGTTTCATTCTGCCGCGCAGTTACAAAGTTTTTTTGAATTGTATGAGTTTTTGGACCTTTTTAACTATTATAACAATTTTTATTATTATTATTTTAAATAGTTAAAGTGCTGTAAATTAAACATTTAGCGTTATGGGTCGTCGTACAACGATGGAACAGCGTAAACTGGTAATTAACCATTTTAGGAAAGGTCAGAGTGTGCGAAAAATTGCTGAAATGACAAATTTAAGTGCCTCAACTGTCCAATACATCATTCAACGCTTCGTTCGCGAAAATCGGTTGGAGAACAAGGGCAGAGAAGCACCTAATAAGATTTTCAACGCTTCAGACGAGCGTTATATTGTACGAAAAATTAAGAAAAATCCAAAGTTATCCGCTCCGAAGTTGGCTGCAGAGGTTCAGCGTGAAATAGGAAAATCATCCAGTGCTGAAACTGTCCGACGTGTGCTGCGCAATCATGACTTGAACGGTAGAGTAGCCCGAAAGAAACCATTCATTTCAAAAATGAATATACAACGCCGACTTGACTTCGCCAAAGAGCATATTATTAAGACTCCTGCGTTCTGGAATACCGTTATTTTCGCGGATGAGTCTAAGTTTAATATTTTTGGCTCGGACGGAATGTCATATGTTTGGCGTAAAGCGAATACCGAGCTAAACAAGGAGAACCTTAAGCCCACAGTGAAGCATGGTGGCGGTAGCGTGATGGTTTGGGCCTGTATGTCAGCAGCCGGAGTAGGTGAATTGGTTTTTATTGAGGAAACAATGGACAAAATGAAGTACCTCGAGATTCTGAAAAACAATTTACTTCAAAGTGCAGACAAACTGGGTTTGCGGGAAGAATTTCGGTACTACCAAGATAATGACCCAAAACATAAATCTGGGATTGTGCAATCTTGGCTTATTTGGAACTGCCCACACTTGATGTCTCCACCACCACAGTCACCTGACATGAATGTGATTGAAAATCTTTGGTCTATTTTGGACAATAAAATAAGAACACACAAGATTTCTAATAAGCAAGACCTAAAGAAGGTACTGATGGAAGAATGGAAAAAAATCACACCAGACATCACTCAAAAATTGGTGGATTCAATGCCAAATAGACTCCAGGCTGTCATTAACGCTAAGGGATGTCAACTAAATATTAAAATCAACTTACTTTGTTTTTAGTTTGAACTTAAAGAGACTGTACGAAATAAGCTGTGACATGAATTTTCCTATTTTTTTCTTATTTTATTTTTTTATAGTGTCAAACACTAAAATTTTGAAAAAGTAAATTTTGGAAAATAAAAAACAAACCTTCCTTTCTAAAATGGCATTTATATTTTGTTCAAATTTTTGCTATATTAGAAATTACGACTGCAGCAATTTTTAAACTGTCACTGTACGAAATAAGCTGGGAGCCACTGTATGTACATATGAGTACATAAGTAGGTATACATGAGCTCATATTGCTATGCCTTTGGCATTAACTTCAAGGTTTCCTCTCTTTTATTGTACCATGTGCCTTTTTCTGGGGTTAGGAAATCATATCAGAAGAGTACACAAAAAATAAAAAAATACCATTGAAAAAAAAAGTGTGGCGGAAGTGTATGGCATTTATGTATGAAATTTATTATATCTACTTATATATATTTTTTCCTCTCAATATTGACATATTTCTGGTTGATTTTCTTCAGATTTCGGTTAATATGTCGACAATATGGCGATCGATGATAGTGATTTTGATGATGATGATGATGATGGTAATGATGATGATGTTCATCCTTGGAGTGACATATTAATTCCATATAATTTCATAAAAAAATGCAACTTGAGTTTCTTTGTTGATTTCTTCTTCTTCTTCTTTTCTTGCACTGGATATTAGTAAATGAATGAATAAGAATAACAACAAGAATATAATAAAATTCATGGAATTATGCCAAAGTCTTTTTATTTTCTTAATATTGAAATCAGATTGCTTCTTTTCACCTTTTTACTCTTATTTTTTCTTTATGTGTAAATGAATCAGCCGATATTTTTTTTAAATGCTTGACGGTACTTACATATGAAGTAACTGTATATTAGTAGATATCTGATGTAACATATTTGAATGAATGAGTGCTTTGCTTTCAGCCAAAAAAATATTGCAAAATAATTTACGCTTAACGCATTATAAACACAAAATAACAAAAAAGCAAAAAAAGAAAAATAGAAATAAAAATAAAAACTCAAAAAATTAATTACATAGCACTGCATACAATAATAAATGTACAATTATGTGCTACGTATTTTACAAAGTTATGCTCATAATTCAGCTGTCACTGACACTTGAATTTTGTGGTAGATAGAAAAATTTTGACTCTACTCATTCACATATATGGATGCATACATGTTATATTCGAGTGGGTCGGTGAAATGAGTACATGAAGTATCCACCTCTTAATTGAAAGCTTATCTTCAGAGCATCTCGGCACCATTCCAATTGGTTTTTCAACCATCATAAAACAGTCGTAATGGAATTTTTAAACATAACTTAGATGGTTGATCTGCCAAATTGCAGATATTATATCTCGTTGAAAGGGTCTCGAAAAACCCTGCATTATCCCATGAAGCTTCATTGACCCAGTAAAACTTTGCATTACCGGTTTAACATCCATTGTTTGATACATAAAACTGAAGCACTTGAAAATTCTTGAAATTATTACCTTTGAAATGTTTTACTAAATTCGTAAAACACAATTCAGCAACAGCTTAAAATTATCTGTTACCAACAAAACATGAAATTTGTTTGTTTTTAAGGCGACTACCGCAAGATTTCGGATTTTCTGCAAATTTTTTGAAGATTAAAAAAATTGGAAATTTTTAATCCTTCTTCTTCTTATGTGGCCATAATAACCGATAATCTATTTAGGCCGAACATATAATGGGGTGCCAGTCTTCTCTGTTCTTCACTTGCTGGCGCCAATTGGATATTCCAAGCTCCGCCAAGTTACCCAACACTTGGCCCTTCCAACGGAGGTTTGGTCTTCCGCTTCTTCTGCGTTCTCCAGCGGGTGCCGAATTAAATACCCTCTTCGCTGGAGCATCTTCTTCCATTCGCTCGACATGATCCAGCCAGCGCAGCCGCTGAATAATGATCCGCTTGACTATGTCAATATGTCAGCGTACAGCTCAGGCAGCTCTTCGTTGTACCTCACTCGGTACTCGCCATCAACGCAAATAGGTCCGAAGATCCTGCGCAGAACATTTCTCTCGAAAACTCAAAGTATCCTCTCATTCGTGGTGGAAATTGTCCAGGCTTATGCGCCATATATTAGGACAAGAATAATGAGAGACTTGTAGAGTGTGATTTTCGATCGACGAGAGAGGGCTCGACTACTCAATTGCTTACTCAGCCCAAAGTAATACCTCTTAGCAATAGTTATTCTACGCATGATATCCAGGCTGACGTCATTACAGTTGTTGATGCTGGTTCCAAGATAGACGAAGTTGTTGGTTGAAGAAGTCACACAGAATAACGAGGAGAGAGGTCCTTCGCAATTTTCACTGCGCAACGTGAGTTAAGCAGTGTCATTCTGCAAAGTTGAATGAGTTTTGCAGGTATACAAAATTCAGCCATAGTTGTGTAGAGATAATCCCTTATCGGACTGTCGAAAGCGGCGAATAGGTGTCGATCTGTTTATTTTGGGTCTTCTCCAGGATTAGGCGTAGTGTGAAAATTTGATTGATGGTGGATTTCTTCTAAACAACTCGGCAGGCAGGCTATCTGCACCTGCTGCTTTGTTATTCTTCAGTCTCATTATGGCTGTTTTAACCTCATCATTGTCGGGTGGTGAAACGTCAACACCATCATCCGTAATTGAGGTGTTCGGGCAATCTCCTCCACTGGCGGAATTGTTCGTAGCATTGCTATTCAGTAACTTGGAGAAGTGTTCCCTCCATAGACTCAGTACGCTGTGGACATCCTTAAACAGAATATTATGTTAACGTTTATTGTACCGTTAATTTTTGAATAAAATGCCAACAGTAACAAATACTGTTTTATTATTATCGAAAAGAATAATGATTGCATTGTTCTTCATTAGTACTTGTAAATTTATCTGACTATCTCTAGTTATTCGGTAGGTTGTTGACTTTATTCTAGTATTCGAATAAATCGAATACAAGTATTATTGTAATTAAAAACCAAGTGCGAACTGGTCTGTAGTACATACATATATATTATATTGTATATTAATGTTCTTAGCCAACGCAATCACTCGCTCATTAATTGTATGTGACATGCATTGAGTCATTTTATTTTTTTGGCACACTTACATGTATGCTAATACATATAAATAATTACATAGATTCAAAAATATACATTTATTCTTGATTAAGATACATCTATATTCGCTTTAGTCATAACAAAGACCACTTACCTCTGCTCTGGTGGCTAATATACATACGATACATAGCCAAGTAAACAAGATGACGTCGTATGTATGTGCTACTTATCTGATCTGTGCATTTGTCAAATGAATAATAATAACAAAATTAAATAAAAATAAGAAAAAAATAATATTTTAAGATATTAAAGAATAAAAATGTTTATTTTATCATACTATATTAATACTTTTCATTCAATATTTTTCACATTGATAAAATATGTCACTGTATAACATATACATATTACATATATATGCGATAATAATTATAGAAATGATAAAAATTACGAAATTTATATTTGAAATTTTTTATTTTTTCTTGTCATATTTTCCTCTCATAACATGTATGCGTACAAATATTGTCAGCACATATGTTGACACATTTATCATATAAGTAATATGGCTATTTTGTCTATACATTCATATGTAGTATATAGCAAAATACTGCCCACTGTGGACAGTGTCTGTCGGTTTATTGTTAAAACAATGAAGAAAACTCATAAAATGAGAAAAATTCAAATAAATAATTTATATAAATATATATGTTTATTGTTGTTGTGTTTTTTTTTTTATTTTGTATTTTTTATTATTCTATAGATACATAAAAATTTTCTTATAAATATTTAAAATTTTGCATTATATTATATTTACATTTTTCATCAAATTCGCTGGCAATGAATTTAATTGAAAAGTTAATGTGATTTAGATTACTTTAGTAGGCGACAAAAACAAAAAAGTTATAAGTGTAAAATTATATCATGCATCAAAAATATACCAAATATAGAAATATTTTCTAACTTTGATTACATACCTCAAGAATTACGCTATCGTAGGAGCTTCTCCACAAACATCCCAGACAGACAGACTGGAATGGAAAACGAATAACAACTTAATACCCTCAAAACATAATTACGTTTGGTTTACAGATGGATCGAAGACAGTCTAAGACGGTACAGGTGCCGGGATATACGGTCCTAATACCCGCATATCTGTAGCAATGGGCTCGTGGCCAACTGTCTTCCAAACAGAAATACATGCTACAGAACTTTGTGCACGTCATCTACATGTCAAAGAGCTCAAAGGATCGCGCATTCTTATTCGCACAGACAGCCAAGCTGCCATCAAATCTCTCTCCTCATGAGAGTTCTCCTCAAAACTAGTCACCAAATGCTTCCTTATCCTACAAAAACTCCCTATGCGAAATAAGGTCACATTATGTTGGGTGCCGGGGCACAACGGAATTCAGGGCGACTAGCGAGAGCTGGCTCGTCTTCTCTATTGACGTGCCCGGAACTTTTCTGCGGTATAAGCTGGGCATCGGCCAAAGCTATGATAGAAAAATATTACCACGACAAATACCTACTACAATGGAGAAATTCGACTGGTCTCCGTCAAGCGAAAACTCTCATCAGCTTCGATACAGCTTTTGACAGAATTAGTCTTAGCAGAACAAACCTACGCCTAATAACCGGCTAACTCTCAGGACATAACTGGTTAAAATACTACCTCCACAAAATGGGACTATCCTCTGACACGGAGTGTAGACTCTGCCTGGAGGAGGATAAAACATCGATCCACATACTTTGCGAATGTCCGGTCTTGGCCAGACTTCGCCTCAAACACTTTCAGCTGAGTTTCCCAATACCAGCTGCAATCATTAAAAGTTCAACAAGATCAATTCTATCCTTCAATAAAAAGATAGAGGAGACTCAAGTGTCGTAGACGGGCTTGGGTAGAAAAGCTTTCATTTGGTTGCACTGCCCGTAACACTTGTGGTTTGCCCTCAGAGGTATCAGCTATAGGGCTGATATCCTCTAACAGACCTTGGTCTGGTTTCGCATGGTCCACTAGATGAACATGGATTATGTCCTTGTTCCAACGTCACGCTCTCTTTTAATTAATTGATCATACTCTCAAAATTAGAAAATTAGGGTTCGACGGAAAAATTAATGGCGGTCGGCTTAGCTCTTCATCCCTCCGGAGGCGATTTCTGTGCAGCTATAGGCTTATTTGTCGATTTTCAGGTATTTTTACATTCATTATCTCTGGGTGTCCTCTTAAAATATGGAAATAGGTATAACTACATTTAAAGAAAATATTGCCTAAAAAAATTCATGAAGGTGGATCATATGTTATACTTTTCTATGCGAGTGGTGGCAGCGAATTTTGTAAAAATGTCAATTTTGTAAGGATTGAAGATAGGGAATAGATAGAGTCGGTATAAAAGTTGGTTAGAAAATATTAATGGGGGTCGCCCGTACATTTTACAGCTCTAGTGGCGACTTCTAGAAAGCTGTGATGTTATTTGTGAATCTTTCTCCCTTTTTTACCCATTTCTACATATTATTCAACCGTACTCCACCATTACAATTTTTGGTTTACACATATTTTTATAGAAAGTCATAAATTTGATGATAGCTCCTGTATAAAATCCCATTATTAATGACCTCCATTTGTTACTATACCATGTAGTTTTGCTGGTAAAATATGTCGCTCGTTCTTAATTACACTAGTTTGAAGTTGAATTTAAACTATGAGCATTGATAAGAAATATTATTAATCTCATTCATATCACTTGTTTTTGTAATGATCACAAGCATACTTACATACCACCTTGATCAGAAAGTTCCCGGAATAACCACCGGGCGTAGACAAAAGAGTACATCTATTTCTATGTGTGTTGGCGATTTTGGAATGATGGGAGCGCCACACAGTGGTTATTCCGGGAACTTTTTGATCAAGGTGGTACATACTCGTACAATATCTATTTCTATTTAAATTAATTACGTAGTGATTAGAAACAACTACAATATGTAAAGACAAAAATAAATAAATATAATTTATATATTATTTTTTTAAAATAGTTTTACTCAGATAAGAAAATTACATTTAAAGTATACATTTGAATTGAGTTCAGTGTTAACTAAGAAAATGTGATGCGCTGCTTACGTTTGTGAATGAAGAAATAATATAAATTATACATATAGTATTTGATATGATAAAGACATTTTAATTGAATTAAATTCAACAAAAACTTTAATGTAATATTTTAGAAATTATGATAATTTTTGTGAAATTTTTTTTTAGACTTGTTTTTTTATTCCTTAAAGTATTTTCTTTAGTTTAGATAATAAATTTCTTTATTTGCAAGAGTGGAGAATGATTCATTAAATTGATTATAATTATCAAAAGATATAGAACATGATTACGAAAATACATAGTCTGACACTTTGTATTGTTGACATTTGACAATATAGTCGTACTATAAATAGGCACATATATGCCATTACATGCCGTCGTTTTGTCAAAGCTAATCCATTTATCAGTCGTAGTAGCTATAGCACTAACTTATTTGAAAAACTAAAAACGAAATGATTATAAAATGAAATTAAATTGAACAGATAATCGCTAAAAATATCATACATACACTATCAGACTGTAGGCAGAGTCAAGCAAGATGTTGCTAATATACATATGATGCTATACATCGTGTTGCTTAAAAAAGAGATGTTGATGACACATGCATTCTGGCGGAAGTGTGCTTTTGGTGCGTGATTTGCATATAAATCACGTGTTGAATAAATAAAAAAAATAAAAAAATATAAGAAATAAATAAAAAAATAAGCATATGTTTGCATATACATATACACATATGTGCATATGTACATATAGTGTCACATATAAATGAGTGTGTCACAAATTCTCTGATACATATGCATATGCGCTCGTACATATCTCAAATGCATTTTGCATTTGCTTGTTGATGTTGAAATTTATGCATTTTAATAATACTGCTGTCAAAATTTAATTGATATTTTTAATTCTTATCGATGCATACTGATAGACATACTTAAGTTGGTTAGAGGCAAATAAATATAAATCTGTATATTTAGATGGGTGGTTGTCTACTTTGATGTTGAAGATATAATAACAGGTGATTAGAAGATTGATGCTTATATTAATATTGAACATTATTTGCTACTTAATGTGGATACATAACTACATTACATATATCGGCAAATTATTCGAAATTCTTTCGATAGTAAATATGTCACATTGAAAAAGCAATTTTTAGAGTTCATTTTAATTAAATAGTATATTTTGAAACCGCTACTACTTTCATGTTTGTAGCTGGTTAGTTCAGTTACTTTACTATTTCATAATATACAAATTCTATCATATAACAATTACGTGCATGTATGTTACCTACGTACAAGTATTTAGTAATTAAAACTATTTCTTAGTTGTTACTAACTATTACTTTACAAAAATACATATGCACGAGTATGAATGTACTATGTTGCTTTCTAAAAAGAGAAGCTTGAAGAAATTCTAAAGTGTTTTGCTTGTTTGGTTGTTTGCTAACTTGATGTTAAACAAGAACAACAACAACAAAAACAACAACAACAACAACAACAACAGCAATAATAAGAGGCCACTTGTTTAGATAGGTTCACAATCATACAATATAAATACAGATGTATAAGGTGTAGTAAAAAGAAATCAATTATTTTTCCAATAGAAAAATATTTCTCGCATTGTATAAGTGCGACCGAGTTACGCTAGATGGCTTTAGAAAGATACGATTTTGTACGAAATAAACTTTTTAGGCAGTTTTGTGATTGCTTGACTCAGTATTGTTTGAGCACGCGTCAAAGATGGACACCAGTAAAGAGAAAATACGCCATATTTTAGAGTTTTTCTTCGATAAAGGCGAAAACTCAAGCCAGATACTGTAAGAGTCAATTACATGCACTTTTGTTTCGTCTATTCCGTTCCGGCAATTTTGATGTCAAAGATGCAGAAGACGCGTTGGAAGGCCATTTGTCGAAAATATCGATAAAATAATGGATATCGTCGTTTCTGACTGTCATGTAAGCACTGTTACTATTGCCCAGGAGCTAAACATTGCACAAGAAACCATTTGAAATCATTTAAATAAGGCTGGATACAAAAAGAAGCTCGTGCCACACGAGTTAAGGCAATAAAACCTCATGGAACGAATTTCCATCTGTGAATCGCTGCTGAATCGTCCCCAAATCGATCCATTTCTGAAGCGGATGGTTACTGGTGATGATAAGTGGTTCACTTACGACAACCTCTAGCGAAAATGGTCGTGGTCGAATAGCGGTGAGTCGGCGCAAGCGGTGTCCAAGCCAGGATTGACGGTCAGGAAGGTTTTGCTATGTGTTTGGAGGGATTGGCATGAAATCGCTTACTATGAGCTGCTGCCCTACGGCCAAACTCATAATTTGGACATGTACTGTCAACAATTGGACCGTCTGAAAGAAGCAATTGCCCAGAAGCGGCCAGCTTTGGCCAATGGGAGAGGAATTGTGTTCCATCAGGACAACGCCAGGCCACACACATCGATAATGACTCGCCAGAAGTTCCTGAAGGTTGGTAAGGAGGGTCTTATGCATCCGCCTTATAGTCCGGACCTTGCACCAAGTTATTAATACCTGTTCCTGTCTATGGCGAATGATTATGCTGGTGAAAAATTCGCCTCAAGAGAAGCTTGTGAAAATCGACTGTCCCATTTTTTTTGCCAATAGGGGTCGGATCATTCTAACTATGCTAAATAAAACCATCAATTTAATGCAAAAATAATGGATTACTTTTTACTAGACCTTATACTATATGCTTGTATATACTTACTACTCATATACGAGTACATATAGATATAAGGTATGTAGGTAAATGTACTTGTACCTACCTGCCTACCTACCTGTAACAATATGACACGTTTGTGTGTTAAGTTATGTTTATGTACGTACATAGCATATACATATGCATGTAGTTATTATTGTTGTTGTGCAACATATTTTTTCTTTCTCATAATCTGCTACACTAGTCCATATATGCAGTATATGTATATAGTATGACAGTGTGTGTGAATATATTTTATTGTTGATTTTTGTTTATTTATAATCTATATGAAAATATAAAGAATTTCTTTTGCATTAAAATAAATTAATAATAAATAAAGATTAAGCATAAATATTGCAAGCATTTAATATATAACTCATTGGTACTTATTGCTAATTGCAAATGCCAGCATATGCCAGACGACAACATTCAATGCATTAATCTTATTAAATTATCCATTGTTCTATAGTTGATTACTATAATTGCAAGTGTATGTTTGGAGCAAGTGCTGAACAGGCATAGGCTCATGAAGGTATCACCAGCAGCACAAGTGAGCTTTAGCAACAATGCCATTGACAATATTATCGTAAGAATATTATTTAAAATAATAGTAGGAGTGGATTCCAAATGAAAACAAATAAAAAATTGTATTGTAGTCATTTGTAGAAAGTAAAATGTAAAAAGAAATAAAATTACTACATGCAATGAATAATAATAATTTACTTACATTTACATTTGAAGTCATTGAAGACATATTGAACGTGTAAGCTACATATATGGATATTATCGTTAAATTTATATGCT
Source organism: Megamerina dolium (assembly GCA_963854835.1). NCBI lineage: Eukaryota > Metazoa > Arthropoda > Insecta > Diptera > Megamerinidae > Megamerina > Megamerina dolium. The sequence continues at coordinate 109,071,462 of OY978525.1, forward strand.
TTCATTGTGAAGAATATATACATATATGTTCAATATAAAAATATATTACGTATATAGATAATTGACAAGACATACAAAAGACAACCTTGTGATGGTGACCATATGAGCAAATGGTATTGCATACAAAATTATAAGCAAAGAAGAGAACAAAAATACAAATTTTTTAATAAAAATCAAATAGCAAAAGATCCACATAGAATGAGAGAGAGAGAGAGAGAGAAAATAAGAATGAACACCAGAATTGAACATTGAACAACCACAGCAACAGTAAGAAGAACCACTGCAATCGAACAGGTCGGTTGGTCAAATGTCTGGCTGTGTTGGTTTAGTTGCATGTTTAGCTATTTGGTTGCCTGGCTCATATATCATTGTGTTATCCTGTTCAACAAGAATATTTATTTGGAAGTGTACAATAAAACGGCAATAGAGTGGTAAGAATATCTTCCTTCTTGTTTTATGGTACTGTGAAGTAGGTATGTCTTCAATAATTATTAGTACATTGCCTTCCTGTCGGCCTGTAAAGTATATGTAGCATGTCTACCTCATATTACAATTATGCACAATGTATTTGTGTCTGCACCTGTCTTTATACGCTTCACTACACATATTGAATACAATACATAAGTACATGCTTATATATATGTAAAACTCCAGCAGGAGCAGTGTAGGCACAGTATGTAGGCACATACATATGCTACTTGTTCATAAATACATTTTTTGGTTTTTATTTAATTTGATTTTTTACAAATTGTTATGGTTATTGCTTATATTTTGTCATTGTTATTGAATTTTTTCCAATTAAAAATTTACATAAAATATAAAATCAGCTATCTAGCGATAATACTATACCACAATTAGAGGATAATTATCTCGGGGGGTGAACCAAACCAGTCTCAAACGATAGCATTTGACTTCAGTAACAAAACGCCCTAATACCTTTCTGTTCCACTACGTCGATCAAAAGTAGAATCATAGAATTTGAAAAATTATATGAAAAATTACATTTAGTATAGTTTATGTTTTCCGAGACTCATATTAAAATTTTCTGAGGAATATTTTCTCGGAACATTTTAACCCTCTAACTACCACCGATATGGGTCATTTTAGATGTTTTTTTCGAAAAATCCATTAAAAATCAACAATTGGGAGACGTTCAAGGGTTAAGGTCTTCGACAAAAATATTCTCCAGAAAATAACGCTAAGCGTTTCTGAAGACAAATAACTTGTATGAGTTATAGGTAACAACGAAAAAACGAATTAAAATTTTAAGTTCATTATATTTTAGCATCTACTGCATCGTGTGCTAGCTCCGTGCCACAATTTGAGGGTAATTGCACTTGAATTGTAATAATAAAAGTCCTAATCTCTTTCTGCACCACTACGTCACAATTTTTTTTTTACCGTGGTTTCAAATTTGGCTTTTTCGATCAAAAGTAGAATCATAGAATTTGAAAAATCATATGTAAAAATACATTTAGGATAGTTCGGGTCTTCGAAGACCTATATTAGAAATTTCCAAGAACTATTTTCTTGGAACATTTTAACCCTCTAGCTACCACCGGTGTGGGTAATTTTTGACTTTATTTATATTCAAAATTACTCACACGTGTGGCAGCTAGAAGATTAAAATGTTCCAAGAAAAGTCATATGCTATCATTTGAGACTAATTTGGTTCACCCCAGAGAAAGTGTGCTTCACTGTATAGTTCGTCATACAATTTTAAATTACAAAAATTAATCGATTGTCCCTAGGTAGGTGGGTAACAGAGGTCACAAATATATGTAGGCCATAAAGAAATCAAGTTAAACTTTATGAGATTCATTTCCCGGATATTTTGTTGTTGTTGTAATTATTACATACATATATAAGTAATGCTTCGCTTTTTTGCTCTTTTCTTCGCTACCTGGTGCCGGAATTTATCAATTCTTTTCGTGACCCTGTCTAATATACATATAAAAAAAAATTGTATTGACGATAAAAATTAAAAAGTACTCATTTCCACCACTTTTGTATTCATTTTCAATAATCTAATTTTGTGTATTATACAAGTATATACAAATACTTAAGTACCTTGACCTATGCCAGCGCTATAAATTGAAGTTCTAAGTGTTCCTTTATGTACTTCAAATTGTTCCGAAAGGCATTACTTACAAGGGAAAGAAAAGCTACTTATATCTACGTTATGTAGTCCTTGAACTCCAACAACTAATGATGATATTTTCTTGCTGTTGCCTATCTACACTTCATTATGGATGCCTTAGTTCTCCAAACAGAACACACACACACACACATACACGCACAAATATATGGACATGCTACTTATTCACTATAATGAGTTCTATTGTAGTGCACATATAGTTTATATTTTACCTGGAATCTACTGCATAAACATAACTTTGTTCATCATCAACGTCACCATTTATATCATTAGGCGACTTAAGTATTTATTATGTGCGTATGTATATAAATGTGTTTGTATATAGGTATACATATATAGTCTTATAAAATTGTAGACCCTTTTCATGTTGTTTGCCTTTTATTTCTTCATTCTTTGTTGATCTCTCCTGGTATTTTTCTTTTGTATTTTGCCCCTCTTATTATTCTTTCTTTATTTGTTTGACGTTTAAATGCACATATGGCATTTTAAACAAGTGTTTTATATATATATATATATTTTTTTTAATCTTTCACTCTATTTGTCGGGATATTTCTTCTTGCTACTTATACTTATCTTACTTCTTATACGAGTATGTTGTATTTGAAGGAGCCTATTCTATAATTTATAAGAGATTATTTGCTTGTAAATAGAATTGCTAATATATGATATGATAATGCTTTGTAAAATATTTACCATTTCAACTAAACACACATACAAATATGTGGGTATGTGTCTACAAATAGAACAATACAAATACTTGTTTGCTCCATCACATCCATCAAGCCACTACTTATGTTAGTGAATGAATAATAATGATATTTTTATGCAGATATGACGACAAGTGTCACCACGATAGAATTTTATTTTATGGATTAACTTGTCTCAAGTACACACAATGTTTATATACATGTATACATTTTGTTTAGAAACATTATTTGTTCATTTTGTTGGTCAACCTCATTGTCATTTGTCGTTTGATGAGTTCATTCTGTCTCAATTTCAGTTAAAGCAAAAATACAAACATGTACGAACTATGTAATCTAAATAATGGCTCATAAAATTATAAGCTCTTGGCCTATATACGAGATTATATTCTCGCTCTACAAAATATTGTGGTAATTGGTGCAACATTCGGGTAACTACGTCTTGACGTATTCAGCTAAGATCATTATGGTATCATTTGATATAAAATTCACTGTACTTCAAAAGAGCTCACATTAATTTTTTTTTTTGCTTTTGTTTAGTGGCAGTATGATAGAAAATATAAAAGGTCTAGTAAAAAGAAATCCATTATTTTTGCATTAAATTGAAGGATTTATTTAGCATAGTTAGAATAATCTGATTTAGGTCAAATATGCACCATTTTGTTCGATAACTTGTTGCGATTTTGAAGGTAATTTCATAATTCCACTCTCATAGAAACTATCGTCCCTATTGGAAAAAAAATTGGGACAGTCCATTTTCACAAGCTTCTCGTGAGGCGAATTTTTCACCAGCAAAATCATTTGCCATAGACAGGAACAGATAGTAATCACTTGGTGCCAGGTCCGGACTATAAGGTGAATGCATAAGAACCTCCCAATCAAGCTCCCGGAGCTTCTGGCGAGTCATTATCGACGTGTGTGGCCTGGCGTTGTCCTGATGGAACACAATTCCTCTCCTATTGGCTAAAGCTGGCCGTTTATGGGCGATTGCTTCCTTCGGACGGTCCAATTGTTGACAGAGTACAGGTCCGAATTAAGAGTTTGGACGTAGGGGAACAGCTCATAGTAGACGATTCCCTGCCAATCCCACCAAACACATAACAAAACCTTCCTGACCGTCAATTCTGGCTTGGCCACCGTTTGCGCCGGCTCACTGCGATTCGGCCACGATTGTTTTCGCTTGACGTTGTCGTAAGTGACCCACTTTTCATCACCAGTAACCATCCGCTTCAGAAATGGATCGATTTGGGGGCGATTCAGCAGCGATTCACAAATGGAAATTCTGTCCATGAGGTTTTATTGCCTTAACTCGTGTGGCACCCATACATCGAGCTTCTTTTTGTATCCAGCCTTATTTAAATGATTCCAAACAGTTTTTTGTGCAATGTTTAGCTCCTGGGCAATAGAAACAGTGCTTACATGACAATCAGAAACGACGATATCCATTATTTTATCGATATTTTCGACATATGGTCTTCCAGAGCGTGGTGCATCTTTGACATCACAATTACCGGAACGGAATAGACGAAACCAAAAGTGCACGTAATTGGCTGTTACAGAATCAGAACCATAAACATTATTCACATTTTCAGCCGTCTGGCTTGCGTTTTCGCCTTTATCGAAGAAAAACTGTAAAATATGGCGTATTTTCTCTTTACTGGTGTCCATCTTTAACGCTTTCTCAAACAATACTGAGTCAAGCAATCACAAAACTGCCTGAAAAATTTATTTAGTACGAAATCCTATCTTTCTAACGCCATCTAGCGTAATCCCATCACACTTATTCAACGCGTGATACAGATTACTAAAGCTATATATTGATAAAATAATGGATTTCTTTTTACTACACCTTGTATATTCTAAAAATTTCAAGAACAGACCCCACACTGAACTATCATTGGTTGCTATGTTTTCACAGATTGTTGTTGTCTTTTAGTGTTTTAGTAATTTCTTCTAGTTAATTGCGCTCAAAATCTTTCGTTGCAAAATGTGCATTCCAGATGTTTGCTGTTTTTTATATTTATTTTTAATTTTTTCGAAATAAATTTCTAAAGGTTGCTCAAGAGGTTCTTTCTTTTTTTTTTAATTCACTACTTGCGAAAATTATATGCGTTTTATTTTACATCTCTTAATTTTGAGACCCAGAAATTCTCACAAATCCAAAAAGTTAATGAATTTTGATGAAATTACAGATTTTCGATAGTTCGTCTTTGTATCTAATACTGTATTGGGTATCATGAAACATATTTTGAAAAAAAAAATTACTTCATAAATCCTTATAATTATAATATGTGAGGTTTTAAATGCGGTTTATTATTCAAATTGTGATTATTTAATTGTCAGACTATATAAATATGTGCCTACAGATATATCTATTATGATATTTCTAAATTAAATTTACTCTGACAAAAATACTACATTTTATATGAAAAATTATTTTGTGCAGTCATGTAGTGAATATAAAAAAAAACTCATAAAGTGTTATTAAAACAACAATAAACCAAAACATTTGATAAGTTAAGCATTTCAAATGAAAATGATGACGTGCGTAAATAATTTTATTGAAACATTTCCATTCAAAATTTCTACAACATTTAATTTTATTAGGGATACAAGTACGTATTTTAATAATAAATCTAATATGTGCAAATTTCCAGATAAAACCAAATAAATTTTACATAATTTTATAGCTAAAAATAATATGCTGATCATTCTGGTCATATTACTTAATAGTTGTAATGATATTTTTACTTGCTGACAATTATTTTATTATACGCAGATTCGAGCTAGTATTTACTTTGTCATAATCATCATTATCATCAAGAACATATTATATGTAATGGATATGTTCATGTCATTGGAAGTATTTACACAGAGCTGTAAAAGAATGCATTGAATTTAGCTTTTAGATTCAATTGAATGGAAACAACGAAATAGCTACTGAAAAAATAATTTAAAAATTGCATTCAATTTAATTGTGCTGATTAAAAATTTTTTTTTTATTGTATTATACGAGGGCGGTCCCAGAACTACCCGACCTAACAAAGAAAACAACAAATTTGGGAAAATTTTTCTTTATTTCTCAACATAATCTTCTTTTAGCTCCTTTTAACACTTTTCCCAACGATATTCTACAGCTTCGATATCCTGTTTATAGTATGAACTGTATAGCTCACTAAAATAGCCATCTAGCGCAAACTCCACCTCTTCATTGTTTGCAAATCTTTTACCACCAAGCCATTTTTTCAAATTTGTAAATAGAAAATAATCCAAAGGACCTAAATCTGGAGAATAAGTTGCATTCTGAAGCAATTCGAGCTTTAACTCATAGATTTTGGCCATCGCAATAGCGGCTGTGGGAACTGGTGCATTGTCTTGATGAAACAATACTTTCTTTTTTCTTTAATTTCATCACTTATTGATTGTTTTTCCTTTCCTGAAGATAATCAATAATAATTATCCCATGTGCATCTCAAAAAACAGACGCCATAACCTTGCCTGCAGATGGAACTGTCTTCGCCTTCTTTGGACACGATTCTTCCTTTTCAATTCACTGTTTTGACTGCTCCTTTGTCTCAGGTGTGAAGTGGTGGACACATGTCTCATCCCTGGTTACGAATCGAAGCAAAAATCCTACTTTTTTACTACTACGAAACATCGCTAAAAACTCTATACAAACATCTTCACGACTTTGTTTTTGTTCTATTGTGAACAAGCGAGGCACCCATCTTGCACACAGATTTTTCATCTCCAAATTTTCGGTCAATATACGATGTACAGCACTTTTTGATATGCTTATAATTTCATCTAGCTCACACACCTTCAGCCCGCTATCATCCAATACTATTTCGTGGATTTTCTTAACCGTTTCTGGCGTGGCCACCTCAATTGGCTGACGACTACGGTGTTCGTCTTGGCAGCTCGTATGAAAAAAAAAAAAATCCTAAACAACGTGGCGCCTTGAAACTGAAAACAGATGTTTTATAAGGTTGCCACTTTTCACCAAAGTAAATTTTTTCAAACTACTGTCGCCATCTATATGTCAGGTCCGGTAGTTCTGGGACCACCCTCGTACTAATGAGCCATTTTCCTCTACTTCTTTGGAAATGATATTCAAATGTAATGATTATTTAAGGAATTTGTTCAATATAGTTCCATTCAACGTTAAACAAGTTAAAAAATAAATCTGAAATGCAAATTAAGACCTTTTAAACAAATAATTATACTGTGAAGAGAGATTGAATGCATCTTTTTGATTTTCATCCACTAGCTAAATACATTTTTTAACAAATGACTTAAAATTTGTTCATCATGATGATGATTCCAACTGCATGAAATACAAATTGAATCATTCTATTACAACTCTGTACCAACATTTGTAAATACAAATGTTTAAATCTAGCTTAACCTTATGTATGAATGTATGTAATATACTCGTACATAAATATAGGGAGGATAGTGATAAAAAATAAATGTATATAATTCATAAGAGTGTAATATGTAGAAAAAAAAAAATAAATACATTAATAAGAATGTGGAAAATTGTAATTATGAAAAATGTTATGCTTCAAAGAATTATTCACACACACATACACACGGTCGGTCAAACCATCAGGCAGAATGACTGACAAATATGTACTACTTGCATATGCTCATGTACATACCAACGTCGTAATAAGAAAATGAAGAAAATTCTTTTCATAAGAGTAGTTTATAAGATAAGATTCATTGTCATTAAATCGTATAATAATTTTGCAATAAACTTCGTATAAATAACTAATTGTTTGCAAGCCTAACATTTACACAAGAAGGAAATAAGTGTGAGTTCATGACACGCCAAAGTTAATCATACAAATTTCTTGTATATTTTAATTGTGAGAATATAATTTATAGTATAAAATATTATATTAGGTCTAAAACTGCTTTATTAATTAGAAATAATTAATCTTTACTCGTGCAATGTTACAATTGTTGGATTGATTACTAAGTAACTAGTTAGAGGAATATTATTTAAAATATTAAATGACTTTATAGTAAGCTCGTTACTTCGTTAGTTCGTTACTTGTTAGGTTTTTTTAGTGTATTTTGTTTTTGTAAAATTATTTTGTAGAATTACCGGAAATACACTTTAAAAAAAAACTTGATGAGCTTGGTGAGAAGCCCACTAATATGTTTATTTGCTATGTATTTAAATTCATTTGGTAAAGAAATTTAATTCAATTTATTTTAGAGAATTTTATATTTTAAAATATAATCTTTAACACAATATCAAGAGAATATCGAGAATATTGTTATGTTTTTATTTTGTGAGCGTTTAATTCTATTTGATTAACCTTGTTCGATCACTGGATTCTGTTAAAAATAATTGCAACACTTATTTTGTACATCTATATACTCAATTTACAATCAATTATTTACAATAACTCTTTTAATGTACTTGCAACATTTTCCTCTAATACTGTATCGATGTTTGCGCAATCACGTTCGGGATTCGATTGATTTGCATTTGTCAACACTGGCTCTATTTATACTCTGTGGCAACACTCCAGAATCTTCTTTTATCGTAGTCTAGATTCATCTCTTTCTTTCTCATTGGCGTGTTCTGGTTATCGCCTATTTCTTTTTGTTGACATTCGTGTCATTCACAATAGTCTCAGTCACAATAGTGATGAGTAATCAATCATCGATACTCGTTACAATATAATAAGAGAATGCCATTTTTTTATCCATACAAAAAGAATTTTTAAATTCCTTTTCGTATGGATATCAGAAGGTACTTGTTTACAAAAATACTTAGACGCCAAATTATTTTATGGATTGTTTTTATTTAATTTTTTTTTTTTTGTAATAATTTTATTCGCCTTAATGTATATACTTTATACATATACATATACCTCATTTTTGGCATAAATTCAGAAAGCGGTTATAAAATTTATTATTAAAAATAAAATAAAATAATTATAAAAAAAATATAAAAAAAAAAATTTAATTAAAAATAATATAAAAAATTCCACCTCAGGACGAAAGACCTATATCCATATAATAAAACCTCCAAAACTTTTTGCATCCTCAGACCAAATTTTTTTTTTGTATGGCCATATTAAATTTGTAATTTTTTTGCCTAACTGCTTTTAGAATAAATGTGAAAAAAAGGGTTAAAATTCATATCGCAGCGAAATATGTTGATTGGGTACATATAGTAAAATTTCATGGGGAATAATTTTGTAGAACATTTTAATCCATTAACTCTCTCAGGAAAAGGTAATTTTGACCCCTTTTTCTGGAGAGTCTGAATAAAATGGCATTTAGGAGGTCGCTAGAGGGTTAAAATATTTAAAAAAAAATAATTTTCTAGAAAATTTTACTAGAATAATCTTAGACAAAATCTTTATACAAGTAACGTAGACATACATACATACATATGTGGCACATAAAGCCCCAAAGGGCTCATTGGCCGAGCTTCTCTTCCATTACTGTTGTGCGTCTTAAATTTTTGGACAGTATTAGAATTATTTTAGCCGGTTCCGAACGGCAGAACACTTGTGACATCGCTTTTTCTGAGCTTTGTCATAGAGTTCTTTTTAGAAGCTTTTGCATGGCAAGTTGTTACTGTCGGAAGAATTGCCAATTGTTTGCCGACAGGTGGGTACCGTTCGAAAGAAAAATCTTTTCGATATTACATTTGTTATGCATCAGCCGGGTATTGAACCACGACCTACAGATCATAAGGCGAACACACTAACCACTGAGCTACGGCACCCACAAGGAAGTCCACAGAAAATAAAAAACAAAAATGTCCCTTTTGAAATATGCAACTTTTTTATGTACATATACTTTGATAATTTGTTAATAAATACAACTCTAGAGCTCTTTCGAGGAATGATGGCTCGACGTTTGGGACATCGGTATGACAATCATCGCTGAAGATCTGAGTTACACATGATGTCCACATGTGGACTCCACTGGTGGCACTTAGTAGTAAACTTGTTATAATATTGTCAGTGAAAAGTCAAGTCAAATGAAAAAATCATTAATGAACTGCGGGAGATTTATACATTTATACATTTATAGTTATAGTTATTTGGTAAATGAAATAGGTAAGCAAAAAAATATAAAGAAATATTCCATTTGATTGCCAATTAAGATTATTTCATAAACAGAACGTTCCATTACCACTTTTCATTGACTCAAGGTAATGAAATACATTTGAAAATCTCTCTCTCTCTCTCTCTAATTCATACCGATAATTTTATAATATATGTAATAACAATTTTATTTTTAGTATATAAAATACAAATACAAACAAGCATAGAATGATTTTTTAATTAAAACTTTTTCTGTTGATATTTGTAGAATAACATTGAACAAGGCTTTTTGTGAATTTGTTCTCTTTCAATGAAAAATCTTACTCAAATCTTCTCAATAATAAATCTACTATATACAATGTACATAAAAGGTATATAAATGTACGTTATAGTAATTCAAATTTTATATACAATAATTTACAATCGAATACAGTACGATTCTTGGCATTGTGTTGCAATTGCTATAAAAAAAAATATTTACATAATCACAATTCATGTAGTACGTAAGTATTGTAGTATTGTTCCTATTTATTATTGCAATTGTGCTGCATCTAAATCTAAATATATGTGTGTTTGTATGTGTGTGTGTGACTCTGTTTTGGTGTCGATGTGCAAGCATGAACAAAATACTATTTGCTCCAATTTACTTCAATCTCCACTGCACTCGCTGTTGCCCTTTCATTTATATATACATATGTACATATGTATGTAGTAGTGTCGTATATAGTCTAAGTATAATACCTAGGGTATTGAGTATCAAGAGAGAAATGGAGTCTACCTAAGGTATATATAATTCTGATGGCATATCGATTGAATGGGTGGGTGTATTGGTTTGGGTTGATTGTCAGTGTTAGGTGGATTGTTTGTTCTTTTTTTTTCTGCTAAATTTGTACAACGTGCTGGTACTACCTAACGTAGTTTTTGTTTTGTAATAAGAAAGTATTTCACATTGATTTCAAGCTAATTTTGAAATATACATACAATACAATACAATAAAATATATGAGCATGAGCAGTTAATTTAACAAATGCATACATGTGCATATACTCTATGTACCTATTCAATTTCATTAATATTGTATTATTACAATTGTAATTTGTTTTCAATTTAATAGTTGCATATGTTCTATGTTAATATATTTTTTTCTGAGTAATTTTCCTTCATGTTCAGCTTCAGTAAATATTATTAATTTATTCACTTTACCTACTTATACATACTCGTATGTAGGTACCTAATATTATTTCATCAATAAATGCTATTATGATTTTTACGTTTTGTTGTTGGTATTACATATTCGATTCCTCCCCTTCATACATATGTGAATTGCTCAATTTTATGGCAATCAATGAAGAAACAAAATTTAAAAAAAACAAAAAAAAACAAAAAAAAAAAATAATAGCAATAAAATTGTTATTTATTATTATTTGTGCTTACAATTTGCAGGTGAAATTATAAATGAATTGCATGCATATGCATATGTACAATACTTGTATATGTTTCAAATAGAAACATATAAAAACCATCTGGCTATATATTAATGACATTGATGTATACTAAACATGTTATCTATTGGGTTAATGGCATGGTATTTGTTAAAGGGTTTTATTGACAATTTTTATATATTATAAGCAACTGATATAAATGACATTTGTCGTTGTCAATTAAATAAGGTCTAGTAAAAAGAAATCCATTATTTTTGCATTACATTGAAGGTTTTATTTAGCATAGTTAGAATGATCAAATGTGCACCGTTTTGTTTGATAACTGGTTGCCATTTTGAAGGTGATTTCATACTGACACTCTCATAGAAACCCTTGTCCCTATTGGCAAAAAAACTGGGACAGTCGATTTTCACAAGCTTCTCTTGAGGCGAATTTTTCACTAGCAAAATCATTCGCCATAGACAGGAACAGGTAGTAATCACTTGGTGCCGGACTATAAGGTGGATGCATAAGAACCTCCCAACCAAGTTTCTGGAGCTCATGGCGATTCACTATCGATGTGTGTGGCCTGGAGTTATCCTGATGGAACACAATTCCTCACCTAGTGGCCAAAACTGGCCGCTTCTGGGCTATTGATTCCTTCTGACGGTTCAATTGTTGACAATACAGGCACGAGTTAAGAGTTTGGCCGTAGGGGAGCAGCTCATAGTAGATGATTCCTTGCCAATCCCACCAAACACATTGCAAAACCTTCCTGAATGTCAATCCTGGCTTGGCCACCGTTTGCGCCGTCTCACCGCAATTCAACCACGACCATTTTTGCTTGACGTTGTCGTAAGTGACTCACTTTTCAGCACCAGTAACCATCCGCTTCAGAAATGGATCGATTTTGTTGTAGATGTAAATTCAGTCCATGAGGACCATTTTTTCCGTTATCTCGTGTGGCAGCCATACAATGAGCTTCTTTTTGTATCCAGCGTTATTTAAATGGTTCAAAACAGTTTCTTGTGTAATGTTTAGCTCCTGCGCAATAGAAACAGTGCTTACATGATGGTCAGACTTGACGATTTCCATTATTTTAACGATATTTTTGACAATTGGCCTTTCAGAGCGTCATGCATCTTTGACATCAAAATTACCGAAATGGAATTGACGAAACCGTGGTTGGTTGTTACAGTATCAAGACCATAAACACTGTTCACATTTTCAGCCGTCTGGCTGGCGTTTTCGCCTTTATCGAAGAAAAACTGTAAAATATGGCGTATTTTCTCTTTACTGGTGTCCATCTTTGACGAGTGCTCAAACAATACTGAGTCAAGCAATCACAAAATTGCCTGAAAAGTTTATTTAGTACGAAATCCTATCTTTCTAACGCCATCTAGTGTAACCCGATCGCATTTATACGACGCAAGATACATATTACTAAAGCCATCTATTGCAAAAATAATGGATTTGTTTTTACTACCCCTCATATTTAAGCATATCATCGAATGAGGAGTAAAATGTAAAGAACAAAAAGTGTAGATTCTTGAGAGTATTTCAATTCTGAAATTTACTTTACGTACATACAATCAACTTCATGGCAAAACAATATTATTTACTTTGCTTTGTGTCTTAATATCGATAAGATTTTTCTTTCGAATGGTACCCACCTGTCGGCAAGCAATTGGCAATTCTTCCGACAGTAAGAACATGCCATGAAAAAGCTTCTAAAAGAACTGTGTGACAAAGCTCAGAAAAAGTGATGTCACAAGTGTTCTGCCGTTCGGAACCGGTTAAAATAAGTAGGTCCCTTCTAATATTGTCCAAATTTAAGATGCACAACAGTAATGGAAGAGAAGCTCGGCCAATGAGCCCTTTGGGGCTTTAAGTGTCACATATTTATTTATTTATTTTTTTTGTGTTTTTGTGCTGAAACTTTTCAGCTACTTGTTTCTTCCATTTTCAATGAGAAATTGAAAGCAATTTCTCATTGACAGAAACCTCTCGTGAAGGTGTTCTAACAATGTTCAGTTTTGAAATATTTGTACGAAAGGCAGATAGGAAGCGTACACATTACCCAGAAAAGTTGGAATCTGTAAAATTTAAGTCATTAAAAAAAAAAAATATGTGAGTTTTTTTCCTGTACCGTTACCGGCACCTACTTATATTAGCCAATTTCGGAAGGCAGAACTCTAGTGACTCACTTTTTCTGAGCTTTGCCACAGAGCTCAGAGCTCTTTTTAGAAGCGTTTTCATCGCAAATTGTTACCGTGTTTACCAAATTCAAAATCACACGTGAACTGCTTGAAACATTTGCAGATTTCTTAAATGTCAACCATACCTAAGGGCAGTGGGTATAATTCAAATACAAAGTTATACTAAAAGTTGTACTAAAAGTTTCCAAATTAATCGTGATATTGCAACAAAACGGAAGGCATTTCTTGATCAAATATCATGTTGCATGTTATGTCTTGAAAAATTGGCAAATTCCAACGATATCCATCATCGGTAAAATTTTGATTTCAATGCAAATAATTCAAAAATAAATATATTGTGAAAAGCTGTTGCAAAAATAGAAGAAAAACGGATAAATTATGTCTTCCTTTATTCGATATATTCATCAAATATTACCCATCTGGTTACGATTTCATTTTTTATGCATGATTTGCGATGGTCAGCGCTTGGATGCTCTAAAATATTAGACTATAAGTCGTGTGAAAGTTTATTATAAATTTACACGTCGCCAATGGAATGTCAATAATTGCCTTATCACAAATAGTTTGCAACGTTTGCAACCCTTCTTTGCTTGCTCGGCCGCGGTTTCGTTTTCTGATGTATCCCTGTGCCCTATGCCCTATGTGCCCTGTCCTATAAGTGAATATTGAACTGCTAAGACAGCTCGTTAAGAGAATGAATTCTGTTAAACTGATTTTAAAATTGTTCCAAACTTAACACGTACAAAAATATTCGAACAGAAGGTCACCCCAGATTTTCCCGAGCTTAAAATGCAACATATTTCCTACTCTTTCATCGTTGAATTTACGTATATCTAAGAAAGAGTTGTAAATAATACACAGTTCTATTTAATACATTAAATAAATAGTAGAAATTTTATGATTTCATTCAATAACTACCACTTTGAGGCAAAATTTAGAGACAAATTTATTGATCCTGTTCAGCCTAGACTTTTTGGAAAGAGAGAGTGCCCCAGAGTACTGTGTTAAATATCGTTTTGCTCCTCAGTGTCAAGTTCTTTTGACGAAAGCCAGGGATTTGGATCTGTTTATCTATTTTTTTCCGTGGAAAATTTTTGTAGAACATTGTTTGTCATTTTTCTTATCCGTATCCTTAACGTATTGAATGTTGTTACATCTTTCTATGTTTTTTTTTCTTTATGAAACTACTGTTAATTTTTACTTGTTATATACATAGAGTATTTCTGTAGCATTCTTCAAGGTTTTTTTATTTTTCTTTCAGAGCTACATATATTTATTTGCCAAACACACAATTGCCATTCCTCCGAGTTATATCCCATGACGATATTACTACAACTGCCCATTCTATGTTCTACTGTTTTAATTTAATTACTTTGTCTAAATACAAATGTACATACAAATGAAATCTGCCAGAAGAAATTTACATTTTTCTCATCATACCAACATATAATATAATAATTTTCTTTAATTATGATTGCATTTTTGTTCATTTGGTGCAGCAAAGTTGCTATAGCAAATTAATACTTTTATAGTCATGGTATTTCATTTATTTGATTCTTTCGAAAAGGCTATAAGCATTTAAAATTGTCGATAGAACCCAGCAAAATTACACGTCTACTGAAATGCATCTACATAAGCTTTTGAAATAGAATACCACATACGTATTTACTTGCATTTATTATTCCTTTCGTCTATTAGTTAATGGGTGGTTTTATGATATTTTGTTAGAACTTATTATTATTAGAGAGTTGCATTGCTTGGCACTTTCCCAACACATGTTTTGCAGTTTCAATCTCTTCCCTGCAATGTCAGCAGGTTTCATGCGAGAGATTCCCAGTTTCGTTAGGTGATAATTCAGCCTGCAGTGTCCTGTCAATAATCCCGTGATCATTCTTATATTATCCTTGTTTAAACTGACACATTCCTCAAGTCATTTTAGGTTATAGGTCCCTAAAAGTGTCTTGGATTGTTAGAAGTTACATGATCATTGAATTTATTTCTCAAAGTAATGATTGTGAATTAGTTTTAATGTAATAATAAGATTTTTCATTGAGAAAGAAATAATTTCGTTGAAATTCCAACTAAACATCACTTTGATTTTAAGGTCAATCTTAATTTTTGCCAAAATGTTGTGTAGATGTCACTTAAAATCTCAAGAAACTTGTTGTTAAGAATTGTTATGTGTCTATACGATGTTGCGGCAACATTCTTGCATGATAATGTGTCCAGCTTTTCTAAATGCATGTATCCAAAATATGTCTTTGGCGAATAAAGGTTGTTTTATTGAAAACATAGCACCCTTTTCTTGTCTAATACTGCAGTATAGTGTTGCATAGGTAAAGCTATGTACATAAAATCTAATATACGGGAATGTATGTGCCTGCATGCGAACATGTATGGCAACATGCGAATATAAAAATACATACAAAAAATGACAACATTGTTTGTTATTGCAGCAAATTGCTGCTGCTACTGCTACTACTGCTACTCTATTGCTGTTGCTGAGTAAGCTACTGATTATGTGCTTATATGCTATTGATGTTGGACAACACGAAAGTAAAACTGACGCGCCTTATGAATAATTGAATTTAATGCTTACAATGTAAACAAATGCAAATATACAAATAATAGTACAAAAAATTGGGGGGGAAAACTCATCTACATACTCTTCTATACTTGGTAGATAAATATAGAGTATAGAGGTATACTTTTGGGGCTATTAATTTCAGTGCTTAGCCTGAGTTTGTCTAGTAATCGAATGACATTTTGTTGAAAAATTAACAAATAGTCTGAGAGCCATGGATGGTGTTAAAATGGATACAAATAATTTTGCAATTTTTGTCTTTTTGTTTTGTGTACGTATGTACCCGATATTACTTTTCATTGTGTTGTTGCTCTTTCTTTTTTTTGTTTTTCTATTTGTTACTTTTACATACTACTTCGTATGAACATACAAGTACTATATGGTATGTCATTTTTAAGGTTTTTGCACTTTTACCATGTTTTTTTTTAATACCATTGCTTTTAGTGCTTACGACGTACATATAATATGTAAGTATATGCCCGCGAACAATGTTATATTATATTTTATGTCATTCCACTTTTACTAGGTACTCGGTATGTATCAGCTCATACCATACCATCACCTATCCAACTATACCATGAGTAATATGAGTATGCTTCAAGGGAATATTTTTTTTTGTATTTTTCTATTTTTTTTTCTTATTGTTAAATTCTACACATAAAGTAATTTTAATAAAATATATATGTATTATTTTACAAAAATACCAAATACATGTACGTAAGTACATATGTCTGCAAAAAGTCTATTTCATCATTACTGGCTGAGTGTAGGTGCACACATTGAATGAGGATTAGAAATGAAACTTATGTATACATAGGTATAATGTGCATTTAGAAGAACTTGATATATGGTACTCTTATGCAATGGTTATATTATTTGTAATATCATTCGAGGCTATATTATTAGCCTTTGTGGAAAAAATCATTGACTTTCAACTAAAAATGAAGAACTAATGAAGGCGAATATATATATATATATATATATATATATATATATATATATATATATTAGGGTTATTTCAATTTAAATGCTTCCATGTACTTATATAAATACTTCTAAAAGGTTATAAGACCCGCAACAAGATGACAATATTCATTTAAACATTTACTTTGAAAATGAAAATAAGTCTACTACTTATGTATTTGTATTGCATAGAAAACGTTCAATTGGCTCATAGGATTCATCTTTTCTATCAGGGCGTTTTTTTTTTTTTGTGCTTAGCTACTCATTACATTTGTCATCATGGGTCACTATAATCATTTGAAGAGGAGAAGAAATGGTAATCCATATGCCACATACTGTGTTGACTTATCTAAGCTTCTTTCGCTTGTAAAAACAACTTTTTGCCTTACTTAGGGTTTTTTTATTTTTCGCTGGATTTAATTGAAGAGAAGCTTGGCCAATGAGACCTTCGGGATTTTAAGTGCCACATATTTATTTTTTATTCCTTTGCTAAGTTATATTAATTTATGAATTTTCAGCTGAATATGTCAGCTCCATAGATATTAAACTCTATGGAATGTAGACATACTCCAGTAGATTAGATTAGATTGGTAAGGGCTAAACAATTGCTGCCTATGACACTGCGTCCGATTCGAATTATTGTGCCATACCCGAGGTTAATATTGAAAGATATTATATCCTCCTATTTTCTCAAAACATATTTTGATTCTTGTGAGTTCAAGTTCAGACGGATTGGTAGTCTGTAGTAGTTCCTTTCCAAGTGTTTGTTTTCTCATCCGGATAAGGGCTGGGCATTCTGTGATTATGTGTATGGATGTCTCATCGTCCTCCATACAGAAACTGCATATTTCGCTGTCTGTCAATTTCAGACGGGTTTTATGTTTGTTTAATAGACAGTGTCCAAAACTCAAAATACCTTTTGAGTTCTTCTTGACTCAAACTCAAAAGATATTTTGTGTTTTTTACCGAGTAATGCGGAAAGAAAGCTTTGATACATTCCATACCAATAGTTTTTGACCACCTAGCATTTGTTTTGGGGTCATATATTCTTGCTTGATGCAATTTTTGTAGTGAGCTTTGCTGATTCCTACAATTGGTTCGGGTCCAAATGGTTGCTTTTCAGCTTCCTCCTTTGCCAATCTGTCTGCATTCTCATTACCATCGTAGCCATAGTGTGCTAGAATCCAGTATAGTATCACTTGATTCCCGATTGATAGTTGTTGAAGAAGATTAGCTAGCTATTTCCCAAACTGATCTAGAATTAAATATTGATGAATGCAAGGCTTTTATTGCAGCCTGACTGCAGTCTGACATTACAATAATTCTTTCCTTATAAAGACGAAGGTTAAGAATTTCACGGACCTCCTCCGCTTGAAAAACTGTTGCAAAGCTACCAAAACTGATTGACATTCGGGTGGGTACTGGGACAATAAATTCCAGATCATATGCCTTCTTCAGTCTTGAATTCATCAGTGTACCAGACAATGTCGTCATGAGTAAGACTGATTTTACCAGTCTTTCCAGTCTATCCTGTTTGGGATATGAGTTTTGTATCTCTTGTTAAAGATATGTCGCGGAGGCATTGAGTCAAGAGGCATCCAGAAGCACCCGTGTCGCCTTCTGTCTTTAGCAATGGAACGGTGACTCATGTAAAATGATGCAGCAATTTAAAATTAGTTTCTAAAATCCTCTAATGTGGCTGTTACGACAAGTTATTTTTTTCTTTTTGGAAATACTCGGTTTTTTTCTTCCAGTGCCAATAACTTTTGTTGGGTTCAATTCGCCTTAGAAGACTCAACCGTAAAATCATGATTGTTCAATTTCGGCTGGTCTTGGGTATCCAAGATTTTGCATATGTGAGCAATTAGCATAAAATTTGTATTTTATAACAAATTCTTTGATCAGCTAACATGATCATTTTTTGAGTGATTGCAAATTAATTCGAAATCAAAGGCAAAAAGTAAAATAGAGAATTCGTGTAATAAAGTAATTTTAACTAAAATTCTCTCAAATTTCTGAGATCACATTCTTATTTTAAACCTGAAAATGAATCGAACTGTAAAACTCAATCAAAACAAAACAAACAAAAGATTCTAATAAAGTATGACGTCGAAAATGAAAAAAATTGTACGCTGTAAATGTCAGATCGCATGCAACATTGCCAGGGCGGCCATTTTACAATATGTACTTAGAGAACGACTTGGAGGACGGAATCAAACGAAGAGAATACAATATTTTGTTTAACGACATTATAGTGTAATTAACATAGTGATAGCAAAATTGATGCGTACATCTACAAAAGCCAAAGACACAAGAAAACTACTGAAAATGTCATAATTTAACAATTTAAATTATTTATTTTAATGCCAAAAAAGATTACTGATTATAATGAGGATAGCTTAATAAACAATAATAAGTGAATAATAGAAATTGTTTATTTTTGTTTTGAAAAGAAAATGCAAATGACTTTTGTTAGCTGACATTTAGAAGGATTAAAAAATCTCCTTACAGTCGGCTGGGGCCGACCAAACTATACCCTGCATATGTAGATTTATATATAAAAAGTTTACTCGAATATCCAACTTTTCTTTTATTTTCGAGAAACAATTTTTGCATATACTACTAATTTACACCCGAAATATGGTTGAGTTTGACGAAGTAAAAGGATTTTAAGATAATTCCGAGGCTTATTATGGGAGCTATATAAAAGTGGGCGTGGCTTACCACTTTCTAGTAAATCCAATTAATTTTTCAACGTAAATCCACACCTTAAATTTGGTGTCCTACGTTGAATAGTTTCTAAGTTATGGTGGTTAACATTTTTGTTTAATTTCCTCAACTTTGTATGGGAGCCCCAATAAGAAGTGGGCGTGGTACGCTGATTTTTCGCCAGATTATTTCCAACTACCATATTAACATAAGTGTTAATTATGATTGTTCTAGACAGAAGGATACAGAAGTTACAGCTATTTCAATTTAAAAGAAATTCGGTCATTTTGTATGGCGGCTACTATCAACAGTGGCCGTGGCGCGTCCATTTCCTGTGAGTCTAGTTGCTCCTACAATACTAATCCATACCTTAAATCTCGTTCTTTTACGCTAAATGGTTTATAAGTTATGGCGCTTAAAAGTTTTAGTTTAATTCCCTTGACTTTGTATGGGAGACCCATGAAGGAGTGGGCGTGGCACACTTATTTTCTGCCAGATTATTTCCGACTACGATATTAATTTAAGTGTCAATTATGGTTATTGTAGACAGAAGATTGCCGAAGTTACAGCTGTTTCAATTTAAAATTTGTATGGGGGCTACGATAAACACTGGGCGTGGTGCGCCCATTTTCTGTGAGCCTAGTTGTTCGTACAATACTAATCTATACCCTAAGTCTCGTTGTCCTAGGCTAAATGGTTTGTAAGCCATGGAGCTTAACATTTTAGTTTAATTCACTCGACTTTGTATGGGAGACCCATGAAGGAGTGGGCGTGGCACACTGATTTTCTGCCAGATTTTTGCCTACTACGATATTAATTTAAGTGTCAATTATGGTTATTCTAGACAGAAGATTGCCGAAGTTACAGCTGTTTCAATTTAAAATTTGTATGGGGGCTACGATAAACAGTGGGCGTGGTGCGCCCATTTTCTGTAAGCCTAGTTGCTCGTACAATACTAATCCACACCTTAAATCTCGTTATTCTACGCTGAATAGTTTGCAAGTTATAACCGGTAACATTTTTTTTAATTTCCGCAACTTTGTATGGGAGACCCAAAAAGGAGTGGGCGTGGCACATTAATTTTCTGCCATATTATTTCTGACTGCCGTGTTAATCTAAGTGTCAATTATGGTTATTCTGGACAGAAGATTGTAGAAGTTACATCAGTTTCAATTTAAAAGAAGTACAGACACTTTGTATGGGAGCTACGCTAGAAAGTAGGCGTGGCTCACCCACTTTTGGCGAGGTTATACAGTAGTATAATATAACTCTATGTGCAAAATATTGTTGTCCCAAGTGGTATATTATGAGAGTTATAGCAAGTTAAAGATTTTGAAAATTTCGAGGTTAGTCGCTTTGAATGCTTGGTGTGGGCGTGGTTATTGACCGATCATGCCCAATATCAATCCCCTCCGTACCCTTGGATCATAGATTACTTATGCCAAATTTCATCGAAATAGCTCAAGATTTACTCAAGTTATCGTGCGAACCAGCCAGGTGACAGACAGACGGACGGACGGACGGACGGACGGACGGACGGACATCGTTAAATCGAAAATTTAATCGACGCTGATCACGAATATATATCCATGTCTATATCTCCGGAGATTCCTTCAAGTGGACACAAACATCTGACCGAAATGAATATACCATGCATATTGCATTATGCAGGGTATAAAAAGGAAATGTCAATCTTGCTATCACTTTTTTAATTACAATATATGAACAACACTGTTTAAAATATTTCTACATAATCAATACTGAGCATATTATTTTATCTTGCCTAATTATATCAGCAATGCTCCTCTTCTCAATGCACACTAACACAAATAATCATTAATTGAAGTTATTCAAAGCATGATTCATAACAACTTCCGGTGGAGGTCGATTTTCAAAGCAAAGGTCTTTAAGTTGACATAAATACACGTTACATCTACGAATATGTTTACATTACTATACATATGGAATATATAAAGAAAAAGAGAAAAATGATTAGGCACATATTAAAAGTCTCAATACAATAAATATTGGTACATATGTATGTGTAGGAATTTTAAATTAAATTAAATACAGAATAAATAATTTCCTATAATTAGTAATATTTATTATGAGATTAATGAGTATTTAATGATGCAACAGAGGTTGGAATAAAGAGGGACAACTTTGAATTTAAGTATCTTGTAGCTATTGTAGCAGAAATAAATAAATAAGTACCCCATTAAATAGAGATTTTTCTCTGCCTACTCTGAACTGAACTAATTATTATTATATATATTTATATACTTCTTCATATCACAGTATATTATATGTATACTTTATACTAAAATGGGTATAATAAATAATATTAAATTTCTGAAGCAATGTAAAGTAATTTTAATTAACGCTGGTGGGTGAGAGAGTTCGAAAGAAATCATTAAGCTTTTCTCTATTACTTTTTCCTACAACTATACTACTATACATTCAACAATGTTATGATGACTTAATTTGGTATGCATGATACATCCAATCGATGTGAACATAAATGTATACCTAACTGAAATATGTGTGTCGGAAAATTAGGTTTGAAATCTCAAATAACAAATATTGTATTACATATATAATTATGAGTACATATGGATTCATCTATATACGAGTGCATACATATAGACGCATATGTGCGTAGAAAGGCATATAGAAATCTGTTGTGCAATATCATATGTTGCTATATCAGTAACAATAATATATAAGGTCTAGTAAAAAGAAATCCATTATTTTTGCATTAAATTGTAGGTTTTATTTAGCATAGTTAGAATGATACGATTTAGGTTAAATATGCACCGTTTTGTTCGATAACTTGTTGCCATTTTGAAGGTAATTTCATAATGCCACTCTCATAGAAACCCTCGTCGCTATTAGCAAAAAACTGGGACAATCGATTTTTACAAGCTTCTCTTGAGGCAAATCATTCGCCATAGACAGGAACAGGTAGTAATCACTTGGTGCCACGTCCGGACTATAGGATGGATGCATAAGAACCTCCCAACCACGCTCCCGGAGCTTTTGGCGTGTCACTATCGATGTGTGTGGCCTGGCGTTGTCCTGATGGAACACAATTCATCTCCTACTGGCCAAAGCTGGCCGCTTCTGGGCGATTGCTTCTTTCAGACGGTCCAATTGTTGACAGTACAGGTCCAAATTAAGAGTTTGGCCGTAGGGGAGCAGCTCATAGTAAATGATTCCCTGCCAATCCCACCAAACACATAGCAAAATCTTCCTGACCGTCAAACCAAGACCGTTTTCACTTGACGTTGTCGTAAGTGACCCACTTTTCATCACCATTAACCGTCCGCTTCATCCGATTTTGTTGCGATTCAGCAGCGATTCGCAGATGGAAATTCGATCCATGAGGTTTTTTTGCGTTAACTCGTGTGGCATCCATACATCGAGCGTCTTTTTGTATCCAGCCTTATTTAAATAGTTTCAAACGGTTTTTTATGCAATTTTCAGCTTCTGGGCAATAGAAACAGTGCATACATGACGGTCAGACTCAAGGATTTCCATTATTTTATCGATATTTTCGACAATTCGCCTTCCAAAGCGTGGTGCATATTTGACATGAGAATTACATTAATGGAATCGACGAAACCAAAATTGCACATGATTGGCTGTGACAGTATCAGGACCATAAACACTATTCACATTTACAGCCGTCTGGCTTGCGTTTTCGTCTTTAGTGCAGAAAAACTGTAAAATATGGCGTATTTTCTTTTCACTGGTGTCCATCTTTGAAGCATGCTCAAACAATACTGAGTTAAGAAATCACAAAACTGCTTAAATAGTTTATTTAGTACGAAATTCTATCTTTCTAATGTCATCTAGCGTAACTCGATCGCACTTATACAACACAAGATACAGATTACTAAAGCCATCTATTGGAAAAATAATGGATTTCTTTATACTACACCTGATATAAGTACAAATGCATATGTATATGCAACTTTGTGGTAATCATCTGATAGTTGAAAGTTTTAAAGTTAAATTGTATACAAATAGAATAAACTAATGAGCAAAATAGGTGAGACTGATAAGCATTTAATCCAAAAATGTCAATAGCAATATTCATGTAACCTCAACTATTTATTTGCTAATTTTCCCAAGAGAGAGATATTACCTGTGAGAAGGATCACTTGGCTTACTTCGTTATTTGTGTTAACTCTAGTTCCAAAATGAAATAATAATAACAGTCATTTGTTGAATTTTTGTTGGCCATTGGTATTTTTAAATCATATTCTTAGCTTTTAAGACCGGTGATTCTGCATATCTCTCAATTATGATATATTAAATTGGTAATTCTTTGCAACATCTTATTTGTGTTCATTAATGCAATTTTCTTCAGAGATCAGATTGTGGAAATTTATAGTAATATTACTCAACTCAAATAATAACATATTATAAATATAAATTCGATGCTTTGTTTAGTATCAACAAAGTTATCAAGCAAAGTTATCTCGCCATTTCGAAAGTGATTGAGAAAAATTTTAAACCATGTTGCACCATAATCTAACTCAAAATATTATCTATGGTATTATAAAATAAATTTTTTAAAAAATTTATCATTTCCATATGAATAGAAAATCAATATACAATATGATTACTAAATTTGACTGCATTAAAATATTGTATAAAATTATAATGATGAAAATTAATAAATTTCATAATTTTTCTCTATATCTAAATACAAAAAAAAAATAAATCACATGATCACTTGCATAATATAAACTGAAATGCAATAATATTTAAATATTTATTCTGCTTACATCTATCTATTTATACTAAAATCTCATTTGGTATACGTAAATTTGTTAGCACGCGTTAATAATTTTTGTAAACTTAAATGAGTTGGTGGTGGTGGTGCTGGTGCACTCCTCCACAATTTCTAATGTTTTATGAATATGAAATCTAAATAGCAACAAAATGAAATGTATATATACATATGTTTATATGAATGTATATATACATAGTATAATCATATAGCAAAGTGCTTGAACGGCTCATCAGGTTCATTATTTGATTTAATTCCGTAGTGCCCAGTTTTGTTTTTGGCTCTTTACAATATGGCTTTTTAGAAAAAAAAAACCGAAAAAATATATAAACATATCAATTAAGCACACACAGTTTGTTATTTTGTTGTTTCAATATCAATTTTAATCTTCAGCAATTTGCAATCGATATGGAATTTCATTTTCATTCGTCTTAAGGGGGTGTTCCCGTCTAGAATGCCGATTTTAGGCTGTTTTTCAAAAAATTATTTTGGAGCTACAAGGCAACATGCAATATTCCTTATTATTTGGAGAACAGAAACTCATATTTGTATCAAAAAATTTTATTTTCTAAGTACAAATTTTCAGTGGTCACGCTGATTTTCACTGCTGGCCGATAAGAAATTTCGGGAACCAGTAATCTGAAACAGAAATGGGTATGCAATTATTAATCTGCAATAAATTCCGCGGATGCTAAACCACAGTTTTAGTCAAAATGTTGATTAGAAACAAAATGGCGGCCATTTGAAAAAAAATTGTCCAGTTTTGCCACCTTTTTTTACCTTTAGAGTGCTTGAAAATATATTTAACAATAATTTTTTTATGAAAACTTTAGTTTAGCATCCAATGAAAACTATCTAGAACATTTTCTCAAAATTTCAAGTCGATACCTCTCATAGTTGCTGAGAAAAGTTATCGGCCAGTACAAAAAATGTGGTTTCGAGAAAAACGCGTTTAAAGTTTCGACATGACATGATCGGCGAGCTGAGAATACTTCAATTAACATGCAAAAAAGTGGGTACTGAGTTTGCGGATTGAAAAACGACTTTAGGGGGTGATAGTATATAGTATAAGGTACAATAAAACGCCAAAACAAAAAAATCGATTTTTTCAAACTTCTACCCAGGAACACCCCCTTAAGGGAATTGTCAATTTGACAAGTCAAAACAAATTCGCCGATTTTAATGTTGACTCTGAGCATCACTGCTTTAGTTAGTCGTCTATCTTGCCAATGCTTCTGTCTGCTTGCCATCGTGTTTCATGTATCGTGCTGTTTGAAAAATGCATATTTAGATAAACAAATCATGCCAAAGAGATGGAGAGCAAAAAAATCATAAACTGCTTAGATGCAATAAATAAAAATTAATTTCTTGTAGCCGTTTTATCTACAAAAAAAAAACGTCTACAATCTCATATGAAAATGCGCATATACATCTACATACAATCATCTTCATATAGATGACCATACGAGTACACTCGTACCAGTATCAATGTATATATGCTATCATACATATGAAATGTAAATTATTTAGATATATCGTATGGCGTGTTTTTCAACGCGAATGGAAAAAAGGTGTTCGATAATAAATAAGTCTATTCATACTGAATTTTATGTATTCGGCATGTGGTTATTTAGCAATTATTTGATT
This sequence comes from Megamerina dolium, assembly GCA_963854835.1. Classification (NCBI taxonomy): domain Eukaryota; kingdom Metazoa; phylum Arthropoda; class Insecta; order Diptera; family Megamerinidae; genus Megamerina; species Megamerina dolium. Next base: position 109,097,753 of record OY978525.1, read on the forward strand.
TGATGCGTATTTTCAATTGATATATTATTGTATATACCTATATATATATGTGTGTGTGTGTGTGTGTGTGTGTGTGTGTGTTTAGACTATACATAATTTCATAAATTTGAAAGGAAAACTATGTATATACATACATACACATAGACGCATATATTATAAAGTGGCAAATGGCAAGAAACGAAATAAATAAATTTGTAAATTTATTATAGTGAAAGTTGTTGGTTGGTTTTTTCTTTTTTTTTCTTTTAATTGTTTGCTACATTTATTTTAGCATTTTATGAGAAAATAACATAGTTGAAAAAATCATTGTTTTATAGTTATACCAATACATACATACAATATTAGATTTGAACTTGCTTAAATTGTTGATTTATTAATGCCTATTAAAACGTTTTTATAATTATACATTTCAATTCATTACGATTTTTTTACAAATACATATGTATTTGAAAATATTTTATTTTATAAACATTCAATATTGAAGTGGAAGGAAGGATTAAGTACGCAACGCAACGCCCATGTGGTATAGGGGTTAATACATTGCACATATGTGTGACTTTTCATGATTGAAACTCGGTTCATTTAAATTTATTCTGAAAAACAAACATTTATTCTATCGCTCAGCAAGCAATTCCGCCGAGAAAAATTAAATATTTGATTTCAAATGGGTTGAGGTTAATAAAGTGCTTAGGACATTTTAGATCCAAGTTTTCTAGGGCAAGAAGTTGTTGATACTTTACATCACGCTGTGAAAATTCATGGTACTGTGAAAATTAGGATTTGTTCTAAAATACAATGTCTAATTTTTCAATAGCCAGATGTGTGAATTTGATAATTTATTGGGTGGGCAACTAAGAAATTGCCGATTTCATACATAGGTGTCTTTGTCCATTTTTTTCTTAATGGCTTCTGTCAGTGATATATTTTTTTTTCCTTTTGGCAAATTATGCGTATTTTTTTAAAAAGATATAAGCTTGGAGTGCCGTAGCTCAGTGCTTAGTATGTTGGCCTTCTGATCTTTAGGTCGTGGATTCAATCCTCGTCTGAAGCATAACAAATTTCATATCGAAAATATTATTCTTTCGAACGATACCCACCTGTCGGCATACAATTGGCAATTCTTCCGACAGTAACAACTTGCCATGAAAAAGCTTCTAAAAGAACTCTGTGACAAAGCTCAGAAAAAGTGATGTCACAAGGGTTCCGCCGTTCGGAACCGGCTAAAATAAGTGGGTCCCTTCAAATACTGTCCAAAATTCAACACGCACAACAGTAATGGAAGAGAAGCTTGGCGTCAGTTTTAATATGGAGTGCAAAAAATGAGCATTTTCGATATATTTTACTTTTTTACTTCCGTAAGGGAAGAAAATGACGCGCAAGTTGCTAAACTGGTTATGTGATGTGTATGGTGAGGAAGTTTTAAAAGAAAGACAGTGCCGGAATTGTTTTAAGACATTTCGTTCCGAAGATTTTTTCCGAAAGATGACCAACGATCAGGTCGATTAGACGAGCTTGATGATGATAAAATTAAAGCCATAATCGATTCGGATTCTCATACGAGATCTCACTGTACGAAAGATTACAGAGAAGTTAAATGTGTCACGTACAGCGATTGAGAAGCATTTAAAACGTAAATGTAAACGTCGAAAAGGATCATGGTCCAAACTGGATGAGCCAGCACAATCCACTTCGAAAGCAGATATCCACCAAATAAGATATTGCTCTCAATTTCTTGGGATTGGATAGGTGTAGCGTATGTTGTGCTGCTTCCAAGGAACGAAACGATTAACTCGGATGTGTACTGTCAACATCTGGACAACTTAAATACAGCTATCAATGAAAAACGTCTAGAATTGGTTCATCAAAAACGTGAAATTCTTCACCAGCACAACGCTTGACCATATATATCTTTGGTCAGTCGCAAAAAAATGATTAGAGCTTAGTTGGGAATCAATGTTGCATCCACCATATAGCACTGGCCTTGCTTCATCAGATGACCATTTATTTAAAGCTTTGCAAAACTCTTTGCATGATTAAACCTTCAATGAAGATGGCGCTGTGAAATCGCATTTGGTACAGTATTTTTTTTTTTTTTTGCCGATAAAGATCAGAAGCTCTATCAACATGAAACTATAAAGCTGCCAGAAGGATGGAAAAAGGTCATCGAACAAAATGAAAAATATATTATTGATTCCAGTTCATTCTTTTTATATAAAAAAATCGGCAATGACTTAGTTGGCAAGCCAATAAGATTATCTTCAAATTTATTAAAAATTTTAACTCATTTTAAGCCAAAATTTGAGTAAATATTGTATGAATGAAGAAGCAATTTGAGCTATTTCACGAAAGTAATTACAAAACTATGATAAGCTACCGTTCTACAATTTTTATATTAGCTAGAAAATGTGAAATTATAACATCATAAAATTAGAATAAATAAAAATTAAATTACAAGCAACATTTTAATTTCTTATTTTTAAATTCAGTACTATCATTACAAATTTAATTAGTTTTTAAGTACCCTTAGTACCCAAAACTCTTGTAATCAAATAAAAACGAAATGAAAAGAAGCAATTTTTAATCCAACTTTTAATTTCATTTTCTTCAACATTTAATTGTACTGCATGCGTTTTTATATCATACATAATATATGTATATGTATTATGACCTACTTTGGATTTTCGAAAAGACCAAAATGAACTTTTGCTTTCAGAATAAGTGTCGTTTGAAAAGTAGCTACCTACTCTCTAAAATAAAACTAAAAACTTTATGCCGTCGAATCTTGAAGAAAAAAAAAAATACCTTTATGAAAACGAAAAGAAAGCGAAGAAGAAAAATAGAAGATAAAACTAGATAAGTGTATTCACAGAAAGTACAAGTGATAAATCTAAAAATTAAATTTTGGAGAAAGAGTATGAATAACACAACTATAACTTATACTACTTGCAAGTTGGAGTATGGGGTATGTATGTGTGAGTTGTTGAAAAGAAAAAAAAAATGCAAAGAGCACCACTTGAAAACCAATAGAGGAAAACTATTATTGCAACATTAAGCAAGCTTTGACATATCCGCATACCATATCGTATAACGCATACTGAATGTTGCAAGAAAATATGTATAAAAGTTGCTCTTTTTTGCGCACTGCTCAATTTGTTTGAAGCCATTCGATACGATTGCAATATTTAATAGAGGTGTTCACTCATAATATAAAGTTTACGATTAACAGAGCAAAGAAGTATGATAAAAAAAACTTATCTACATGAAGTCTGTCAGTGACAATCATATAGAGGTATGTCATGTACGTAGTATAATATAAGGTCTAGTAAAAAGAAATCCATTATTTTTGCATTCAATTGAAGGTTTTATTTAGCATAGTTAGAATGATCCGATTTAGGTCAAATATGCACCGTTTTGTTTTGTAATTTCATAATGACACTCTCATAGAAACCCTCGTCCCTATTGGCAAAAAATTGGGACAGTCGATTTTCACAAGCTTCTCTTGAGGCGAATTCTTCACCAGCAAAATTATTCGCCATAGACAGGAAGAGGTAGTAATCACTTGGTGCCAGGTCTGGACTATAATGTGGATGCATAAGAACCTCCCAACCAAGCTCTCGGAGCTTCTGGCGTGTCACTATCGATGTGTGTAGCTTGGCGTTGTCCTGATGGAACACAATTCCTCTCCTATTGGCCAAAGCTGGCCGCTTCTGGGCCATTGCTACCTTCAGACGGTCCAATTGTTGACAGTACAGGTCCAAGTCAGGAGTTTGGCCGTAGGGGAGCAGCTCATTGTAGATGATTTCCTGCCAATCCTAACAAACACATAGCAAAACCTTCCTGAACGTCAATCCTGGCTTGGGCACCGCTTGCGCTGATTCACCGCGACTCGACCACGACCGTTTTCACTTGATGTTGTTGTAAATGATCCACTTTTCATCACCAGTAACCATCCGCTTCAGAAATGGATCGATTTGGGGGCGATTCAGCAGCGATTCGCAGATGGAAATTCTGTCGATGAGGTTTTTTTTGTGTTAACTGGTGTGGCACTTTATTTAAATGGTTCCAAACGGTTTTTTATGCAATATTTAGCTCCTCGGCAATAGAAACAGTGCTTACATGACGGTCAGACTTGACGATTTCCATGATTTTATCGATATTTTCGACAATTGGCCTTCCAGAGCGTGGTGCATCTTTGACATCAAAATTACCGGAACGAAATCAACGACACCAAAATTGCACGTGATTAACTGTTATATTTTCAGCCGTCTGGCTTGCGTTTTTGCCTTTATCGAAGAAAAAACTGTAAAATATGGCATATTTTCTCTTTAGTGGTGTCCATCTTTGACGCGTGCTCAAACAATACTGAGTCAAGAAATCACAAAACTGCCTGAAAACTTTATTTAGTACGAAATCCTATCTTTCTAACGCCATCTAGCGTAACCCGATCGCACTTATACAACGCGAGTTACAGATTACTAAAGCCATCTATTGGAAAAATAATGGAATTCTTTTTACTACATCTGATATTTTAACATGTAAAATATTTTTTCTTTAAAAGTGGGAACTTTTTTTCTTACATTTGGTAAAAAAAAATTCCAAATCAAAACTTTTTTTAATGGTATTATTCAAAAAATAAGCATCTTTTCTAATTTCAACAGAGCATCTGCCATCTGCTAAATTTTATTATAATAGCAATATTCTATATCATTGCGAATATGCCTATTTGTTCATCATTTATTATTAATATATATTCGATCTGTGATTATTATGATTATTATAAGATAAATATATCTTTTTTTTTGTACTTTTAATAAATTAGTTCATTAATTAGTATTTACAATGATGAGTGACCCTAATATACTCGTATAATACAAGTATTTTCCGCTTTCATTCAATGCATTTCTTGTTATTGTTGTTCAATATTCTTTTTAAAACTTCTCTATAAATCAATGACTACACAAAATATTCGCATATATTTGCGAAAACTATTTATTGCTATCGACGTGGGAAAATATCATACTTAAAGTGGAGCACCTCAAAGCCGTTGCACATTACAATGTGTGTGTGTGTGTATATTGTGATGAAACAAACTATCTACCTACCTATTTGTCTATACATATGTCCCCAATACTCTACCTAGATAATATGCTGTTTGTCATGCAGTTTTTTATCGTTTTTTTTTTTTATTTCTTTCTCTTTAATGTGGGAGTGTTTCTTGCATGTGTGTGTTTGTGCGTTTTGAGTGAATGCATATGCATGGCATGCCTGATGACATGTCATTGTCGTCGGCACCGTCAACGAAATTTCCACTGAAAATGAGAATAAATTTTTCATATGCACAATGTGCATATGAATGTGCAATCATCTGTAATGATGGTGAAGGTGGCTGGCGGTGTTGATGGCGACATTTTCATATCTTTCGCTATGTGTATATTTCCATATATCAAAATAATGCTTTTTGCATCGACCGGCTTTTTTCTCTTCGTAAAATGTATGTACATACATATACATTCTGCCTTGAACTTGAATTATCAATTTTACCATCAATACCACTAAGACTGCATTTTATGAGTAACAATATTTTTCACTCTTTTATTTATCATATTATTATGATGTTTGTTCAATGTACTATATATTTATTTTATTTTTTATTTTTTCATTTTAACGGTATTTCACGTGAGTAGGCTTGGCGTCAATGGTTTGGGGTTGGCGACATATATATGCTAAATGTGCATATATGAATAAATATTGCCTAGTATATATACCCGTAGCTCAGTGGTTAGAATGTTGGCCTTCTGATCTGTAGGTCGTGGTTCAATCCCCGGCTGATGCATAACAAAATTTAATATCGAAATATTTTTCTTTCGAACGGTACCCATCTGTCGGCAAGCAATTGCCAATTCTTCCGACAGTAACAACTTGCCATGAAAAAGCTTCTAAAAGAACTCTGTGACAATGCTCAGAAAAAGTGATGTCACAAGGGTTCTGCCGTCCGGAACCGGCTAAAATAAGTAGGTTCCTTCTTAATACTGTCCAAAATTTAACATGCACAACAGTAGTGGAAGAGAAGCTCGGCCAATGAGACCTTCAGGGTTTTAAGTGCCACATATTTATTTATTTATTTTATATATACCCTGTAACAGGCTTAGAATTCTAGAAGGTTTTCGAATAGCTACTTATATATACAAATTTTGGGCAACAATTTCAGGCGTTTAAATTGATTCGTTCTCTAGAGCGTTTTTGTGGTATTGCAATTACCATGAAGAACTCGATGGTTCAGCAGTTCAGTTGTTAGAATTTAGTAATTGAGAAGTCGGGCCCTCTCTCGAGAAACGAAAACCACACTCTCCACAAGTCTCTCATTACGCCTGTCCATACATATGGAGCCGAAGCTTGGACAACTTCCACCTCAGATGAGAGAATGCTCGGAGTTTTTGAGAGAAAAGTCTTACGCAAGATTTTTGTACCTATTTGCGTTGGTGGCGAGTATCGAAGAAGTTGCAATCATGAGCTGTATCAGCTGTATGCCGACACCGACATAGTAAAGTGCATTAAAATTCAGCAGCTGCGCTGGCTAGATTATGTCGAGCGAATGGAAAAACACGCTCCGGCTACGAAGGTGTTATATTCGGATCCCGCTGGTGGACGACACAGAAGAGGAAGACCTAACCTAACCGGTGGAAAGATTAAGTGCTGGAGAACTTGTCAGCGCTTGGATAGAACTGCCTGGCGAAGCATGCTAGATTCGGCCTAAATCGATTTTCCGTTGTAATGGCCACATAGAGAAAAGAAGAAGAAGAAGAATATATAAATAAGTAATTTTTAGCCATGAAAGCATTTATTTTACGCCTATGATTTTATTGATTTTCTTCGTCCGGTTTGAGTCCTATCCTAGTAAGGATATACCATATATGTTTGTATGTTTTTAAATTTTGAATCATTTAACGCTCGACGACTATTACCACCATTTTCTTATATCTATCATACATTTATGTTTGGTTTTTATTTACTCCCTTTTTATGGAGTTTTTCCATTTTACTTCCATCTATATTGCTTCCCCATGATACTTGTTTATTATTGGGTGCAATTTAATTGCAGTTTTTCACGATTTTCATGAATTTTCTATTTATTTAATTCGTTGTCGGCTGTTGGAGTTAACAGCGAAATTATAATTACGCTAGTTGGTGGTACTAATAATGGTTATGCATTGTCATGTGAGGGTCTAATGGATAATAAATTAAATATGCGTTAGTGCGTTAATGGCGGTTTTTGTTTGTTTTTGTGGACGTTTACGCTATAAAAATAATATTAACCTTATGTGTATGCGTTAAAACGTTGCACAAGTATGCTTTTTCGCATGTTCTAGAACAAAACTCACTTATTTGCTCACTTCGAATGCAAGTACTTATCGAATATAATACTTGTGTAGTTATCAAATCAAGCATATTCGTGCAGCACTCTAATGGGTGTATAATGAAAGTAGCGTGAAATGCACCATATTAAATGGGGAGTATTATTTTGAACGGTTTATTATTTCCCCCCATTGAAGTTTTTTGTTTTTGTATATTTGTTTTTTTTAATGTAGTATTCCGAACAAGAAAAGATATTAAAGTCAAAGCAAAGAATGAAATGAAAAGGTGTGTTTTATTTTGTATAAAATAAATAATATTTTTATTTTGTCATCTTATTGCAATTAAAAAAACTACAAGAATATGTAGTAAGTATAGTATATAGGTATGTGCAATAGTTGATGTAAATCAATTTGTTAAGTGAAATTAAATTACAATTTTTTTTTTTTAATTTCATTTCACATAGACACACATGCATGTGTAGTAGAACAGTAGAAATATAAAAATAAAAATTATAATCACGATAAATGTTCAGTCATTTTCACTCTTCAACATTTCCTCCTACTGAATTCATTACAAGAATTCATTTGAGCAAAAATTAAGGCGTGTCAACAAATGAATAAATATCTACTATATGCTTGATATATACAATTTCTAAATATATTGTATGTACTATCTACATTGTCGTAGATTCGTCTAAATATCGAGAGAATAAGTATAATAATTTAATTACCAGTATAAGTTTTTGGTTTTTCTTTTCATTTTTTTTTTTTTTTTGTTTAAAGACTTTACCACACCTTCCCAACCCCCCTTTTTGTGTAGCGTACCAATTAACGTAGATACTCTGTCACAAGTATGATATTTAATGAATTTTTTACACTTAGGTATAGCAATTATAGGCTATATACGATATGTCTGTCATAAATTTGTGCATGAAATATGTATTTTTAAACAGATTACGTCATGTTTTATTGTTATTGTATTGTTATTATTATTATTATTGCTTTTCTGAATTTTGTTAGAGTATTAGAAAATATTTAAGCAAATTATTATTAAACATAATAATTTGTTAAAGAAATAAGTTGCCGGTAATTGTTGATGCATGAAGTTTTATATAATTATAAAGTCATGGAGTTGTATTTATGGCAAATATTTTGGAAAATAAATTATGATGAAATTGAAAATTTTACATTAAAGAATTTCCTTAGATATATTTACTGAGGAGAGTAAAGAAATTAGAGTGAATCCACCGGGAACATTATTAGGCATTACAGTCAATCAATAGTATATCAGTAATGTAATTCTTAAAGGATATAAAAAGTATATAAGTGTCTGTTATCGGAGACAAAAAATAAAACAAAAAGGAACAAAAAAAAATAATTTTGTTTTATATCAAAACTCCATAGCTGGGAGGCTCACAAATTTTTCGCAATAAATCAATAACTTTGAGATTGCTTCAGTTAATGGGGGAATAGGGTTTAACATTAATAACATTAACATTTTATATTAATTTTTTTTTTTGAATGCATAATATCTCAAGAATGTTGCGTTTAAATTTCAAGTCAATCGGAGCAAAATTGACAAAGTTATGACTATTTTTTTACCACTCGATCAACTGACTCCATGCGTATAGGTCGAACAGAGTAGGAAACTGAAAAACAAACAAAAGAAGGCAGAATACATCGCAAGACAAGAGCAAAAAATATGCTTTAGACATCATGGATGATGGCAACATCCATTATGGACTTGGCATCGATGATTCAGTGTGAGGTAAGCCGATAGAACTCGCTTATGAACGTTTCATCCCAAATTTTTTTGCGTTCAAAACTTGAAAGCGTTTTTCCCACAACACAACATTTTAAAAGTCGATGTCCCTCATAACTTCAAAACTACTGCACGGATCGTTTTGAAATTTTAAACACTATTGCTGTACATAATTTACGAGGTAACGGTACGAGACGCTTTAGAATAATTGCTGCCATTGCCGTATATTGTAATATTTCTCCATTAACCCTATTCCCCCCTTAACTTTGGCCGAACTAGTCTTCCAGTCGTGTTTAGCCGATTCCAAATAGCAAAAAAATTATTTAGCAAATATTTTTTGAATAAAAATGCTATCGATTCACTATAAATTCTAAAAAATTTCGCGAATTTGCGATAAATTTAAAAAATCACTAATGCCAAATTTTAGTACACATGAGAAGAATGCATGTTTACTATGCACAAATATTTTCATATTTAAGCAAGATGGTGTATAACTTACATTAGCATATGTCTATTAAGTCGTCAACGCTAAATCACTTGAACAAAAAAAAAAAAGAGAAGCCAGAATAATCAACAAACGATAGTCTAGCACATTTCATATACATGTATATATACATGTATATAGTATTTATCGACATGTATACAGTAGTTATCAACATAAAGAATTTAAAGATTTGTTTTGCAACACGACATGACAAGTAACTTGTCAATAACACATCAAATAAATAAATTGTTGTTGTTTTTTAATTTACGCCTGAAGCGAAATACACCTAATAATCTGACTAACAAATCATAGTAGGTACTAAAAGTTAAATAACCTTACAACTTTGTTGCTTTGTTTTTTTTTTTCTGAAATCTTTGATGCTTTTACTATATGTGAACGTTATCGCAAAATAATAATAATAAAACGAAAAATCAATAAAACAACGAACACAAAATAAAGTAGTAATATATCTACGTACTACGTATTTCAGTTAGAAGCCGTAAATCTGCAAGTTCGCATATGCATGTGCATATGCATTTACTAGCATATGTATTCTCGTAAGTATGCATGAATGCTTCTTTGTACATATTTGTAACATGAAGTATTTATGAGTAATGATTGCATCAACTTTATACCTATAAGAAGCTCACTAAAATCTTTTTTTTTATTTATTTATTTTCTATTCCTTTATTTTCAGATTTTTTTACTAAGAAAAATCATTTAATAAAATATTTACATAACAATTTATATAAATAAGAAATTCAAAGAATTTTCCTTCTTCCTCGTAATACTCTCATATGTATATGAAAACTGAATGTTTATAAACATATGTTTATATGTCAAAGATTGCTCTTTGTATCGCGCCTGACTGATATCAATACAATATGAATTTTTATGCTGGAATTTTTTGCATTGAAGTACTTTCAGATAAATTTATTATGTTGTATTTGCTATTTCTGCTACATGAAATTTTTACTGCAGCAAGTTTTTGCTTGTGGGTTTTGTAAAGTATTTCTTTTTTTTGTAGTTTTTTATTTTTATTTTTTTTTTTATTTGCATTTTAGCCCAAAACTAGTTTTTTTTTCTGTTACATATAAAAATAGTAGTTCCACTCTATTGCTCAATATGAAATATTATTTCATACAAACTTTCTATAGGGAAATGTATATAAACATATAACTGAAAGTATATAGAATATTTTGAACAGCATTATGTTATTGCTGGGTCTATGAAAGGTTTCTTGTGATTCTTAGCTTGTTTCACATCATGTATAGGTACTTGAAGTATGAAATCTCATAATTGATTTCAATATGTTGCTAAATTTTTCATTTCGTTGAAAATTTTCTATTTTCTAAATGGATTTGATTCAGCGTTTACCGTATTTCGATTCGAAGCACCTGACTATTTTGAGAAGCTCCGTAAATAATGTGTGAGCAAAAGTGGTAGAGATAGAGTGAGGGTAAATGACGTCTGCCCAAAAGTTGCCCATAGAGTGATTAATTAATTGTATGACCGAAACTTGTTACTTTTTCAATCCATTTCCTCTAAGCTTTTATACTATCTTTTCCTAACATTCCTAACAATCCTCTTGCCCTACAAAATTGACGTTTTTAAAGAAATTCGCTTCCATCATTGCAAGGGTGCCCACAGAGTGGCAACATTTTTCATAAATATACTTACTTCTAATCTTTAACCTTTAGAGAGGCTCCCTGAAAACATTTTCTTATAAATAACCCCATATTTGTCCAGGAATCGTCTCTATAGCCGTGAAATGATTTTGTTTTGATTAATCAAACTATAAATTATTCGAATAAGCAAAATTTTGATTAATTAAATCAAACAATTTTTACTAAGGGAGAGCGTTTTTTATATTCATGGTTCTGAAAAGCTCATCTTCGCTTTGTATTGAAAAAATATTGATGCTATTTTGCTGATTAATCAAATAATTTCAATTTTTGATTAATTAAAATTAGGTTTAATCAAATAATTTCAATTTTTGATTAATTAAAATTAGGTTTAATCAAATAATTTCAATTTTTGATTAATCAAAATTATAATTAATCGAATGATTTGTACTTAGTTAATTAAATTTTTAATTAATCTAATAATTGATTGATTTGATTCATTAATTTATTAATTTTGATTAATTAATTGATTACTTTTGATTAATTAGTTGATTAATTTTGATTAATTAAATGTTTCATTTTGATTAATTAATTGATTAAATTTGATTAATCACAATAATCGACTTAACGGTTAATCTCACAGTTTTTAAAATTTTTATTCAAATCAATTCAAAATTTCTCAGCAAAAAAATCTAAATAGAAATTTTTATTTATTACATTTTTTGTAAGTACATATTCAAATAAGTATTATCTTCGGTCTTTGATAGAAATGTTTTTAATGTTTTAAAAAGAGAATGCTTCATCTCACAAGGTAACCTTTAAGTTTATATGAGTTTATTATCAATACGAGTATTGAATTAGTTTTTATGAATATTTTATCTTTTGTATTATTTATTTTAATTTAATTTTAATACAAAATTAACTTGATCAAATTGCAGCTAATAATTTTATGGAATAATTCGATAAACCTATTCGATTACATATCATATTAAAATATGCTATTATATGAGTGAATGTTAGTGTGAAATACAGTAGGGAGCAAAATGTGTGTTTTATTGTGTAATTTTATATATTTAAGTTTTTGAAAAATAGTCATTGGGAGACTCCATTAAATGTATTTTCGACGATCACTTTTTTTTTAAAGTGCTAGAGTATATGTTTTTCAGTGTCTGCTGTGAAAAATGAAAACAGAAACATTTAGATTTGCAATAGGAGTCGTATGTTTTGTGTAAAAATGTAACTCTTTGATTACAATTTGCGCTGGACGAACTATTTAGTAATATCCAGCAGCAATAGCTGCTCCTACTCCTGTTTCTGTTTTATTACATTCATCTACTCGGGTTAACTATATTTATGGCTGGATTAGGGGCTAACGCACGAAATATAGACATAGAACCAAAAAAAAAAAAACCAAAAATAAAAAAAATCAAAGCATTAAAAACCGTACTTATGAGCGACTTCCATTTTACAGTGATATTTATGAACGCATGATTATGATACAAGTATTACAGTGTTTTCTCTCTCTACACTGTATACATTAAGGCTTATGGTATTCATAAGCAATAGCATCAGCCCCTATCATAATATGACATGTATCACACGTCAATTGTACGTAAGATATATTTAGTTGTAGTTGTAGTGGATAAACAATAAAACAAAAGCTACAATAATGGGTTGAATAAGTAATTGACTGATAAAATAATAAAAATCAGAAAAAAAAACAAAAATAAAAAAAAAATAAAGAAATGACAAGTAAAATGATGAAAATGTACAAAATATGATAAATATCAACTACAGCAACAGCAGTGCAACAATAGTGAAGAAAAAAAAAAGGAAGACTTTGAAGCAGATTTCAATTTTAAAATATACTACATTTGTGTATAATCGACACAAGCAGTACAGTACAACAGCCAGCATCAACATCAAACAGTAGTACATACATGTCGAACAGAAGCAACACTAAATGGAAAATTTAACACGTACGAGTACACTGCATTGCAAGTACAAGTCAAAACTAAAAAAAAAATATAGTTTTTTTTTTTTTAAATACAATATTTCTCATCTTGGTTGCTGCATATAATCCATGCATGTATGCATATGCATACTCATATGCACATGGATATGTATGATAGGAAATATGATGGATAGATTACACTGAGAAAAAAAAAACGGAAAGAATTTGTTTCCATTTCAATTAACTTTTTTTTTTCCTTATTTCAGTATATGTGTTTTTTTTATGGATCGATATTTTATGAATGAATAGAATTACAAATTTGCAAAAAAAAAATTCTTTTTTGTGGTTTCCATAAATATTGAAAAAATTATAAAAATATTTTATACATTTTGTTTATTCATATATAAGCACACGATTGCATTGTATTCTATGTATACGTATTTATACCTACCTGATTACAACCATTTTAATTTAATATACTTTTTTATACTTTGGTAATTTTTAATGTAGGTTACACATACATCTATATGCATATGTAAATTGTTTAAATTATGCTCATATATTTTTTTGTGTAAATTGCACTCGCTTTAATACGTGCCAAAAGTATAATTTAGGCCACAAAGTTAAGTGTAAAAGGATTAAAGGATGTTAACATGATACAAATGAACAAATGAGAATCCTTGTACAAGTTTATAAATCGTATATATGTATAGAGTATTGCGAATATTAAAAATCTCACTCAGTATATCGATTTGTCACTGTTATGAGTCGATGAAATAAGGCTGTAATTTTTTTGTATATTAAATTTTTGTTAAATTAATAAAAATGCCACAATTCAAAGTTCTTAAGCTTTTTTTTGCCATGTAGATAATATGAAAGTGATATGCTTATATATGGATATGACTATTCTATATATGACTATGTGTCATGATGAAATAAAATATGCTGAAATTGAAAGCTAAATTCAATTAGAACATTTTTATTGTAGTAAGTGATCAAGATGATTATTATGATGATTATAGCAATAATGATCATGATGACGCAAAATAATGTATACTCGGATGTTGGGATTTACGATGTGATATCATATTATTTTTGTTGCTTTCATAATACAAATTTAATTTTACACTAGCAAAAAAAAAAAAAAAAATAAAAAGAGATAAGTACTTTACGTAAATTAACAATAATTTGAATAAATGAAAAACTGTGAACTTATACGGGTTCATCATATACATCATATAGGTTCGTCTACCCGAAAAAAAACAAAGAAATATTTAATTTTTTTTTTTTAAATAAAGTGTTGCATCAATAAATTATATGCATGCAATATTTATGCTAATTTGTATGTAGACACCATAGCGATCGACTTTTATTGTTTTCATTATAATTGAAATGTTTATAAACATTTTCTGCTCTAAACAAATTCAAATACCTCTCTCTCTCTCTATGTTTGATAGTAAATACAATGTTTATATACAATATATAAACATGCAAATGTTGCTATACATGTATATGGACCATTGTTGGCAAAGCATCTTATAAATCAACTGATATTTATGAGATATGCAATGGATTTAAATCGATTAAATGTTTCATATGATTGTATATGGATATTTCCATGCACACATACATATAGAATGAACATGCATATACACCAGATGCAAATATGTTCTTATATAATCTAGTCACACTTCAAATAAATAGAAGATATACAGAAAGGACCAAAAAAGAGTTGCAGAGTACGAAAACTAGCAATAGTATGGGAAATGCGAAATGGAAAAATAAGTATTTCTATAAATTTCTAAACTAGTTTGGAAACAGACAAAAATGATTAACTCGTAAACATGTAGTTTAGATGTAGTAATCAAATCTACGTCCTCGTGATGTGCGTGCGATTAATTCTTTATCCAAATCAGCTGATTACTCAAAATTTCTAATTAATTAATTATTCAATTAATCATATTAAAGATCATATTAAAGAAATTGTTCAATTACATTCATAATACGATACAATCCAAAGAATATTTATTTCAAAAGAACACTTCGTGATCGAAAAAAAAACTAAAATATCGATATTTTGTGTATTTAATCGATATTTTGATTATTCAACATTTTGATTGATTTATTAGACTCTCTGATTAAATGTTTTCAGTACAGCAATATTATGTGCTCTGTTAGAAAGGCGTAATAGACGAATAAGACCTTGTAGATCAATAACATCTGATTTGAAAATGTGGTGCTATAAAATTGTCCATCAAACGTCAAATTTATATTTGAAACATTTCCTTTTGTGTGTGTGTGTGTGTTTTTTTGAGTTGCTACATAAGCTAAAACTTAAATGGAGCCAAGATGCTCTTAAACTAAGTTTTCAATTAAGGGGTGGACATTTCAAACTTTTTTCATCGACCCGCCATAATGTACATACATACAAACAATAGATTTAAAAATTGCATTTATTTGTGATTTATATGAATATGTGCTGTTTGCTATTTTCTGCCTTTTGTTTCCATTTATTTTGTTGTGCATATACTCGTACACATGAGATTTCTAAAATCATTGCATATTTGGGTACTTAAATATATATTGTATATATTTGATTGCACTAAAGCAGGATTATATATACAGTTTGTAGTTCTATATGTGCATGATTATGTAAATATTTGTACCAATAAGAAATGTTGGCAATACTTCAAACTGATTTTGTGATTATGCATGAAAAAAAAAATGGAAAAAAGAAAATAGAAAATTCCAAATAAAATACAAAATGTATGTGTACTGTTTATGTACGCAAGTGTGCACATTTGATTGAATTTCGGTCACGATGTTGATATCGGAAGAATTCCTGAGAGTGACCCTTCTGTTCCCATCCCATCGGAGTTTCATACTCATTTCATTTATTTATTTTTTTTTTCACAAAAATAAATTTCTTTTCAAATCAATTTATCATGATGATGTGTAATATATTTCATAATTCGCTTACAAAATATTATATTTCCAATGTAGAAGAAATGTTATTCGTTCGATCATTTATTTTAATAATTTATGTCATCATCAATAATATACAAAGACATGGAAACGTATTTGTCAACAAATTTATTATGAAAATAAAACGACAAACTTTATTGGGAAACTATGAAAACATAATTCAAAAAACTAAAATTTTCTGTTTACATTACGAAAACCAAAAACAACAAGCAAAATAAAGTGTTTGGAAAATTGTACAAAAGAGGGAGAGAGAGAGAAAAAAAAAAAGAAAAAGTATTATGAAAAGTGAAAAGAAGACATTTCAATAATGACAACATCGATGAAAAGTAATTTTGAGAAACAGGTTGACTGACTAACTAGTTGGTTAGTTGGCTATTTGGCCGCCATTATTAATACTATTGAAATACTAAGACTAAGAGTGAGTGATTTATTGTAAAGCAATGAATGAGAATATTATGGAAAATAACCAAATCAATGCAAAAGTAATTACTGTAATACTCATATTCGATGAATATGTATAAACTGTGGCTATTCTCAATGAGTGAGTAATCATGCATCCATAATTGGTTAACATGTGGTACTTTGATTTTCAAAACAACTGTTGGGAATTATTCAAAATATTTTATTTCATCCGAAAGGCCACACAATAGGATTATGTGTGGAAAATTATTACGCGAATATGTTCACCGCAACAATTCCGAAGATATCTCACTCTTTCGGCCATATTCTTGATGACATTTTCCAGTATGACCTCCAGAATGGCCCGAATCTGCGATGTAATATTGCTTTTCAAATATGGAATCGTCTTCGGATCATTCACATAGGATTTAGCCTTCGTGTAAACCCACAGAAAAAAGTATAACGGCATCAAATCGCATGATCTAGGCGGCCAATTTGCATCACCGCGACGACATGATTCGGGAATTTGTGACGCAAAAAGTCGAAATTGAGGAGAGTTGTATGTAGTGTAGCGCCATCCTGTTGAAACCACATATTTTTCAGACCCCGAGCTTCAACCTCCGGCACAAAATAGTCCCCCCAACATAGTGTGCTACCGCTCAGGATATACATTTTCGGTGTTTCCATCGTCATATTCGAAAAAATACGATCCGATGATGCCTTTGGCCCATAAACTGCAAAAAACAGTGACTCACGGTTGATGCATTGGCTTTTCAATAATGGTGTTTGGATTTTCCGAGTTCCAGATATGCTAGTTTTGCTTGTCAACATAGCCGCCGAGGTGGAAATGAGCCTCGAGTTCGAAAAGATGATTTTTTTGGAAAAAATCATCATCTTCACCAATCATTTGCGGGGTCAATTAGCGAATGTACTGCGTTGTACATGGTCACGAGGCAACAGCTGCTGCGTCAATTGGACTTTATATGGGTGTAACTTCAAGTCTGAGCGCAAAATTCGATGCATGGAGGTCGCGGAAATGGCCAATTGTTGTGAACGATGGCGAATAGACATCCCTGGGGACTCGACGACACTTTCAAATACGGCAGCAATCATATTCTCAGCATTGCGTGCATTCCACACTTTAGTTGGCTTCGGAACATAAAGAACGGACCCAATTTGATAAAATTTTTTCACAACATTGCGCACAGTTGTTTCACTAATATGGTGATTACGACTCCATTATTGGTGAGTCGATCGTAGCGTTTACACCATCGACTTGGAATTTAATATCCAAAATTCGACGATTTGTGATGCGTTGTTCTTTCATGTAGCGATCCATAACTAAAATCTTATACTCTGACGATGACAATGACACAAAATATGGCAGGAACGGGTCGATAATGCAGATTTTAATAGATAACAATGTAACACAGCTACTATTGGAACACACTGTACATTTATTACGTATAATATGTAAAATTTTCATGTATATTTGTATATCGTATGCTTCTTCTTTTTATGCTTCTTCTTCTGCTTTTCCCAAAGGAATTATTTAAATGTATTCGATTATGTCACAGATTAGCTACTCCAGACTGTGACAGATGCTCTCGATTGTTAAAATTATATAGTGGATGCATAATAGTGGAGAAAATATCATCCATTTCATTTACGATTGAAATATATTTTATTTATTATATGGAAAATTATTTAATAGTATTATGTAAACCATAATAAACGATATGTACTTATTATCAAGGATAATGCAAGGAGGCATTTTATTAATTGCATATTACGTTATAACCATAATCATGTTTTTATTGCACATCCACCTACTTATGGCATCAGCAAATTAAATTGATATACTG
Source organism: Megamerina dolium (assembly GCA_963854835.1). Classification (NCBI taxonomy): domain Eukaryota; kingdom Metazoa; phylum Arthropoda; class Insecta; order Diptera; family Megamerinidae; genus Megamerina; species Megamerina dolium. The sequence goes on from OY978525.1 coordinate 109,116,178, forward strand.
TACTATCATGGAAAACAGGAAATCAACACTTGAATATAATTACTGAGAGTAAATTCTGTTAGTATTTCTCCTTTTTTTTTACAACTGTCTTATATAAATATGTTTTCTTTGCATTTATTTAGTGGGAAGTTATGTGTGAGAAATTTTCAAATGCAATTGGCAACATTATTTATGCACATTTCTTTTGCATTTTTCAACTCTTTTTCGCTTAGATTTATTTCGTGATAAATTATGTTAAATTACACTGACGCGTCTGATTCTGCAATGTTGACTTATGTACGATACATTGTTATCTGTCTGTCTGTCTGTCTAGTTGACTGTTTGTCTGCTGCAGGAATTCTTGATTTTTTTCCAGCAACATAGTTGTCATAGATCTAAGTCTACTTGCAACTTCTACTAGTTAGTTGTTTTTATACAGATTTATCTATTTATATGCGCAATATGTAACACTTCATCTGGTTGCATATATATTTACAATCATACATATCTATTAAATATGTACTATATCAAAATACAAAAAGTTACGTGTGATTGCATTGTTTTTTTTTTTTTTATAAATATGGCGCCTGTTAGTGACTGCTTATTTTATCAATTCCCCTCAAGTGTATGCTATTTACAATTGCGTAGTTGTAGCGCAAACCGGAAATGTAATGCATACAGATTTTTGTTTTTCTAACTTGCTGCAATTTACTCAAATAGAATTCAATCTTTAATACCACATTAAAAAAAATATATATATAGGTATATATGCTGTGAGAATAGAAATAAATTATATAAATTCCTAAATCAAGTTGGCGTACATATGTATATTGGAATTAAAGTACAATGAACATAAATCGTGCAAATAAATTTTTATGTGCATATATATTATATAAATAAAATGGAAAAATTACACTTCATTACAAATTAATAGGAAATTTTCTCACGATTTAATGCGACTGCACTGTGTAAAGAGTTTTCTTCTTAGGTTTAAGTTATCTGCAGTCATTTTAAAGTCAATGGAAATACTCGTAGATAGAACTAATGAAAAAAAAAAAAACAGCCTATTATACTTTATTACAAAATTATTCTTCATTATCCTAAATAATGCGTAATATTCAATCACATATAACCCCCGGAACACCTCTAATAGCTTCTCAGTGAATTTGATAGAATCAGTTGTATATGTGATGTCACACTAGTCCTATGGTTGATTTTTGTATTCATTATTCTGCATTGTTTACATTTTTCTTTTCAATTTGTTCGCCATTTTGGCATTTCTCTCGCAGCTGGACCACTGTTACGTCACAGTGCTCACAAACCCTCTCTGATGGATCCAAGCTGTTAATTCTATCATTCCTAATTGTACCTATTATTACTACAAGGTGATTTTTGAAAAACCTTTGGATTCGATTAAAAAAAAACACATACAATTTAGAGAAATGTATGAAATCTTTATTTTAATCAATAGAACGATCTATATAATTCAATATTTAAAGATCATTGCGTATCCAATGTCCAATTTCATGCGAAATTTAGTCACATTTTAGTCATTCCGAATAGCAGCCTCAGAAGGTCGCTCAAAATGACCGTAAAATGAATGAATGAATGGATCGAGCATGAATTTTGATAATAAAATTCAATAATCTACAAGTGTTGTTCGTTTGTTAGTGGAATCATGATTAAATTATAGACCAAACTGAACATATTTGATAGTAACATGTTACACGAAAACAGCTGAGCTGCCAAAAAGAGTGTTGTCAAAAAGAAAGTTGCTAAAAAATCACCCTGTACTATATTCCACTACCATTTAACTCTCCCTTTAGATAATGTAGCTTGTGTAATTGTTTAAGAACTATTTGAGAATTATGCAACAATGCGAGCATGATTTGTTTGAATTGTTATTGGTGCATAGTGACTAAGCATTCGGAAATGGAGCGCATCAGTAGCGCTGAATTTAACATTGGCATGTCATTGCAAGGAAGCGCTTCCTTCCCGCTTCCCTTAATGCGCTTTGTATGCGTTTTGATGGGCACACTCATACTATTACATTTTCCGTATGTTGTAGTGAAGAGAGAGGGGTTGTGTGATGTGAATTTCTCTTTCTCTCTATCATAAGCATAATTAACAAATTGTACTTCAATTGGTTGCCGAACAAGCGCGATCACAACCTCACCGAATGAATGTTCGACACCAACTGAGTGTCCTCGCCATGTCCGTGGGCTCGTGTCTGTTTAAGATAAAAACAACTGGACTGTACGAAAGAAGTGAAATGCCTGATTTGATTTGCGCAATTATTGATTTGAAGTGCTGCCTATTGCATACTCAAAGCGCATCAAAGATGTATATAAAAATCAGCTTTTTAGATACGAAAGAGAAGCCCTTCCTATTCATATATTCTAAGATGCGCATCAAAATTTACTATTGGTTAGGTACAAAAAAGTTTCAGGTGTAACAACTCGTATATTGTTCTGCATTCGAATTAACAATCGTTTAAAAAAATGTTTTACCTAAATTGGTTCAATAAAATAACAATATATTTGTACTTAAACTTCCTATCTACATTAATTTTGATGATGTCATCAACTCCATTTTCATTGCCAATTATATGTGCCCTAGTGTAATTACATATAAGAAATTTACAAATCTATTCACTTAAAATTACATGAAAAACGTGAAATGCTTGTTGCAGAAAATTAAATGAACTACCTAAGTTGACTCATTGTTGTGTATGGTCAACTGTCTCACTTGTTATTATCTGCTATGAGTAACGTAGAGAAATCAATCTATGTTATATAAAAACAAAACATTAATATGTACATAATACGAATGCGAACACCTTAGCTCATTGCACTTTTGTTACGCACACAACAGTGAAATTAGTAATTATACCACCTCGATCAAAAAGTTCCCGGAATAACCACTGTGTGGCGCTCCCATCGTTCCAATTTGATTCACAGGAAGCACTGAGATCGATGTACTTTTGGCTACGCAAGTTTTGCAAATATCAAGCTATGACGCTAAGATTTAGAGGGAATATCAACAACAGATGTACCAACTTAACAAAAAAAAAAAAAAAAAAACCAGAACTCAAGTTGGAACGATGGGAGCGCCACACGGTGGTTATTCCGGGAACTTCTTGATTAAGATGGTATCCACATGACGCATATTAAGAGAAATAAGTAAAGAAGTATCCAGTGCTGGATCTGAAATATAGAGGTAGTTGGAAGAACGAATAATAAACAAGCTGTTGGGTTTCTTTAATTGATACCAGGATAATAATAAATAAATAGGTTGGAATTTAAGTCAGAAATCGTCTAGGAAATTTCCTCATCTTTTTTTTCGCATAGTGATAGTTGAAATGCATAAAGTTTCAGCCGGAAATATATGGGTGCATATGCGGGAAGCACTACTTTTTTGCTTCAATTTGAAGAAATCTGCTGCTGTGTCGCATCGAATGCTTGTGGAGACAGTGCGTTATCGAAAACCACTTGCAGAGACTGGTTTCGTCGGTTCAAAGAAGGCCATTTTAACTTGAGAGACAAGAAGCGTGAAAATAGACACAGAAAAGTTGAGGACCATGCTTGGCAGGATCTTTTGGATGAGGACGACACCCAATCGCAAAAAATGCTTGCCGAACAGTTAGGTGTTACTCAACAAGGTAACAAATTTGGTTGAAAAATTTGGAAAATGGGTACCCCATGAATTGAACGATAGGCAGATTGAGCGACGCCGAAACACATGCGAAATCTTGCTTGCTAGACAAAAAAGAAAGTCGTTCCTGCATCTTGTGGTGACTTGCGATGAAAAGTGAATATACTTTGAGTATCTTAAACGAAAAAAATCATGGGTCGATCCCGGCCAACCCTCAACTTCTTCTCCAAGACCAAATCGCTTTGGACGCAAGACGATGCTGTGCGTTTGGTGGGATCAGCAGGGTGTCATCTGCTACGAGCTGTTAAAACCTGGTGAAACTTCCCAATGCTCACCGCTACCACCAACAAATAGTGATATTGCGCGGTGCTTTGGGTGAAAAAAGGCCTGGTTATGAACAAAGACATGAGAAGCTGATTTTTCTCCACGACAACGCCCCTTCGCACACGTCAAAACTGGTCCAAAACTATTTGGACACACTCAATTCGGAGGTGCTACCTCATCCCGCTTATTCACCAGACCTGGTCCCTTCTGACTATCTCCTGTTTTCGTCGATGGGTCACGCGCTCGCCAAACAGCACTTCGATTCGTATGAAGACATCGGAAAATGGCTTGACGAGTGGTATTCTTTTGGCATGGTATACACAAATTGCCCGAGAGATGGGAAGAATGTATAGCTAGTGAGGGCAAATACTTTGAATAAATTATTTTTTGCCTTTCTATGAAAAAAAAAGTGTTTTTTTTACCGAAAAACAGCGGATTTAAGCTTGTACACCTGGTAATTAAATGTGATAAATCATGTCTCTGTAAAAGTGAGTCATCTTGAATAGTAAAAATTTGCTTTTCATCTCCATGGCACAATTATTCGAAATTACTTCTAAATCAATTTTATTATTCGACTCACATAAATTACTCAAATACACACTATCTGACCAATTAGTATAAACTAATAAACTAGTTATAATTACTATTAACCCCACTACACTACACTAATTGAGCCCAATTTCCAAATGAACTCCTCTGATCAAATATAGTTTACCTCGTCCCTTTAGATGACGTCCATCCTAAACGAGGCCGCAAAGATAGCGTACATAGGTAGGTACATAGGTTTCTATGCAGTATATACGATAGAGGTGTATGCGTGTTAAGAGTTTGTGTAGAGTATGTGTTAGTACGCTAATAAATTGTGCACACATAATGACGCCACCACATGGATGTAAACTTTTGATGAATATTCGCAACAAAACACTTCATGGACGTTGCATATAGTATACGCATACACATGTAGTATTGTAGGTGCAATGCATGCACCATACAGCTATATAGTGCCTGTGGATGGAAATGTGCTTGCATACGTGATGTATTTATTACGCGTATGTACGAGTATATGTGCCCAGTTTTGTAGTTTCAGTTCCAATTTTGTTTTGCTAGGAAAATGTGTTAAGTGTGCAATGTTTGCATTATTTCTATGTACGTTGGCTCCATTTTTTTTTTTTTTGTAATTTTTTGTATACACAGTAGTTGTTGTGTTGCCATTGTTTGTATGGATGTTCTTTGCGGAGTTGCTCGTTTTTAGTTCAACTTAGTATAACGTATGTGTTCTTTTATAGATTCTGCAAGTGCGAAAAAAGATATAAAATGTGAAAAGTCACACTCTTTTACATTTTTCAATTCTTTGCTCCTTCATTTTCCTTTATTTTACTTTATTTTAGAAGAGATTGCAAAAACGTGTGATTCGTTGCGCATCAGATATAGACGCAAGATGCAGATCAAGAGTACGATATGAGATGGTGCGAATTGATGGTGATGGAAAATTGAGGACATTTGTGTTTGCAAATGAAAAATGTTGAAATGTATCAAATGTGTTTCGTGTATTTCAATTAGCTTCATTCAAAGCCTGTAGTAGAATCATCTTCGAACAAAAAACTTTTCTCCAGCAAATTTGATTTTCTAAGTTTTCGTCTTTTCTCAGAAAACTATTTTCGATTATTCCAGAGTTGTACTTAGATTGATTTGGGATTTAAAAAAAAAATTTTTTTTAATGAACCTTTGAGAATGGACGTAATTGGATGAGAACCCCGACTACTCCCGACTACTCCCGACTACTACTACTAAATTATTTTTTCGAATATATGTTTTTAGATTTTTTGCATGAACTTTAAGAAAGTTTAAAAACTGAAATGGAGAAGAAAATATTATTTTTTATAATCGGATGAAAAAACCACAACAACAAAAAAATGCAATTTAGTTGCAACGCAGTCTGTATCTAATCATACATATGCATATGGACATTGTTTCATTGCAATTGTTGCTGTTGTTGTTGTTGTTGTTGTTGTTGTTATGTATTTACGCTATTTAAAGTTAATTGCACTTTATTTTAATTAACGCTAAATATGCAATTTATAATTTTTTTTATGTGCTCATACAACACAGCAATGTCAAAAAATAATAAAAACATAGAAAATAAAAAAAACAATAACAAAATAGTTTTGAAATGTTGTAAATTAATTTGACCCACAAAAAGTGTGCTTTACAGAACACCAAAATAGTAAAAGTCGTAGGAGGAGAACTATAAAAATATTTAAATATTGATTTATGACACATTTTATATTCATATGTATTAGTATGTGTGCGTGTGTGTTATGTGTGTGTGTGTGTGTTATGTGTGAATAGATAATAAAATGATATATAAATTAAATTACTATTAAATTTATCTTAAAAGCAAAAAAAAAAAAAATATATACGACAGCACACGCATACGCTCACGCTTTGAGACACGCAAGCCATCAAACTAACTAACAAGCTACTACCCACTCATTAGCTCTGTCATTTGGTTGATTACTGGATTCCACTTGAATAACATGTAAAATTAATTTGATTGTTTGATTGAAAATTGCTGTAAGTAGCATTTTACTATCATCATCATCAATATTATGGTAGCTATTGCATGCTAAATCGAGATGTCTGAGAATGCATACACTCATCTCATATTGTACTACCAATGACCAATGTAAACACTTTCACTACACATCTGTAATATACATGCATCAGCACTTTCACCAGTATGAATATACATACATATGCACTATGCACTACTACAATTATATCAGTCAAATTGCACTATTCAGATGACCAGGGATATTTATTGGTTGCAATGTACAACGCTGTACTTACCCCATACTCCCTCCATATTATTCTATTTTCTGTGCAGTAGTGCATTTGAATGCATTGGTATGTGAGTATGGTATGTTGCAGTAAGACATGATAAATGTTGCTCATGGTACTTGTATGCAACAATGTGTATATACAACGTATTTGTATGTATGTACATGTACTTTCAAAAGTCCTGATACATGATTGAAAACGTTAAGTTTGAAGAAATAATCACTAACATATTGTGTACATTCCAACAAAACTCTGTTCGACTCAGTAAAGGGATTTCAAATAATTTACCGATAAATTACACTACTTTACGACAAAAAAAAAAAAAAAAATACCATTAAATTCAGGTATATGGTGTTGACCTCCTGAACTCAAAATATATTTAAAAATTGTTTGTATGATCAGGTTTAGGAGATAACGGTAATTTTGTGTTTTTTTGGATATCAGTTCATTCAAAAAATTTTTTTGCTATAAACAATAAACAGAAAAAAATCACAAAAAATTAAATTTTCACCCAATCCTGGAAATATTAAACTTAAAGTATTTGCAATTAAATGGGCGTTTGAAAAAAAAATTACACTTTCCTGATTTTCACAACTTCTTAAAAAAATCACTTTCGAACTTAAAGTATTTGCAATTAAATGGGCGTTTGAAAAAAAAAAAATAAAACTTTCCTGATTTTCACAACTTCTTAAAAAAATCACTTTCGAAATCAAAAATTTTTTTTAAAATTTAGAAAATGTGTTTTGAGCTCAGGAGGTCAATATTAACTAACTACAATACTAATTAACTATTTCTGGGTAATTAATTAATTAATTACAATTAATAATTAATTGTATAGTAGTGTTATTTATTTTTAACTACAAATTAAGGTTCATTTGAGAAGCTATATCTTATATTACTTATCATTGAAATTTGAAATCTAAAAGAATCCATGTAGTCCATCTTCCATGTTCTGTAATCAGGCAGGCACCTACTCACTCCCAAGTTACCTCACAAAGAGAAAATTACCTTTAAATTCCCTTAAATTTTATTGAATTGTTAATATAGTATGTCAGTGCAGAAAACATGATTGGTATGATTTCAAAAACATAATTTTGAAGGAATTTTTAGGCTTTACCAGATTTTAAAAATATTACATTTAGAGATTCCTCATGGGTGGGTGTGTCATGGGTGGTAATTTAAATTAATATTTTTTAGATTTTAATAGGTATTCTTATACATTCAATAAATACCATATTCAGCATTTGTTTGGATTTTTAAATTTTATTGCGAAAAAAAAATCATGTACCAGAACTTTTGAAAGTACCGATTCGGTTGTTTTTAAAAATGTTAAAAAACCTTGACCTGTATGTAAACGATTTCCACAACCATTTGTCTTTTCGACAGGATTTGGCACATTTCATTTGTTTGTTTTTCAATTTAATTTAGCTATCTCTTTCTCTCTTTACGTACGCATATATTTCAGCTTCCTGTTGGCTTGTTTTATTTATATAATTTATTTCATTTCCATTATTACTATTGTTGTTGGTGTTGTTTTTGGTTTTTGTTTTTTTTTTCTTTGCCCAGATATTTTCATTTTCACTTTTTGCCATTAACACCATTTAATTGTGCGACAATGTGTGTGTGTGCGTCTGTGTGTGAGTGAGAAAATCATCAAGCCTTTGATGATGGTAGGTGCATATTCGTATGTAAGTGATTAGCATTTCAGTGAGCAGATAGACTCCCTTCCCTTTTTATTTTTTGATTTTTGGAAAACTGTGTGTATGTACTGTGTGAGCGTGTGATAAATTTCTTACCCAAATGTCGTTGCATATAAATTTAATTTCTTTTTATTTATTGTAGTTTATTTTCACATAAGTGTGAGTAATGTGAAGATATTTGTAAAAGTTTTGTTGACGCTTTTTATTTTTTTTTCTGTTATTTTCAAGATTTTTTTCTTTCTTTTTTTTTGCTATTAATTTTCACACATATGTATTTTATTATTATTGCCGCATTTTTCTTTTTCCACATACTGAATATATATCACTTTTTATTTTTGTTTTTGTTTTATTTTACAACAGCTATAAACAATTGTAATTAAATGTGTAATTTATGTGTCGAAATCGTTTTTATATATGATTGAGCATTTTCAACATTTTATTGAAGATTTATATCATTTTCTCTCTACGTATGCATACGTAGACATGCATGTTTAAGACACATTTCTAAATGTATAATATTTAAGGTCATATAAGTAAATAAATACAATATAAAAGCAAGTTACACTCTACTTTGGTCCTTTATACATTCAATTATGAATCATTAAGAAGCAAATATAGAGAGAGGAAAATGATGATAGTACTTGATACATATAAATCCTTCCGAGTAGACTTTGTGTATTATTAGAACCAAAAAAAAAAATTTGACTTTTTCCAAACAGTATAAAAATATGTCCAATTGTTTCATACTGAAGCCGGGTATTTCGAACATTTTCTTATAGTACAACTTGCACCTGTAGACTTAATAACCTTGTAATGGAAATGACCTAAATCTAATTAAAAGCAAACAACCGAGTATATATACACAAGTAATGCGAGTGTTCAAAAAGAAAGAAAAAATTATACAAAACGTAGTAGATACATACTACAGATGATGATACCAGTATGACACTTGAGCTTGTGCGAATTTGCGACACAACACAATCACAATCACAATCACCCACTACTACTACAGGTCAATTAGTTTCAATTACTTACTCATATTTACTTCATAAAGAAGGCGACTACTTACATACAACGTACACCCATGAATTCAAAAGCATTATTTTTCAGTATTGCTGGCATCTGAGATACATATGCATAGTATATATATAATAGCTTTGTGTATTTTATTGTAGTTTTTTTTGTATTGGATTTCGTATGCCAAGCTAACGATTTTGGTTTAAACATAGCTTTCTAATGACTCTAACAATGATTCTAACTTAGAATGAAAGACCTTGACCCATATAGTAAAACCTCCAAAGTCAATTTGTAATTTTTTCCCTGAGTCTTTTTAGAATAAATCGAAAAAAGGGTTAAAAGTCATATCGGAACGAAATACATAGTTTTGGTATATATAGTAAAATTTCACGCGGAATAGTTTTGTAGAACATTTTAACCCGTTATCTCTTTCCCTAAAGGGTCATTTTGACCCCATTTTTAGGAAAGTCTGAATAAAATGGCATTTGAGAGGTCGCTAGAGGGTTAAAATGTTCTAGAAATTATTCGTTGGAAAATTTCACTAGGTGTATTCTCAGACAAAATCTTTATACAAAGAACATAAAGTCCACAGAAAATAGAAAACCAAATATATCCCCTTGAAATATGCAACATTTTTGATACATTCTTTTGTAATTTGTTCATAAATATAACTCTAGCTCTTTTTGAGGGTGATGTTGCGGCACTTAGGATTTTAGTATCGTAATCATCGCTATCATCAGAATCTGAGTCACACATAATGTCTACATGTGACTTTGCTGCTGGCCTTACTGTTACCCTCTTCAAATTCAAATTTTATTTTTGCTGAACCTCGGGTAAATTTATTTCAAAGGCATCTCTTTTAGCAAAAATTTTAATGAAGGAAAAGGAAACATTTTGCAATGATATTATTTCACTATTTTTGAAATATTTATAAATTAACTAATCAGAATTTGTTCACTTGAAATTCATAAAATTGTATAAAATAAAAATCAAATCAATTCTATTTAGAAAACTGAGTTGACAAATAAAATACGGCAAATTTTCTGTATGACTAGAGTTAATGAAATATAATAATTGAGACAAGGTATACGAGGCATACAAGGCATACGATTGATCATAGTGAGTAATAAAGCATAAGCTGATGCGAATAATGTTTGAGGTAATATATATTTCGGTGTTTTTATTAACAATATTTCATTTTCATTAACAAAACTCTTCACATTAACAATACTGTTGATTTCAACAAAAATGTCGCTTTTGGGAGTCTTTTAGTGATTCATTATATGCAGTGGAGCTCACGGCACGGTACACTGGGTGTATTGGTATTTCGCAACAAAAACATCAAATGAAATTATGAACAAGTCGCAATTTAAAGTGAATATTTGTGTATACTATATGTGTATGAATGTAAAAATTCGCAGTCATACATTAATTACACACGTACATATACATTCTGTCAAATAAGTACCCGGAAATTCTCATTTTTAATTTTCCCTCTGAGAATATTTCAAAAATTCAACGACAATTATATAAAAAAAAATTCATTTATTTTTATTTAACTTTATGTATGTACAGTTTAATAGACATATGTATACACTATGTTATAAATATTATCAATTTACATTAAATGAACAACGCACACAAAAGGTTGAATTGTTCCTAATGACGTCGTAATCAAACTAAATGAAACAGCAATAAAAATTCACAGAATAGTGGCTGACAGTTGTGCCAACCTGGGAAAAATTTTTTTTTGCAATATTCTTAGAGGGAATAATTAAAAATGAGAATTTCCGATTTCCGGGTACTTATTTGACAGAATGTATATACAAACATATATGAAAAAGTAAATATGAACATACATATTTATAAGCAAAAATTACTATTTACATAGACCGTTATAGTGTAGAAAAACGCCCAAAAAATTTTTCAAATAAATGAATTTAGCAGAAATATGCGATTTTCTTTTCATATAAATATATGCGTGTACCCATATAGTGTAGTGTAATTACTATCAATAAAATACATACATATATCTGATGTTCAATGTATGTACAACAGCAACGACAATTATTATATAAAAATTCATTTCTTTTTATTTAACTTTATGTATGTACAATTTAATAGACATATGTATACACTATGTTATATTATCAATTTACATTAAATGAACAACCACACATACCACTAACTAATATTGATTGATTTAAATGAATATTAACATATATTATGTACCAACATATTATTATTTCTTATATAATGCTGACACATAGTTATACATATACACATCAATAAAAGTTAGTAATTAATTTGTGATTTTGTTTTTTATTACATTTTCATTTCAGATAACAATCATCGAACGTCAAGTATTCGATTTTCTCGGATACATGTGGGCGCCCATATTTGTTAATTTCTTTCACATAATTTTTGTAATTTTTGGATTTTATGGAGCATATCATTTTAGAGTAAAATATATAATAACAGTAAGTACACATAATAATCGAATATATTCAATATTTTTTTATTTAATACAAATTTTGTACTGAGGCTTAAACCTATAGTATATTAGTGCCTATCATTTGATTAAACTGGCTGTTAACTAAGCAGGTCATATGTCATAATACATACAAATGTATATAAATATGACACATGTGGGTATTTATATAGAAAAATTGTCTCAATTAGCATGAAAAATAATTACCATATATTTAGTAATTTTTTACCAAATTTTGAAAGCTCAAAATCGAAATTATTGTGCCTTAATAAGTATAATAGCTTGTCAGTGCGCTATATTAACAATGCATATATATTCATATTTATAAACAAAACAAAATCATATAAATAATTGAAAGTCAATTTCAATCGATTTTGTGAGCATATTTACTGAGTATAAATACTTAACATACATTAAATTGTATGGAAACCACAACAAATTTCTGCATAAACTACATATAAAGGTAGGTACAAATAATTGTCTTTCCTTCACTCTTGTATACTAGAACTTCAAAGTATTGCCATTATTTAAGGTCAAGTGTCAGATAAACCAATGAGTTACGTTGTTATAGTTAATAGTGTTAGTTATCCTCGCTCAAATATTCCAACTAGTACCCTTTAATTGCCATAATCTATGTCTCAAAACCATGGCGATGTGGCAGGAATTCTGAAATTCAGATTACACAGTGAAGTACACTTTCTCGGGGGTGAAGCAAACTAGTCTCAAATGGTAGCATTTGACTTTAATAAAAAAAAAGTCCTAATCCCCTTTCTGCTCCACTATATCAATTTTTTTATAAAGTGTGTAAATTTTGACCTTTTTTGAAAAATCCAATAATGGTTAACATTTGGGAGGAGGTCAAGGGTTAAGGGCTTCGAGAAAGATTTTCTCCAAAAAATTTCACTAACTGTCACCAAAGACAAATAACTTATACGAATTATAGGTAACATATAAAAAACCAATGAAGATTTTATCTACTTTATTTTTAAGCATCTATTGCATCGTGTGATAGCTCCATACATGCCACAATTTGAGGGGCACTGTGTTGGTGGTGAACCAAACCAGCCTCAAACGATAGGAATTGGCTTTTTGCTCCACTACGACACAATTTTTTTACTGTGGTTTAAAATTTGACTTTTTCGGCAAAAAATAGAATCATGGAATTTGAAAAATTATATGCAAAATTACGTTTAGAATAGTTCTTGTCTTCGGACAACCATATTAAAATTATCCGAGCATTATTTTCTCGGAACATTTTAACCCTTTAGCTATCACCCACATGGGTAATATTGGGCATTTTTTATAGCCGTAAAGGATTTTTCGAAGAAAGGTCCAGTGGTTAGTGCATTGGTTTTCTGATCCTTAGGTCATTGGTTCAATCTCTGTGACACAACATTAATATCGGGAAGAAATTGACAATTATTTCGGTAGTAACACTTGCCATGAAAAGCTTCCTAAAGAGTTCTATGATAAAGTTCAGAAAAAATAATGTCACAAGGGTTCTGCCGTTCGAAACCGGCTAATATATGTATTAGGTGCTTAATTTAATTTCCGCCCGAAAAAGCTTAGGAAAAATCATTTATTTGGGAAAAAATTTATACAATTTCTTTCAATGAAAGTAATTTCTATTACTTTCTACAACTTTTTCCATCTTTCTGGCAAATGAGCGATACCATCTCGATAAAACGATGTCGGTTTCGAAGCAATCCATTCATCCACTCATTTTCGTACTTCTTCAACATTTCGTTCGCCGTGTTGCATCGATCTGAACAAGTGGTAATTAAAAGGCGCTATGTCTGGTGAGTACGCTGGGTGAGGAAGTGTTTCCCATTCGAGCTGCGTCAGTGTTTCTTTGACGATTTTTCCAGTGTGTGGCCGAGCATTATCTTGAAGGAGAATAACCTTGCGCCTGTTACTCGCTATTACTGGTCTTTTTCGCAACAGCTTATCATTCATTCATTCAGTTTGTTCAATTGATGTTTGTAGACATCAGCAGTTTCATTCGGTTTTCAGCAGCTCGTAGTACACCACTCCTTGCTAATCCCACCAAATGCAGAGCATTACCATATGACCGTGTATGTTCCGTTTTGGCTGTGATGTTGATGGCTGTCCTGAGTCCACTCATGACTTCTTCCATTTGAGATTGTCGTAGTGTTCACTTTTCATCGCCAGTCACAATACACCAGAGAAAATTCTTCTTTTTCTTTCTGGCAAGCAAGGAAACCGCGATATTGAAACAGTTGTGAATAGCACTTTCAGACAAACCATGTGGTACCCATTTTCCTTCCTTTTGGACCTTTCTCATGGCATGTAAACATTTGGAAACAGCTGCTTCAGTAACTCCTCCAAGTTCTTCTAACGTTCGAGCTGAGTTTTCGTGCAATAATGCTTGCACACATTCATCGTTTTCGAATTTTTTCGGCTGTCCTGAGCGTGGTTTGTCATTGACATTAAAATCATTACCTCTGAATCGTCTACATTCTGTCAAATAAGTACCCGGAAATCGGAAATTCTCATTTTTAATTTTCCCTCTGAGAATATTTCAAAAAAATTTTTTCCCAGCTTGGCACAACTGTCAGCCACTATTCTTGAAAAAAAAGTGTAGCAGAAGTTCAACGCACACAAAAGGTTGACTTGTTCCTAATGACGCCGTAACCAAACTAAATGACACATAGCAATAAAAATTCACAGAATAGTGGCTGACAGTTGTGCCAACCTGGGAAAAAAAATTTTTGAAATATTCTCAGAGGGAAAATTAAAAATGAGAATTTCCGGGTACTTATTTGACAGAATGTATACCACTCTTTACATGTTGTATGTGATGTGGCTTGATTCTTCATTCTTCAACTCATCGATGAACTTCTGCTACACTTTTTTTTCAAATCAAAGTAGTGCAGAAGCACATGTTGAAAAAATATTTTACCGAGTTCCATTTTTCACAAAGCAAAAAAAAAAACACAAATAATTGTTTATGGTGCCTGAATTTGATCGAGAAATGTCGAAACTAAAAAAGAAGTACAAGATGCATGACTAATGATTACTAAAACTGTTTACATCTCCCTCTAACGTTCCTGGGCGGAAGTTAAGTTAATTAAGTTAATAGGTTCCTTCTAATATTGTTCAAAATTTAACACGCTCAACACTACTGGAAAAGAACCTTGGTGGTGTCACAAAAGTTCTTTCTGGCCTAAGTATATCCTCTCCGAGGGCAGCCATAATGACCTAACCTTACTTGTATATTAGAGAATCTGCCCCTGGTTTAGGTTATAAGTTCCCTTTAGCTTACATATTCAGTCGATATTTCATCTCTTACCAGAATCACAATTAAAATAATTAAGAATGCTATCCAAAGTAATTGTAGGAGTTTATTACAATATATCACTGAAGCATAAAGACACTGATCATCCTTTTAAAAGGACTAACCATGTATGTAATGGATACAATTAGAGGTATAGGTACACACAATTAAACAGCATAATAACTAGTAAAACTAATCATGATTCTAAAATTATTTTACAAGCAATTAGCGTATTTCTAATACTTTTCAAATTATTGAATTTACAACTCAGTGTGGTATGTTGTCTGAATCCAAGATTTATAGCACCGTCTGTAAAGGATAATTTGTTTGACCTGGTTGGTTCAATTGATTGAATTAGTTATAATAACAACTGTTTACAATAACAATTTTTAACACTAATTTTCAAATATCGATCGGTTATATATGGTAATATATGTAATGTATATAGGTACTGGTCACGACATGACATGTAAATACCGATTGACGAAGTTTAAAAGTATGTATAAAATTAAATAGTGGATTGAGGTTTATTGAAGCATATAAGTACTAGTACATTTGTATACTTTTGTATGAACATACGATATTTACTATATATACTCATACAGTATTTATAACTCTTCTTGAATATTTCCTTTAAAAAATGGTTACTTAAAGATCTTCCAATCAATCCAATGTGCTACTATCTTAGATTAAATTTTTTTAAATATATTTCAAATAAAAATCGATTTAATTAAAAAAAAGTTTCATATTTGATAATTCAAATTCAATTACCCTTCAAACAAGACTTTATTCATTAACTACCTATATAGAAGGCAAGTCAACCCATAGCAGCTGCTTATACAGCTTTATTCCATCCAACATTTTATGTATATGTAAATAGAATTGGATTAATAAAACCTTTTCGTTAGACAGCGTAACGAAATTATTTTGTTTCCATGGCCGTTTTATATTGTCAACAAAATGGCATATCTTATCAATCAGAGTCACCTTTAGTTACTTTCTTTATGATTATTTTTGGTGCAGTTGTATCTAAATATATGTATGTATCATACATATAAGCCATTTCCACATTTAATAATCAGTAACTATTTTATGGATTTTAGATAATAGTCATTTTATTTGAAAGGTTTATATTTTTGTAATAGATTATAAAGAAATTGAATAGGAGAAAAGTAAAAATGAAAAAAAAAAATATTTAATTAATAAGCATTTGGTATAATTCTTTGAACAAATCTTAAGCTTATAGCCTATATAGCATATGCAAAACGATTTTTTTCAATTTTTTCGCTTTTTTCTCTTGTGCGTGTTAAATGTGTATGTACTTATACAATAGCAGCTATTTTCGATGGAAAGAATACTTGTAACAACCCTTTTTATACCCTGCATAATGCAATATGCATGGTATATTCATTTCGGTCAGATGTTTGTGTCCACTTGAAGGAATCTCCGGAGATATAGACATGGATATATATTCGT
Source organism: Megamerina dolium (assembly GCA_963854835.1). Lineage (NCBI taxonomy): Eukaryota > Metazoa > Arthropoda > Insecta > Diptera > Megamerinidae > Megamerina > Megamerina dolium. The sequence continues at coordinate 109,132,958 of OY978525.1, forward strand.
GATCAGCGTCGATTAAATTTTCGATTTAACGATGTCCGTCCGTCCGTCCGTCCGTCCGTCCGTCTGTCTGTCACCTGGCTGGTTCGCACGATAACTTGAGTAAATATTGAGCTATTTCGATGAAATTTGGCATAAGTAATCTATGATCCAAGGGTACGGAGGGGATTGATATTGGGCATGATCGGTCAATAACCACGCCCACACCAAGCATTCAAAGCGACTAACCTCGAAATTTTCAAAATCTTTAACTTGCTATAACTCACACAATATATCACTTGGGACAACAATATTTTGCACATAGAGTTATATTATATTACTATATAACCCCACCAAAAGTGGATGAGCCACGCCTACTTTCTAGCGTAGCTCCCATACAAAGTGTCTGTACTTCTTTTAAATTGAAACTGCTGTAACTTCTACAATCTTCTGTCTAGAATAACCATAATTGACACTTAGATTAACATGGTAGTCGGAAATAATATGGCAGAAAATCAATGTGCCATGCCCACTCCTTTTTGGGTCTCCCATACAAAGTTGCGGAAATTAAAAAAAATGTTACCGGTTATAACTTGCAAACTATTCAGCGAAGAATAACGAGATTTAAGGTGTGGATTAGTATTTTACGAGCAATGAGGCTCACAGAAAATGGGCGCACCACGCCCAGTGTTTATCGTAGCCCCCATACAAATTTTAAATTGAAACAGCTGTAACTTCGGCAATCTTCTGTCTAGAATAACCATAATTGACACTTAAATTAATATCGTAGTCGGCAAAAATCTGACAGAAAATCAGTGTGCCACGCCCACTCCTTCATGGGTCTCCCATACAAAGTCGAGTGAATTAAACTAAAATTTTACGCTCCATAGCTTACAAACCATTTAGCCTAGGACAACGAGACTTAGGGTCTGGATTAGTATTGTACGAGCAACTAGGCTCACAGAAAATGGGGGCACCACGCCCAGTGTTTATCGTAGCCCCCATACAAATTTTAAATTGAAACAGCTGTAACTTAGGCAATCTTATGTCTACAATAACCATAATTGACACTTAAATTAATATCGTAGTCGGAAATAATCTGGCGAAAAATCAGCGTACCACGCCCACTTCTTATTGGGGCTCCCATACAAAGTTAAGGAAATTAAACAAAAATGTTAACCACCATAACTTAGAAACTATTCAACGTAGGACACCAAATTTAAGGTGTGGATTGACATTGAAAAATTAATTGGATTTACTAGAAAGTGGTAAGCCACGCCCACTTTTTATATAGCTCCCATACTAAGCCTCGGAATTATCTTAAAATCCTTTTACTTCGTCAAAGTCAACCATATTTCGGGTGTAAATTAGTAGTATATGCAAAAATTGTTTCTCGAAAAGTGGAAATAAAAGAAAAGTTGGATATTCGAGTAAACTTTTTATATATAAATCTACATATGCAGGGTATAGTTTGGTCGGCCCCAGCCGACTGTAAGGAGATTTTTATGGACTCAGAAGGCTCTTCAAAATAAAATTTGTTACTCTGTCGGTTACTTTCAGCAGAAAGACACCCTCCAAAAAAAAAAAAAAAAAAAAAATTTGTAGTTTTGCTAAGATTATGTTAATTCGCTTGCAGAGGAGAAGTTGCTCGAATTTGGTCCATTAAATTAACCTACCTCTTGTAACATTTTCTTGAATTTTCAGTGATTTTTATTAAAAACAAATTCTTTAATTGAATTTATGCTAATCTACTACAAAATGAGAATGGCACCACTGACAATTCTACAAGTATTACAACAATAACAACAATATTTAGCAAGTAGATTAATATAAGGTCTAGCAAAAAGAAATCCATTATTTTTGCTTTAAATTGAAGGTTTTATTTAGCATAGTTAGAATGATCCGATTTAGGTCAAATATGCACCGTTTTGTTCGATAACTTGTTGCCATTTTGAAGGTAATTTCATAATGACACTCTCATAGAAACCATCGTCCCTATTGGCAAAAAACTGGGACAGTCGATTTTCACAAGCTTCTCTTGAGGCGAATTTTTCACCAGCAAAATCATTCACCATAGACAGGAACAGATAGTAATCACTTGATGCCAGGTTCGGACTATAGGGTGGACGCATAAGAACCTCCCAACCAAGCTGCCTGCGCTTCTGGCGAGTCACTATCGATGTGTTTGGCCTGGCGTTGTCCTGATGGAACACAATTCCTCTCCTCCTATTGGTCTTTGGCCGTAGGGGAGCAGCTAATAGTAGATGATTCCCTGCCAATCCCACCAAATACGTAGCAAAAACTTCATGACCGTCAATCCTGGCTTGGCCGCCGTTTGTGCCGGCTCACCGCAGCACCGCCGCACCGCTTACGACGTTGTCGTAAGTAACCCACTTTTTTTTTTGGATCGACTTTGTTGCCATTCAGCAGCGATTCGTAGATGGAAATTCGGTCCATGAGGTTTTATTGCGTTAACTCGTGTCGCACCCATACATCGAGCTTCTTTTTGTATCCAGCCTTATTTAAATGGTTCCAAACGATTTTTTGTGCAATGTTTGGCTCCTGGGCAATAGAAAAAGTGCTTACATGATGGTCAGACTCGACGATTTCCATTATTTTATCGATATTTTCGACAATTGGCCTACGTGGTGCATCTTTCGACATCAAAATTACCAGAACAGAATCGACGAAACTCTTTACTGGTGTCCATCTTTGATGCGTGCTGAAACAATGCTGAGTCAAGCAATCACAAAACTGGCTGGAAAAGTTTATTTAGTACGAAATCCCGTCTTTCTAGCGCCATCTAGCGTAATCCGATCGCACTTATACAATTCGAGATACAGATCACTAAAGCCATCTATTGGAATAGATAATAGATTTCTTTTTACTACACCTGATATTATTGTGCATAATAATTCCCTAAGGAATGGTCGAGCCGATATTCAATGTAGCTTTCATAAAAAAGTTGAAGAATTAAAAAAAATATTGTTTAAATCGCCCTAATTTTCGTAATCTTATGCCTAGGACGGTCATATTCGATGCATAGATGACTATTAGAAGGAAAGATGTTTAGAAATCAAAGTGCCAAGCCAATTATTTAATGTAATTCCCATATAATATCGCGGAATTGATTTTTAATTATACAATTTTACAATTCTAAATAGCCATAACTTATGCAGTGAGCAAACATAGATTAATATTATAAGAGAAAATAATTTCGGAGAAAATAGAAGAGATCCATGACAAATACTTCATGTGACTCTGTGACAACGCTCAGAAAAAGTGCTGTCACAAGGCTTCTACCATTCGGAAACGGCTAATATACGTAGGTCTCTTCTAATACTGTCAAAAATTTAGCACTCAAAACGGTACTGAAAGAGAAGCTCTCCCGAAGGTCCCTTCAAAGCCTGTAAGTGGCAAAAAATGTATATTTTCTTTTACAACGGCAGAGTATAGATTGGTAAAAAGATGCCTTCTAGCGATACGACCAGTCCGTTTAAGCATATTCTAGCGCAACGGTGAGCAACCACCGGCCAGCGAATAGTTTCTAGGCATTTAAGAATTTCCAACTTTGCTTCAGCAGAATATGATTTCCATTAGAAATCTTTGCTTTATATTATCATATTATCCGTAACTAGAGCTCTTATTTAAATTAAATATCTAAGCTGTTTAATATGCAATTAATTTGAATGGCATCATACATGGATATTCAAATTTTCTTGCTACATTTAATGAGCTCGTAAGTGTTCTTGCGAAAGGACAGCTAATAACATTTGAACTAGATATTACCTTATGCAGGTTTAGTGGTTATGGTACCTGCCTAGTTTTAGGTTGCAAGCACTCTAAGATACTTCTATTGCTGTTGAGGGCTCTCAAGTATTAAATGCCTTTTCAGATTTGATTAAATGTCGTAAATAAAAAGTATTAGTATAATCGCCATACATTACTGTACCAAAATTGTCACTTTTAACTGTAGCACGGATATCGCAGCTGTATTTCATGAAGTCATTCGTCGACATATTGATAAATCATTAATTATACATATAGGGCGTATAGCTTGGCAGTATTTATTATTCATAGGGCAAAAATATGTACGTACTTAGACACAGTCACACTTTGTTCATTGCAAACAAATATTATGGTTTTATCAAAAGTTTTTATTTTTCTATCTAATCGAAAAATAAATAAAAGATATGTACGTACGTACACAGAAATTCTCTCTTGTATTGAGGGAGTAAATAAAAATCTAACTAATGTTGCTTACTTATCTATATGCATATGTATATAAGTAAGCATGTATGTATTTATGGGGCTATTTATGTATAGCGATTATAATACACGTGATTGTGATTATATATCTGCATAAATAAATGTTATATGAATTTTTATTTTGTATATTTATTTACAGTATTTAATATGGAGTTTCCTTTGGATCGGTTGGAATTCCTTTCTAATATGTTTCTATCTAAATGTAGGCGTATTAGACAGAGTAAGTATTTGATAAACATTCGTTTTTAGATTTAAATAGAAAAAATAAATAATTCAATGATATATTTTTCTTTTCTTGTATGTACAAATAGGACAGCGATTTGCTAAATCTAGGTACCGGTAGCGTATCCTGGTTTGAAGTGAATGGCTATGGCTGTAAGCCAGTATATCCTACAAATATTACAACCGATGATCCTTATCGTCCCATACGTCCGGAACGTGTAGATGATTGCTTATTAGATTATACATTAGTTGAGGTTATACATTCTGGTGTGCAATGTGCATTAGCAGTAAGTGTTTTTTTGCTTGTTTTACTTATTATGTACCATATATATGTGTGCCGTAGATGTGTTAAAAAAATTTCAGAAAATACGTTTTTTATGCGATTGCAGTTTTTTCGAAAGCTCTTTGTAAGCAAGTTTAGTTGAAGTTTCCCCAGAAAGTCAAACATATGTCTTAATCTAAGTTATGTAGGTAATAATGACTTAAGTAGTGTTTGCGTCTTGTTGCTTCTGCAAAAATTAAGCGCGTAATAGCCTAGACCCAATCTCATGCATAAACACTAGTGACCACACCTACAATAGTGACCTAGTTTAGTACCAACGAAACGCAATTTGTGAGAAGAATTACTTCTTTGCTTTCATTTGCAAAAATCCGCAGCTGCGAATCGTCGTACGCTGCAGGAAGCTTATGGCGTGGTTGCTTCATCGATTTTAGCTTATCAGTACTGGTTCAGATGATTCAGAATTGGCGATTTCGATACAGGAGACCAGGAGAGGCCTGGTCAGCCAAGAAGTTTGGAGTTTTCATGTCAGAATTGCTGCTCAAGCGATACAAAAAGATGTCGTTTTTGCATTGGATTGTTACTGGTGACGAAAAATGAATTCATTACGAAAACCCGAAACGCAAGAAATCGTATGTGAAGCACGACCAACCAACGAAATTAACGGCAAAGCAGAATATTAATAGCGCGTAGGTAATGCTCTGCAGTTGATGGAATCAGAAGGGTATGTTGTATACCGAGCTGTTGAAATCGGATCAGATGATCAGAGGGGACCTGTACATCATGACAACGCTCAGCCTCATGTTGCAAGACCGATTAAGAATTATATGGAAAACAGTGGCTGGGATGATGAACCTCACCAGCCTTATAGCCCGGATATTGCTCCTTCTGACTATCATTTATTGGTCCATTGTACTGCGCTTGAAGTTCCATTTTATTGTGTTTTAAATCTATCCGCTCTCCGAAGAAATCGGAGTAAGTCCAGTGGTGCTAAAGATCCAAGAGTTTCGGCTCTCAACACGTCAGTGCCGACAAAGATCTCAAACCTGATTCGAGCGAAAGCAGGGCAGACACATAAAAAGTGGAAACCGCCGCCTTATCTTCTTCTTCACAGGCTGGGCAAAGTGCACTGCCTCCTAGTCCTACCTTTTCCATATGCTTTGCCCAGCCTCTCTCGGCATGCCAGGTCGACTTTTGGACTAGATTAGCCCATGTGTTGACCGTGGCCTTGATGGCTCTAGCGGGTAGTGGCAAAACTGGCTCATTTAATGGTCGATTAAATCTGCCGCAGAACCTTCTCTTGCTAATGCATCAGAGGTCTCTTTACCCTCCGATTCCCACGTGGCTAGGGACTATTATGTCTTCCGATTAGCGATAAACTATTATGTCTTCCGACATAATTTAGCCTTGATTTGCTGAACTTCACTATCTTGCAAGTGGTGATAGAGTGGTCAAAGGCCAGCAGCGCAGCCTGGCTGTCACTTAATAGATCAATTGATTTAATGCAAATACCAGCCGCTATTTGTCTATTTTCTAATTGGTTTGAAATTTGAGTATTTTGCTAGTGTACTCCATTGGATCAGAACTCCATAGAACCCGGGGAGTAAATCTGTGAAAATAGTCCTTAAAAATAGTGATTTACGATACATAAAAATTGTTTCGAAAGCGTCTTCAGGCAATCTTTCGATGCCCTCCCAAAAAAAAAAGCATAATCTAAACATGGAAATTTTTTTGAACACGTCTAAAGCACATATGTATTTAATTGTAAGTGTATTAAGTTTGACATGTGTATAATTTTATATATCTTATTTAATTATTTTCTTAGGTACTTGGTATTATAGGCGCCATTTTAATAAGTTATATATTTCTCGATGAGGATGACAGATGTAAGTTGTTTTATTGAACATTTTTCTAAACCATCATACATATAAGTACTTATGTATTTAAAGTATTATTAGAATATTGTGAATGATTATATACGAGTACCGATGTGAATCTATTGATGTACTTGTATGCATATATTTCGACTTTTCATCAATATATGCAATGTTCTTGAATGTCACGAGTTAACCTTGAACAATCTATAATAAATACATATGTCTACGTACTGCTGTAGGGGTATAAGTAGGTTATTATTTATTTTAAAAAGAGTAAATATACACATATTCTTTTATATATTTCCTTATTTTTTATTTTATTCATATTTCTATTTCTATTCCATCTTAATGTCAAGTTTGCCTTATGCAGTGCTAAAGTATATAATTTATTTTGTTCCATATATTATATATTCATGCTTATATTCATTACCTACAATTGTAGGTGATCCTAATGCATGTAATGTCATCGTCATTGCAATTGCATATTTCAACAGCATTGTATAGTTATTTGTGTATGTGTGTGTGTATATATTCAGTATGTACAAATGTTAAATGCCAACTAGAGAGCACTTCTTTTGTTGAAACACAAAAAACGACATGTAAATATACCACATGTATGTTACATATGTGGTGAATCCTTTCTATAGGATCTCATCTCATTCACTGTCTGAATAAGATAGATTATACGAATCATATAGAGGCAAACAGTCAGAGGTAGTAGCATTGCATGACTGTGATGACATGAACAAACACAAACGGAAGTAAAATTGCAATTTCCTACGACATCATGCCTGACTTTTTTTGCCTTGACACAAATTTTTCGCTTGCGTTCTTTTCTGCTCACTTTTCTATTTATTTCACTCTGCGACCGGTTATATTTTATTTTTCTTTTTGTTTGACACTATTATATGGAAATCTATTCAAATGGGGTATCTTTCTTCTCATTCTTGTAAATACAGATGTTTTTTTTTTTGTCAATTTGATATGAATGTCGTTGAGGTACAAGAAAATGGGACAAAAGTGCTTTTGAAATGATTAGCCCAAGTCATCATTAACTACATATTCAAAAACATATGTTACATTAAGGTGGAATGCTATCCATAAAAAAGCAAGTTTCGAAATTTCTCCCTTAGTTTGAAAGATTATGTTGAAACGTTCTCAGCACAAAAAAAAAAATTTTTTTTCTTAACCCTTTTAGAACCGCCAAAATATTTTGTCCGATTTTGAAAAGTGATATCTTGATAAAAAACTATCAGAAAGGAAATTTTACTAAGTTGAAGTCCCATGATTATTATTATTATTATTAATTATTGTGGAGTCTTTGGGTAACCCTAATTTTTCAGGCTTTTAATAAATTTCAGCACTTTGTTGGTTTCATTATTTCACAATTTATATGGAGGCACTGTACTATCACCAAAGTGGTTTAGTTTTTGTCTGCCAAGAACTTGACATTCACAGAGAATGTGCTCCAAGCTTTCGATGTCTAAGTTGTAGAATCTGCAGACATCAGTGTCAAATAGATTTAAATTCTTGAAGTAGTATGTGAGGCTACAGTGGTCTGTAAAATAACCACAAAGAATTCATAGGTCAGCTCTTCCAAAGGTGAGTATTTTTTTAGATATTCCTTTATTTGGGATTAGGAACTGTTTTGCTTGACGCTGCTCTGTACTATTGAGCCAGTGCTCTGCAAATTTCTTTTTCTCCCATTTACTGATAACCTCCTTGGTGTGGCATCTAGCCAAACCACAGAAGGGTTCAGGGCCTATCAGGGGATTTTCAGCGCCCATTTTGGCTAGTTTATCAGCTATTTCGTTCCCCTCGTGTCCTTTATGGCTAGGTGTCTATCTTAATACTACAATATTTAGGTTTCCTAGCTCATTTAGAAGGCTGAGATAATCATCTACTAATTTTTTGGTGATTGTGAAAGATTGGAGAGCTTTTAAAGCTGCTTAGCTATCTGATAATATATAAATGTGGGATCCTTGCATCTTTTTTCGAAGACACTTTCAATGGCATGAATTCCAGCTTGGAAAATTATTGAGTAAAAACCCATTGAGACTAATCGTCTGAATTTGGAGCCGCAAATTCCTGCTCCTGTTCCACCATCTTTCAGCTTCGACCCGTCCGTGCACAAGACTTGTGAGCCTTGCTTGAAGGTGATTAAGTCTTTCCTCCATGATTCTCTTTCGCTTATAACGATTTCGAAGTGTCGGAAGTATGATATTTTTGAGGCCAGTGTGAGGCCTTGTTAAACAAAATGGGGCTATTGGCAAAGTTTTCTAAAACTCTTAAGCGCCCGATTAGATCTCCACTTTTCTATCTGGATATACTTTGCAGCCTTAAGGCTGAGCGACAGGTGTCCTTTTCAATTTGGATAGGAAGTGGAGGGATATGAAGACGTACACCCATAGCGTCGGTAAGGTCCATAGAAGAGGAGAGATGACGCCTCATTGAGGGCCACTCTCTTGTGGCACGATATTTTAAGAACTTCGATGATTTTTTTTCTTAAAAAAAACTATTTTCTATGTGGAGATATTAACCCTTAATCAAAATTTCATTTCGTTATTACTCTTTTAGTTATAGAATTAGCTGCACACTTCAAAAGCAACAGTTTATTGGTTTTCAAATAACTTTGATTTTGTGATGGAAAAATGTTTCATTAGGGTGGTAGAATCAGGTCAACTGAATATGATTTTTTAGAGGCTCATTCAATTTCAAAGTCATATATTAAGGAATTATCATTTTCTCATCATCATTATTTTTATCTATCATTTTTAAATTAAATTTTATCAATTATTTCATCATTTTTAAAAATCGCTATCATTTATTATTTTTAAAAATCGTACAATCAACAATTGTGTTATGATAAAAAAAACTATTTTGGTGGTTCTAAAGGGGTTAAGAAAAAAAAAATTTTTTTTGTTCCTAGAACGTTTCAACATATTTTTTCAAACAAGGTATGAAATTTTAAAATTTTTTTCGTGATCCACCCTAATGTACACATGTGTACGATATGTCAAAGGTACTAAATAAAAAAAAAATAAATATGTGGCACTTAAAGCCCCAAAGGGCTCATTGGCCGAGCTTCTCTTCCATTACTGTTGTGCGTCTTAAATTTTGGACAGTATTAGAATGGACCTACTTATTTTAGCCGGTTCCGAACGGCAGAACACTTGTGACATCACTTTTTCTGAGCTTTGTCACAGAGTTCTTTTTAGAAGCTTTTTCATGGCAAGTTGTTACTGTCGGAAGAATTGCCAATTGCTTGCCGACAGGTGGGTACCGTTCGAAAGAAAAATCTTATCGATATTAAATTTGTTATGCATCAGCCGGGTATTGAACCACGACCTACAGATCAGAAGGCGAATGTCAAAGGTACTGCCATATATTAATCTTGTAAAAAAGGCAACAATTAGCTGACTTAAATAAAACTACAATAAAATCCATTGCTGTAATCGTTGAACTCTTCAGAAACTCTCTCTCAGGATATCAATAATGTGTTCCTGGTAGAAAAAAATTATAAAAACAATGTTATAATTAAAAAAAAAAATTTTTTTTTATCAAGCAATCTTGTATACCAAATTTTTTTTCAAATTTTCCCAAAAATTTTTTCTTGTAGCATTCAAGTCGTATGTAATATTTTCAAATGAAAAGTCGAAAGAAATTCACAAATTAATTTTTTTTTATGAAATTGAGTTTTTTTCTTATTGTTTTTACTTTTTTTAATGTTTATTATTATTATTATGTTCCATATAAGTTAATATAGATACTTGATTTTTGATTGATATTTTTTTGAATATACTTGGAAAAATCACCTTTTTATATACAACAATATTTCATAGTGCTTTTGGTTTGATTTGGTTTTTATTTTATTTGTCATATATATATATTGTCATATATTTTATTTGGGTATTTGTTAAGCTTGTAAATATGTATGCACATATAATTACATATTTGGTGTGATATTTGATTGCAGTCTGTATTAATTACCTCATGCATGTATTTCATTTTCAAGCATTTGCAAAATTTATATCATATTTTTTCACTTATTGTTTAATTTGTTTAATTTTGCATGACAACTAACATTATGATTATCATAGCTCAATTTCAATAGTATCATATTATAGTCTACTATATCTTTGTATATATATATTTTGATATACCAACATACTTATATACATCAACATTGTGAACAATTAAAATTAAAATTATTTATGATTTTCAAAATTTGAATTTGAATTTTTTTATTTTTATATTTTTATTTTTTGATCATTTGATTTATTTTTTTTTTATCAAATTAATTTTTATTTATCATTCATATAAAAACATACATACATATGAAAACATAATAATCGCATATTGACTGTTGTATGTTTTATATATTACATAGTTGTCATTGTTACTACATACTATATATATATAAATGTCTGTGCTTGTGTGTATTTATTTATGTGTCACAAAAAAAAAAAAATCGAAAAAAAAAACTAAATATAATACTTTTAATAATATTAGGACTCATTCATGCATATATAATTGTATATCTTGACGAAAATTTAATTTATATTTTAGTTTTTCTTCTGTTTGTTCTACATATTATACATATACAGATTTAAGTGATTAGTTTGTGTGTAAATAAAAACAATAAGGTATTTGTAGCAATTTTTTAATATTTATACAAAAAAAAAAAAAAATAAATAAATAAAAAAAATAAAATATATATTAATATATTAGAATAAAATAAATCTTAGATCAATGAAATTAGCGTGAATGAATATTTCATACAAAATTTTATTGTTTAATTTAAATCAATAATTTTTAACTACCAATGACTGTCTGACAGACGATCTCTCGCAATAAAGTCAAAATTTTTAAAAATGTAATTTTAAAAATTACCTCTAGGGAATGATAATCCTTTACAATCATATACAGCTGTTGTCAGCTAATTAGAAACGGCTACATAAAAAGAAAATATTTTGTATTTTGTAAATTTAAGCAATTTTTGCCAATAAGCATTTTAATAACATATATATTCATTCAATAACACAAAAAAAAAAACGAAATAAGTTCAATTAAAGGGTTATCCATTTTGCGGTTTCAAAAGTAAATGTAAATAAAACACATATAAAATATTTTTTATCATGATATTTCTTTTTTATTATAAAGTTTGAACGTTGACATTATGTGTGAAATACTACATCATTTAAATGACCACCACGCGAATTGTTGCAAGCATCGATTCTTTTGAGATTCTAACCACTTCATTTTTTTTTTTTTTTTTGAGACATCTAATTAGAAACGAATCTTAAATTTACGTCAAATGTGATAATATGGGCTTGATGGTTAATATTTTGTGGGATAACCTTTTTGTTTGATGACAGCTTGTCATCGGCGCTGCATAGACTTGATTAAACATCGACATCGTTCGACTGGAATTGATTCGCAAGCCTTTTTAGCTTCTTTGAAAAGATGATCCAAATTCGTGATATTTTTACCACTAATTTCCTTTTTCTAGTCATTCCATAAATTTTCTATGGAATTTAAGTCTGCGCTGGATGACGGCCATTCTAAAAGACGGATTGAATTATCCTCAAAGAATTTTTTGGTTAATTTAGCGGTATGTTTTTTGGTCGTTATCTTGCTGGAATCTCCAAATAACGGGCATATTTTCATCGGTCCACCATGGCAGCGATTATGGAGCCTCCGCCACGCTTAACGATCGGCGACACATATTTTGGGTCAAGTTTAGCATTTTTTGGGCAGCTTACATTCATTCTATCATCTGGATCTATGTGATTAATAAATTTCCATTGGTGTTCAGTCCAAGCTGCGTGTTCTTCAGCGAATTCCAAACGGCGTTTTCATTGGTTTTCAGACGTCACCAAAAGTTTCTTGCGTGCGATTCCTCCATGAAGGCCAGATTCAACCAAACGACGTGCAACAATACGTTTTGATATGGATACTCCGTAATCCGAATGTATTTCGCGTTGAATGGCTGCAGAACTTTTTCTTGGGTCCATTTGTGATATTTGTTGCAAGGTCGCTTCTTGCGTGCAACGTTCATTTGAGTCTTATATTTTCGGATATGGCTAATAGCATTATAAACCATATTTTTCAAACATTTCATTTGATTTTGATGCAATTTCCTGATATGAAAATCCTGCGGCTTGAAGCTCAATTATTGCTTTTCTAAGGTCTGTAGTACAACTCTTCGCTTTACCCATATTTACTATCTTATGGACACTCAAATTTTATTCAAAACATTTTTTATATTTTTTTAACTATTTAATTTTCTCTGATTTTCACAATTTTGAAAAATTTTTGTAGTTTAAATGTAACCAGATTCAACGTTTCTAATTACGTGTCACACTCAAAACGCACTGCAAGCAAATAAATGACATTTTTTTTTTGCAAAAGCTAAAAAGAACTTGATGTAACGGGACATTTTTGAATGAAGAAAAGAAGAATAGACTTTAAGCGAAAAAAAAAAATTCAAACTGAAATCAAAGTATCGTTCCTAATTAGATGACAACAGCTGTATATATATTTGTACGTCCAAATTGAAATTGCTACAAATCCTTATAGGTATTTAAAACGAAAAAAAATTAATTTGCTTGTTTATTATTATATTGATATTATAATATGCATACTTATATTGCAATGTCATTATGTCTCAAAATTACTACTCTATACTCGTACATATGATCTATATAGTAAGTATATTGTAAAAGTCATGCATTTATAATCACACACACATACACATTTCGATACCCACTACCAAGCAAATAAGTATGAAAAATAAATCACTAAAACAATTCATTTTATTTTATTACAATACAATAAAAAAAAAAACAAAAATAATAAAAATTAAATTGAAAATAATAAAAAAAAAAAAACAAAATTACTATCATCTTATAATCAACATTATATGTATAAATAATAACAAATTAGAGACAATATTATTGTTAAATGAATATAATTAATTTCTGGTTTACAGTCGATTTCATGAATGGTGATGCCAAGAGTCCACAACACACAGTGGTCCATCCAATGTACGTGAGCTATACAAGCATACCAACATCTGCAAGCGCAACAATGTCGTTATCAAATAAGCATCATCATCATCAGCATCATCTTCATCAACATCATAACAATCACAATCACCATAATAATAATAATAATCAGCATCAATATCATACACAACTACAACATCAGCAACAACAGCAACCGAATTCACTACTACATCATCATCAGCAATCTATTATTAATAATAATAACAATAATAATAATAATAATACCAACAATAATAATAGTAATACATTCTTAATACACACAAACAGCAATAGCAATAGTAATAGTAATAATCATAAGAATCATAAGAAATCAAGCAGCAACAATAATACACCAAACGCTAGTAAAAATAATACATTAACTAGAATGCTTTATAGTTCGAAAACGAATAAGATTGGCTCCTCATCCACAACTAGCATTATACCAACCACACCAACAACAGCGATAGCAACAGCAACAGCAGCGACAGCCGCGCATAGGCAAAATTTACAATATTATGACGATAGCACTGCTAAAGCTGATCAATTGTATACGAATAGCAATCGGCGTCAGATATTGGCAGCAGCAGCAGCAGCAACAGCAACATATCAGCAACATATTGCTACTACACCAAATTCATCACATAATAATACCACCTCATCGCTATCGTATGCGTCACTGCAAAATTCCAATCTGAATTTGTCACATAACCTTTATAGCGGTGTTGTTGGTGCTGGTGGTGGTGGTGGTGGGGGTTCCGTGGCAAGTCCCTTAAGTAATAGTAATTATAGTCTCACTAATAGTTTAAACAATAGTAGCAATCAAGCAATGGACACTGGTAATAGTGGTCGTTTTGCACGCATACATGCTAAACCGAAAACGCCCAAATCGACCAGTTATAGTAGTTTTATTAATGGTCCTGGTGGCGGTGGTGGTGGTGGTGGTGGTGTTGGTGTTGGTGTCTGTAATGGCATTATATGTGGTACAACCAGCTCTGCTGGTAATCCATATCGTCCAGATATTAAGTACACACAAATGTCCAGTGAACGTTTATCAAGCAATTTGGAGGAGGATGATAATTTTTCGTTGCAAAATTTCAAAAATGATGATGCCATCACCTATGTACCATTTCAGAAGCCCACACCGGGTAAACTGTTTGTGGGACAAAATAATAATCCGTCGTACACTTCGATAAATTCGATTACGATCAATCAGCAAAATTCTTTAAATAATAATCGTTCTTCTAGTCCAAATAATAATAGTAGCAACAACAACAACAACAACAACAACAATGACAACAGTTTCACCACCAACTATACTCAATGCAATGGTCGTGATAATTCACAAATTTTTCTCAATGGTAACGAGATATTATTAGAGAATGGTGCTGTCTTACATCCGGCTTCGCTGCATGATCCAGCCTTACAACAGATGCGACAGCAGTTACCAATTCTAATGAGTCCTACCAATCGGTTCATGTATCAACACAATGGGTTAGCTCGTTACTCGCCTACGCCATTTCATATGAATACATCACCACCATATCCACATCCACCACGAGCACCACCGCCGCCGTCACGACCCACTAACATTCCATTACCAACCATTCCAGCACACACATTCGATACACCGATTTCGCCATCGGAAGTAACACCGCCTCCGCCGCCGGCACCGCGACCCCATATCTTTCAACCACGTTCTGGACATGCGCCATATCCTGATCTCTCGCCGGAAGTTACCGAAAAGTATTCAATGCCCACACAATATATACCGCGTTCGCCAATAGCTTCACGCATTGCACGTCGTCAGCGCCAGCCGCAGCAGGAACGATCTCATCTTGCCAACACGTCGGCGAATTTTTGTGATCAAATACGAGATGCACCACCTGGTTACATAGATACTGGTTTTCGCATTGTGCGCGCCAAAAGTCACGATCGTCTCACATCATCGCATGCCGCATCATTGCGTGACTCTACTAAAGCAGCAGCAGCAGCAAATGTGAATAGTAAGGATGCCGCACCACATGTAAATCGTCGTAGCGGTCGACGTGAGGGCAAAGTACGACCACGTTCCTATTGCAATTCAATGCTTTGCGGTGATGGTGTCATCCGTGGTAATATTGCATCCGATCGTGCGAATGGTGATGGTGGTGGTGGTGCTTGTGCTGGCACAGCTAATGCATAAGCACCTGGAAAAGGATTCTGCAGTTGTAGTTGAGATTAAAAACGTTCTTTATGAGTATTTTTTTGAAAAAGAATAAGTATAGACAGGCAGGCGGCAGCAGCTGTGACTAGGCTTTTTTCCAAATCAAATTCGAATGGTTATTTGGTTTTATTGTAAATATGACGCTTTCACACAATTCATTTTGAAAATATAGTAAATACATAAGTTAATATTTTCGAAAATACTCTTCACCAAATCTCTGCCATTTTATTTTGTATTTGTACATATGTTTTCGGCCTTACTTTCTAATCTGACTAAATTTCGAATCATTTTCTAACAATTCTTTTCATATTTCATTTTATATATTCCTAATCCTAATAATGATAGCTAATAACATTGAAAAATAATTGAATTGAATTTTTTTCTAAACTTAAGCAAATTAATTTCAAACTTTCTCCAGACTTATTGATTGCGATTGCTGACTAAAATTTATAGACTATTCTTTGGTGTCGTGTATTGTGGTTCTATCTACATATGATACATAAAAAATTAAAAAAATAAAACTAAAAGACTATAATTTTGAGCGAAAAAAATAAGCAACACATTACCATCCAACCCACTCACATCAATCCCAATGTATCTTACAATGTTGCGTGAGCTGATGATGCTGCTGTGAATGTTGCTTAACATGTTTCCCGCTGCCATATATGATAATTTAGACTCAATGTTGCTGCAACGTATGCGTATAATGAATGCTGCTGCAAACAAGAAACTGCAATGATAAAATTCGTAATGCAAGGCAAAGTAATTAAAATGTATGTAAAAAAAAAAGAATTAATCAATTTGACAATTAAGCGATTCGAATAAGTGATGAAAAAAAAAAACAAAAGTTGTATGTTGTGTACTAAAAATGTGTGTAAAAAAGAACATATGTTGATTTTAATGCGTGCGTGTATATATTATATGTATTAACATGACTTTATACTTTATATATTTTTTCTATGTTTTGATTTTCGCTTGATAATTATAATTATTTCTTAACTGAAGTAAATTGTTTAATTAAAAGCCAAGCACAAAATTCATCGCGAGAGGAAATGAATTTGTATATGCATAAAACGACTTGAGCAATGTTTCTCAACATGTTGCTAACGAACAAAAATACATATTATGAATATGTTGCTAAGAACGACGAAATTAAAAGTGAATTTTTATTGTAACCAATTAAGAATTTTGACATTATTTACTAATTTTTTTTTTTTAATATTTTATTTTTGCCATTTTCTTTTAATATCCAAAATCATCACAATCTAATCTAGTAATAATTTAATGCCTACATACATACATAGATATGTTAAATATTGATAAGCATAACATTTTAATAACTTGTAATTTACATACTCGTATATACATAATAATAATTAAGAGAATGTTAAAGCAACTACGTTAATATAGGTACATTAAAACTCTATTGAAGTTGTCACATTTACTTACGATACATATAAAACTGAAACCATTCATAAATGTTGCCTTGTTGTTGTAGTGTAGGGAGACTATTTCAACTAAATTCTCTTTAGATGCAATCAGCGTAAATATTTAAATTTTCTGATGAAGACAATTTTATTTTATCATATATATTTTAAATTTAATTTTAACTGTGATATAATTAAATAAAAAAAAAATAATAAAAAAATCAAAGAAAATTAACGGATAAAAAATTACAAAATAAAAAGTATAGAAATTTCATATATTTTGCATTGAAAAAGAGTTGAATAAAAATACAAAAATAATTATGTATGCGCTGGCGTAGGAATTGAGTAACAAATATCTTTGTATAGATACATAATATGTATAGGTACATGTTTACGGCTTATGGTTATCTTTATTTTTTCACACAAATTTGAAATATCCCAAAAATTATGAGCATATAATAAAGAAAATTATGAATGATCAAAAGAAAAAATGCCTTGGAAAAAAAAATTTAAGGAAAAACTATTGTAAAAATATTTTTTATTCACATTTACATTTTAAACAAATACATACATACAATTACATATTACATATATATAGAATTGATTGATTCGTAGTTGCCTTGAATTGAAGCGAAAATAAGTAAAAACAACAACAACAAAAACAAAATATATGAGAAATGGAGTAATCATCGTCAATATTATATTAGGTGATTCACAAGGTCTTAGAAGAACATGTGTATTCCAAAATACAGAACTTACTAAGCTCCTGTTAAATTTTATAAAATTATGACTTCATTTATATATTTAATACAAATTTAAAGCTTGTAGACAAAAAAAAAAAATTTATTCAAATTGAAAGCAAAATTTAATAATTATTTAGTATATTCGTATTAAGAAAATTAGTTATGTAATTTACATTTATACATTGATGTTGTTGTAAACCACTAAATAAACACAAAAAAAAAAAAAATCAAAAATAAACAGAATCAGACACACAAAATAATTTAGCTAAAGTAATAGTAATAAAGAAGAAATAATAAAAATTAAATAATTTCAAAAAAATTGTTTTCATTGTTAACAATGTTGCATTTACCAGTGTTTTAACTATATATATATATTTTTTTCTGTTATTATCTTCATTTATATTTCTTGGGTTTAAGGTATAACATAATTATTTTGTATAAAACTATTATTTTTTTTTTTGTTAACAGTTGGCTATCAGGTTTTGTATTTAGACATTAATTGTATAAGTAATTTTAAGTTGCTGGTAGCTATTAAAGTGCCATTTTATTATATTCTTACTGATTATACTTATTTTTTTCATATAAAAGCTACTAGAGTTCCATTTTATTATAATAGCGGGATATATGTAAAACCATATTAAGTTTGGTAAAATATTATCGACATTCCATGGTTTACAACTGTCATGGAGTTGATAAATTTTTATGAAATTAATTTTTATTAATTAATTTTAATTATTAATTTAATTAAATCTTATTTTTTATGCTCCATTTCTGTTTGGTTATTTTCTTGTTGCTGTATTGCAAAATTCTTGTTTCATGTTTCTTTCGAATTTAATAACTTGTAGTTATAATTTTTTGTTGTTGATAACTCTATACAAAATACATTAATTAAAACAAATTGTTACTACTGCTACACCACACACAATACATTACCACCTCTTCACATGCAAATCTAACCCAAGGTAAATTGCTATCGACGCTCATGCTGCTAATGTATACAAATTTATTTATTTCAAACAAATTTAATTTATTAAATAATATATTTTATATTTATATTTTTTGTTTATTTTTCTGTTTTTGGTCTCAAAAATAAAAACAAACACACACACACACACATATATATCTCTCACACACACGTACTCCATCACATATAGTGAAGCATGTTAATAAAAAGTCCAAACATCGCCAATCATTATATTCGATCGAATTTGGACCCAGCATCGATAGTATACGTAGTCGTGCCGATACGATACTCGATTACGAAGATCAAATTAATGAACGTGATGGTGGCGAATTAAGTCCCAAGCCGATGACACCACGTCGCGTTAAACGACGTTCGGTGATGGCACGTGGCAGCAATAGCCGCCAATCGACTACCAGCAGACGGAGTCATCATGGTAGCAGTGGTGGCGGCAGCAGCACCAGCACCGGTGGCACTCATCCACGTAATAGCACACGCAGTTCACGTCGTAAATATCAACAGAATCCGGTGACCAAATTACTGGACCAACAACAACAACAATTGCAACAAACACAACATCAGCATAATCATCATCACCACAATCACAATCACAGTCATCATCATCATCAGCAGCAGCAGCAGCAGCAACAACACCAGTCGCATCATCATCATAATTCGCTTCAACAGCCGCAACAGAGCACCAAGCAACAATTTGGCTCATTTCATCACAAAGATAATCCCACACTGACTGCATCCAATTTGCAAACATTAAATCAGGAAATTATTAGCAATAGTGGCAGTTTAAAGAATAACATCACAGCCGGTGGTGGTAGCCTCACAAAGACGAATAATAATCATTATCATAGTTTTCGTAAGAATATACCGCCAGATCCAATTTATTACAATACAAATGCCCAGACGGGCATGTATCAGCAACAGCAGCAGCAGCAGCAGCAGCAACAACAGCAACAACAATCGTGGCAAACGAATTCACAATCACCCATTATCGTTGGTGAAGAGCCTTCGACGCCAACACTTACCGGTCATTACAATCTGACCTATCAGCACTCTACAACGAATCTGAATGATGGTGAACATGTTGATGAATTGTACAACAATCGACCACCATCAGTACGATCAAGTTATTCCAATTTTCATGGTACACGGCCATTATCATCATATTTGCCTAATACTACTGCAACCACAGAGAATGTTTTTGTGGGTTTACCAGGCGCCGCTCAGCAACAGCAACAATCACAGCATGTTGCACCATCAACACCGCCATTATATCAAGCACATCCATTACAACATCAACATGTAAATACGGATGAGAGTCAACAACAACAGCATTTACCATTACCTTCACCGAATTACTCTAGTACACCGCCACAGCAGAATATGTCATTTACCAAGCAACGTACAGCATCGCGTGAGAGCATACGTTCGATGGCATTTCTAAACAGTGGTCCGCCAGCATACAATCTCAACTATCATACACCACCGGATTCAGAGACGACCATGTAGAAAGAAGCGTTTGAAATCGCAATGTCTGATAAAAATCTTTAAAAACCCGTCCTGGTATATCCAAACCCGCTCTATCAATCATTATTTTACACTCGCTAAAAATCAAAATATATACTTGAAATGTATTTTAGGTTAAGTTTTATATTATTTAATATAATTTCTGTAGGCTAAGAATATTTTGCTTTAATTATATTATCTTACAATTATAGTAACTTGGATGGCATTGTATAGTTTTTATTGTGTAATTTCATTTTTGAGAACTGTTTTTAGGCAAATGATCTCAAAAACAATGAAAATAAATGAAAACATATAGTTTGCTACTTTTAAATTTACTACTTAGTAATAAGGGAGTAAAAAGTATAACGAAAATGCTTATAAGTACAAGTTTGCAAAGGTTTTACAATTTAAAAGAGGCCTTACTTGTAATTTTAATATATATATTTTTTCAATTACACACATAAAATATTTGGAAAATGTAAAAACATGCGAATTTTCGTTTTATTTGATTTAAGTTGCTGTAATCTCTATTGTATAGATATTTTAATAATAACACCAAAGTAACTTTTGTAAATATGAAAAATTCTTTCAAAGTTTAATACAATTTATGGTAATTTTATTTTTTGTTTTAAACTATACTACATATAGATACAAGTGTCAACATTAAATTTAATGTATTGTAATTATATTTATATGTATAATTATAAACGGAAAAATATATGGATGCGTATAATAATAAAAAAAGAAATAAAAATTGATTTACCAGCAGTTGTTTTTTATGGAATTTATATACTAATTTTATATACACCAAAGATATGGTGGCCTAATATTCAAATCGACACTTCACTTTAGATTTTATAGATTTAGTCACCATAGTCACAATTGAATACTTTGGTTACAAATATAGCAAATCGGTATTCTACCTAAATGGTTACACGCTGTTGATAAGTTACTAATAAGCTGTAACCTCCTAAAAGTTATTTTTTATATAAAATTGCAGCATACTTTTAGGCTTTTGCTAATATAGGCAAATATATGTGACATTTAGGGTATTGATAAGGTGTCATACATATTGTCATATTATCATAAGTTTATAAAATAGTTTAAAAAGCTTTGTTTTTGGTCTCTATACAAAAGCGACTTAACACATACAACTTTATAACCCATGGTTTTTTCGGTGTTGTAACTCATCAGCTGTTTCTCTTTATTTCTTCGTCATTTAAAAATGAATATATACTTATAAAAATATCTCATACTAAAAATTTATAAACATTTATTTGATGAGTAAATCCAATACTTGCTTTAAACACAAAGCAATTAATATTTTCACTTTATTACTTTCTTTTGGCATTTTTAATCTAAGATTTGGTTAAAATTAATATTCAGTTGGTCAAATAAAAAGAAGACGAAAATCAGCTGACTAGGGGCCAGTTTTTCAGTGCGAGTTTAACTCTATTTGTCGTTTAACCTAAGTTTAAACTCGATTTGCGATTTTTCAGTAAAATTTCAACGTAGTTTAAACTAAGTTTAAACGCCCAATCTAGCTGGGTTAAACTGTATATTTTCTTAAAGCAATTTTTGTATATATTATATTTTAGGGATCAACCGATATATAACTATTATCTATTATTTGTTTGATTGCAGAATTCTTCTACTTCCCTCCTCATAACAATAGCACGAGTTATTTTAAGTATATCTTTGTGAGGTATGTTCCACATTTCGAGTTCGTCAATAATTCGGTAGCCTCAACGATGCTTTTGCCTGTCTACAAGTGAATAAACTCTCCCATCTCCAGAGATGGAGTTTTCTTATACGTATCTTTTCAAATTCACAGTGCATGCCAGTCCCAACTCTTTAGAAAAGGTTCCAGCACCCGCCCTGCTATTCATTAATCAACCATCAGGGAAAATACTAATGTCATTTTGCTCACGTACATTATATGTGAGGCCGTCTTCAATGAGTGTTCTATGCGACTTTCGAGTCATCTTTAGTCTAACCATTCCTTCAATTGGCATTTGATCCCCTTTTACACTGCTATGTACTAGTGGAAAGAAGCTAGTGTGCCCTATCTCCGTGGCGAATTTATACCAATTATTGGTTGTCTTCAGACGTAATGCTGTTAATGCCGTCGACTTTATAATATGCAAGTCCAACGGCAGCAGCCCCAGAAATGTCTCCAATGTTTCTACCGGGGTCATCCGAATAGCCCCGGAAATCCCAATACAAACTATCCCATACTTTGCACCCTACCTAACTTTCTCTTTGCAGTCTTTTGGGTGACCTTGGCCCACCAGACCACATGCGCAGCATACGCTTTTACGGGCCTTACTATCGCTGTGTAAATCCAGTGATTTGCTGTGGGAGTAATTCCCCCACTTGAGACCGCACACCCTCTTACACTGATGCAATACCCTCTTGCCTTTCTGGATCTTATCATCCACGTGACTATTCCAAGTCAGCTTGTTAACCCTGATGACACCTAGAAACTTTACTTTCTTGTAGACGTTGATGTTCGATCCACAAAGCCTAAGGAGGGCCATTGTTACCCATGTACTCCTTTTAGTAAAGAGTACTGTTTCCGATTTATTAGCGTTTACGGAGAGTCCCTGTTCTGTGTACCATTCTTCAACCATTTTGGGTGCACCTCAACAACAGTGTCCAAGAATTTATCACTCCCCATTACCGCTATGTCATCTGCATACCCGACTGTGTATATGACTTTTGAGTCCAGAAACTGGAGTAGGTAACTGATTGTGATGTTCCAAAGGATGGACGATAGGACGCTACTTTGTGGACATCCTTTCACTACCCTATCTCTGAGTCTGTAACTCCCATTTTGAAAATTTATGGTTATTTTCCTCAGCATATTGTCCACCCATCTTATTATGGTTGGGCTGACTTCACCTTCTATATCAATGAAATTAGAAATAGATAGCCCTTCGTAAGACAGTTCTCTCTCCGCTACTCGAACGAGTTCGTGCAGGGCCGTTTTAGTTGATTTTGTATATTAAATTTATTTTTAAAAAATTCTTAAAAGAGCGTATTTTTCAGCCTGAACTGCAGCACAAATGCCACAAAGTGTCAGAAATATATTGTTTAGTATATTTTTAGTATCTTGATACAAAAATGCTAGCATATGGTCACAAGTAGATGTTATTAAAAATTTCCGAGCAATTGGAGCATCTCTACATTTAAAGAATTCTACATTAAACTATATATGTAAAATTAAGATAAATGTGGCAACTCTTCAAAGTAATCAAAAGCTTACCAAAGCTGCGAAAAATATAATGCTGTGGACACAAACCGCAACTTCATAAGAGAAAGGTTTTTGTATTGGATAGTTTAAACGTCTCTGTATATTCGTATATTTACACTCCATCCCTCATCCGTAAAAACGAATAATGAAACTGATTCCTCTAATTTGTTTACGAACGAAATAAAATACTTTTTTTAATATCTAAAATCTATAAAATCTATAATATAACTGACTAACTATTCCTTTGTTATTTCTTATATCAACGTTGATGATTTTTTCTCATCTTTCTTTTAGCATTTTTCATTTCATCATAGTAGGACTTTCTCTATTTCTCACTAATGAAAACTTTAAATTGTATGTATTTCATCATATATGCCATATGTGTATGGCAGAGCTGTAAAAGTGTGAACTCATTTTCACTTTAAATTCTTTTATTTAAATTTTGAAAAGCTGCAATCTTTTTTTCTAGGATTCAGTGTGTGAAATCTTTAGGCTGATATAAATGGAAGAGTTCTATTCGTTTTCAATTCATGAATTGAAAATGCTAAAGAATTCACATTGAATTGAAATTTTAATGAATGCAGCCGCAGATGGCTGCAGCCTAAAAAGAATGGGAGTGGCGATATCCATTCAATAGCAAGCGGACAGCCTTTCTTCTTCTTCCCGTTTTGTTGTTTACAAAATATCTGTATGGTTGTTGGGTTTTTCATATCTGGGTTGCCATTGGCTTATATTCAATATAAAGAAAGTATTAAATACAAAAATTTATAAAAGTTTTATTTCGTATTACAATTTTTTTGTTTGTTTTTACGTAATCTTTTTAATAAATTGAGAAGTAACGACTAGCATGTTTGTTCCTGGTAGTTTAACCTCCTTCAAGAATTCTACGTATATATACGCATATTTATGTATAATGCGTAGATATATGAAGATCCGTTAATTTCTTTTCAAACGTGAATTTCTTCAAAGTGAATCTTGGTAGATAAATTTAAAAATGTGTTCAAAAGAAAGTGAAAATTTAATTGATTGTGAGAATTCTTCATCGCAAAGTCAACACATCATTGAAGAATGGGAAAGCTATCCGATATTTGGTTTGATAAACGCTATGACATTTTATATGGCATATTTTTTTCTGTAAATGAAAAGGTTCGCTAAACATTTTTTTGATATATAGTGGGTGTATCATATTTGTATTAATTTGTATATAAATTGAGCAGCTCGATTCAACAGACTACTACAAGAAATGAGGGGGAATTATTGTGCGTTGTTGCATATGCAATACAAAACTGAATGGTACTGTGCAAGTTACATCAAATTTCATACTCCACTAGCATTTAAATACATTTTAAGAGTATAAGAACTTAAAGGCCATGACTGGAGAAATAAAAAATCAATTTTAAAGTGATTTCCAAATCTATTATTGAAAACGTAAAATTCATTTATTTATGTGAATAATAACAGCTGATTGGTTTTGTCATGGTATTGTATGTTCCTTATCGTCTCCGTCGCCACACAACCGCATCGCTTCACTGCTATGTCGATACTGCCCGCTTCTTCTCGCTCGAACATCCTCCGGCCTTGAGACTCGATGCTTCTCGAGGCTCAACAGATTCTACTGGTAGGATACAAAGCCTCTGTACAGGGCGACTAATGGTGTTGTGACCAGTCCAAATAGATACATTGCGGACTAACCCGTCGCTGCCTGGATGTAATGCGGTCACTCGTCCCATTTTCCATAAAGTCGGTGGGGTAGCTTCATTTTTAATGACCACCAAGTCGCCTATCTTCATATTTTGCCTAGCCTTCTGCCATTTGGGACGCTGTTGAAGCTCGTGGAGATAGCTATCGCTCCATAATTTCCAGAATCTTTGCGCCATAAGCTGCCGAGATTGCCAATAGCTGAGCCGATTCTCCGGCCGTTCTACTGGAATTTGCTCACCTAGAGTTGGAACCAAGGCTTCTCCAATTAGTAAATGCCCGGGTGTAAGAGGATTTAAGTCCCGAGGGTCTGCGCTTTGGGCACATAATGGACGTGAATTAAGGACTGCACTGATCTCTGCCAGTAATGTCTGTATCGCTTCAATGGTCAATAGTCGAGCGCCCATAACCCGACGCAGATGATGCTTGGTCGCCTTGACTGCCGCTTCCCATAGACCTCCCTGATGTGGAGCAGCTGGAGTAATGAAGTGCCACTCGGTTTGTCGCGCTGAAAGTTGCTCAAAGAGGTCTGAGGTTCGCCAAGTCTGTAACATTCGACCCAGCTCTCGCTCTGCTCCTACAAAATTGGTGAGGTAAAGCGAATGAATGCCATCAGGAAGGCATTGGTAGACAAATCTGATACAAATTCTAAGTGTACAGCCTTGGATACCATGCACACGAACACCGCGATATAGCCTTTGATGATCACATTTCCTCTTCGACGATCTGGTATGGGCCCTGCATAATCCACCCCGGAATGCAGAAATGGGCGTGCTGGACGTACTCGGCAAGCCGGAAGGTTTCCCATCATTTGTTCGCTCATCTTTGCCCTCAACCTTTCGCACATTATACAACTCTTGATCAAAGACCTTGCTAGCGCTCGTACACCGATGACCCAATAATTTCGTCTTAATGTCGCTATTATCTGCTGTGCTCCGCAATGTAGTAGTTTCAAATGTATTGAACGAGCTATGAGCCAAACCAATTTTCCCTTTCCGGGCAGTATCGCGGGATTCCGCTGGCGGTCAGGCAAATCTGCTTCTTGTAAGCGACCACTCATACGCAGTATACCATCTTGAAGAAATGGAGCCAATATTGCAATCGCGTTCGATAGTCGAGCACCCTCCGCTGAACCTTGGCCCTGATCAGAATGGTTTAGCCGTCTAATGTCATCTTCGAAATAGTCCCATTGCTCTTGTCTGATCCAGAAATTCAGTGAGTCATCGAGTTCCTTAACGCTCAAATGTAGTTTACGTCTGTTTGCGAATGATGCTCGACAATTTTGGGCGAATCTAAACACCCAAGCCGTTACTCTTATTAAACGAGTGATCGACGAGTATCGGTGCACTAAGGATTCATCCTTTATAACTATTGCGCCGACGTTTGCGATAAATTGCTCATCACTCTCTGTCTTGCCTTCTGATTGAAGTATATTTCCTCGCCCGATCCTTACCAGGCGGCATTCCTTTTTCACCTCTAACTCAATATTTTCGTGTACCCCTTCTGGCAGCTTCGGCCACATGGCATCCGGCTCGAAGGACCAAAAAATGTATGTTCCTTATCGTCTCCGTCGCCACACAACCGCTTCGCTTCACTGCTATGTCGATACTGCCCGCTTCTTCTCGCTCGAACAGTATAATAACACAAGGTAAAGCCATTGGAAAGAGTTCTCATGAAAGAACGAGAAAAAGTAAATAAAACAACAACAAACACATGGGAAAAGAAAAAGAAGTTGAAAAGGAAACAAGAAACACACAAGCTTGACACTATAAGACGCCAGTTTCTGACTTTATACCGCGCAGCCAATAGGAATTTTTTGTAGTTGCTCTACCTTCATAATAACACCATGGGGTTTGTTCCAAAGCAGCTATGCTTTTCATGGTAATAAATAATATCATATTTCCAGTATTTCAGAGTTTAAAAGAGTTATAATATTGAATGAATTCATCATATTTTTAAGCCTTTGAAGAATGGGATTGAAATTTTTCAATTCCCACTCTTTACTGAATTGGAAAGTGTGATAATTTTAAGCTTTTGTGAATAATGAATGGTCCGTCTGTCATTCTTTAATGAATTCGAAGCAAATGAGTGCAGCCTCGTTGATGCAGCTTTTAAATGAATTAAGGGTGAGTGAATTCCGTAATGATTCAATTCTTTTACAGCTCTGGTGTATGGGCATGTGAAAAATAACCACTACTTTGAAATAAAAAAAATTAAAAATAATAAAATAAAGTAAGATACAAATGCAATCAGGAAGGTAAATACAAACAGATTTTATCAAATCATTTTTATTGAATAATCAATTTGTTAGGAACATATTTTCATATTTGTATTCATATTCATATTTCATATGCACACATCTATAATACAGGTTGTATTAAAAGCGACAACTTTTTTTTTATCAGAAGGAGAAAAACAAAAATTATATGATATTTTAATAAAAATTTCATTGTTATCTTTTAATCCATCCTTTCTCGCATGGAGATAGACAGACAGACATAAATGAAAGACAGAATAACCACAATACATTCCAACATAAAAGGTCATGAAGATAACAGATACTAAATAAATATAATTAATAAATAATGTATACGAACGAGTGTTTGTGTGAAGAAATACATATGAAAAAAGAAATATGAAGTTATTTCAATTTCCAGTAAAAACAATTAAATGAATACAATGGTATGAAGTATATGGAGTATTTAATTAAATCTAAAATGAATTTGAATAATTCAAAACAAGAAGCTCATAAAAAAATAGTTTATTAAATTGTTACACATCGTAAACATTTATAGGTATATCGTTTTGTAAATTCATATTAGGACGTTACAAAACTTTTTCGACTTTTCAGTTTTACAATAAGTTCTTCTTCTTATATGGTCATAACTTCTAGGTTAGGTTATTGTGGCTGCCCTCTCTCTGAGGGGACACACTTAGGACAGAAAGGCCCATTGTGATACCACCGAGCTTCTCTTCTAATAATGTTGTGCGTATTAAATTTGGACAGCATTAGAAGGCACCTACTTATATTAGCCGGTTCCCAACGGCAGAACCCTTGTGACATTATTTTAACTTACTTTTGTTATAGAGCTCTTTTAAGAAACATTTTTGGCTAATTGTTACTGCCGGAAAAATTGCTAATTTTTGCCGACAGATGGGAACCGTTCGAAAAAAAAATCTTTTCGATAGCACATTTTGTTATGCTTCAGCCGGGGATTGAACCCACGACCAACAGATCAGAAGGCCAACGCACTAACCACTGAGCAACGGCACCCACCCATAACCTCTGACTAACACAATATTTTTGTTGTGTCAGTTAGAAATTCCAAGCATTGACAAATTCCCCAGTATTTGATTCATTCGCCGGCGTCTTCCGGCAGATTTTGGTATGACTGAATCAGCATAATTATAGAATTTTGCATTGTTTTACGGGGTACTCTACATAAACCCAAATAATTCCGGCGGTCTGCCTTAGCAGTTTTCGCTCGAAAACATTTCATTCGAAGTAACAATTCTTCTACGATCGACTTAATAATTGGTTACATAGTACAAAGGAGCACTTGTGTGCAGAATTATCATTCGCATGATCTCCAGGCTGACGGTTCAGGCAGTTCAAAATTTCGAGTCTCCATATTTGTACGTATGGTAAGTACTTTGTGGTGCCCTCGGTTTTCGTGCGACGCATTCAGTGGCACTCCCTTTTCAATTCAGAAAATTCAGAACTGACTGCTCTGGTATTAATACTGGTTCTATCAAAATCGTCGAAATATGCCAAAACCACAATAACAAGTTTTATACCTACATGGTTGGGTTTTCTTTTGGATGATGTACCCTTCATCATACCACTCATTCCTAGGTTGTCAATAGTAACCGATTAGCTAATTAAAAATATTAGTCATGGAATGGGTTATGTATTTGTACCCACGGTGATACAGAAGAATTAATGGTAGTCGATTATATATTTCACCTTTTAGGAGGAAATTCTGGCCCATTATAGGGTTAATTTTAGATTTTCACGAGCTTTTAAGTTCATTTTAAAGGTGCGCTTCTGTAAGGAGTTAATATAGGGACTAAATCTGTTCAAAAAAGGCACCCAGAAAGTGGTGGAAGCGATTTCTAGTGTCAATTTTGTAGGAGAGCCTACCTACTTGGGAACTTGTTGACGATGAATAATGAATCGAAGTCTGCTTAAAATTTCAATCCTCTGGAGTCTAGTTTAGGTATTTTGTTGGCTGTTTTAATATTTCGATTTCCCTGCTCTGGTGAGTAATGTACGTAAGGGTGGTCCTAGAACTACCCGACCTGACATATAGATAGAGGCAGTAGTTTGAAAAAAAAAAAAATTACCTTGTTGAAAATTGGCAACCATATGTTTTCAGTTTCAAAGCGCCACGTTGTTTAGAATTTTTTTCTTTTGGATCCATCGAAAGTTAACGACCTCAGTGAATGTGTAAACATGGAAAAAATTGGTCACCGTTATGTAATTCAATACTTTCATTCGAAAAATCCCAGTCCAACGAATATTAAAGCCGAACTAGATTCTACTCTGGGGGAGTCTGCTCCTTCGTTTGCGACCATAAAATATTGGGTAGCAGTGTTTAAACGAGGTCGTATGAGCTGCCAAGACGAACACTATAGTGGTCAAAAAGTTGAGGTGGCCACGCCAGAAACGGTTAAGAAAATCCACAAAATGGTATTGGATGATCGCCGGCAGAAGGTGCGTGAGCTAGGTGAAATTACAGGCAATTCAAAAATCGTCTACAAAGAAATCGAAGACAGTTCCATCTGTAGGCAAAGTTATGGTGTCTGTTTTTTCGGAGATGTCATACAGCATTCCCTTATCCTACACATATTTCTTTATGGCATATGTACTTCTCCTAATATTTACCTTTAATAAAATCATTCATCATTTGTGGTCATAACTACACTCTATGGATTATAGTATAAGCCTATTTTGGAAAAAATATTACTACAAAAAAAAATTCACAATTTCATTCGATAGGAACCATATATTTGTGTTGTATGTACTATATGTACATTAGACTGGGTCACGAAAATAAGTTTGCAATTACCTTCTCCTCGTTTTAAAGCTTACTTTGACGGGATTTTAGGACTATAACAATTTTTGTCCTTGATGAGTCCTAAAAATAACCAAAATCAAGTTTTCTTCATAAATCTTAAATATGGCTAAAGAGATATTTTTGAGTACTCTAAATCTTTCTCAGATCCTTTTACCCTAGAATGCCTTCTGAAACTACTAAGTGGAAATAACTCAATTTCTACCTCATAAAATACAACTTTACTCTTCAAAAAATTAATCGTTTCAGTAAGGAATGTATTTTTGCTGAGACAAAAGAATTTGAGAAATATAAATAGTACTGAAAATGATCTTTTCAATGATATATCACACTTTGGAATTGAGTAATAAATGAAAATTAAATTTTTGCTGTTTTATGGACTAGTCAAGGACAAAATATGCATCTTAAAATTTCTTAAAATCCTCCTAAAGTAAAATTTCAAACCAGGGGGGGAGGGGGTTGTTCAATAGCAAAGTTTATTCCATCGTAAGACTACCGACCCGGTCTAATGTACATATGTTTCATGTATATATGATGCTATTTAATAATGCCTATTGATGTTGAATTCAACCAATACTTGGAAAAATCAGTCTGCTTTGATTGAATTTGTACCGCATACACATGTAGGCACTACAATGGCAATAGTAGTAGTACGAGTAGTAGCAGTAAGTATTCGATATCGATGGAAATGCATAAATAGATATGGTATAGCATATGAAAAGAAGCAACAACAGAAGCTTACAATAAGAACAATACATTGTGTACATATACAGCAGCATAGAAATGTCCCTTTGGGGTCTGGCTAAAAAATTTGGATTTTGTATATACACAGACGGACAAACGCATACATACGAATACAATACGTACGTGCAATATGTATGTAGGTGCATTCATTCTATCTACAATAGAATTGTCGATGTTCAGGATTAAGACAGTAGGTACGATTGGTTTGGATCACATCACATCATATATGTATATACCAATATGTGTACTATAAATAGGCATTGGAATATATGCAATTGCTACCATTATATATATATATATATATATATATATATATATATATATATATATATGCTGGGTAAATTTGTTTGCATTTCTACGAATACCAATATCAGTCTTTTTGAGAAATTTTCTATCTCATCTTGAATGATGTAGTTGATTCCACTGTACAACTACGTAGATGAAAGAATGATGATACAGCAATATGCATGAAAACTGCATACCATTTATGTACATATATATTGTATATGTAGTTCTCTACTTACACTAGTTACATACATAGATACAATAATTGTATTTATGTACTAGCACCCGAAGGCAGAGAGAAGTGAGAAGTGTATATTTGCACAAAAGACATGTATGTATATTGGCAGTAGTTTTGTATTGCATTTTTAGGTTGACTTTTTTCTCTGATACATTTGCTGTTTTTAAGCTTATTTACACAATTACTAAATACGAATACTTATACCTGCACAAATAAATATTGGTTACTGTATGGAGCAAATGAACTGCTAAATTTCATTGTAAATGCATAAGTAGTAGATAGGTGAAAGAATGAAATGAAATAGAAAGCCAAAGCAGAAAAACATAAATAAAAATAAAGAGCATCCATTTAGAAAAAAACAATGATATAAAAAGAGATCGGAAAAAAGGAGAGGGTGACAGAGAGAAAAGTACAAAGAGTCCACTTAATATTTTTAGTCACCAGCAAAATACCAAAAATAAAAAAGTCTACCTATGAGTTGTGTACATATAATTGTTATTCTCTTAATGAAACTTAATTTTACGTTAGAATTGCACTTAACAATGCCACCACAATTAAGGCTTTACTATGAGGCAGCGATCATGATTTGGCGGCCAAAAGGCTACCCTATTTGATTAATATTTGGAATCGAGAAAGAATGTTGGTGATCTGTTAAAAAAGTCGAGATTTAATTCATTTAAATTTACAATTTATTTAATATTATTTCAATTATGAAAAGTGAAATTAAATCCTTCTCCTTTAGAATTAAAAAATTCACTCTGTTCACTCTGCCTTCGGTCATTGTAATGAATCGTGTGATTCATGCTACTGTCGCTTTGTCAAAATACTGCTCCCTTTTATTACTTTTTCTGTCACCACGCATACCAAATGTTATGTGGGACTTACGTCAACTACGCTGCCAGATCGTTCGTCAAGGTCAATTCACTAAGACGTTTTCTTAATTAGATGCCACCTTGTCTGTGATATAAATATACATAGATTTGTGGCAATCATATGAAAAGGAGGCAATTTTTCTTCAAGATTACACTCCAATGAACAGATATACTCTACTTGCCACCTAAGATGTAGTCCAATTTTTCGCTGGAATATGTAGTTACTACAATACAAAATATTGCATTTTTAGGTGAAGTATTGCAAAAAAAAAAAAATATAAATTTACCGAGCTTCATCTCTTAATTCTCAATTTATAGAAAGCGATTTGTTAAAAAAAAAATATTAACTTGAGCCTCCGAGAACCACTTGCTCATGCAAGCTACTTGTATAACCTAAACTAAACTACTCGATTTATTAAATATTATTAATTATAACTTTGGTTTTTTTTTTTATAATACAATCGACTTTTGACTACTGAATCAGTCATACTGTCCCATAGTGTTGTCCCGTCACTTTCATTTATTCGTTCAATTGTGTAAGCAAAAACAAATAAAAAATGAGAAACTAAAAAAAAAAATGCATGGACAAAATATTTTTTGGCTACATTCCATTTTTGTACTTATACAATTTTTTTGTTCTTGTAATTTAGTTGCGCGCCCACAAAAATGCATACTTATCATCTGTTTTTTGCCCACAATCAAAATGCAATTAAGAAAGCATTGAGACTAATGTCGTTTGAAAACAATTAACACAAGAGCATAATTATTTTATTTGTAATTATATGTACTTAATTAGTTGTTTTTCAGAAATTATGAAAAATATTTTAAGGTAACATATTAGTTAGTTGGGTGATAATAAAAATTAAATAAGTTAGTTCTATTGTAATAGTAGCAATAATGATAAAAAATTTGCAGTACTAACATATAATAGGATGGGATATTTGTACAGTCGTACTATGTTACGGCGAAAGGGCTGTGGCCCACACTCACTAAGAAACGCTCGCGTAAACTTACTGACCTTAACAGAAAAGATATCTCGACCTATGTTGGAGTGATTACCGGCCATTGCCTCATAGGACCTCACGCAGCAAGAATGGGCTTAGGCCATCTCGTGCATAACTACTGTAGAATCTGCAGAGATGAGGAGGAACTCGAGACTTGTGCAAAAGACACAAAAAATTCCTGGGATATTACCAATTGAATGACTTAGCCCCCCTATCAGTGGTTGATATTTGAAACCTCCTAAATTTCCTCCAAATTTCTGGTTGGTTCGACGTAGTAGAGTAGAAATATTCGCGTGGTAACACAATGGGCCTTGCTCTGGCCTATGTGTGCCCTTCTTTTGAAGGGGCAGAAAGTCTAACCTAACTATGTTATTTGAGTAATATTTTGTATATGTATTCGTTTTCAGCATGTCTATAAATATGTAAAATTTTGCGTCAATTTAGAGAGCATCCAAAAATTCTCATTAGAAATATAGAAATGGTAAATAGTATTTTCGAAAATTCGACTTTAGTCGATTGTGTAAATGTATTTTCTGTGTATTCAGAAATTTAATTAAAGTTAAAATAGAAAGCAAGTAGTAACAATTTGCCATGGAAAAGCTTCTAAAAGAACTCTGTGACAAAGCTCAGAAAAAGTGATGTCGCAAGTCTGCCGTTCGGAACCGTCTAAAATAAGTAGGCACCTTCTAAAGCTGTCTTAAATTTAGCACGCACAACAGTATTGGAAGAGAAGCTCGGCCAAAGAGTCCTTCAAGGCTTTAAGTGCATTATTTATTTTTTTTAAAGCTAAGATCCCACTATCGGCGCAATGCGACGATTCTCCTGTGCCGATAGTGTGAACACTCACAATTTTTCAAAATGCGACAATCTGCGTGGAAAATATGCTGACTATGGACGATCGGAATCAACCCTGATGTGCCGATAATGTGAACACTCCTTTACCCAATATTGAGCAATGATACGTTGAAGCTCACAGATGCATTTGGGAATACTCTTACGAGGAGTATAAAGACCGTAAAAAAGACAAAGCCTAGCAAACTATTGCAGAAAAGTTTAATTCGCACATAATTTGTGAAAAGAAAATTTGATTTTCGTGCTCTCATACGCACCATATTCATTTTTTTCTTTGTTAACAACTCTCTCACCCAAATGCTCCGTTTCTTGATTGTTCTTTTATTTTTCACATTTTTTTTTAAAACTATTTTGGAGTCCAAAATATTTACAGCCACAGCCACAGCCACAACAATTTTCTATTTTTGAGTGTAATCCATTCCGAAGATATGATTTATTGCTCGGACGATAGTGTGACCACATTGTTCCGATTATTGTCGCATTTTTCTTTTGGCCGATATGCACCGAAAAAGATTGTCACAATATGCGATGACAATGGGATCGCTAAAAAAATAATTGTGCAATTATTTAACATATGCGCCGATTTAGCACCGGGAACCGTTTGATTTTGTAATGCAACTTTTGAAGGAAGTACTGCTCACCAAAAATTATTCCGGTTGAGGTATAAGTGCATTTTCCTTTCTTTTTATCCATTAGTCAATACGGCCCTGCCTGTATATAATTGCATTTTTAATTCAACTATGATACAAATACAGTTTTGCAACAGGCATGAATGAGTTTCTGAATGTTTTAGAGGATTTTATATGTTTTTTTACATACTTTTAGGTACGTTAAAAATATCACCATCAGAATTAATGTGTTGCTTTAATTTGACTATTTTAATTGGATTCAATGACGAAAAATTAATTGGATTTTGACGAAAAATAAAAAATAAAATAAATAAATAAATAATTTTTACAGATTGATTTATTAAAAAAATTAATTTTTATTTCAAGTTTTTTTAAAGTGTTTTTTTTATAGTTTATTTGCATATAATTATATGCATTTAAGGGTTAAACTTTTGAACTTTTTGTGTCAATTGAACTTTTCACACAAATTTGTAATATTTAAAATTTATTTTTCTCATCAGCTAAGGTTGATTTCATACATTATTCATAGCTAAGTAAAGTTAGTGACAATATAGAAGAAGAAAATCGATTTTGATGCACACATGAAAGCAATAGCAACAAGAGAAATAATAAATTTCAATGTCAATATATAATAGTGTTTTGAGTTTGCCAATAGAATTAAATATTGTTTTTTTTTTATTAGAATATGACCCCCCTGAGATTTGGTTGGAATAAAGTATAAGGTATTGAGACTAATTTCGGACTATACATAATTGCAATTTAGATCATTTATGTACTATAATTATTTCATAATTATTCACAATTCGATAATCAACACAGCTTTAGGTATATAATTAGCTAGTCTTATCCAAATTTGACACGTAGAACGATAGGACTGTAAGATAATAACGGTCAGCTTTGATATGTATTCTCATTTATCATTGCAATATGAATAGCTTGCTTCATTTAAGAGCAACAAATGAATAGCAGTGAAGTAAAAACCAAATTTCCAATAAAAATATTCATAACCACAATATCAATTAAAGCACAAACTATACATTCTATAGGTATATAACTACTATATACTTTCCAATTGATTGTATCAAACCACATGAGTGATTAAATACAAGTTTTTTCATACATACATACGAGTATGTATGTTATGTACTTTAGAGTAATCCTTACTAAGCAATTTTCGAATAAACTTAAAATTAAGAGATATCATAAATCGTTTAATACACATGTTTTAATTACAAGCATTTCCTGGACAGCAGCCAGTGCAGCCATAAGGCTTTCGAACTCTATTCACCTGAAAGAAGGTAACCTAAAAGGGCATATTAAGATTCTAGACGTAGTCTGGAATTCACCGGGCCTCACGGTCTTTGACAGGATGAATAAAAAATTTATATTCTCCAAACTTCTCGAAGTGATCATTCACGATTGCTCAGCGTTGAGAAACAAAGAAATATTTCTAGATCAGGGCTCACAGCTATGGTACACTGATGGGTCCAAAATGGAAAATGCCAGTGCTGGAGCAGGAATTGTAGGGCCAAATTTCCGGATGGCAATTGCAAGTGGGTGCCGTAGCTCAGTGGTGTGTGTGTTCGCATTCTGATCTGTAGGTCGTGGTTCAATCCCCGGCTGATGCATAACAAATTTAATATCGATAAGATTTTTCTTTCGAATGGTACCCACCTGTCGGCAAGCAATTGGCAATTCTTCCGACAGTAACAACTTGCCATGAAAAAGCTTCTAAAAGAACTCTGTGACAAAGCTCAGAAAAAGTGATGTCACAAGTGTTCTGCCGTTCGGAACCGGTTAAAATAAGTAGGTCCCTTCTAATACTGTCCAAATTTAAGACGCACAACAGTAATGGAAGAGAAACTCAGCCAATGAGCCCTTTGGGGCTTTAAGTGCCACATATATATATATATATATATATATATATATATATATATATATATATATATATATATATATATATATATATATATATATATATATAATTGCAATGGGAAAAATAGCTTTAATTTTTCAGGCCGATGCCCACGCCTTAGAGCTATCTGTCAGAGAATGTCTACGTAGGGGCACTCGAGGAATCATCATATGAATTCTTCAGACAGTCAGGTAGCTCTAAAATCACTAATGAATTTCTCGTTCCAATCTAAGTTGGTCTGGGAATGCTTTCAACTACTCAATACCTTAGCAAAGAGGAACTCTGTGACTCTAATATGGGTATCGGGACATGAGGGGCATGCAGGAAATGAAATGGCAGATGCACTGGCCAAAAAGGGCGCAGACACTCCTTTCATAGGCCCAGAACACTTATGCGGGGAAAACAGTAGCTTCATGAACAACTTAAGATGTGAAGAGAAAAAAAGTAGTCTAACCGATTACTGGAGAGCCCAAATAGGCATGCGGCAGTCGAAAAGATTCATTGACCCTGACCACATTAAGGTAGATACTATCTTGAATTTCAGCAGAAAAGACATCAAGCTGTACACTGAACTATTAACAGGTCATTGTAAACTTAATTATCACATGATAATAATGGGTGTGGTAAACAACGATCTCTGTCGACTCTGTCTTGAAGAGCAGCAAACAGCAGAACACGTTCTTTGCAATTGCTCAGCTGTGGCTAGACGCAGACTAAACTACCTAGGCAACGAATTTATAGTTCC
Organism: Megamerina dolium; assembly: GCA_963854835.1. Taxonomy (NCBI): domain Eukaryota; kingdom Metazoa; phylum Arthropoda; class Insecta; order Diptera; family Megamerinidae; genus Megamerina; species Megamerina dolium. The sequence goes on from OY978525.1 coordinate 109,170,802, forward strand.
CAGAGACCTAGTTAAAATCAATCCCACAGCAGTGACAAGATTTATAAATAGTCTTGAGATCTGCTAGTTAGGGTATAAAGCTGCACAAAAGTTCTTCATAATAATAATAATAATAATAATAATAATAATAATAATAATAATAATATAAAATATTCTTCGAGGATCTACATTTTTCACAAAATAAAATTTACATAAAAAATTTTTCCTTTATTTGTCATCTTTGAGTTCGGGGTGTCATCTTTGAGGCTTAATTTCAATACTTTTGCTTGATCTTTGTTGGACTACGACTACTTAGTGTGTACACTTTTAAAAACTAGTACACTATGCGTTCTCGATAGAGCTAACAGTCACTCTAATCTACATGTAGACAAAAAAACTCTTCCATTAAGCATCAGCATCAACATCATAGTCATACACATCATAGATAACCCATTCATAAAGAGTAAATCTATAGATTCAATAACACTTCATTTCATAAAAAAAAAAAAATATCAAATATGTAATATGTATATTAGAGCGCCTAACAGAAAAAATATAATGATGATACCCGAAATATTTAAGTTTGATCGATAAGATAGTGTATTTTAAAAAAAGTTTTATTTAGTCACTTATTACTGGCTTATCAACTTGCTTGTGTAAATATTTAAATATCTTTAAATTCAAAACTCTATAAAAATTACATGAATATAAGTATATTTGAAATTTGGAATTATTTAATGAGTTAAAAAGTAGAAAAAAAAATCTCAAAGTATCCTTTATTAATGAAATGATGACGAAATTTATAGTGTCTATCGGTATGTTGAAGTAAGTTCCATCATATAGAAAAATCCCTTATATTTATCAGAGACATATGAAATTCTAAGCTGTATTCTTAAATTTTGCTCCAAAAATGTCAAGACTTCTTCAGCTTGAATATGTTTTCAATAGTTTGAAAAAATAATATTATCCGAAGTAACAATTTCGATAAAGTCTATAGAAGCAATGAACATACAACTACGTTTTTCTGTTTCGTACAGTTCTTGTAGAAGTAATTTTAGCTGAGAAATTATTCCTATGCTCGCATCTATATTTTTGCATGCATAAAAGAGGCTTATGGAGGCTACCAAAGAAAAACAATGCTCTCAATTCCCTCGTTAGTATTGTTTTGTCATGCTCACAATAAAAACCCAATTCTCTCATTTCTATTTTTAGCATTTTTAGAAAAAAAAAAACGGCAATCGAAAACAATCGGTTTTTGAATTCTGTCATTAATGACGCACAGATGAAACGTCGGCAGATTTCCAAATTGTTATGGTAAAAATTCTTTATCTTATTTTTTCTCTGATCGCAGATGAAAATGTTGTGTAAGTGTCTTTCTAGAGAGCGCAACATTTAACATTGCATGAATTCTTATAGCTCTGACAGACGGCAGCGTTAATCCGGATTAACGATTTAATTCGAATTAACTGCAGGGCATTAACTGCAGCTAATCCGCATTAACTCCGCGAGTTAATTCTCAAAATTAAAGAGGATTACGGCAATATTCGATGGCAATACTGCTGAAAAATTTCTATTGTGAATTTTTCTCGATCCCAACTTACAAAACAATTGGTGTGTTCGCTTATAAAAAAAAACTTTCAACAATTGTTAACACAGTTTTCGACAAGAAAAGCGTTGGCGAACAAATAAATCCAACTGTCAATTACGAACTGTAAATGTCAATTTACAAGTTTCTGATAGTTTTCAGTTCACGTACTTCTTGTAGATTTTCTCATATCGAGATTGATAGATGACAGAAATTGATAGTGTAATGTAATGTAAGTGAGCAGACCTAATAAATTAGCAACCAGCTGTTTAGTTAATCCGCAATACTGTCGTCTGTCAGGTTAGTATATTTTATTCGGATTAACGCTACCGACTGTCTAGGCCATTAGTGCCAATTGATACTCTCTCCCTTTTTTTCTCTCTCTCTCATATCACATTCTCTCTCTCTCTCTCCCTCTCTATCTCATTTCGAAATGACTTCCATCTAGCAGCTCGAAGGTAGTTGAACGAAATTTTCCCTCTCAAACTGCTATAAAATTTGTATATTTTTCCCTAAAGTCAAATGGGAATTATAAAAATATATATGGGGAAGAAATATTGCTTCAAATTCAATACGGAAACATTATGGTATTCTTCACAAAGCTCACAATTGCATTTCAATATTATTGAAGGGAAAATTGTTATTTTAGATGTGATTCCGTTAAGATCAAGAATAATATGAAATTCGATAAATAGTTCAAAAGCATAGAAGGAGATATAGGAAAATTAAACCTAAAATATTTCAAGCAACTATAATAATAGACTATATAAAATGTTTTCTCATTTAGATCACTCTTGTTTTCATCCATGGAAAATCCAACATAAAAGATCTTCAAAAATTAACCACAACTGCAATTAAAAATTTTGCTAATGGCTTGATGAAATTTATATTGAGTTCAAAATTGTTAAAAAAAAAAAAATGATAATCATTAATATGCTGATTAATCTGATTCTTCTTTATCGTTTTATAATTTGTTGATTACTCAATACTATTTTGTATTTTTCAAAAATTGATAATTTGTTTCCAACATGAGCGTTTATCATTTTTCTACATAATCATCAGATAATCATCTAAATAATTTGTTTTTTTTTTTACTACAAAATTGTAACTTTCATTGAATTTGTTTCTTCTTGAATAATTGGACCTGTTCTAATGTACATGTATTGACTATATTGATGCATACAACTAACATATATGTGTATGAGTATAGGTGTTGGTATAGTTATGTTATGTATATACGAATAAAAACCATTTCGTGGTTGGTTTTTGATTATGAAAACTGAACAAAATGGCAAATTGACCACAAAAAGTGCAAACAACTGTTGGAAATATGCGATTCTGCCAAAACTTGTGTACTGTGTGTGTGTTCCTATATAAGTAGACACACACACACATGTATGCGCATATTTATATGTTTATTACATATATTGTACATCTACATATACATGTGTATACATTAAATTCTCATACCTACATATATGTTGTATGAATACTTTCATTTGTACGTATATTCGTGTGTGGGAAGTTGTATTATCTATATTATTATATGGTATGTATTTACCTTTATAGATGCTAAAGTATATGTGCATATGAATATGGGTGTTTGTGTATATAAAACTCTTCATTTTATATATTTATGTTTGAATTAATTTGGTAACTTACTCAATATCTGTTTATTTCTTCGCCAAGGTCCCAAACCATATTTATAATAGATATTCACAGAGATATTATTGAGGAGTTTACAAAAACCCTATAGAAATCTTTTCATAAATTAAAAAATATATAGATCAGGTGTAGTAAAAAGTAATCCATTATTTTTTCAATAGCTGGCTTTAGTAATCTGTATCTCGCGTTGTATAAGAACGATCGGGTTACGCTAGATGGCGTTAGAAAGATAGGATTTCGTACTAAATAAACTATTCAGGCAGTTTTGTGATTGCTTGACTCAGTATTGTTTGAGCACGCGTCAAAGATGGACACCAGTAAAGACAAAATACGCCATATTTTACCAAACGGCTGAAAATGTGAATAGTGTGTATGGTCCTGATACTGTAACAGCTAATCAGGTGCAATTTTGGTTTTGTCGATTCCGTTTCGGGTATTTTGATGTCAAAGAAGCACCACGCTCTGGAAGGCCAATTGTCGAAAATATCGATAAAATAATGGAAACCAGGAGCTAAACATTGCAAAAAAAAAAAAACCATTTGAAACCATTTAAATAAGGATGGATACAAAAAGCACCTCGATGTATGGGTGCCACACGAGTTAACGCAAAAAATCCTAATGGACCGAATTTCACATCTGCGAATCGCTGCTGAATCGCAACAAAATCGATCCATTTCTGAAGCGGATGGTTATTGGTGATGAAAAGTGGGTCACTTACGACAACGTCAAGCGAAAACGGTCGTGTTCGAATCGCGGTGAGCCGGCGCAAAGGGTGTCCAAGTCAGGATTGACGGTCAGGAAGGTTTTGCTATGTGTTTGGTGGGTTTGGCAGGGAATCATCTACTATGAGCTGCCCCACCTTATAGTCTGGACCTGGCACCAAGTGATTACTACCTGCTCCTATTTATGGCGAGTGATTTTGCTGGTGAAAAAATCGCCTTAAGAGAAGCTTTCTGAAAATCGACTGTTCCAGTTTTTTGCCAATAGGGACGAGGGTTTCCGTGAGAGTGGCATTATGACATTACCTTCAAAATGGCAACAAGTTATCGAACAAAACGGTGCATATTTGACCTAAATCGGATCATTCTAACTATGCTAAATAAAATCTTAAATTTAATGCACAAATAATGGATTTCTTTTTACTAGACCTTTTTTAACCTGTTCTTAATTACTAATTAGCTGCTGTATGTGGCAGAGGCACAAGAAAATGCTACTTCTTTTTTTTCGATTACCAGTTTGCTATGGCAATCTTCGAAACAATGATCAATTCATTCACAATTTGAAAATGATTAAAATATTAATTCAAAACCTATTCATAGTTTGAAATTTTCTGCTACGATTGTGAAAAATACATACGAGTATTTACATATATGCAACAGGAATGAGTGCGTATGTGTTCACTACTTTTGTTTAATACACAAAATAGGGTCAACAACAAAGTTTCACCACTACGTATGTATCTCAAGTGCTCATCGTACTCAAATGAGAATTGATGTTGTTTGTGGTGGTAATATTATGAATATTACAAATATAAGATATATATATGAATGTATAAAAGTTAATGCACATAAAGGTGCATATAATAGTTATGCATAGAATTATGTATATTATGTTTAGTACAATATATGCTGACATTGCATCACTTGGCTAAATGCCACAATGAATAAGAGTTTTCAAGCAATTTAAATTGTTTGCCAGTAAAAGAGACAATTTCATAGGATATAGTAAAAACTATGTTTTCAATGTAACTTAATTGTAACTTTAAGGGATATTATTGTAATATAGCAAAAGAGATAAATATAGATAGAGAAAGAAATCACTCTATAATTGCACAAATTGATCAAATATTTTTGTTTGACATTATACACTAATAAATTATTCAAAATTTTAAATATGTAAATAAATTTGAATGACAAAACTTTTATTTATATTTATTTAGTACTCATCATAATTCAAGTTCAACTGTGATTATTGCTGCTGTAATGCATTACATCAATTAGAGTGCATTTATAGCAACATATTATTTAACTAAAATTGATGTAAATAAATGGATGTGTTTAAGTATGTGTTTTAATGCAACCAACTTCACATGAAAGAATTTATTTGTACACCTATTATACTCAGTTTTTTAATAATTACACAGTTCCATCAGCCTTTTTGGTGCTGCATTGAAAGTAACTTTTCTCAGATAATATGCTGAACACGCTGAATACAAAAATATCCTTAATTTTGCTCCATCAGTTTTAGTTTATGAGATATTCCAAATTTTTCATATGAAAAAAATTTTTAAATTATTTTTCATTGAATTTTTGTTATCAATTATTTTGTTATGATAATATGGATCCGAAATTAACTGAAAAATATTAAATCATTCACATTGAAAAAATGTATACACTTCGAAAATCACATTTTACTTAAAAAAAAAAACTAGATTTTTTAGCAAAAATTCAAACATTTTTCAAATTCAAAGCTTTGTTGCACAACAACTGTATATCTGATTAAAATAATTGCAATCCACTGAGTGTGTAGTTTTAGCCATGTCCTCTATTGAGCTAAAATTTCAACATGATCGAATAAGAATTAGCAAAATGATATCAAAATCTACCAAATATCGAATATTTATTTGAACGTTTGAATTTAGCGAACTTTCATAAAAGTGCTACCCTCGTCTGTTGCAAAGGCATTTGATTTTTATTAATATTTTCTTATGGTGTGGTGTGTGTATAGTTAAGAAAACATGCTTCTTAATTTTTTAGGCGCTCGTATTTAATTGACTTTATTAAATTGAAACTAATATACAAGTGTAATCAAAAACAATTATGTATGCTACAAATATTTGGTTTTAAAACCATATCGTTTCAGGATTAGTACTACGCTTCTGCTGAAGTACTGGTTGCGCTAGCGCATTTTCATTTTCATCATCGCTAGATAACACAACAGTCTCTTCTTCATTGCTACTACTCATATCATCATCATCATGGTCAACATAGTCTTGGTCGACTTGTTCAAGTTCTTGAAAAATTTCCTCCGCAAAACTTCCCGTACCAGCATCGCTTGAATAAGTGGTAAATGCTGGGTCAGTCTTTACATTTTTCTTACCGCAGAATTTTTCGCGTAAATGTTCTACAAGAAAATGGAGAAAAAGACGAAAGTCAAAACGAATCATTTCATTACGAATTTTGTGAGCTTTGAAAAATGATTCTATCTTATTATTTGTACTTCCCTACGTCTTACCTCTAACAGCAATTGTGCAAATTTTGTAAACTTTACGAACATTCATTTTACAATTGCCATTATTATTGCAGTTACAACCACCACAACCGGAGCGTCCACGTGGACCACGTGGTCCGATAGCACCCTTTTCACCTTTTGCACCAGATGTACCGTTTAATCCGGGAGATCCTTTTTCACCACGTTCTCCTTTCCGACATCCTGATGGACAGTGTGGATTCTTTCGATATAAAGTTTTAATAATAATCTGCACAAAAAATCATTGATTTTGTCGTGTATTATTACCATTGGTCCTGGTGGTCCCGGTGGTCCTCTGGGCCCTTGTGGTCCTTGAGGTCCCTGTGGCCCTTGCGAACAACCTCCTGTACAAGCTGGGTGAAGGAAAAAGGTTCTTAGCGATTTTTTAGGTGGACCTTCATTGTTGTCATTACTATTGCCATTCTCATTGCCATTTTCATTATCATTGTCACTTCCATTGCCATTGTTATAGTCTTCATTCTCAATATCATCCAATTCTAGAAGTAATCGAATTTAGAAAATATTCCAAATTTTACAATTTGCATAATACATACCAGGAGGATAACTGAATGCCAAAACAAATCCTAGTGCAATGCACATGAAGAGTAAAATCTGCAACGAGTGCTTACTGTACATGATGCCTTGAAATAATTAGTTTAGTAATCGACGAAAGTACAAGTATGATACTTGAGAGACGACTGAGAAGATAATGCGATGAAATACACCTTGCCCAGCTTCTTTTTATACATAATTGGTCATTGAATGTTTTTTTTTTCAATCAGATCACATTGTAGATCTTAATGGAAAAAAAAACAATGTTTCCAAGTTGTAATTGATTATCTGCGATAGAGTCAATTAAATAGAAACATAGAAACAGATAACATGGAATTATAATCTCACTATAATATGGTGAATTACATGGAATGGAATCAGTGTTTTGATTTTTTTGTTTTTATTGCTGGCGTCTGCCAGATTGCTGGCGATTCTAATACTATAGGTAATTATGAAATAATTGGAATTTGACAAATACAATTAGCATTAAAAATATTCACAACAAAATGTTGAATATTTAAAATAAAAATATTCACAAAAAAATATAGAATATTTAAAATTCTAATGAGAATTTTGTAAATTAGATTTTTTTTTTTGTAAATTGTATGCAATAAAATAAGAAGTAATTTGTCTGGTTATAGTTCCAGTAATAGTCACAATATCATAATTTGAGTTTTATTAGGGACTAATTTAAGTTGAAGCATTTTTTGTAATCTTAGGATCGGTTAAGCGAACGAAATCAACATCACGTTAACTAATTTCGTGTTCTAAAATTACATGAGAAAACTAAAACTTTCGCTATATTCACTATACAATGGTTGTTTCAGGCTCCAAATGGGCGCCAATATCTTTAATAGACCTAGTACGGCAATGACGACTCATGTGCTTGCTCGTTTGGTTCAGCTCGGCGGTGTCGTGAATTCTCGCCGAAGAAAAAAGTGCCAGCTCATCGCTCACCAACGACCGTCAACAATCAACTAAACTATGGGTGACCAAGTGTTACCGTCGTCTCTTGACGCCTCTCTCAGCCTTTGAAGAAATAACTTATTCTCCCAACCCAATCATTCGCTATACCCAAAACCTCACATAGACTCACATATTTAGATTTTAATGTGTATGTATACAATTCATATTGTTCAAGAAAATAAGGCTACTTGAAGGATTCACAAAACATCTTCATACGTATTTACCCGAGTGTTCCAACGCTGACATCAGGCATGTTGTCGTCGCTGCTGCGATAATTAAAACATTGGGATTGTGTTTATTTGTATGGAATTTTTTTGGACGTCAATGTGGTTAAAATTAGAGGAAAAACGTTTAATTTTAATTTTGCTCCTCTATGTGTTTCGGATTTTATCAATCCATTCTCAGGGGGTCTGTTTATTTTTGAATAGAAAATACAAAAATACAATAAATTGTTTATAGTAAAAATATATATGAAACATTAAACATATGTACAAAATGTAAACATAAATATCACAAATGCCGTTTCTGGTTTTTACATTTAATATATATGCGATACTACATACATGTATGTACAATTGAAAAACATACAAGGTGTGACAAATATGTATTAAGACTCGAACCATACATTCTGTCAAATAAGTACCCGGAAATTCTCATTTTTAATTTTCCCTCTGAGAATATTTCAAAAAAGTCAACCTTTTGTATGCGTTGCGATTTCTTCTCGCCCCTCTTTGAACGATTTATACCAATCGTAAACTTGAGTTTTCGACATGGTTGAATCACCAAATGTTTTTTTTTCAACATTTCCAACGTTTTGGCACAAGAAGTTTCGTTTGAAACACAAAATTTCACATAAACTCTTTGTTCGATATTTTTATCCATAGTAAAAATCGCAACGCACACAAAAGGTTGACTTGTTCCTAATGACGCCGTAACCAAACTAAATGACACATAGCAATAAAAATTCACAGAATACTGGCTGACAGTTGTTTCAACCTGGGAAAATTTTTTTTTTTGAAATATTCTCAGAGGGAAAATTAAAAATGAGAATTTCCGATTTCCGGGTACTTATTTGACAGAATGTATCTCAGCAACCAAGCGCGCCATCTATTGTATGTGTGAGCACATGCGTTTTGAAGCTTCAACCTTCCTCTACTAACTGTCAAAATTTCATGGCATTTGGTTGACATTTAATGTTTATTGACATTCATTTTACAAAACACGTGTTCGTTTGATGTTGAAATTTTAACAAAAATTAATAAGAGTCAGTCATTCTAGAGATATGGTTGCAGCTGCAGAAAATGATCTAAACTTCCTGAAAACAATTGTTACGGGTGATGAAACATGGTGTTTCCAACACGATCCAGAAACCAAGCGTCAAAGTGCGGAATGGAAATCAAAAAACTCACCACAAGCCAAAAAAACACGAAAAGTTCCATCAAAAATCAAAACAATGCTCATCACATTCTTCGATAGCAAAGGAATTATCCACAAAGAATTTGTTCCAACAGGTCAAACAGTTATTTCCGCATGTTACCTTGAAGTTTTGAAGCGTTTGATGTACAGAATCCGTCGTGTTCGACCAGAATTTCGCGATCTAAAAATTTGGTCTCTGTTGCATGATAATACACCGAGTCACACAGCACAGCATTGTTTGTCAATTTTTGGCTCGGAATCAGGTGTGTGTTGATGTTGAAAGGATGCTTTTTTGATGACATTCAGACCATACAACGGGCTTAGACGAGGGCACTGTGGGCAATTCCGAAAAATGAGCTGGAACACGCGTTTGAATGACTATTAAATCGATGTAATAAGTGTATTGAATCAGAAGGAGAATATTTCGAATAGATATCGTGTTTTAATTGTGTTTTCTAGAGGCAGTCTTAATACATAAATGTCGCACCTTGTATATATATGAATTTATACATTCTATATTTTAATACAAATGTGAAAATAAATAAACCATATAGTCAAAAAAAGAAGCTGAGAGACACATAAATATCCTTCATTTTGCTCCATCAGCTTTAGTTTATGCGATATTGAGTTTTTTCATATGCAAAAATTATTAAAATTATTTTTCATTGAATTTTTTTTTACATAATATTTTGTTATGATAATGTGGATCCCAAATTAACTGAAAAAACATTAAAACGTTCACGTTGAAAAAATGTATACACTTCGAAAATCATATTTTACTTCAACAAAACTAGATTTTTTTTAGCAAAAATTCAAACATTTTCAAAATTCGAAGCTCTTTTACACAAAAACTCTATATCTGATTATAATAATTGCAATCCACTGAGTGTGTAGTTTTAGCCATGCCCTCTATTGAGCTGAAATTTCAACATGATCAAATAAGATTAGCAAAATGATATCAAAATCAACGAGATATGTCAAAATGAATCTCTGTTTCATCAGAATTAATCACAATTAACCCTTAACCCAAGCACGGATTTGAGTTTAACGAACATCCATAGAAGTGCTGCTCTCGTCTGCTTCTTAATTTTTTAGCTGCTCGTATTTTATTGACTTTATTAAATTGAATTGAAGTGTAATCAAAAACAATTATTTGTGCTACAAGTATTTTGTTTTAAAATCATATCGTTTCTTAATCTAAAAAATATAGGCAGGCACAGTACTACGCATCCGCTGAACTACTGGTTGCATTGGCGCATTTCCATTTTCATCATCGCTAGGTAACCCAATAGTCTCTTCTTCATTATTACTACGCATATCATCATCATGGTCATCATAGTCTTGGTCGACTTGTTCAAGTTCTCGAAAAATTTCATCCGCAAAACTTTCCGTACCAGCATCGCTTGAAAAAGTGGTAAATGATCTACCAGTTTTTACATTTTTATTCTCGCAGAATTTTTCGCGTAAATGTTCTACAAGAAAATGGAGGAAAAGGCGAAACTTAGAATCATTTCTTTATGGGTTCTGTGAGCTTTGAAAAATTAATACTATCTTATTATTTGTGTTCCCCTACGTCTTACCTCTAACAGCAATTGTGCAAATTTTGTAAATTTTACGAATATTTATTTTACATTTGCGATTATTATTGTTGTTACACACACTACAATCGGTGCGTCCAGATGGACCCCTTGGTCCGATAGCACCCTTCTCACCTTTCGCACCGGATGTACCTTTTAATCCGGGAGATCCTTTTTCACCACGTTCTCCCTTCTGACATTTTGATGGACATTGGCGATTCTTACGTTAGAAAGTTTTAATAAAAAGATGCACAAAAAATTATTGCTTTTTTTCATGTAGTACTACCATTGGTCCCGGTAGTCCCGGTGGTCCTCTAGGCCCTTGTGGTCCTTGCGGTCCCTGTGGCCCTTGCGAACAATCTCCTGTACAAAATGCGTTATAGAAAAAGAATTTTAGTGAATTTTAGTGACGTGGACCTTTATTGTTATCATTAATATTGTCATTCTCATTACCATTATCATCGCCATTGTCACCTCCATTGTCATTGTTATAGTCTTCATCGCCAATCGTATCCAAATCTAGATGTAATCGAATTTAGAAAATATTCTAAATTTTACAATTCATAAATACATACCAGGAGGATAATTGAATGCCAAAACAAATCCTACTGCAATGCACATGAAGAATAAAATCTCCAAGGAGTGCTTTCTGTACATGATGACTTGAAATAATTAGTTAGTAGTCGACGAATGTACAAGTACTTGAGAACAACTGAGAATATAATGCGATGGAATAAAGCTTGCTCAGCCTCATTTTATACACAATTGACCACTGAATGCATTTACAATGTGATCTGATAAAAAAAAAATGCTTCCAAGTTATAATTGATCATCCGCGGTAAGGTCAATTAAATAGAAACATAAAAACAGTTTTCATGGAATCATAATCTCACTATAATATGATGAATTACATGGAATCATAAACATTTCTAGTATTTTGACTTTTTTTTATTGCTGGCGTATGGCAGATTGCTGACGATTCCAATATACTAAAGGTAAATTTGAAATAATTAGAATTTAAAAAATAAAATTCTCATTAAAAATATTCGCAAAAAAATGTATTATATCTGCAAATTATAATGAGGATTTTGTGAATGAGATTATTTTGTAAATTGTATGAAGTAGAAAGATTTGAAATAAGCAATCTTGTTTTAATTTCAGTAAATTCTTGAAAGACCATATGTATATTTAATGTCATTAGTGTGACTATATATCTTCTAGACCAGTATTGGATACATTAATGGGTATATTTAAATATTGAAATACCATACCAAAGAAGATGGGATATTCATATGAAGCTGAAAGCTGGTATTTTTGATGGTTCTCAAATAATACCATTAACGAAAGTCGCACATTTCACACAAACGACTGACATTGAACGAATTAGTTGTCGAAAACTTCTTGGGCCCCTATAAAAGCAAAAATTATGTGGAATTAGTGAATTATATGAGCATCAAGATCCACTACTAGCACACACACACACCCATTTAGCGATGGCGAATACACATTCCGGGCGAATACACACTCGACGACATTTTTAATCGATAACATAGTACTATACCTACTATTGGAACACACTGTATTTGACGATACTTAATTTAACTTGGCAAAACATATTGTCATTATTCCTTAGTATATTGTTAGTTGGATATAGTATAAGTATCGGTAATCCTTTTTTCCAAATGTCGTATTTTTTTTTACAGCATGCCTCTTGCTCTCTTGCGCTTGAGTCGAAGTACGTGGTAAAATTTATTTTTAAATACCTAAAAAATTAGGGGTGATAATTTTATCCCAGACAGAAACTAAAAATTATGCAAGATGCCCTTGGATGTTGTAAAAACAAAAAAAAAACACGACATTTGAAAAAAGGATTACCGATACTTAAACTATATCCAACTAATATTATACTAATATACCATTTTCGCGACCTCCATGCATCGAATTTTGCGCTTGAATTTGAAGTTACACCCATATAAAGTTCAATTGACGTAGCAGCGGTTGCCTCGTGACCATGCACAACGCCGTACATTCGCTGATTGGGCTCTGCAAATGATTGCTGAAGATAATGATTTTTTCAAAAAATCATCTTTTCGGACGAGGCTCATTTCCACCTCGGCGACTACGTTAACAAGCAAAACTGGCGTATCTAGGGTTCGAAAAATCCACAGGTTATTGTTGAGAAGTCAATGCATCCACCGAGAGGCACGGCTTTGTGCGGTTTATGGGCCGTATTTTTTCGAAGATAAGGATGGAAACACCGAAAATGTAAATTCTGAGTGGTGCCACACTATGTTGGAGGACTATTTTGTGTCGGAGGTTGAAACTCAGGGTCTGGACGATATGTGGTTTCAACAGAACAACGTTACACCACACACAACTCGCTTTAATTTGGAATTTTTTACGTCGCAAATTTCGCATCTTCGCGATGATGCGAATTGACCGCCCAGATCATGCGATTTGATGCCGTTAGAGGGATAAAGCCTATGTGAATGATCCGAAGACGATGCCAGACTTGAAAGGCAATATTACATCGGTGATTTGGGCCATTCCGGAGGTCACCATGCAAAATGTCATCAAGAATATGGTTGAAAGAGTGAGATATTTAGGGAATAGTCGCATTGAACATATCCGAGAAATAATTTTTCACACATAACCGTATTGTGTGGCATTTCGAACGAAATAAAATATTTGTCAACCGTTTGCGTTTTATTTAAAATCAAAGTAGCACATGTCTTAATGGGACACCCTGTGTAAGCAACAAAGAAAATTTGAAATTATGAAGAAATCATAGATATTTTGCGAAAATCTATGAATTTAAGTATTATGTTAATTCATTTCTTTTTTTCTTTTATATTAGATGAGCCCCAATTTTTTCGCATAACCCATTTTTAGCTTTCATACATCCTGGTGCATATATGAAAATTATTAATATTATTTTTATTGGTTTAATATAGGTGACATATTAAAATATTTGCATTATGTTATTCACATAATTTTACAAATGTGCTACAAGCTAACAATGTTTGAATAATAATGAAATGAATATCATAATTATAGTATAAAATTAAATTTGAAACTGAGTTGAGTACAAAACAATTATCATCGTGCCAATCAATCAATCTCTTTCTCACTGTTTGCCACATCCTAATTGAGAAGAGGAATTCATATTAAAAAGCGCTTTTAATCCTAATTTCTCAAGCCACTTACTAAGGTCCGCATCCCAGCCAACCTCTAAATCCAAAAATTCATTCTGTTGCTTCAGCCATGCATATAGTGGTGCAAAATATTCCATCAATGCTTTCGCATTTAATTTACGCTCACCGGTACCAATTTCCAAGACATCACGCCAATGTTTTGTGGCGCCAGCTTGCATCATTTTTCTACAATGATTATACAATGATGTGAAATTAAAAGAAATAAAATGCGAAGCACTTAAGCTTGTCATGCTCATACTTTATTAGTTCACCGGCCTTCTTGCTGACCTCATCGCCGCCATCGGCTTCAGAACTGCATCTTGTTGCATTTGTCACCTTATCAACATTGCCAGAGAAATCACAATTGCTGAGCGGATATTCAGGATTGCCTGGACGATATTGATCCGTTGCTATGCAAAATGCACGATAGAATTGAAAGCCGAGAACTTCCGTAACGAATTTCCTACACATGCACATTTAATATATTGCACGAGTGAAGAAGAGACAACATTTTAAATTGATAAAAATGTATAAAAATTAAATATAATGTCCATGAGAAACATACATTGTATTTGATTTTTCCGGATTGAGACCTCTGTAAAATTTATAATCTGGATCGAAATAACGTTCGTTACGTTGAATGGGCGGTACAACGCCAGCATACTTGTATTGCAACTTCCAATAGCCACAATTGAGCTCATGATAACCGATCCGTCCATCCATTACATCCACCAAATATTTATCATAGATGAAATATTGCGGTATCGCAAGTATTGTATGTATAGCCTTTGGTATGATTTCACAATTTATTCGTGTAAACATTCAAAAATCCAATTGTATTCTATTCACACTTACCATGTGAAATAGCCGATTCAAAACCCTCTCTTCGCTCAGATCGTGCCTATCCAATATTCGCAATTTGCAAAGATGACGCGGTGTGCCTGATGCAATGACTGCAGCTTCCGCAATGGCTGAACTAAAACCAGGACAAGGTTCCTGATCTAAACCGATTGGTAGATGTGTCCTATAGATATTGTATTGTAACTCAGCAACATTTCCATGCATTTGCATCATTTTCTTATAGTCGAGCCGCTGACAGTAACGTAGACCAACATAAGGTGGAAAATAGTAGACTTCTGATTTACAATCGGATCCTGTATCTTCACGGTTTAAATGTACATAGACGCCAGTCAAATTTCTGTTCGATATTTATTTATTATTCATTTATTATTTAGGATAATTATGAGTAATCGTACGTACTTTGATAAATAATTGAGACCGAGTGAATCGAAGAAAACGGTGGTTTTATTAATTAGCTTAAGCGGCGTGATGAGAATTTCACCCAGACGTGTGTGAAAATTCGGCAATGGTGAATTCGGATAGGGTTGATCGAATGTCGTATTCGGATGCCATGCCTGATGTATAATTTGTTCCATCACATGTGCCGGCATAGCACCATCGGATGATGTTATGCGATTTCCATAAAACTTACGTGCCGAATGTCGAATATATGCATGCAATTGTTTATACAATGGCATTATTTCCCAGACCACATCTTCCATTTCACTTTGAAAATTGTCCGTGTCATAGTACAGATACCAAGTGCGAGACGGTGTCACATGACCTAAGCGGGTAAGAAAGTTATTAAATAATGAATCTAAATAAATGATGGTCTATTGTGTCGCATAGTGACACACTTCATTCTAAATTTACATTCAAATGCAAATGTACAAGAAGGTACTTTGAGAAGATAACAAGCGCTGGAGTGTATCAATATGATACGAAAAGAATTTTGATATAGCAGGTGTACAAGCTTAAATCTGCTTTTTGCTCGTAGAAGGCGTTAGTGAGCATATTGAGCTATTATCGACTGTGCATCCTTTTTTTTTATGAGTTCGACATCTGTTTATATCAATTAGTAAACATCATCAGTGATTTCATACAACAACATACATTTTTCCTCGCGTAATCATGTCTAGTTTCGTGCCAGAAAAAGAGCATATACGGGAAGCTCTACTTTTTTGCTTCAATTTGAAGAAATCTGCTGCTGAGTCGCATCGAATACTTGTGGAGGCCTATGGTGATAGTGCGCTATCGGAAACCACTTGCAGAGACTGGTTTCGTCGGTTTAAAGAAGTCCATTTTGTCTTGAGTGACAAGAAGCGTGAAAATAGACCCAGAAAAGTTGAGGATCATGATTTGCAGGCTCTTTTGGATGATGACGACACCCAATCGCAAAAAATGCTTGCCGAACAGTTAGGTGTTACTCAGCAAGCCATTTCCATACGTTTACGAGCCATGGGGAAGGTTCAAAAATTTGGAAAATGAATTGAACGATAGGCAGATGGAGCGACGCCAAAACACATGCGAAATCTTGCTTGCTAGACAAAAAAGAAAGTCGTTCCTGCACCTCGTGGTGACTTGCGATGAAAAGTGGATATACTTTGAGAATCCTAAACGAAAAAATCGTGGGTCGATCCCAGCAACTTCTTCTCCAAGACCAAATCGCTTTGGACGCAAGATGATGCTATGCGTTTAGTGGGATCAGCAGGGTGTCATCTACTGTTGAAACCTGGTGAAACTGTTAATGCTCACCGCTACCACCAACAACTAGTGAAATTGCGCCCTGCATTGGGTGGAAAAAGGACTGGTTATGAACAAAGACATGAGAAGCTGATTTTTCTCAACGACAACGCCCCATCCCACACGTCAAAACTGGTCCAAAACTACTTGGACACACTCAATTGGGAGGTCCTACCTCAACCCTCTGATTCACCACACCTGGCCCCTTCTGACTATCACTTCTATTCGTACGAAGACGTCGGAAAAAGGCTTGACGAGTGGTTTGCATTGAAAAATGAGGAATTCTTTTGGCATGGTATACAACAAATTTCCCTAGAGATGGGAAAAATGTATAGCTAGTGATTGCAAATACTTTGATTATTTTAATTTTTGGCTTTCTATGAAAAAAAAAATGTGTTTTTTTTTTTACCGAAAAATAGCTGATTAAGCTATTGTACATACAAACTGAGTAGAAGATTCCTCCGCATTTACAATTAGAATTAATATTTCACAAATATATATCATATATATAACTCACCATTATATCGTGACGCCGTTCGTAGTAGCTCAACATATTCGGTGAATTTGTTCGATGCATTTTGATTATCCAATGCCTGCCGCCATTTACGCCAATAGATTTCCAAATCGGCAATTTTTTTCGTAAATATAACATGATTCACAATATTCGGTATCATTGGCATTTTTTTTAGACAATTATCCACTTGTGTTAGTGGTCCATAACAGATGGTGCCTTCCCTAATGAATTTGTGAAATTTATCTAAAATTTCATTCGCTGTCTCATAATCGTCTTTGTTTAAACCGTGCAATTGTAATTTCGATAGTCGTTGCACTTGACGCCGTAATATTGGATTAGTTAAATCATTTATTGGCACTATGCTCAAATTTGCGGCCAACTCATAGACCAAATTATGATATAGATTATTGACATTTTCTTTGATCTTTGTCTGTGTAGTACGTTTGGCGGAATTATTAAATTTTGTACATTTAAGTTCATAAATAAATTTCATACGTTCCGTACTATCCTCAAGTATTTTATTAACATATGACTCATAATTGGCAATCGGTTTACGTGGTGGTCTGGTCGGACGTGGTGTTGTTGTTGTTGGTGAGGTAGTTGATTCCTCATCTGATGAGGCCGATGATAATGATGATGATTCTGTTGTAGCTAATACAGATGTTGCTACTAACGATACCAATATTATTGGTGCGATTACTAATAGAGTGGTCAAAGTGATGGTTGACGTTGGTCTCATATTTTCAATTTGAATGTTGTTTCAAGGTTACTGCATGCAAAAGTATGATAAGTAATTATATGAAGGCGAAATATCAAGTTTATGTGCACGTTATTTCAAAAAGCGATAAGTCAATGAGGAGAAACAATTACATATTTAGATACACTGTTCAGCAAAATTCAATTTTAGAATAATTTTAGAATAATTTTGGAATAATAAGAATTTTCCAACTGCACGAAAAAAAAAAAAACTTTTCTGTTTGATGCCATGTTGAGAGAAAATTTTCTCAGATAATATGGCCACGCTGAATCCAAAAATGTTCTTCATTTTGATCCATCAGATCAGATCAGATATAACGAAAAATTATTTTCAAAAACTTTTTTTTTTCAATGAATTTTTTTAAGATTAATTTGTTAAGATGATATGGATGCCAAATGAACTAAAAAACATTGAATCATTCACATTGAAAAGTGGTATACGCTTCGAAAATCATATTTTACTTCAAGAAAACTCGATTTTTTTTTTTGAATTTTGAATATTTTCAAAATTCAAAGCTCTATTACACAAAAACCTTATATCTGTTCACAATAGTTGCAATTCACTGAATTCGTAGCCTTATCCATTTTCTTTATTGTGCTAGAATTTGAACATGATCAAATAAGAACTAGCAAAATGGTGTCAAAATCAACCAGATCACAATGTCAAATGTCAAAATGAATATTTATTTGAATCATTGATAATTTTACAGCGTTACATTTATAAAGTTCATTTTCCGGAACATTCTACTGTGAATAACTGTAGCCCGATCTTCTGTTACGCTTCAACAATAGTCAGCCATCATATGAATATCTCATTTTGCCTAATAACGGTTTTAAATTATATTAATATCCAGATGAAAACACAAATCTTTTTTTTTCAGTAGTGACACCCAAATTCTCTGGAAAATGAGCTAAATGGGTGTGCAAGTACTGAATCTTGATACTGATAATTATTGCTTTAATACGAGCTCAAGAAATTTTTGACAACTAGTTCGTTCAATGTCAGTCGTTTGTGTGAAATGTGGGTCTTTCATTAATGGTCTTATTTGAGGACGATCAAAATTGACCAACTTTCAATTTATAAAAAAAATCTAATTTACAAAATCCTCATTAGAATTTTAAATATTTTACATTTTTTTTGTGAAAATTTTTAATGCGAATTTTATTTTTCAAATTCCAATTATTTCATGATTACTTATAGTATTAGAATCGCCAGCAATCTGCCAGACGCCAGCAATAAAAAAAGTCAAAATACTAGAAATGATTATGATTCCATGTAATTTACCATATTATAGTGAGATTATGATTCCATGTAAACTGTTTCTATGTTTCTATTTAATTGACCTTATCGCAGATGATCACATTCTAAATGCATTCAATGACCAATTATGTATAAAAAGAGGCTGGGCAAGGTGTATTTCATCGCATTATCTTCTCAGTCGTTTCTCAAGTATCACACTTGTAATTTCGTCGATTACTAAACTAATTATTTCAAGTCATCATGTACAGTAAGCGCTCATTGCAGATTCTACTCTTCATGTGCATTGCACTAGGATTTGTTTTGGCATTCAGTTATCCTCCTGGTATGTATTTTGTAAATTGTAAAATTTGGAATATTTTCTAAAGTCGGTTACATGTAGAATTGGATGATATTGACAATGAAGACAATAGCAATGACAATGGAAGTGACAATGATAATGAAAATGGCAATGAGAATGGCAATGAGAATGGCAATAGTAATGACAACAATGAAGGTCCACGTAAAAAATCGCTACGATTCTTTTTCCATCGCCCAGCTTGTACAGGAGGTTGTTCGCAAGGGCCACAGGGACCTCAAGGTCCACAAGGGCCCAGAGGACCACCGGGACCACAGGGACTAATGGTAATAATACATGACAATATCAATAATTTTTTATGCATATTTTTATTAAAACTTTATATCGAAAGAATCCACACTGCTCATCAGGATGTCAGAAGGGAGACCGTGGTGAAAAAGGATCTCCCGGATTAAACGGTGCATCCGGTGCAAAAGGTGAAAAGGGTGCTATCGGACCACGTGGTCCACGTGGACGCTCCGGTTGTGATGGTTGTAATTGCAATAATAATGGCAATTGTAAAATGAATGTTCGTAAAGTTTACAAAATTTGCACAATTGCTGTTAGAGGTAAGACGTAGGGAAATACAAATAATAAGATAGAATCATTTATCAAAGCTCACAAAATTCATAATGAAATGATTCGTTCTGACTTTCGTCTTTTTCTCCATTTTCTTGTAGAACATTTACGCGAAAAATTCTGCGGTAAGAAAAATGTAAAGACTGACCCATCATTTACCACTTATTCAAGCGATGCTGGTACGGGAAGTTTTGCGGAGGAAATTTTTCGAGAACTTGAACAAGTCGACCAAGACTATGATGACCATGATGATGATGATAAGAGTAGTAGTAGTAATGAAGAACAGACTGTTGTGTTATCTAGCGATGATGAAAATGAAAATGCACCAGTTCATAGTACCGTTCCTGTCTATTCAGTTTAGAATATGAAAAGATATGATTTTAACATACTTAATTGTTTCGATTTAATAAAGTCAATAAAATATGAGCAGTTAAAAAATTAAAAAATATATGTTCTTATGCACACACCATACCATAAGAGAGTAATAATAAAAAAAAAAGTTATTGTCCAATAGACGAGAGGAGCATTTTTATGAGAGTTTGCTGAATTTAAATCCGTGCTTGGGTTAACTGTTGTCACTAATGAGGAGGAAGGTGAGTGTTTTCATCAGCATATTAAAATAATAGAAGGCTAAAAAAAATTCAATGAAAAAAATTTGGAACAAGTGCAAAATAGCATACTTTGAGGAAAAAAAGTTCACCATTTAAAGCCTATTTTCGTGAGCTGAAGGTCAAAGTTCAAATTTCAAATTAAGATAACTCGCAATTTTATTCTAAAATATGGGCATAAAAAAAAGCTATTCTTAATAGCTTTTCACTCATATGTATCATATTATATAAATGATAAAATTTTGTAAAGTTATGAAGAAAAATAAAAATTTTCCATTTAATCTTTTATAAACTAATTTTTTTTTTTTCCAAAAAATATCTTATTTAACTATCGAAAATTTAGGACTGAATTAAAGCACATACAATTTGCTTTCCATTTGTATATAACACATATTTTTAGATAATTTTTATACCCTGCATAATGCAATATGCATGGTATAATCATTTCGGACAGATGTTTGTGTCCACTTGAAGGAATCTCCGGAGATATAGACATGGATATATATTCGTGATCAGCGTCGATTAAATTTTCGATTTAACGACGTCCGTCCGTCCGTCCGTCTGTCTGTCACCTGGCTGGTTCGCACGATAACTTGAGTAAATATTGAGGTATTTCGATGAAATTTGGCATAAGTAATCTATGATCCAAGAGTACGGAGGGAATTGATATTGGGCATGATCGGTCAATAACCACGCCCACACCAAGCATTCAAAGCGACTAACCTCGAAATTTTCAAAATTTTTAACTTGCTATAACTCACATAATATACCACTTGGGACAACAATATTTTGCACATAGAGTTATATTATACTACTATATAATCTCGCCAAAAGTGGTTGAGCCACGCCTACTTTTTAGCGTAGCTCTCATACAAAGTGTCTGTACTTCTTTTAAATTGAAACAGCTGTAATTTCTACAATCTTCTGTCTAGAATAACCATAACTGACACTTAGATTAATATCGTAATCGGCAAAAATTTGGCAGAAAATCAAAGTGCCACGCCCACTCATTCATGAGTCTCCCATACAAAGTCAAGGGAATTAAACTAAAATTTTAAGCTCCATAACTTACAAACCATTTAGCGTAGGACAACGAGATTTAAGGTATGGATTAGTATTGTACGAGCAACTAGGCTCACAGAAAATGGGCGCACCACGCCCACTGTTTATCGTAGCCCCCATACAAATTTTAAATTGAAACAGCTGTAACTTCGGCAATCTTCCGTCTAGAATAACCATAATTGACACTTAAATTAATATCGTAGTCGGAAATAATCTGGCAGAAAATCAGTTTGCCACGCCCACTCCTTCATAGGTCCTTCATATATATATATATATATATATATATAAAGTTTGGACGAATTCCATATTTTTTTTATTTCCACTGCTTTGTATGGGAGCTACAATAAGCAGTAGGCTTGGCTCTCCAGTTTTTTGAGAAACAATTTTTGCATATAATTCTAATCTACATCCGAAATATGGTTGACTTTGACGAAGTACTTTGTAAGTTATGGGGGTTTTAAAAGGGATAATTTAAAGGAAATTTTTTAGATAATTTCTATGTTTAGTATGGGAGCTATATAAAAAGTGGGCGTGGCTTACCTCTTTCTTGTAAATATAATTAATTTCTCAATATTAATCCACACCTTAAATTTGTTTATCCTACACTGAATAGTTCGTAAGTTATAGCGGTTTAAATTTTTTTTAATTTTCGCAACTTTGTGTGGTAGCCCCATTAAGAAGTGGGCGTGGCATGTTGATTTTTTCCCAGATCATTTCCGACTACCATATAAATCTTAATGTCAATGATGGTTATTCTAGATAGAAGATTGTAGAAGTTACAGCTGTTTCAATTTAAAAGAAATTCGGTCATTTTGTATGGGGGCTATTATAAACAGTGGGCGTGGCGAATCCATTTCCTGTGCTTGGTGTGGCGTGGCTGTTGACCGATCATGCCCAATATTAATCCTCTCCGTACCCTTGGATCATAGGTTACTTATGCCAAATTTCATCATAATAGCTCAATATTTGCTCAAGTTATCGTGCGAACCAGCCAGGTGACGGTCAGACGAACGGACGGACGGACATCGTTAAATCGAAATTTTAAGCTACGCTGATTACGAATATATATACTTTTCTATAACTCCGGAGATTCCTTCAAGTGGTCACAAACATCTGACCGAAATGAATATACCTTGCATATTACATTATGCAGGGTATAATGAATGAATGAAAAAATAAAAAATAACACTTATAGGCCGGCTTTACGACAAACGTGGTTTGTGTGTTGGCCTTCTGATCTGTAGGTCGTGGTTCAATCCCTGGCTCATGCATAACAAATTTAATATCGAAAAGATTTTTCTTTCGAACGGTACCCACCTGTCGGTAAGCAATTGGCTATACTTCGGACAGTAACAACTTGCCATGAAAAAGCTTCTAAAAGAACTCTGTGACAAAGCTCAGAAAAAGTGATGTCGCAAGGGTTCTACCGTTCGGCACCGGCTAAAACAAGTAAATCTCTTCTAATACTGTCCAAAATTTAACACGCACAACATTAATTGAAGAGAAGCTCGGCCAATGAGCCCTTTGGGGTTTTAAGTGCCACATAGTTATTTATTTTAGTCATTTGTTCTTTTTCTGGCTATGGGCCGGGCGCAAAAACTAACCCTTATAGTCCTGATGTTTCTTCGCGATAACAGTATTTTAGGATAAAAGTCTTTTTTGATAACCCTTATAGGCCCGATGCCGGCTTCGCAATCAACAGTATTTTAGGATAAAAGTCTTTATTGATAGCCAGGCGCTAAAAAATAACCCTCATAAGTAAAAATAAAATTTCGCGACCGACAGTTTTAGTACAGTTTTTAATTTCAAGCCAATTTTTTTTTTTTTGCGACACATAAACCATATCTCATCTTTCTCCACTCATTCACTTGCTGACGACGTACAAATTTGTTTAAATTATTAAAATTATAGAAAAATAGTTTAAAAATGTGTATTATATACCATTAAAAAGGAAATTAAATGGCCTTTAAGCTTGTCCTAAATGTCCTTTTAATAAGTTAATAAGGCATTTTGTGGAATAAATTCACAATTCAAAGGTCTGTTACACAAAAACTTTATATTCGATTATAATAAATGCAATTCACTGAGTTAGTATCCTTATCCATGTTCTTTATTGTGCTAAAATTTCAACATGATCAAATAAGAACTAGCAAAATGGTGTCAAAATCAACCAGATCAAAATGTCAAATCGGCAAAATGAATATTTATTTCAATATTTGGTTTTGGCAAACTGAACAGAGAGTAATGGATTAAAATATGTATTTATTATACTTTAAAATATGTGTATTACATAACGATACAAAATATGATTCCATCCCTATTGGTCATTTTACAACGTTACATTTGTAAAGTTCCTTTTCCGGGATATATGCTACTGTGAATACCTGAGCCCGATCTTCTGTTACGCTCCAAACAATAGTCAGCCATCATATCCTTTTTGGTAACGATCTTCCATGATTTTAATATCCGGATAAAAACGTCCATCTTGTTTTTCATTAGTGGCACCCGAATTCTCTGCAAAATAAGCTAAATGTGTGTGCAAGTAGTGAATCTTGATGCTCATATAATTCACTAATTCCATATAATTATTGCCTTTATAGGGCCCGAAGAAGTTTTTGACAACTAGTTCGTTCAATGCCAGTCGTTTGTCTGAAATGTGGGTCTTTCGTTAATGGTCTTCTTTGTGGACGATCAAAAATACCAGCTTTCAGCTTCATATGATCCCACTAATATATCCAATACTGGTCTAGAAGGTACATAGTCACACTAATGACATTAAATATACATATGGTCTTTCAAGAATTTACTGAAATTAAAACAAGCTTGCTTATTGCAAATCTTCCTACTGCATACAATTTACAAACAATTTTTGTGAACATTTTTAATGCGAATTTTATTTTTTAAATTTCAATTATTTCATAATTACCTATAGTATTAGAGCGCCAGCAATCCGGCAGACGCCAGCAAAAAAAAAAAAAAAATTCAAAACACTGATTAATTCCATGTAAATCACCATATTATAGTGAGATTATGATTCCATGTTATCTGTTTCTATGTTTCTATTTAATTGACTCTATCGCAGATAATCAATTACAACTTAGAAACATTTTTTTTTTTTTTTGTTTTCAATCAGATCACATTTTAAATGCATTCAATGGCCAATTATGTATAAAAAGAGGCTGGGCAAGGTGTATTTCATCGCATTATCTTCTCAGTCGTCTCTCAAGTATCACACTTGTACTTTCGTCGATTACTAAACTAATTATTTCAAGTCATCATGTACAGTAAGCACTCGTTGCAGATTTTACTCTTCATGTGCATTGCACTCGGATTTGTTATGGCATTCAGTTATCCTCCTGGTATATATTTGTAAATTGTAAAATTTGGAATATTTTCTAAAGTCGGTTACATGTAGAATTGGATGATATTGACAATGAAGACTATAACAATGGCAATGGAAGTGACAATGATAATGGCAATGACAATGACAAGAGCAATGAGAATGGCAATAGTAATGACAACAATGAAGGTCCACCTAAAAAATCGCTAAGAACATTTTTCCTTCGCCCAGCTTGTACAGGAGGTTGTTCGCAAGGGCCACGGGGACCTCAAGGACCACAAGGGCCAAGAGGACCACCGGGACCACAGGGACCAATGGTAATAATACATGACAAAAGCATTAATTTTTTGTGCATATTTTTATTAAAACTTTCTATCGAAAGAATCCTCGCTGCCCATCAGGATGTCAGAAGGGAGAACGTGGTGAAAAAGGATCTCCCGGATTAAACGGTGCATCCGGTGCAAAAGGTGAAAAGGGTGCTATCGGACCACGTGGTCCACGTGGACGCTCCGGTTGTGGTGGTTGTAACTGCAATAATAATGGCAATTGTAAAATGAATGTTCGTAAAGTGTACAAAATTTGCACAATTGCTGTTAGAGGTAAGACGTAGGGAAATACAAATAATAAGATAGAATCATTTTTCAAAGCTCACAAAATTCATAATGAAATGATTCGTTCTATCTTTCGTCTTTTTCTCCATTTTTTTGTAGAACATTTACGCGAAAAATTCTGCGGTAAGAAAAATGTAAAGACTGGCCCATCATTTACCACTTATTCAAGCGATGCTGGTACGGAAAGTTTTGCGGAGGAAATTTTTCGAGAACTTGAACAAGTCGACCAAGACTATGATGACCATGATGATGATGATATGAGTAGTAGTAATGAAGAACAGACTGTTGTGTTACCTAGCGATGATGAAAATGAAAATGCGCTAGTGCAACCATTACTTCAGCAGAAGCGTAGTACTAATTCTGAAACGATATGGTTTTAAAACCAAATATTTGTAGCATACATAATTGTTTTTGATTACACTTGTTTATTAGTTTAAATTTAAGAAAATCAATAAAATATGAGCGGCTAAAGAATTAAGAAGCATGTTTTCTTAAATATACACACACCACACCATAAGAAAATATTAATAAAAATCAAATGCCTTTGCAACAGACGAGGGTAGCACTTTTATGAAAGTTCGCTAAATTCAAACGTTCAAATAAATATTCGATATTTGGTAGATTTTGACATCATTTTGCTAATTCCTATTTAATAATGTTGAAATTTTAGCTCAATAGAGTACATGGCTAAAACTACTCACTCAGTGAATTGCAATTATTGTAATTAGATATAAAGTTTTTGTGTAACAAAGCTTTGAATTTGGAAAATGTTTGAATTTTTGCTAAAAAATCTAGTTTTGTTGAAGTAAAATGTGATTTTCGAAGTGTATACATTTTTTCAATGTGAATGATTTAATATTTTACAGTTAATTTGGGATCCATATGATCATAACAAAATAATTTCGGAGAAAAGTTACTTTCAATCCAGCACCAAAAAGGCTGGTGGAACTGTGTAATTACTTAAAAACTTACAGAAATCCAAATTTATAGGGTAAATGTACATTGGGAATATCTACGGAGTATAATAGGCGTACAAATAAATTCTGTCATATGAAGTTGGTTGCATTAAAACACATACTTAAACGCATCCATTTCGCCCGCCATTTTTGGGTATTTGTAGCTTAGTCATTGCTGTTTATATAACATAATTTTCAATCATTTACAAGCTGTCATTCAGTGTGTATCAATTTTATAAGGGATAGATGTCGATAAGCAACATTCTCATCATTGTATTTTATTCTGTTTTCATAAGAAAATAACACTGCTGCTGTAGCTGTAAAATAGATTAATTTGATTTTGTGTGAAAATTATGTGAATCTTAGAACAGTACAAAGATGATTTGCAAGATTTCGTGATAATAATTTTTGCCTTGATGATGATTCACGTACAATAAAATCAACTCAGGAACTCATCTTCCCCTTAGGCTGAGAAATTCACCAGGATGTGGCTTATTTTCCAGACTTGGCTCCCTCCGACTATTACTTATTCAGATTAATGCAGTCTTATTTAGCTAACTAGCGATTCTCTAAAGTTAAAGATTTGCGAAAATGACTTGATTGCCTCAATATCACCAAGTTTCTAAAGCGAGGGGATCCATCATCTACCCAATAATTGGCTAAATACCATAAATAATATTGTCTAATATTTCGAGTATTAAGCTTTGTAACAAGTATGTTTTTAATAAAAATGAAATTCATGAAAAACATGACCGAATTTATTTGTATACCTATTAAAATGAATATTCGATTTATTTCAAAAAAGATACAAATCAGAATTTTTGTTCTTAATTACAAACAATTGTTCTGCCGTTATCACCTAAATGACCTAGCCTTGATATCAATAACCCCTTAAAGTTCTTTACAAATTCCGTCTTGTTCGATGAGCAAATTAGTTAGTAGGAATATACGCATGGTATCTCAATTAACCCTCTCTTAACCTAACCCATTCATTGTAGTTAATATTATATTATATTGATCACAAAATAATGCAAATATCCACTGATACAATAATACTGATATTTAATTCTATTTTCTATAATATTATTTTAATTCTATTAAAATTACTCCTTACTTACTTGTTCGATTATCACCAAAGAAACGCTACTCTAACGCAATTGATTGTGTGATTAATTGCTTGTTATCAATGAAATATTTAGTTTGTTTGTTTCGTTTCTTAAATTCTATATTTCTCTTATCCAAATATTCTATTAAGCTTTGAACGCACACAGTTCACGATTTCAACTAAATGGCTGAGCATAATTTTTTATATTTAAATATCCATAGCCCTTACAAATGAGAGTAGTGATTAACTACTCGTATGTGTATATTTTTATCGGTACATTTTTTTTTTTTTTTGCTTATAAACTGTTTACAAATTGTTTTTGTTTTAGTTCAGTCTCTTATATAAAATAATTTTTTTTTTAAATATTGTTTCTTTATCCATTTAGCAAGTATTCAGTGCTGAAAATTTAATATAATAAAAATTGTTGTTGAAGTTATTATTATTAGCGAAATGTGAGAAAATTCTTAGTAATTCTTCTTAAACACTTACACTTACAAGCAATAAATCAAATTGTGCTCTTAGATGAAACAACTTTTAATTATGTGATATTGAGTTTAGCGTTTATTTATTATGTTATAATACTCCAGCGACAGAAATTGAGATCACATGACTTTCGAATGGTTGATGTATCATAAATAAATTTCTTAATATTGCCGCATGTATCCCAGAATTTTCGATTTAATTTTTTTACAGTATAGCAGAATGTTTTTGCAAGAGGCCGTGAAGGCTATGTGAAGGCTTTTCTAGGCCTCACGAGTTTGTCTCTCGGTTTAAGCAAGAGTTTCTGGTGATACCTCTGAGTTAGCTTAAAAATCTCTTTACCAGTTCATTGCCTTCACGCTCTTTCTGAACAGGCATCCAATACAACATAAGAGTATTGCTGTGTTCCAAATCAAAGAGCAGCTTAAAAGATAATATATATATTCCGCGAGAGGCTATCATTTTTGCTGACAGGTGTGCTGGGGTGCTAAAAATATTCTACAGCTTTGACACTTCATCATCGAAGAATCATTATATGGAATCACATAAAAAAAAATAATAAATATGTGGCACTTATAAGACGCAAAGGGCTCTTTGACCGAGCTCTCTTCCATTACTGTTGTGCGTGTTAATTTTTGGATAGTATTAGAAGTGACCTACTTATTTTCGACGATTCTGAATAGCAGAACTCTTGCAACGTCACTTTTTCTGAGTTTTGTCACAGAGTTCTTTTAGAAGCTTTTCCATGGAAAATTATTATTGCCGGAAGAATTGCCAATTGCTGTAATAGTACCAATGATCACCTATGCCTCTCTGGCATGGTGGCCCAAGGTAAATCAAATTGGGACTCAGATGATCCTTAACAGGATTTATCGAATAGCCTGTTTGAGCGTAATGGCAGCGATGAGAATTAGACCCACAGCAGCTTTAGGAATAATCATAGGTCTCAATCTTCTACACCTGGTGGTTAAGAGGACAGCAGCCAGTGCAGCCATAAGGCTTCCGAACTTTATTCACCTGAAAGAAGTTGACCTAAAAGGGCACATTAAGATTCTACACGTAGTCTGGAATTCACCTGGTCTCACGGGCTTTGGCAGGATGGATAAAAAATTTATATTCTCCAAACTCTTCGAAGTGATAATTCACGATCGCTCAGCGTGGAGAAAAAACGAAATATTTCTAGAACAGGGCTCATAGCTATCGTACACTGATGGGTCCAAGATGGAAGATGGTAGTGCTGGAGCGGAAATTGTAGGGCCAAATTTACGGAAGGCTTAGGTCCACGCCTTAAAACAATCTGTCAGAGAATGTCTACGTAGGGCCACTCGAGGAACCAACATATGCATTCTATCGGACAGTCAGACAGCTCTAAAATCACTAATGAATTTCTCGTTCCAATTTAAGATGTTTTGGGAATGCTTTGAACTCCTCAATACCCTAGCAAAGAGAAACTCAGTGACTCTAATATGGGTAACGGGACACGAGGGACATGTAGGAAATGAAATGGCAGATTTACTGGCCAAAAAGGGAGCAGACACTCCTTTCATAGGCCCAGAACCCTTCTGCGGGGTAAACAGTAATTTCATGAACAACTTAATATGTGAAAAGGAAAAAAGGAGTCTAACCGATTACTGGAGAGCCCAAACAGGCATGCGGCAGTCGAAAAGATTTTAGGGTTGATACTATCTTGAACCTCAGCAGAAAAGACATCAAACTGTACACTGAACAATAAACAGGTCATTGTAAACTTAATTATCACATGATGCAAATGGGTGTGGTTAACAACGATTTCTGTCGACTTTGTCTTGAAGAGCACGAAACAGCAGAACACGTTCTTTGCAATTGCCCAGCTGTGGCTAGACGCAGACTATACTACCTAGGCAACGGATTCATAGTTCCCAGGGACCTAGTTAAAATCAATCATACAGCAGTGACAAGATTTCTAAATAGTCTTGAGATCTGCTAGTTAGGTAATAAGCATGCACAAAAGATGATTCAGGTCGCGGTGCTTCATAGCCCTAATAATAATAATAAAAAATTGCCAATTGCTTACCGATAGGTGGGTACCGTTCCAAAGAAAAATTTTTTCGATATTAAATTTGTTATGCATCAGCCGGGGATTGAACCCACGGCCTACAGATCAGAAGGCTACTAACCACTGAGCTACGGTACCCACCTATTAATGCTTTTATTAGACGAGACGAGACTCAAATAAGATCTTTATTGGACTACTTATGTTTACAGTAAGCTGACCTTTAGCTACGAATAGAATTCATTTGGATGGCCCATCTTGCAGTTCAAATAATAATTCATATAATAATAAAATTGTATATATAAAATAAAAAAATTTCTTACTATTTTCTAAAATCTAGCACATAGTAGTGAGACAAATATCACAAACTAATTACATAAATGTTTATATCACGTTTTATTAAGCTCAATTTTGAAACAATTTAAACATCAATTCAGATGAGTATGAGGAATAGGAAAACGGAAACCAAAAAAAAAAAAAAAAAAAAAAACAAACAACAAAAAAATCCCAATTACAATTATTACTACTTAAAGTGAATGCGTGTAAATGGAAGAGCGAAAGAAAGCACGAACGAACGCGAATATGAAACGTGCCAAAAATGTGCAACACGTTCTAGGATGTTCTGTTGTAGCGGTATTGTTTTCGGTTTCAAGAACTTTACAGAGCAGATATTTACTCTTAGTATTGTACAGCAATATTGGAACGATGACATTCTAAAGAATGAAATGAGATTTTTGAATAAAATGCAAATTCGTAAATTCATATATGTAAGCTTACTATCAGTTGCCATCCAGCCGACGTGTAAATTTTTGCTTAAATTATCATCTGTTATCCAATTGTTAACAGCATTAAAATACTCCAGAAAAGCGGTTGCACTAATTTTCGTTAACTGACGTATGGTGAGTGGTTTAATAATTTCACGCCATGATTTTGTTGAACCAGCCGACATCATTTCACTGTATGAAAAGTACATAGAATATTAGTGCCTTTTTTTGTTTTTTTTTGAATAAAATTAATTAAATAATACCTTAAAATTTGTCCCGCATGTTTATTATTAGCAAAATCACAATTATCCAATACTTTATAAGCATTACCACGTTGGAATTCACCAATATTCAAGCAGATGGCACGATAGATTTGATAGCCTAAAAATTCACCAACAATTTTTCTGAAAAAATATGATAATATGTTATTGAGCTTTAGAGCATTCTAACTCGAAATTGATTTGCACGGTGGTCTTACTTGGTGCTTCTGTATTGATCAATGATACCTTCATAGAATTTATATGGCATATCATAAGCATTACGATCTGTTTGTAGCGGTGGCTCAACACCCATATACTTTTGCATTAAATTCCAATAATGACAATTATATTCCGCACGACCTATTTTACCATCGATCATGTCAATCCATAATTTTTCATGTACAAAATATGTTGGCAGCGTTAGCATTGTGTGTACGGCCTTAAAAATGATAACGAAAAATGTGCAACCACCTTTAGAATTACGCTATTCTTCTTCTTTTTCTTTCAAGCATGCATACATACCATACGATATAAACGATTTAAATTCAAAATATCATCATATTGATAGTCTTGCAAGAAACCTAAACGTTCTTGCAAATGTTTTGGTGTCGATGCCGATAGAATGACAGCTTCACCCAGGGCATTACCGAAACCGGGACATGATTCCTGATTTAAACCAACGCGATAGTTATTTTTCGCTAGTGCATAT
Organism: Megamerina dolium; assembly: GCA_963854835.1. NCBI lineage: Eukaryota > Metazoa > Arthropoda > Insecta > Diptera > Megamerinidae > Megamerina > Megamerina dolium. The sequence goes on from OY978525.1 coordinate 109,202,939, forward strand.
TCAACCTGAGTTATGTCGCCGTGTGTTTGTAGCAATTTTTTATAATACACCTTGGGACAATAGTGCAATTCGATTTCACCGAAATCAAAAATACGCGATTTACAATCGGGACCACCACTACCGGGTTCCATTTCGAAGAAATGATCACGCATAAATTCGCTAAAATTGTATATTGTAGAGATTATCTGATTAATATGTAATCACTGTTTAGAGATACTTTAAGGTGGTCCTTAGTTTTGGAATTTCGGGTTAATGATTTCGTATTAACAAGCTGTGCTTTACGAACTTTGATTTTTAAAATTTTAGGCAACAAATCTAAAAAAAAAAACTAAATATGTGGCACTTATAAGCCCCGAAGTAAGCGTGTTAAATTTTGGACAGTATTAGAAGACAGGACAGCCTTAGATAAGGCCTACACCATTAATAAACTTAGCAGTATACAAAGGACAGCTATAAGTCGTGTCCCGTGGATGCTCTTAACGTTCTGACACACATGCTCCCTATTGATCTATACATCAAGAAAACGGCAACCATGATCGCAGTGAGGCTAAAGGAAGCGGGTCACTCGAAGGAGAGAACCTACGTATATGGATGCATACTAACAACAGAAACGCAATATATGTCTGACAGGACAGACTACATCATCCCGAAGATGAGTTTCAATAGAAACTTCACAGTAGTTTTTGCTTCGAGGAAGGGATGTCTGTTAAACAGCTTCGACATCACAATCTACACGGACGGCTCCAAAGTCGATTGTGGCGTAGGGACAGGAATATATTCCGAGAGATTAAAAATGGACAAGTCTATGCGCGTGCCCAACCTGTCTAGCGTATTCCAGGCGGAAGTGTTTGCAATCGGGGAAACTTGTAGGATACTAATCGCAGACTTCAGATTCAAGCTCAATGTAGCTATAATATCGGACAGCCAAGCTGCAATTCAGGCCTTGAACTCAGCAGTCTTATTCTCCTTCTTAGTGGAACAAAGTAGAAGGAGTCTCAATACACTCAGCGAACGGCACAACGTTTCATTGATCTGGGTTCCGCGACACCGGAACATAGAGGGAAACGAAAAATCCGACGAACTGGCAAGAAGCGGATCTGCAATGCAAGAGGCTCTTGCAGAACTGGTGTTGCAGAACGCTGAGTGTAGCTAAAAGAACAATCAATACAAAATATCTACAAATAGCGGATTGTAGGTGGAAAAGTCTTACGAAGTGTAAGATTAGTAGGTCACTATGGCCTACATACAATCCTAAACAAACAACACTACTGATAAACAGGAACCGAAAAGATATCTCTATACTGACGGCAGTCATTATTGGCTTCTGGCTCATCGGAGAAGAGGCGGCCAAAATGGGAATGTCCCATTACCCTAGGTAAACTACTCTTCAACAGTATTGAGGAGTTGGCGGATATAAACATCATCAACCTCCTACTAAGGTTTCTAAACAGCACGAACTGGATCTAACCGTGTTGTCCACACAAGCAACCTATCGAACAGTTGGAAACGAGGATGTAGTAACAAAATGGTGCGTAAGCGCTATTTGGACTCATGGATGAGTCACCACTTCAACAAACCAACCAACCAGAAGGGACTTATTTATTTTAGTCGGTTCCGAACGGCAACACTTTTTCTGAGCTTTGTCACAGAGTTCTTTTAGAAGCTTTTCCATGGCAAATTGTTACTGCCGGAAGAATTGTCAATTGCTTGCCGGCAGACGAGTACCGTTCGAAAGGAAAAAATCTTTTCGATATTGAATTTGTTATGTTTCAGCCGGGGATTGAGCCCACGACCTACAGATCAGAAGGCCAACACACTAACCACTGAGCTACGGGATCCAACAAATTTAAAAAAACTAAAAAAAAAAAACATAAAAACACTTTTAAAAAATTTCCAAGTAGCTAAGGATCACCCCAAAGGTCCAAATCGAACACAAAACATACTCAGTTAAATTATAAACACCAATTGAATTGAAAAATTGTGCACTAATATTGACCAGATCAAATGGGAAGAGATGCGATCCATCCAATTCGGTTTGTAGATTTGGCAATTTACGTTCTGGGAAAGGATTACGCAACACGGAGTCTTTTTTCCATGCTTGATATGTGACCTGTTCCAGAAGATGATGTGGTATTAGACCAGTTGCATGCACAACATTATCACCATATTTGATGCGTAGCACATGACGCAAATGTGCATGCATCTCACGATAGAATGGTCGAATAGTTTCCATAAGCTCTTCCAATTCGTCAATGAAATTTGGATCTTCATATTGATCATACCAAACGGCAGACGGTGGCGATGTCGGTGTACTCGCATTCTGATAATAACTTATGTAATAGTGGAGAGCATCTTTAACTTCGTCTGGCATACGATTACGCCATTCTTTCCAATAAAATTTAATCTCTTCCAAATCATCACTATTCGTTAAGATTGTTTTAATTTGGTGTATGAAGGCGAGATTACAATTCTGTGGTTCACGCACATTACATGTCCATTTCTGACGTGACATCGTTTTGAGAATGTGTGTGGCTTTTTTAAATTTAAAATCAATTGGCGGATATTTGGCACCACGCAGTATCACTTCAAATTGTCGTCGCAAAATGGGATCTTGGAAATGTTGCCAATCATATTTGCGCATAGTGTCATAGTAAGGACGTAATTTCTCACGCATCAATATATCCGGGCTCAATGTGTCGTCTGCAAATTTGCGATATGCTGTTGCACTTTCCCAATACACATCGTTTATCTGTTGCATGAGATGACGTGCTGATTCCTCTGTGAGTGTTTGCCACAAGTTCGGATCATTAGATTGACATTGAACTATATGTAGCAGTGCAGTGAGCTATAATGAGTATATGAGTAAAAATATGAAAAAATGAGTAAAAAAAAAAAAATTATAAAATAAGTTAAAAAAAATATATTTTCTCAATTTATCTGCAATAACATTAAATATAATTTAATTAATTTTCTATTTACCACAACTGCTATTAATGTAAATTTTTTCAACATTTTCCAAAATGTTGCGAGAATTTTTCACTTATTATTCCAAACACATTAAACGCAAAATTTCAACTGAATTTAAAAATATTTTCAATTTCTTAGTTTATGTACATTCGACAGCGACACAAGTTGTTTATGCTTTAGCTACCATAATGATGAAACATATTCATTCCAATAATTATGAAGCTAAAAGAAATCAACATTTGTGAGATAACCTTTGCAACTATTCGCACTTGAAATTCAAGATCATGTCATATTTAATCTTAAGAGTGTCTATACTAAGAAAATGAATTTATAGAGCAGCATATAATGGAATAGGTACATGTTCGAATGTATGAATGAAAGTGAAATTAAAATGGAAATGCAGCCTACATAAAAATGATGATGATTTAATATTTTTGCAATCATGATCATTTATTTTATTATATACTTAAAATAAAAAAATCTCCTTACAGTCGGGGCCGACCAAACTATACCCTGCATATGTAGATTTATATATAAAAAGTTTACTCGAATATCCAACTTTTCTTTTATTTCCACTTTTCGAGAAACAATTTTTGCATATACTACTAATTTACACCCGAAATATGGTTGACTTTGACGAAGTAAAAGGATTTTAAGATAATTCCGAGGCTTAGTATGGGAGCTATATAAAAAGTGGGCGTGGCTTACCACTTTCTAGTAAATCCAATTAATTTTTCAATGTTAATCCACACCTTAAATTTGGTGTCCTACGTTGAATAGTTTCTAAGTTATGGTGGTTAACATTTTTGTTTAATTTCCTCAACTTTGTATGGGAGCCCCAATAAGAAGTGGGCGTCGTACGCTGATTTTTCGCCAGATTATTTCCGACTACGATTATAATTTAAGTGTCAATTATGGTTATTGTAGACATAAGATTGCCTAAGTTACAGCTGTTTCAATTTAAAATTTGTATGGGGGCTACGATAAACACTGGGCGTGGTGCGCCCATTTTCTGTGAGCCTAGTTGCTCGTACAATACTAATCCATACCCTAAGTCTCGTTGTCCTAGGCTAAATGGTTTGTAAGCTATGGAGCTTAACATTTTAGTTTACTTCACTCGACTTTGTATGGGAGACCCATGAAGGAGTGGGCGTGGCACACTGATTTTCTGCCAGATTTTTGCCGACTATGATATTAATTTAAGTGTCAATTATGGTTCTTCTAGACAGAAGATTGCCGAAGTTACAGCTGTTTCAATTTAAAATTTGTATGGGGGCTACGATAAACACTGGGCGTGGTGCGCCTATTTTCTGTGAGCCTAGTTGCTCGTACAATACTAATCCACATCTTAAATCTCGTTATTCTACGCTGAATAGTTTGCAAGTTATAACCGGTAACATTTTTTTAAATTTCCGCAACTTTGTATGGGAGACCCAAAAAGGAGTGGGCGTGGCACATTGATTTTCTGTCGTATTATTTCTGACTGCCGTGTTAATCTAAGTGTCAATTATGGTTATTCTAGACAGAAGATTGTAGAAGTTACAGCAGCTTCATTTTAAAAGAAGTACAGACACTTTGTATGGGAGCTACGCTAGAAAGTAGGCGTGGCTCACCCACTTTTAGCAAAGTTATATAGTAGTATAATATAACTCTATGTGCAAAATATTGTTGTCCCAAGTGGTATATTATGTGAGTTATAGCAAGTTAAAAATTTTGAAAATTTCGAGGTTAGTCGCTTTGAATGCTTGGTGTGGGCGTGGTTATTGACCGATCATGCCCAATATCAATCCCCTCCGTACCCTTGGATCATAGATTACTTATGCCAAATTTCATCCAAATAGCTCAATATTTACTCAAGTTATCGTGCGAACCAGCCAGGTGACAGACAGACGGACGGACGGACGGACGGACATTGTTAAATCGAAAATTTAATCGACGCTGATCACGAATATATATCCATGTCTATATCTCCGGAGATTCCTTCAAGTGGACACAAACATCTGACCGAAATGAATATACCATGCATATTGCATTATGCAGGGTATAAAAATACACAAGTATACATTTGTGTATATACATAAATTGATAATTTCAAATTAATATATGTGAAACATATGTACATTAAAATACTTCACCAAAAATGTTGCATGTTGTTTGGTTTCTTTTATGGCATCCATTAATATATCTAGTTTCGACAATAGTCCCTAGTAGTTTATATTTGTCTACTATTATGATTCTATTTATTAGAAAACTATTTTTGAAATCTTAGTTTTTTTTTTCCATCGCAAATTTAATTTTTTGTATGTCTTTTCCGTGTGGAGTTGCTTGTCTCCCATCGGACACGACCCCAGGTGGCGGATAGGGGAACGCCCGGTTGTTATGCAGGGTAGGTGGAAAATAAAATACCACTCGCGTAACAAAAGCAGCAAACACCTGCTTGGAGTTGAAAATAACAACCCTATCACCAAGCTTGGGCAGGAAGGCTAGCAACCTACTTGCTTTAAATTCTCCATGCTAACGAATCGTCAATTATACAGCCTCGGATAATTAAACTGAATCAACCGATGATAACCTTTGGCTATCGTGTAAGGGCTAAGATAGTATTTTGAAATATATAAATATTGAAAGACACCGACACCGCGTCAAATATGAACTCAAGATTTCTTCAGGTCGAACGCGAGATGTTGCGCTATGGCATAACAATACTTTGTCCAAGTGAGGTAAGGTGAACTGGATCTGGTGAATTCCAATCTCCCAACGGGCATACCACTCTTCTGTACTCTGGCAAGCCACAAGGCAGCAAGCACGAATCTGGAGTTGGGATCCTTTTGAGCCAGGATGCAAAGGGTAGTCTGATTTCGTGGAGACCTGTATCGGATGGATTAATATGACCTAAAAGACAACTTTTATAGTCAACTAAATGCAGCTTATGACTTGCTTCCCCGAGGCGATATCATCTTTGTAATGGGCGACCTTAATGCAAAGGTCGGTACCGACAACGCCTCGTTAGAGCATGTTATGGTTAGACAAGGATTTGGTACACGTAATGATAATGGCGAGCGTTTTATTGATTTTTGCATCGCAATGAGTCTGGTCATCAGGGACACCCTTTTCGAACATAGGGATTGCCACAAGGTTACGTGGTTGTCCACAGATCGCCAATGCATCGCAAATCAAATAGATCACATTGCAATCAGCCATCGATACCTTATTATTGTGATAGTTCGTCTTCGTACTGCCGGCATAAAAAAATCTAAAGAGCATATCGACCATCTGAATTTAACATAGAGCGTCTTAAGGACCCGGCAGTTAAGAAGCAATATCACGATATGCTGCGCGAACACCACCAAGCGTTCGTAAACAGGGCGGAGACTACGATAACGGAGAAATGGAGCGCAATCAAAACAACCATGAAAGCCTGTGCAAGTGATATCATTGATCATTGGGTCTATCCCTGAGGTCAAAAGGGATTTGATGAGCGACAGAATTAGTGAACGTAAAGCTACAACAATTTGCGAATATTGCAGATCGCAGTAGTGGACAAGCGAAGCAGCTGGAAGATTTGTACCGTCATATGCAGAGGGCAGTTTAACGTTGCGTGCGTCACGATAGGAGGCGGCACATCAACGACCTCTGATGATACAGAACAAGTAGTTCATACAGGCGACTTCCGCTCGCTATTCATGGTTACCAAAAAGTTGGTCGACAAGAGCCTTTGTGTCGATTGCACGATTAAAGATCTAAACGGTAATCTTTTGATTACAGACGAACAACAACTTCTTCGATGTGCTTGATCCTTCAGTAGACCAAGCCTCTATTTCAAACGACACCACCGATATGAACTCCAGGATAAAAACATATCTACCAAACCTAGTTGAAAGCATCTGCCGAATGGCAAAGCTGCCGGAATCGATGGCATACCTGCTGAACTTTATAAAAATGGTGTCGTTTTTCGGCGTAAATTCTATCAACCCTAATAACATCAACGTGTTGAGTTCAAGTCTAAATTGCAGCTGCTGCAATTTAGTCTATATGAAAAAGCCTTCGATAGTGTTAAAAGGGAGATTATTTGGGCTGCGTTGCGGAGAAGAGGTATTCCAAATAAACTTGTTGCATTCATTTGGGAGAGCTACAGCAACGCAAACTACTACGTTCTTCACAAGGGCAAGTTATCGGAGCCTTTTCAGGTCCTGAGTGGAGTACGACAGGGAGGTATCCTTTCTCTTATTCTGTTTCGAAAATCAACACAGGGGCATACAATGTTGGAAAAACCAAAGTGCTATACCTCAACGAAGCCATCTCGGAGCACTTGACTGTTGGCACACAACAGTTCGAAAGCGTGAAAAAGTTTTGCTACCTTGGATGCATGGTAACTGCTGACGGTGATTCCGAGTTGGATGTTGAATGCAGAATTGGTAAAGCTAAGTCTGCCTTTTGTATTCTCGCACCACTGTGGCAAAGTAGCAACATCAGCCTAAACACCAAACTACGTATATTTAACACAAGCGTGAAGTCTGTTTTGCTGTATGATTGCACCACCTGAACTGCTGAAAAAGACCAAGCAGCTAGATGTGGCACTCGAAATTCATAAAAGAAAATGGCAGTTTATCGGTCACACGCTAAGAAAGAGCGACGATAATGTGTCAAAGCAGGCCCTACGCTGGAACCCTTTTCAACAGGCAGACCGATAAATTGGTAGACAGCGTGTTACCTGGCGCAGCACTACGGAAGCTGAAATGCGTGCCCTTGGTCTATCTTGAAATGAGCTGCGATCCCTTGCACAAAACCCAGTTCTCCCAGCGGAGAGGTGTAGTTGACGCTCTATGCTCCATTTAGGAGTTAGAGGATATATATATATATATATATATATATATATATATATATATATATATATATATGTATATATATATATATATATATATATGTATATATATATATATATGTATATATATATATATGTATATATATATATATGTATATATATATATATATATATGTATATATATATGTATATATATATATATATATATATATATATATATATATATATATATATATATATATATATATATATATTCAAAATGGTTCAGTCTACGAATAGCTCTTGATTAAACCGAAATATTTTGGTGAACGTCATCAAATAAATTTCGCTAGTAGAAACATCAATCATTTTTTGTATGTTGGGTTAGTCATATTGATATGCTTACATACATGGAGCGTAAACAAATATACAATACCTAAATATAGTAATGTGGCATATTCCAAAGGTTAACTAAACAAATTCTTTAGCTATTATACCTATAATAAAAAAGTATATACATACAAATGTATATAATCTTCCAAGAAGTTTACATTTGTTTTAATATTGTTAGCATTATTAACCTATAGCTTTATTTTCATAAATTTTACAATTTGTAGATTTAAATTAAGAAAAACTATCTATGGAATAAAGTATATTCTCGCTGCAGTAGTGATAACACTTTTGATAATAATATTGAGATTAATATTGCTTTTAAACTGATTACAACTGATTATAGCAATTAGGTGCACTAAACTTGCTTTTGAAATCTTCTTATAATTGCTAGTCATTATTTTTTTTCTACAGAAAGAAAAATATTGAATTTTTTGTATGGGCAATATAAAAACTAAGTCCAGCCTAACGGGTACGTACAGTATTATTGTAATTTAATAGAAGCACGATTCAAGTTAATAACTCTGGTAAATATGTATGTATATATAAGGTACATATATAATATTACCAAGTGTGGTGTCAAAAGTTTGTGTTAGTGAATTTTTAATTTTTTATTTTTCAATGGAAAAAATTGAATAACGTACTCTGTTTAAATTCTTTGCTTTGGAGGATTTAAAAGCTAATAAAATTTGTGAATGATTATTAAAAGTGTTTAGAGATTCTTTGCAAATAAAACGCATCATTGAAAATTGAGCTGCTGCATTTAAACATGGTCGTCCAAGTCTTGAAGATGATGCCCATAATGTATCTAGAACTACTGCTGCCACTACAACTACTACTGCAACAACATGATATGGTGTTAGAATTAAAATAGAAAAAAAAAAAAAAATAATAAAATAAAATAAAAAAAAAATTAAAAAAAAAAAAAATTAGAACGAAGATTTATTTGGTATTTATTATATTTGAATCCCAAATTATTAGCCAGAGTGAAAACAAAACCAGTCCAAACAATGAATGAAGGCTTGTGAAAATGCACCGAAGAAGGCAAAAACCGTTTCATCAGCAGAAAAGTTTAAAGCAACAATTTTTTTTTTTTTTTATTACAAAGGCATTTTGTTGATCGATAATCTTCAGAAAGGTACAACAATAAACTTAGCATATGACTCAGGCCTTTTCGTTGTCAAATGACTTCAAAAATTCATGAAAAAAGTCTTGATTGAGCGAAGAAAAAAAATCAGTTTTCATCGGGACAATAAACGTTTTCATAAAAGAGATTTGTGATGGCTAAATTCAACGAATTAAAGTTGTTGTTGTTGTTTAAATATCCTCTACGTTAATCAGATGTGGATCCTACTAACTGTTATTAGCTTCCAAACATGAATAAATTTTTGTCCTGAAAGCGTCTTTCATCGAATTATAAGGCTATTGCAGCTGTAAAAGAGTATTTTGCAGTCCTTCAGAAATGGTATTGAAGTTGTGTGAGATTATATTGAAAAATGCAAAATATTATTTTATAAATAAATAAATTATAAATAAAAAAAAAAATAAATACATAAATAAATAAATACTCATAGATATACCTATTGCTCAATATTGTTTGGCGGGAATTTTCCGAAAGTCATTCATGTGGCACGCAGCAAGATGGAGATGCCAGGCAAAAGAAAAAAAAAAAAAGTAACAGCAAGATTAGCAACAACAATAAATATAAGAAAATCGTTGATGACAAAAAAAAAAAACGAAGAAAAATATTCAAAAAAATACTGGCAGAAAAGCTATAAAGAATATAGTTCATATATGTATAATACGTACATACTCGTATGCATGTGTAGGTTTGAATTTATTTTTCGTTGTCGTTGTTTTCGGTTTTCTATAATAATTTTACTTTCTAGCATGCAATGCTTTCGCTTTCTTACACCAAACGATTATGTAGGTACATTGAGAGCTAGCGAATGCAAGAGAGAGTATGCGAAATATTGCCAAGTATTGGTGAGTGAGAGAAAACATGAGATGCCTCCTGTATGATTACTCCATATATTTTGGTTACCAAGTTGTGTTGTTATTTTTACTTATTTTATTGTTTGTGCTACTAGTTGGCCCTAATAAGCCACCGTTACAATGTTACGTGCACGCATACTCACACACGAGCACTTATACGAATATACATATATGCAATGGATGAGATCGGATATTCATTTTTAGGTTACAGTACAGTGTCCTTATTCCCAGAAATGCATCTAAGGATTGTACGTAAATATAATGGGAATTTTCTATTAATGCAAATCTTCTCCATGTTATACATATGTACGTGTTATGTATGTACATTTCAACGTAAGTTTGCCGGCAGTAAGGTTTTTAGTAGACATCTACATGCAATACGAATAAATGTTACTTACATTATGCTACTTACATATCTCCACATTTCCACCTATGTTAATGATTTTAACATATTGCTGTTATGTTAAACGTACGCATTTAATTGAGAGAATTCGTTGATTAGACAAAAAGTCAAACTTTTTGCTCAAATTGAAATAGATTTTGAAATTCTATTCTGACGGGCTACTGCTAATCGTAGAATTAGCTTTAAATTAGAATATCTTTAAATTTCTAATGTGCACAAAACATTGTATTACTCTGTTATCACTGAAAGCAACTTCCGAAGGGAAGTTGCTTATTTTCGCATTTAATTTATTTAGTAGAAAAAATAAATTGAATAAATAAATAATGAAATATTTTTCTTTTTTGCTAAACCAATTCAATTTTGTGCATTTACTATTAAAAATGTACGCTACGTTCTTGACGCCAATATTATGCCCGCGTTCAAATGAGCTGTTAACTTTTCAAACGTAACTGTAAAACGAGAGAAGAGCAAATTGAAGGAGAGAAGCCGGTCAGCCGGTTTATTGCACATGAACTGTTATATGCATGCAATTCCAGTTATTCACTTCTTCTATGTGTGCTCCTTATAGCGAGTTAAATATTTATTTATATTCTGTTAAACTGTATTCTAATATTTTCAGGGAATACCCATAATGAGTTTCATTATATTGTATATTTAATATTAAATAAAAATAGTGATCAAAATATAAATTTCATTTTCAACAACAAAATGTCAATCGTTATTTAATATTAATTTAATTCAATATTGGCCGATACTTAATTTTTGGTTCGATTTCAATTTCAGCGTGGAAAATTTTGTAAGATTAAGTAAATATATATTTGCCATGATATTTTTCCAAAAAAAAAATATTTATTTTTCAACCGACTTTTGAAATCTTCTTTTTTATGTGGAACAAATTTATACTGAAGAAATGCTAGACTAATAATAGTCTTTACCCGGATTTAGTTGAAGAGTACTCATCGCGTGCTGTCCAACGTGAGAACAATGAACGAATCCACACTTCTGAGGTACGGTGATGCTCGACCAACTGATATGTCTGACAAATTAACAAATACAATGAGGCCAAAGCCAATTAATGGAAACTAAAAACTGAAAAAAGTGCGAATTGAATAATATTCACAAGTCCCGCCTTCACTGAAATGAGAAGATGCATATTGGAAGTCAGATGTACTTCAAAAGAAGGTGGTATATTCCGTATCATGACGTCTATGATTCGAGTCGAAGAATTTTGAAAAAGAATGACTTTCTCTTCGAAAGTCTCCTTATCGCAGTATGCACTGTCCAAATCACTCTCTTGCATCCTTATTCTATCGCTCTTCTCATACTTACTTACATATGTGGCCATAACAACCGAATATCGATTTAGGCCGAAAAAAACATGCTTCGCCATGCTGGCGGCAGTTAGAAATTCCAAGCGCCGTCAGGTTCTCCAGTACTTGGTCTTTCCACCGGAGGTTAGGTCTTCCTCTTCTGCGTCGTCCTCTAGCGGGTTCCGAATATAACACCTTCTTAACTGGAGCGTGTTCTTCCATTCGCTCGACATGACCTAGCCATCGCAGCCGCTGGATTTTGATACGCTTTACTATGTCAATATCGGCATACAGCTCGTACAGCTCATGGTTGTACCTTATTCGGTACTCGCCACCAACGCAAATAGGTCCAAAGATCTTGCGTAGGACTTTTCTCTCGAAAACGCCATATGTTAGGATAGGCATGATGAGAGACTTGTAGAGTGTAGTTTTCGTTCTTCGCTCTTCTCATATTATTGAATAAAATTATCATCGAACATTAAAAAACAAATTACATATTTTGAAAAACCCAAAATTGTCTACAATTGTTAAAGTAATTCCGAAAAAAAATTCTTTTATAAGTCTATATTTGTTTTTCTAAACTCTTCTTCATAATAAGAGCTGTGTGAATAACACGATTTCGCACTCAGTTTGTTTTTTTTAACTCCTTTAAAAAATCAACGGATTATAAATTTCCCCTTAAATACGAATGTATGTAAGTACGAAAATGTAATCGCTTATATTTACATACTGTTTATAGAATCATAAAATTGCTATACTCAAATATTCTAACCTCAAAGGATTTTATTTTAGGTTAGGTTAGGGATAGACGTAAAGAACAACCCCATATTCAATACAAAAACCCACATATAGACACACACATATGTAAAACTATGTATTTACATACGCCACAAATACACCAGTGACACAAATAATGTTTACAATTTGGTGCATACGAGTGCTCGTGGTCGTAGTCGGCAATGGAATGTGTGTGTGTGTGTGCGTGTGTATGTATGTGTGTATAAGTAAGCACGTTTACATACGTTTTGTATGAATGTATGGCTTGCACGTTGCTTTTGACATTTTGCAAACGCACGCGAAGGATATACGAACAATTCAATAAATTATTCTTTTACTCTCATGCGCATTCTAGCTACATATACAATGTATAGCAACATTGTATATACCCACCATACGTACATCTCTCTCTCTCTCTCGATTCTCAAATTGCTCTCAGTAAAAGTAAGTAAATGCAAATTCCCCTACATAAACAGGACAAATATGGAAAATGAAAAATGAAAAAAAAGAAAACAACAAAATACTGGGAATTTTTCTGAAAACAAGGATTACGTCAATCGGAAAAGTATTCAGTTGCCGACAAACTACTCATACGACTTGTGGTCCCCGTGAAGTGCACGCGTTCGTAGTATGTCCGCTTAATTAAATATTTAAAGAAAATTTTAATGAAAATAGAGTGAAAATATAATATAATATGTATGGAATATAAGTAATATAAAATTTAAGTATTACATTTAAAGAAAATACAAATAATTTATATTAAATGTATACATAGATGGTAACCTAATCTACATTTTAATATAATCTACATGTAGTAGAAGGTGCATTTTTAAATAGAAATTTTAAATTACAATGTGTACAGTACATTTCTTATACATTACAGTGCATTAGTGTGTGTGCGTGTACGCGATTAAAGTGCATTTTTGTAAAATTCTACAAGGAGAAAGTAGGAAAAAAAAAAAATCTAAACATATATATGCATATGTGCATACATTCACATAAATTTCTCATAAAAGAATGTAACAAAAAAGCAAAAAAAAAAATTACAAACTATTTTATAAGTAGTGTATATAATACATATACACATATATATACACCTATATATACACAAGTATATAAAATAATAATAAAATGTATTTCGTGCGAGTTGTAGCAGCAGCAGAAGTCGTTCATTATTTTCATTCTGTGCCATTTCACTAATGTTGCTTGCTAGTTAATTTGCCTCGTTGAATGTTAAATTCTTGTGTGCTGTATATATAACTGCGTGTATGTTTGTGATGTGACTGTAACTGTGACGGTATATTGTGTCGCATTGTGAAAAATATAAATTTGTTGTTGTTGTGTTGTATATTACATATATACAAATATAACTCTATATGTGGGTATATGTAAAATATATATAAACTACATGATATATAATGCAATACATAGCATAGTGAATAAATATGTATATAAATATATATATACCTGCAATTAATAGCAAAATATAAACATATACATATATGATATAAATATGAAATAAAAAAAATATACATGAACTACTTAAATCAATAAAAAAAAAAAATATAATAAAATTGTATTGTTGTATGATAAAATTATAGATTTTAGGTTTACATTAAAAAAAAAAAAAATTAGTGTATATAAAAATAATCGAATGAAAATATATAAAATACAAATTACAATTATAAATTAACTCTATACTAGCTCTGGAAATTGTGCTAAAATATAAATTATATAGCTTATAAAAATAATATTAAATAAATGCTCTAAATTAATTAATAAATAAATTACTTCAAGTGTATACAAAATAAAAGTAACATTGTTGAAGACAACAAAAGGTAAATTAAAATTAATACAATATATATAAAATGAATTGAGATAATTACTATAAATAAATTTTCACCAGTACAGTAGAAATAAAATGTAAATCTGTGAACTATTGTTATCCAAAAGTTTCCACAAACTATGGTACAATCAAAATACCATCTATTGATGCATCTTGCTTTCCTCGAAGTAGTCTGATTATTTCATTTCAGTGATAGCTTTCAAAATGCTTAACAACGATCATGTGGTCTAGTGGAAGTGTGTGTGGTGTCCCTAAAGCCGTTTTTTGCATTTACTGCTTAAACAAAAGTCACACTGTGGCAAATCAAATGAATGAATAATGGGTGTGAAACAATTTGGATAAAAATTTTGAAAAATTGGTCACGAACAACCAATACAATGCAAAAATGCACATTATGATGGCTTGCAATAATTGCAATTTTATGTTGCAGATAGCAATTAACCTATTCGTTCTCCGGAAAGAATTCGTAATGCTCTTCATAACGATTGTTTCGATTCATGGCTCATTCCTATCGATTTGTCGATTGTTTTTAGCCGTAGGCATAGATCCACAACTCAACACCCATGACCACCCATTTCATGACCACTAGATACTGGTATACAAGTATGAGAAAACTTCAAAATCGCAATGTCTAATGTAATCGCTGTTATATGGTTAGGCCATTCCTAGGACGACGGATTAATTTAAATCCATCCACTGCTCATTTACACATGAAAATTACAGTTTCATTTTTGATCATTAAATGAATCATTAATTTGTGCTTGTTCTTAGATCCTATAAAATTTTACACATTTCTTTTGTAAACTGATTGCTGTTATTGCTAAATAATTGTTGTGAGCAATAAAATGATTATTTATTTAAATCTTATTCTAATTTCAATTACAATCCTTATTGAGGGATTAATATTAATAAATATTCAATTGGAATGTAAGGGTTGAGGATATCTATTTTTCCGAATATCGCGACAACTCTAAAGTGCTAATTTTCCAAAACAATATTTGGAAAAATTATATGAAAGCAATCAAAATCATGGCATAAATGCGAAAATCAGAATGAAAGCGATTGGTGCAGGAATCAAGCATATCCACAAACATATTCGATCACTACAAGTTCTCTAATTCTAATTATTTAATCATATTCATGTCTAATTATTAAAGCTTTTTTTGCGATCCTTGGAGAAAATCTTGACCTCAAAAATCTACATTTTATGATCCATATAAGATTGTTTCGCCCAGTAGTTAAGAATTGAACATTTTATATATGAGATTTTAATGAACTGCGAAAAAATTGACGAAATACTGCTCTAATAAGACTAAGCTTAATTTCCTTTGAGATATTTCGATCAAATTTTTATTTCAAAATAATGTTTAGAACTTGCCATTATATGTAAAATACAACATCATTCAAATTACCGCACTTGATCCTTGTGCGGTAATTTTGGATGACTCTCCGACACAAATTGGGCAATATCTCAATAATAACAACTCGACCGATGTTTGTTTTAAGAACGTCAAAAGTTTGGGTATTATCCCCATAAGCACGATCCTTTGCGTAGCAAAAAAAAAAAAAAAAATTCGACGGTGATAAATCGCACGATCTTGATGGCCAATTTATATCGCCGAAACGAGAAATTACACGTCCTCCACCAATTGCGTATTAAATTTGGACACTGTTAGAACACACCGACTTATAATGACCAATTTCGAACGACTGAACCCTTGTCAAGTTCCCTGTTTTCATGTTTGTCATATTGCAGATGGTGCGCACAGGTTTCATTGAAAGAAAAAGAAAATTTTTTTTTATCAAAGTTGTCTCGGCTGGGGATAGAACCCAAGATTTACAACATAGAAATCCAATGCACTAACCACTCACCGTGTAGAAGTTCTGAGGCTGTAAGCTGTAAGCAATTTTTAGGTACTTTGAGTGTTTATTTCTGCTATATATCAACCCTGTTCGATCGCTGGATTACTTATGTAAAAAAAAAGCAGCACTTATTTGGAAGTCATTTTATACAACAAAATTACTTAGTTGACAACGTATATATTTACAATTATTTTATAAAGTACGAGGGCGGTCCCAGATCTACCCGACCTAACAAAGAAAACAACAAATTTGGACAAATTTTTCTGTATTTCTCAACATAATATCGTTCCGATATTCTATATAGTATGAACTGTTTATAGTATGAACTGTCTAGCTTATTAAAATAGCCATCTACCGAAGACCCCACCTCTTCATTTTTTGCAAATCTTCTAACTCCAAGCCATTTTTTCAAATTTGGAAATAGAAAATAATTTGCATGCCGAAGCAATTCGATCTTTAACTCTTTGATTTTGGCCATCGCAATAGCGGATGTGTGAACTGGTGTTTTTGTTCTATTGTGAGCAAACGCGGCATCCATCTTGCACACAGCTTTTTCATCTCAAAATTTTCGGTCAATATTCGATGTATAGCCGTGGGTGCCATGGCTCAGTGGTTAGTGTGTTGGCCTTCTGATCTGTAGGTCATGCATAACAAATTTAATATCGAAAAGATTTTTCTT
This sequence comes from Megamerina dolium, assembly GCA_963854835.1. Taxonomy (NCBI): domain Eukaryota; kingdom Metazoa; phylum Arthropoda; class Insecta; order Diptera; family Megamerinidae; genus Megamerina; species Megamerina dolium. Next base: position 109,219,970 of record OY978525.1, read on the forward strand.
TCGAACGGTACCCACATGTCGGCAAGCAAATGACAATTCTTCCGACAGTAACAACTTGCCATGAAAAAGCTTCTAAAAGAACTCTGTGACAAAGCTAAGAAAAAGTAATGTCGAAAGGGTTTTTCTGTTCGAAACCGGCTAAAATAAGTAGGTCCATTCTAATACTGTCCAAAATTTAACACGCACAACAGTAATTGCAGAGAAGCTCGGTCAATGAGCCCTTCGGGGCTTTAAGTGCCACATATATTTTTTTTTATACGATGTATAGCCCGTGTTAAAATGCCTGTAAATTCACCTAGCTCACGCATCTTCAGCCGGCCATCATCCAATACCATTTCGTGAATTTTCTTAACCGTTTCTGGCGTGGCCACCTCAATTGGTCGACCACTACGGTGTTCGTCTTGGCAGCTCGTACGACCTCGTTTAAACTCTGCCACCCAATATTTTATGGTCGGAAACGAAGGAGAAGACTCTGCCAGAGTAGAATCTTGTTCGGCTTTAATATTCGTTGAACTGAGACCTTTCAAATGAAAGTATTGAATTACATAACGGTGACCAATTTTTTCCATGTTTACAAATTCACTGAGGTCGTTAACTTTCGATAGCTCAAAGGAAAAAAATATTAAACAACGTGGCCTTGAAACCTAAAACATATATTTTATAAGGTTGCCACTTTTCACCAAAGTAGTTTTTTTCAACATACTGCAGCCATTTATATGTCAGGTCGAGTAGTTGTGGGAACACTCTCGTACTTCTCTCATTTAACGCACTCGGTATATTCTGATGTTACGACGTGCTATTTATATTCACCTGGTAATGCCATTATTTTCCAGTGTTTTTGTTTATCACTGCAGAGTTGTAGTTTACTCATTGGCAGTTTCGTTGGTTCTCGTTCACTTGACTTTATTTGACATTATTAGCTGATGAGCAATATTTTCGTAGCAGTATAATGTAGTGTGCAACTTCTTGAAAGGAAAGTTATGTGATTTTTTATTTAATACACTTCTTTGTGGGTTCTAAATTCGAATCGGTAGCGAAGGGGTTAACTATACTCTGAAATCACAATAATGATATGTAATTACTTTTATCATATATAGCTACTAAAAATTCTATGCACTCGTACCATAATGGCACATTCAATTTTATGTGATTAATTGCTGCTTAACATGTAATATACGAGTTTGTATGTATTGTATTTGTATTAAGAAATCGCACAGAAGAATAAGAATAAAATAAGAAAAATAAAGCACGAATGCATAAAGCTTCAATTAATTATTAAAATCAATGTATCTTTTTTTTCGTACCTGTAATTTGCAATAAATTACAAAAATGGCTAGAAATTGGTAAGAGAAATAAGAAAAATTTAATCAAAATATTCACTCTATTGTATGAAATGGAATTCAAACTTTGTGTAACATTTATCTTAAATATATTCTTCTAACTATTTATTTATTAATTTCAAAAAACAAAAACATTATGTGCAACATTTGTATACAACAATACCAACAAACAGAAAGAACGAAATAACAAACAAAAAAACACACACACACACGAAAAAAAGGAAATAAGAAATAAGAACAACAATTTCTAAAACAATTTATGAGCTTTTCTTTACAAGTGATTACAAGTGTAATATAAGCATTTATTCGTTTTTGCCGCAGGTTGGCAAACAAGAGTCGTTTTTAGAGTTTTTGATGGGGGTAACAGTAGGTATATACCCTTCTATGTGTGTATGTTAAATGTGTGTCTTCATGAAAAATAGTCCAATCCAAATGTGGAGAAGTAAAGGAAAAAAAAATAAAAACAAATATATTTCATGTTTTTTCATTGCTAAGAACAACACCAGCTGCAACACCTCCGACAGCAACAGACGGCAACAACAGAACTAACATAAAACGCAACACGACTGACCATAAATTAATAAGCAAGCACAACGTTAAGCCCACACGCATTCAAATCTACACATCCACAAACACACTCTCAACCACGTGTAGGTAAGAACAACAACAACTTATAATGAATATTCAATGACGACAATTGTTTAAGGTTGGGGAAAGTGGATAGTGCGAAAGGAAAAAGTAGAGAACCCACACATACAGACACAGATAAATATAAGAAAGGCATTTTTAGTGGCGGGGGACAATAATTTGATCGTTTGATAGACATAGTGCAACATTGCACGTTTCAAGAATTGTGAAAGAGTGGCATAGGTACGAAAAGGAAATAAAACTCAATCAGACCGGAAATTACGCAAATTTCGAAGGATATATATTCGCATTTGTTATTATTGTTATTGCCAACGGTTGTTGTTGTTGTTGTTCTCGCTGTTGTTGTACACAATATTTCATAAAAGTTCTATATTCTTTATATTTATCACGCTGTTGTACGAGCATGCCTTTTCACATGTTTGATTTTGTTTTTTTGTATATATTTTTTTTATATCTTTATATTATTTTTCGGGTTATATGAATTAATGTCGAACGAGTTTTGCTATAATATATAGAAAAAAAATTTGATCAAATTTTCGACAATTATGCAAAACAAAATTTAAATAATATCGAACAAAAAATACATGGAATTAAATTATGGACATTAATGAAATTAATTTTTCCCTCAATGTCGAAATGAAATTTTGCTATAATGTCGAAATAAAATTAATGTATTAATGTCGATTTCGAATGCGAAAAGTATTTGCAGTAATATCCAAATTTTAGCAAACACTTTTTGACATAATATCATTTGTCGAAAAATGAAATCCATTATTTTTCCAATAGATGGCTTTAGTAATCTGTATCTCGCGTTGTATAAGTGCGATCGGGTCGAAATAAAATTATGCATTAATATCGATTTCGAATGCGCAAAGTATTTGCAATAATATCCAAATTTTAGCAAACATTTTTTGACATAATATAAGGTGTAGTAAAATGAAATCCATTATTTTTCCAATAGACGGCTTTAATAATATGTCATGATAAAATTTTGCATTAATACCGATTTCAAAAGCGAAAAGTATTTGCAATAATATCCAAATTACATTTTTTGCCATAATATTATATTATCGGATTATTATCGATTATTTTATCGTATGAAGGGTGATTGTAGTGGTACTGGATTGGTACTATTCGTTAAGTTTGTGATAATCTTTGAATATCAAATCAAATCTGTTCGTGCATCACTGTAATATTTATTTATCTAATTTTTTTCATTTATCTTTCTTTTTGGTTTTTTTCTTCTTCTTTTTTTGTTGTTTCGGAGGTATTTACATGCCATATGTGCGTGTTTCCTTTGCAAAATGGAATTCATAAATTCTATAAAATATGTATTTTTGTTGTTAACCCTTGTCAAACTTGGGTAAAACTTGTATTCCTACATATCCCTAATTAAGAGAGCAAAAAGAAAGAAAGAGCAAATGCAGAACATATGCTAATAGAGTCAGTTTTATAGCAATAAGTAACTATTCTTATTTGCGGAGTTGTGAAGGTTGGTTTTTCTTTTTTAATTTATATATTTTTCAACATGACACTTACTGCATAAATGCTTAAAATTAACGCTTTAACACTTTCAAATTTCGCATTTAATGTTCTTAAGCTCGTTTGTCAACTCCCAATGCAGGGAAGTACAAAGAATTCAGAGCACATTATTTATAAATAGTAGGTACATATCTATTTTTTACCAGTCATACTATAACATCACATCTATACGAGTATGGCGATAGCATCATTCGATGTTTTCTCAACAATAGCAAAGTGTATTCTCACGCACACACAATCATTCCATACTCAACTAGTCTTCGAAGCCTTCGAAGCATTTTGTCGCATGTGTAGAAAATAAATTTCTTATAATTCTATTTTAAATTCCATTTGACACTTTGTACTCATGAGTATTAAGAATGACTTATGTTTAGAATTCGAATTGTTCAACATATGACTTGTTCTCTCTCTCCCCTCCCACCTCTCTTGTCTGTTTCTATGAATGTATATGCATTCTGAATATATGTACATTTGTGTATGTGTGTGTGTGTGTGTGTAGTATCCCTTACTAAATTTCATCAATTATATTTAATACCATTTTATGTTCAACTTGCAACTTTCTTTCACACTCACTGTCTATGGGACTTGCTTGAAAATTGCTTTTGTGGCATGGGTTAATTTGTTTTATATTTCATGCGTGTTATGCGTTGAACTTTGTCCTTAGTAGTATGTACATAGTAATAGGAGTAGTCGTATTGTTGTTGTTATTATTTACTTTTGTAAATTTGTCATTTTGCGATTTGCTGATTTGACAAATTTAGTATGTATGTGTAGGTGGTACATACAATAATATGCTTGTATTCAAATTTATGTTATTCATTTGCTCTTTCGTTTGTTAATTATTCATTAGTTAAAAAAAAAAAATAAATATGTGGCACTTAAAGCCCCAAAGGGCTCATTGGCCGAGCTTCTCTTCCATTACTGTTGTGCGTCTTAAATTTTGGACAGTATTAGAATGGACCTACTTATTTTAGCCGGTTCCGAACGGCAGAACACTTGTGACATCACTTTTTCTGAGCTTTGTCACAGAGTTCTTTTTAGAAGCTTTTTCATGGCAAGTTGTTACTGTCGGAAGAATTGCCAATTGCTTGCCGACAGGTGGGTACCGTTCGAAAGAAAAATCTTTTCGATATTAAATTTGTTATGCATCAGCCGGGTATTGAACCACGACCTACAGATCAGAAAGCGAACACACTAACCACTGAGCTACGGCACCCACCCATTCATTAGTTAACCCCCAGTAAATATATTAATATGAAAATAGTATACGTGTCGAATATTAATTATGATGTGAATGCCGATGATGCCACGTGATCACGAAATTGTCCCAAATAATTTGAAATTTGGCAAATTTGGTGTCATTGATTCTGAATGAATTGTAAATTTTGCAGTTTTTCGTAATATTTTGCACTTTATTTACAATTTGATAATATTCGCTAAATTGTATCAATATAATTGTCTGTCATACAATATTATAAAACCATATGCATATAAATTTTTTTTAGAAAAAAGTTCGTAATAATTGTTTAGAAAAATTCAATTTGTACTCTCTTTTCCTTCGTTTACCCTTATCTATTCATTGTAAACATAATTGTTTGTTGAATATCGACTTTGGGCACATTGCATTTGCGAATTTTACACTATGAAATAAAATAAAGAAACATCATTAATCATGTCCTCCTCGAGACCTTTGACAGCACTTAATCCTTGTGAGGTAATTTTCTATGGCTCTCCGGTACATATCGGGCAATATCGCGGCCATAACTTGACGGAGCGTCTTGTTTTCAGAGCGTCAAGAGTTTTAGGATTATCCTCATAAACACGAACCTTTGTGTAGACCCACAGAAAAAAAAAGGTGCAACAGTGATAAATTCCACGATCTTGTTTACTGTCAATTCAGGCTTTGAAGGATCACAAAGGTCTTGTATTTAATCAATTTTTCATTGCCGGTAATGATTCGTTGGTTCGATTCGTTGCATTTCAACAGCGTTTCGCTCATGGTAATTCGGTCAATCATATTTTTTTGCGTTATCCAAATCTGTATTCAAATATCGAGCGTAGCCATGTTCATTTTAGATGATTCCAAACTATCACGTTGTTGATGTTTAGTGCCATCGCTATCTCCTGACATCTTGGGTGACGGTCTTGTGCCACCAGTTTCAAAATTTTATCATTTTTTTCAGTAACTGGCCGACCAGAGCAACGTGCATCTTTGACATAAAGAAATGTCCGGAACGAAATCGAAGCAAAGCACTCTATGTTTTTGCAGCGGTTTTACCCTTTTTATAGTAAAAAAGCATCACTTCTTCGGATATTTTACTCATTTTCAAATTCAATATAAGCAACACGAGCATATTATTACAGAACTGTATTCACAAAAAAATGTTGCCTGAAATGTCACCTTTCAAACGCATGTCAGTTTGATACAATCAATGATTAAGTACCACTCTAAAATACCTAGCATTTTGAAAAATGTACCTGTTTCTTATCAGCGTCCTCAAAGCTTTAATAGAATACAATTTTCTTCCTATTTGCAAGAACATTTTCAAGCACAAACAATAGGCACGATGGTAACAGAAAATTTAAAATAATTGGCAAACAGTGTACATCATTATTTGTAATATTGCCACCTGCTCCATTTTTCAAGCTTCAAATATTCCAAATTTCAATTTTCTCAAGGTAAAATGAAATTTTGAGAGTATGCTTTTGCATTTTCTTTACTCCAAATATGACAATGTTGCTTATTTACACATTCTTTGATCCAGATTTTTGTCTCCTATCACTATAGTAGATTATTATAAAAGGTAAACTTCAGTTTAATTTTCGACACATTTATCGTTTCATGATAAAAGACAAAATCAACTTGAGAGTAATTTTTGGACTATTTAATGAACCAATTCATTTTTATATAATTTTTTATAGATATAAATTTTAAAAGCACAAGATTTTTTTCAAAAATGTGTGTCAATAAAAATAATAAATATGTGGCACTGATAGGCTTCAAAGGGCACTCGTCGCAGAGCTTTTTTAGAAGATTTTCATGGCAAATTGTTATTGCCAATTGCTTATCGACAGATGGGTACCGTTCGAAAAAAATTTCTTACAATATTAAGGTTGTGCTTCAGCCGGGGATTGAATCCACGACCTATAGCCCAAAAGGCCAACGCACTAACCACTGAGTGACGGCAGTGGTTAAATATTAGAGTTTTGTTGCACCTAGTTTTTCTATACGGTATGGATTCGAATAAACTTCCAGAATATTTTATGAGAGGTAAAGTTTTTAATAAAGTTATTATTTCAATAAAAACTTGTAAACGAATGGATTCTTTAATTGTTAGAATAATGAAGATCTTCCTACTTATGTGGGTGCCGTAGCTCAGTGGTTAGTGCGTTGGCCTTCTGATCCGTAGGTCATGGGTTCAATCATAACAATTCAATCATAGCATAACAAAATTTAATATAAAAAAAATTTTTTCTTTCGAACGGTACCCACCTGCTGGCAAGAATTGGCAATTTTTCCGGTAGTAAGAATTTGCCAAAAATGCTTGTTAAAAGAGCTCTGTGACAAAACTAAGTTAAAGTGATGTCACAAGGGTTCTGCCGTTCGGAATCGGCTAATATAAGTAGGTCCCTTCCAATGCTGTTCAAATTTAACACGCACAACAGTATTGGAAGAGAAGATCGATGGTATCACAATGAGCCTTCCTACTTATTTATGTGGCGATTTCAACCGAAGATCGATTTAAGCTGAATTTAGCATACTTTATCAGCCACCTCTTTGCTGTGCTAGCTGGCGTCAGTTAGGTTGGTTTTTCCAAGTGAGGTTGGATCTTCCTTTTCTGCGTTTAGATGAAAATCATCTATATGAATTTAATCACATATATAGAATAATCACACTTTAGTCCCACGAAAGGATGTTCTAAACCACTAAGAGTGTATATACAAATATAGTAGGGATACGTAATCTAGATAGCAGTGTATGCGATGTGATTTTAGAATAAATATTATACACTTTATTATTATATAAATAGATTAATAATAAGTAAAGAATTATAAAAGTAAATCACATCTAATTGTGTGCTGTTTTTTATCAACATTAACATTATAAAATCTTTGAATAATAATCAAAAAAAGTATTTAGTTTTGATATTTATTACAACTATTTAAGGCACTTATACATATTCAACTAACATAATCATATTTGTTTTTTATCTTTACAGATATCATAATATAATGTATTTTAAATAACAATTGAAAAAGTACCAGCAACGAATAATAGCAGATATTATATATACATATATCGTATATGAAGTAAAATTAATAAAATTCCAATAAGTTTATAGAGTGCTGTAAAAATATTTATAAAATCATTATTAAAAAAATATGTGCATAAATTATTTAAAATAAATTGTGTAAGAAATAGAAATTAATATTTAATAAAATTAAGTAAAATTAATTTCTGAAAATAAAGCTTCCATAGTGAAAAGAAATAATAAGAAAAATATACGAATAAATATAATTCTTAAAATAAAAATCTTAGAATTTAAAGTAAATATAGGAAAAAGCGAAATTTATTTAAAGTTTTAATATTGAAATTGCACTTAAATACGATTTTATCAAAATCCAAAAAAGTAACAAGTGTAAATATGCATCATATTAAAGTGTTCTGCAAAGGAGTAATGAATTTAAATTGAATTTAATTTTATGACAGGCTCTAACAAAATAAATCAAACAAAAAAAAAATAAAAAAATTACTTACGATGAATAAAATAAAATTTTAACGTGGATGAATCACGGAACACACGTAATATCATTTATGGCAGAAAAAGAAAAAACAAAAAAATGGAAAAATTCATTTGTAAAAATCTTGAATAAATTATGAAGTAAACAGGTAAGCACGATAATATAATCATATAGTTTAACGTATATAAATGTATATGCATGTAGCTAAGTTGAAAATAAAAGTACAAAAATATGGCAGTTGATTCAACATAGTACTACACCCTAGTGTATTCAGTTCTGGGCCATTATGGTATTGTATTATTTCATACTCTGCATATAATGTCTACCAAAATGTTCTGCTCATTAAAAAATACTGACGGTATAGTGTGTAGTTTTTTCTTTGTATTTTATTTCATTATCTAAATGATGAAAATTTTGCTCTTATCATACAAAGAGAAAAATATACATATACATATATCAAGTTGTCCATTTAAACATCTACCGGTACATATAAGATAATAAGTAAATATTGATTACTTGATAATCGGTTTCCTTTGAGAGATAATGGAAAATGTATAATCTCAAATGCAAATCACAGAATAGCCTTGAAAATGGGCTTGTGTTATTTCTATGTTATGTACAGTGGGTACATTCATATGAATAATCAAATACCAATACAAAAGTAAATCAATTTTTTATATGGGGAGTTAAATATAATTATAATTAATGAGCTGCATTTGTTAAATATACGTCATTGTGGGGAAATTTATCATAATTATCTATACACATGTAGATACATGTGTATACATGCAATTTTATATACCCATAACGTATTGTATTTTACATTTTTCTATTAGCAAAAAAAAAAAAAAATAATAAACCCCTAAGGTAGCATTAAATACTCATGAGAGTAGTGATTTTGAATATTATATATTTAAAGTCAAATTTTCATATCAGAGTATTTAAGCGAATTGTATCTATGGGACGGAATTTTTCTAAGCAATTTCTGCCCAATTTAATTAATTAAAATCTTGAAAATATTTTGTAATCCCGTGTAGTAAGTTAAAATATGTCGGTATTGAAGCAAAATATTATTATTATAGTAATGATTCATTAGCCGGGTGCCGTAGTTTAGTGGTTAGTGTGTTGGCCTTCTTATATGTAGGTCGTGAGTTCAATCCCCGGCTGAAGCATAACAAAGTTAATATCGAAAAGATCTTTCTTTCGAACGGTAACCATCTGTCGGCAAGCAATTGGCAATTCTTCCAGCAGTAGCAATTTGCCATGGAAAATCTTCTAAAAAGTAACTCTGTGACAAAGATCAGAAAAAGTGATGTCGCAAGAGTTCTGCCGTTCGGAGCTGGCTAAAATTAGTTGGACCCTTCTAATACTATCCAAAATTTAACACGCACAACAGTAATGGAAGAGAAGCTTGATCAAAGAGCCCTTCGGGGCTTATAAGTGCTATATATTTATTCATTAGCTAATGTAGTGTTCCAGAAAAAAGAATACCTTCTTATCAGCCACCAAATATTCGATATATGAGTTTGATATTTTAATAACATACAGATTATCATTAGATTCCAAGAGCCTTCGGATTTGATTAAAAAAAAAAAAAAACACATGAAATGTACGAAATCTTTATTTGATAGAACGATTTATATAATTCAATATTTAAAGATGATTTCATGTAAATGTTGACCACGGCTGCGGCTCAATTTATTCATATGCATTATACGTTCATATGCCAATTTTGGCATACTCTCTCCAACATATCGGCCGGTACCTCAAAAATAAATTCTTCAATATTGGCTTTCAGTGCGTCAGCCGATGCTGGCTTGTCCCTATAGACATGTGCCTTAACATAGCCCTACAAAAAAAAATGGTCTAACAGCGTTAAATCGCACGATCTAGGCGGCCCATTGACCGGTCCCAAACGTGAAATAAACTGTTCACCCAACTCGCCTCTTAATTGGGCCATTGTTGAGCGTGCTGTGTGGCATGTGGCACCGTCTTGTTGAAACCACATGTCAGCCAAGTCCAGCTCTTCCATTTTGGGCACAAAAAAAAAGTTTGTAATCATCGCATGGTAGCGCTCGCCATTCACAGTAACGTTCTTGTCTTCGTCGTCTTTGAAAAAGTACGGTCCAATGATGCCACCGGCCCAGAATCCACATAAAACAGTGCATTTTTCGGAATGCTCTTCACACCAAATATGGCAATTTTGATTGTTCACGTATTCATTCAACCAGAAATGAGCTTGGTCACTGAACACAATTTTCCGATAAAAAAGTGGATCTTCATCCGACTTTGCCAGCGCCCATTCTCCAAAAGTTAGCCGTTCTGGTAGTGGTAGGTCGTATGGCTTCTATTCTTGCACCAGATGTATTTTAAAAGGTTTTACACCTAAATCCTTCCGCAAAAATTTCCACGTAGTGGAGTAACAGAGACCCCATTGCTGCGAACTGCGCCGAATCTATAATTCACGGTCATCAACAATACTGGCGGATACAGCTGTGATATTTTCCTCTGTCCGCACTCTACGTATGTGTGTTGGTAGTTGAATGTCCAATAATGTCCAATTTGGTGAGAAATTTAGTCACAAGATTCCGAATAGCCGCCTCAGAAGGTCGCCCAAACTGACCATAAAATGAATGAATGAATGAATCGAGCATGAATTTTTATAATAAAAATTCAATAATCTGCGAGCATTGTTCGTTTGTAAGTTGATTCATGGTTAAATTATAGACCAAAAAGAAAGTTGCTAAAAAAATCACCCTGTAGTAGTGTTACTTCCGTACAATAAAAAGAAAGTAAAAAATAATTTACTACAAAATGTATAGAAAAAAAAAATATATACATTGAACTTGGTTATTGTCTGGATGTGAAATAATTTTACGGCCACATTAAGTTTGCAATGTTTTGCCTGAGAGTTTTTAGAATAAGTCGGAACAAAAGGGTTAAAATTCATATCGAAATGAAATGTGTCGTTTGGGTACATACAGTAAAAATTCACGAGGAATAATTTTGTAGAACATTTTAACCCTTTATCTCTCTTATGAAAGGGTCATTTTGACCCCTCTTTTGGAAAGTCTAAATAAAATGGCATTTGGAAAATCACTATAATGTTAAAATATTCTAGAAAATTTATCAGAGAATGCAAAAAGATTTGGAAGTTTTACTATATGGATTTTGGTCTTTCATCCTAAGTTGAGAATCATTCTGCCCCCAAACAAATACTGTGAATGTATATATGTTATTTACTATTAACTCATACATTTGTTTATTTATTATGATTTTATATTGTCAATATGTTAGTAAATAAACTACAAAAGTCATATAAAATTATATACGATGTATCCGTATATATTTACAGTTCTTTAACACACACAATAATGAACGAATGTCAACAGTATTATAGTTCTTTTGGAATATTTGTATATATCGTAGTTATTATGTACATATTAGTAGGAAAAACTAAAAAAAAAAACAAGCAGGGTGTATCAAATAATAAGAATATTCCCGAAATTATCACAAATATTGGAAAATTTCGTTTTCATGGAGATTCTTATGGTATTGCATTCTAAATTTTATAATTTCAAGAAACCTGGTGGTAAAGGTTGGTAAAATTTCTCATTAAATTAAATATATTCTAAAGTAATAAAGTATAAGACAAAACAATTATTAATAGGTTTCACAAATATCATTAGACGAAATTCTATATTCTATTTTCTACATAAAATCATATTAAAATGGGCAAATCTTATTTAAAACTGTGTTCATAATGAGTTCAAATTGTCGTAAAAACTCGTAAGACAACGAACACCGTTTATAGTCTGTGATACCCTGTATATGAGTACAACAATACATTAACAAATATTCATATGTGTAACATATATGCGTGACATGTGTACCTACAATATATAAACGTCTACGTTAGCACTTCCGCTTATTGATTTTTTTTCAGAAATTTTTGTTTATTTTCTCTTCGCTTTGATATTTGCTTTCTAATCGTTTTTGCACATTTTTTTTTTCCCGGTTTTTTGCTTTTTGTCGGTAATTTTTTCATGTGTGTAATGAATATATAAATGTTATATTCATTTTCATGTCATAATTTTATATATGGATATTTGATATCGATTTTAATGTGAATGATAATAATACATATTGTATAGTGATAGTCCTATGCTCTTGTTAATTTTTCGTATACACTTGATGTGTATGTTTCTGGATATGTCCTTGGCATGTTTTTGTTTTGTTTTATGTCTTAATGGAAATTACTCAATTGGCATCACATATACATATACACATATACACATATATTCGGCAGATATATATTACATATATAAAGGGTTTTCCATTAGGGACATAACAATTTTATCTATTAATAACACACAGAAATATTTGAGATATTGAGTTCAAATTTATTGTGGATATATTGCAAGCTTTACATTTTATGAATAAAATTCGATTTTGGTCATATGACTACCACGAGCCCGTTTACAGCGGTCGATTCTTTGGACCCAATTTTTCACCACTCTAGCACACATTTCGACCGGAACGTTAGCAATTTCGCGTTGGATGTTGTCTTTGAGCTCGTCTAAAGTTGATGGCTTGTTGGCATAGACCAGTGACTTGATAAATCCCCATAAAAAGAAATCCAATTGCGTCAGATCGCATGAACGAGGCGGCCATTCGACCGGACCATTTCTCGAGATAATACGTTCACCGAATTTGCCTTGCAATAACTCGATTGTGACGTGTGCTGTGTGGCTAGTGGCACCGTCTTGTTCAAACCACATATCGCTGATGTCAAGTTCATCCAATTCTGGCCACAAATAATCTTCCAACATAGCACGATAGCGCTCCCCATTGATGGTAACATGACGGTCATTTTCATCCACGAAGAAATACGGCCCAATCACACCTCCGGCATGAAAACCGCACCAAACAGTAACTTTTTGCGGGTGCAATGGTGTCTCAAGAAGCACTTGTGGGTTTGTTGCTGACCAATAACGCATATTTTGCTTATTAACAAAGCCATTGAGCCAGAAATGAGATTCATCGCTGAAGATGATTTTTCGCTTTTAAAGTTGCGACCACCGACTCAGAATTTCGATAGTAATTTTTAATAATTTCCAAACGTTGCTGGTTCGTGAACTTTACCATGATGAAAACGTTGACTTTAACTAACGTTTTGACATTGACAGTTGATTAAAAAAGTTTAAGGGTGCGTTCATATAAAGATACGAAATTGTTATGGAAAACCCTTTATGTTACATATAAATAATATGTGAAAATATGCAAAGCACACATACGATCTTACTTCAAAGAAAAATCGACCGCCACAAAATATGCTTTGTGTTTCTCTGTATTGTATAACCTTTTGTATGCTCGCACGTAATGCAATAAAATTTTATGAATGCTTTAGTAATTTCGTTTTCTTTTTTTGTTCTGACATTAATCTAATGTTTTTTAAAAATTTCCATGTACTTTGATGATAATTTAGAAAATCTAAATTATCATGAATTCAACAATTTCTATCATAATAATAGAAGAGACCTTGAAAGAAGGCAGCAGCAACGAAATACAATCAATATTCTATGGATAAACTGACTAGCTGACAATGATGCACTATACTTTGTAGTCTTTTCTCTAAGGAGTTAAGGACGCAAAAGCAGCAAAAGAATGGAATCCCTTTAGGTTAGTTGTCATAATTGAAAGACTGCAATTTTGTTTAGCTTTCATTTTCATGTTTTCTCTTTTGTGTCATTTGATATTATAATAATAATAATAATAGTATTATTGTATGAAAAATAGAAGAAAAAAAAATCGTTAACAATTACAAAGACAACTATATACAACAAACTTTACATTGACACACTTCCATATGCATTTATTTGAATGTGTATGTATGAATGTATACGAATGGTTGGGGCATTACTCATACTTAAATTAATTTGCTCGAAGCTATTCTATTCGCACTATATTTATATACGAGTATGTATGATATTCATATTCATATGCATTGTCATTGTTTGCCATTTCTGATTAACGGTTTATATGCTTTTGTTGTCCTTGAGTAAGAGAGAGAGAGAGAGAGAGTGTGTTTTTGTGAATGCATATAAATGTGTGCGTGTATATGTGAGAATATATTTCTGCCTATGTCTAATCGTTGACAAATGCAAACCTAACATTCACACTAATACTCATACAAATTAATCAATGAACTTCATGTTATAGCGTTGGTATTCTTGTTAGCAACAATAACAATATAATAATAGCAACAATTATGATGATGAAATGGAAAAAGTTTAATTGGCATTAACATCTGCAGTTTTATTAGGCGTAATAAATTATGACATAACTATAATCACTCTTTAGTTAGTTCGTAAGAGCAGCGCACTGTCTTTTGTATTGTGACGTTTTCACGAGTTTTGTAGCGTGCTGTTTGTTCAGAAGTCTTTTCAATTACATGCCAATACATAGATGGTCATATTTAAAAAGAATTTGTTGAGTTTGGTGCTTAAATCTGTGACGTCACAACCAATATGTTAGTACAATGTAAAAATTGACATTTATATGATGGAGTGTTGTAATTGTTGGCTGCAATACAATTGTTGAATACAAATTGAAATTGAAGATATTCATACAAATTCGATTTTTTTTTTCACACTTTTGCCCACTAACAGTCGATATAGGGTTTGTAGAATATCTGTAATTTATAATTGACCTAGTCAAGTCATAAATATTGATACACAACGAAACGCATTCATTACGAATGCAATATTGGTCGCATTCATTTCATCTTGACTGCGATTTGACAGGTGACATTTATGCTTCATTGCCACGTAAAAATTGTTTGGCATCAATTGTTTACAGTCATGAAATGGGGCGACATCGAAAATCGTATTGTTATAGTTGGCCTACTAAAATGTAACATGGGAAAAGGCGATATGGCGCTTGGAATCATTCGCAATTTTGTGTATTGTGCTGTGAAGTTGTTTCACAATACTGGTGGAGTATGAAACCGTCAAAAATCTGGCCGTCCGCGTATTGTGAGAACTCCGAAAGCGATGAAAACCGTGTAGAAACGAATCGACCAAAAACCATTGCGAAAACAATGCAATTTTCACAAAAATCCATGTTCATGAAGATTTGGGACTCAGTGCGTACAAGCGAGACACTGGACACCGGCTCACGTCTCCATTGAAGGGAAAACTCAAGCGAAAATCGAAAGCGTTGCGCTCACAGACAAATTTTATTTACTGACGAGAAAATCTTCACCATAGAAGAATCGTTCAATAAACAGAACGATTTAGAGAAGCATCCTAACTGATTCCGAGGATCCAAAGAAGACGGCAAATGGAAGTAATTTCGAATAAGTTGTTCTAAGAATTGTAGCCCTTGAATAGCTAATAAAAGAAAAAAAAAAAAAAACTTTAGAAAAATATATGGTGGAGTAAAAAGTAATCCACTATTTTTCCAATAGATGGCTCTAGTAATCGGTATCTCGCATTGTATAGGAATGAGATAGGATTTCGTACTAAATAAACTTTTCAGGCAGTTTTGTGATTGCTTGATATTGTTTGAGAACGCGTCAAAGATGGATACCAGTAAAGAGAAAATATGCCATATTTTACAATTTTTTTTTCGATAAAGGCGAAAACGCAAGCCAGACGGCTGAAAATGTGAATAGTGTTTATGGTACTGATACTGTAACAGCCAATCACGTGCAGTTTTGGTTTCGTCGATTCCGTTTAGGTAATTTTGATGTTAAAGATGCAAGGCCAATTGTCGAAAATATGGATAAAATAATGGAAATCGTCGAGTCTGAGCGGTATATGTGACTAGGTATATGCATTTGTTTATATTTGATTTCAATCATCGAGAAGTCAATGGATAATACTACGACGTTTTCCGACACATTGGTTGAGCAAAAAAAAAAATTGTTGGAATTTTAGTCTTAAGAAAGTCAAAGAGTTCACCGCATCAAGAATCATATACCACTTCGTTATAAGTAATGTGCTTATCTAAAAATATGCTCTAGTTTCTCTGCTTAGATGATGATGAATCTCCACACAACAAACCATTAACCATTAATCCCAGCATTAACTCGCATTAGAATGCGACCATACAGTACGACTTTTCTTTTTGTCAGTTTGACAATAAATCAGCTTCAACAAAGGTTGCTTTATAACGAAATAAAAAAAAATAAAAAATAATAATTAAATACAATAATGATGATATTAGCGCCAAATCGTGAAAAAAAAAAACAAAATAATTTCGTATTAGATTATATGAACGTCAATTTTCATGAGAAGCCTTTTTTAAGAGATAAAATACATGGAGGAACCTTATTCAGTTTAGTCTTTCGAACATTTCCCATGAATATGATTACTTGCTATTATTTAATTTATTATATTTCATTTTGAATATTACTATATGAACGCATCTATCTGTATATGTCTGTAATATATCGAAACAAAATTAAATTAAAAATGTTAAAAAGAAATAACAACAACAACAATAATCAAATTATTAAAAATTATATAAAAAAAAAAAAAATAAGTGAATGACTTCTTTTAATTAGCAGCATCATATTGAACAATACTTGTCTGTTCCATTAAATTAAATGCTAAGAAATGCTAAAAAACAATAACGTATAAAATTCATTTTAATTAGGCACATCCTATTAGCTTTAATTAAATTGCCATCAAATTGAGACAGACACTGACTAATTATTTAATACAGATTTTCCATAAACTCTCAAAAATTACAAAATTACATGCATACTATTGTTTTATGCCAGCTTATTCTACACAGCCACAGCTACTACAGATTACTACATACTACTGCTGCTTCATAAATTACGACAATGGCAGTTACAATCGCGCAGCAGTATTCACAACGATAAATTTTCATCGTCCATTCAACGATATCCACTGTGAAGATGCACGGAACAAACAATTACCAAAAATATCACTTTTCTTCTCACGCTCTATCATTCTTCTCTCTCTCTCTCTCTCTCTTTTTCTGTTTTGAAATTTATGTCAAGTCACTTGTATATTATGTTCGTTCGTTCGTTCTAATGGCATCCCATACACTGCAGTCAGACAATACAATCTTTTTCCTTTATTCGCTTACTTGAAACGCTGAAATAGTATGAGCTAAGCAAGAATATTGTATTGATTTCGTTGAACTTGTAGTGTGTAGTATTTTGATTTCATTTATTACAATTCGTTATATGTATTGTATATCCTTGTAGTTCATTTATTTTACTTTCTATTTTTCCCTTATTCATTCCATCATTTTTCTGACACATTTCTTGTCAAACATCTCAGCATTGCGATATGCTAATATTTGATTTATGTGTTCCGTTCCATTGAATTCGAAGAATCTTTAATTTTTGTGACTTTTTCATCAAAACTTTATGACTTTTATGATTATAATGTTTTATAATTTTACATCAAATTTTGAACATGCAATTATTGGCTGTACATTCATTATCTGACTAATAACAAATATGAAATTATTTGATTACTGATTATATAAAGGAAAGTAATGGCAATAATGACCAATAAATGTAACCAAGAGACTGCAATGAAGTCTACTCAGAGTTTTAGTACTCTAAAGCTTTTGAGAAGTTTAGGATATAAGAATATCATTTAGTACCAGCTTAGAGAGTTTTTCGAGTCCATTAAAAAAACCACACCAAGACGAATTAGCTCCATAAACTACTACAAGAGTTCAGACATCTCCATTGCTAAGTCTTAAAGGAATATTAGTTTTTTCGTGGTTTAGTTTGATGTATTCATGTCAATCTTAGAAATTAAAAAACTTCGGAAAAACTACTCAGAATATTAGCATTGAGACTAATCATAGACTAAGCTGGACAACGTTTTTCTACGAGCGATGTCATTTAAATTAAAAAAAACGCAATATTTTGTGTAAAAAAAAAAAGCTGATAATTTTATTTTATTCCAAACTATCAAGTCTGAGGTTATTAATGGAACACCATATCTGGCAAATGCTCGCCGTGACTCATCTTGCAAATGGCCATTCCTTTAATGAAATATTTCATCACATTTTTGCATAATTACAGTCATATCTCGCGAATAACTACTTTAATATTGTTTTTTAGTGCTTCAATATTTGCTGTAGCATTGGCGTAGACTAAGAATAAAGTCGAATAGTGTTAAGTCGCCCGATTTCGGCGGGCACTAAAAGTCTCCATTGTGAGAAAACTCATGTTTAGGAAATTTTTCACACAATAGGGCCATACTGTCACCAGCTGTATGGGTTTTAGTACTCTCCTACTGAAAATAAACAGCATCCATTAATTTCATGCCAAAAAAGCCGGTCAAGAGCGTTCGGTAACGCAATCTATTCATTGAAACGGTCGCCACTCCAAAAATCGCACAAAACTCTCACTCGTTGTAGATGGAGAGATTGTTCGACCATTACTCTTCGGATTTTTGGAGCCTCAGATGCGACAATTTTACTTATTCACATATCCAGACAGATAGAAATGAGCCTCATCACTAAGAATAATATTGTTTGAGAAATCATGATTTTCCTTATACTTTTCCAGCACCCAATCAGCGAATGTATGGCGTTTTCCATTGTCTGAAGGCATCAGTTCTTGTGTAATCTGCACCTTCTAAGCATGAGGGCCAAGATGTTTATGCAAAGTGGCTTTGGATAGATCACATTCCATTCAATTTTCACTATTTCAATACATTGTGCGAGTATATACCGACGATCCTATTTGAAAATCTCTAGTTCTTCTTTGTCAAGTGTCAACGAATGACAGTTGTATGTTGACACCAACAAAAATAATGGGAAATTTAAAATGACAACTCTTGTTGAAATACACTTTAGTTAGAGCTTAGAGCTACCATTGAACTTTTAGGTTTGGCATATCTTTCAAGCTTTTTTTGTAGTTTCTGTTTAATATTGAATCTTAGATTAAATTGTCAATAGAGAAAGAAACTAGACTCCTAGTCACCGGAGCAACTTTGGCCCAGTCACGAGAATAACTTGGACTTGCCCTATGCCCTTCGGAATATGTTAATATAGGTTAGGTTGGGTGTTCCTTCAAATGCTGTCCAAATCTAGTTCGTAAGAAAATACTCGAAGAGAAGCTCAGTCAATATAGCTGTTAGTTCGAAATATCTATGTGCCATGTATACAATTTTTTTACAAAGAAAGAAAAAATTGTATGAATTCCAAATTTATTAAAGGATTTAATAAATAAATTGATTGTATATATTTCAACAATTGGTCAATCAAGGAATTATACTTATTAAAGCTAAGTAATGTGTCAACTACACAGCCATAAAAAATCGATTTCCTTTTCTCTACCACTCTCGCTCTCCCACTCTCACTCTCACACACTTTCTTGCCATTGCTCTTATCACCTTCGTAAAACCACAAACTTTTTTATAACAACAACAACAACAATTTTGCATTAATATAGCAACATAATAGAAAAACAAATAAGGAGCACAACATAACCACAACACAAAAAAAAATCACACTTCAAATGTACTAGTAGTGTATGTTCGTTCAGGTATGCCCACAAATATGTACATACATCCATCCATATATTTACACATATTTAAAAGAACTCTTAAACTAAAATAGTTGTTTAGCCATAGTATGGTTTTGTTGGTTACATAGTACAATTTATGTATGTTATGTTCATTAGAACTGACAAACATTCTGTTTTTCAAATATTATTTTGTTTATTTGTTCAACATTTTACTGAAAGATTTTTGTAAAAATGCAAATGGAATGATCTAGCTTTGAGAAATAGCAAAAATAGCTTTATTAATTTATTGTAAACATTAATTTTAATTTTTCTTGAACTAAAAAAATTTACGTATTCACCTAGACATAAAAATATAAAAAGGGGAAAAGTTGAAATTAATCGCGAAATTGATGTAAATGTGCTTCTGAATAAAAATTTTATGAAGAAAGGATAGAGAATCAGAAAAAAATATAGAAGCAATTTTTTTTTTTAAATTCTATTTGTTTTAAAATATATTTTTCTCTTATTAAATATACGCTGTCTATTTTTTGAACCGATGTAATATTCATATTTTCTGACTTAAAATTGAATAGAAAATTTTCAATAAGTAAAACATACATAGACCATTACTTAATACGGATATACACCTACATATGTATAGGTATTTACGAAAATGCTCACTCTTATGTATGAGTATGCAAATTATATGCAAAAGCATACATATATATGGTATAGTAAAAAGAAATCCATTATTTTTGCATTCAATTGAAGGTTTCATTTAACATAGTTAAAATGATCCGATTTATGTCAAATATGCACCGTTTTGTACGATAACTTATTGCCATTTTGAAGGTAATTTCATAATGCCACTCTCATAGAAACCCTCGTCCCTCGTTGGCAAAAAACTGGGACAATCGATTTTCACAAGCTTCTCTTTAGGCGAATTTTTCTCCAGCAAAATCATTCGCCATAGACAGGAACAGGTAGTAATCACTTGGTACCAGGTCTAGACTATAAGGTGGATGCATAGGAATCTCCCAACCAAGCTCCCGGAGCTTCTGGAGTCACTATCGATGTGTGTGGCGTGGGGTTGTCCTGATGGAACACAATTCCTCTGCGATTGGCCAAAGCTAGCCGCTTCTGGGCGATTGCTTCCTTCAGATGGTCCAATTGTTGACAGTACAAGTCCGAATTAAGATTTGGAATGTAAGCGAGCAACTCATAGTAGATGATTCCCTGTCAATCCCACCAAAGACATAGCAAAAACTTCCTGACCGTCAATCCTGGCTTGGCCACCGTTTGTACCGGCTCACCGCGATTCGACAACAACCATTTTCGCTTGACTTTGTCGTAAGTGACCCACTTTTCATCTGCTTCAGAAATGGATCGATTTTGTTGCGATTCAGCAGCGATTCGCAGATGGAAATTCGGTCCATGAGGTTTGTTTTGCGTTAACACGTGTGCCACCCATACATCGAGCTTCCTTTTGTATCCAGCCTTATTTCAATAGTTCCAAACGGTTTTTTGCTTTTTAGAAACAGTGCTTACATGAGGGTCAGACTCGATGATTTCCATTATTTTATCAATATTTTCGGCAATTGGCCTTCCAAAGCGTGGTGGATTTTTGTCATCAAAATTACCGGAACGGAATTGCACGTGATTGACTGTTACAGTATCAGTACCATAAACAATATTCCCATTTTCAGCCATCTGGCTTGCGTTTTCACCTTTATCGAAGAAAAACTATAAAATGTGGCGTATTTTCTCTTTACTAGTGTCCATCTTTGACGCGTTCTCAAACAATACTGAGTTAAGCAATCACAAAACTGCCTAAAAAGTGTATTTAGTACGAAATCCTATCTTTCTAACACCATCTAACGTAACCCGATCACACTCATACAACGCGAGTTACAGATTACTAAAGCCATCTATTGGAAAAATAATGGATTACTTTTTACTACATCTGATATTATTGTAGTATTAGCAGTGGAATACTTTGAAGCATACTCAAGTAAAATACCTTTAAAAGAAACGAAAGGAAATATGATAAAATAGAAAGGGGGAAAATTGAAAAAGAAGATTATATACTATATACATTATCTGTTTTGGCTTAAGATTTATAAAATTCCCCTGTCCACCCCTGACCGCATGAATGTTCAAGTTGTATTATCACATTTAAATTATATTTACAATATTTTTAATACATACAATATTCGAAGAAGGTTAGTATTGAGTAAGCTTTCATCTAAATTAAGAAACTATTAAGTGTGTTTCACTTAGAAATATTATGAGTGTAGAGTAGTAGTATTATTCTTGATTGATATTCAAGATATTGATATTTAAGAATGCTTCAATGGTTTGTTAAATTCTTAGTTTTGTAATACTCTTCTGTACATGAGATCTCCTGCTCTAATTCAATAGGGTTGTTTTTTTTCTTTCTCAAAGACACAAAATTCATAATTTCTATGGCATTTAGCATATCGATAGCGACAAAATTTACCAAGCAACAGTCTCACGTACAAAAATGATTGGAAATAAATTATATTGATATGCATGTACTTTATACATAACTCATCAGGACTAAAATTCAGTCACTAATGGTTTTTCACTAGTTAATACTCTTATTTATTTTATGAAGCACAGCTTAGTTGTATGTTGATAGGAGTACTCTTAGTACACGTAGTATTATATCACGTAATTTTTTAAAATTGATGTATTTTCTCTTATCTGTACTTCATTTGTTTTGCCATTTTTCCAAACATACATACATATATCGTATACGTTCATTTTTAGTCCTGTTTAGTTATAGTCTTAAGCATTTTGAATGCATTTAAAAAATATATACATATACTTGTATGTATGTACATCTGTTTGTATGTAATATCATCTTGTTATGTAAATCTTAATATTTTTGCATCATCATTTCACATAAATTTTTGTATCGTTTACTCTTATCTTATGCTCTGTTAAATGTTCATTCACTTTGCTATTTAGCATAGTATACTAAGTAAATGTTGATAAATATACCAACCTACATATATGTACATATTAAGGTGATTCAGGATGGTATAGAAAATGTATAAAATACCAATGAAATTATAGATCAAAATTAAAATGTTGAGCTTCCATAATGAAATTAATTAAATTTATGAAATTCTCTAAATTCTCATAAAAAAATAACAAATTTTAATATTGCTATAATACTCAGTACAATAAAGGTTCCCATTATTTAATTATAGTATTAATTAAGGTCGTACTTTAACAAATTTGTCTTTACAGTATTTCGGAATTGACAAATTTTCGATAAAATGCAAATACGATCACAGTTGTGGGAATCTCTTTAACGACATTTTATTCTTAAATAGTCAATACGTCGAGTTATGTTTCAAAATGGTTTCCAAGTTGGGTTCCTTCGAGTGAAACGCATATTACTCATAATAATTTGGAGCTCAAAAAGTTCCTTGTCCTCACTTATGTCTGATTTTTTAAGGCAATTCTATTCTGTTTTGTGTCGGATACAGATTTGTACCAAAATTACATTGTCTGAAATAAGTCATCCGTAAAAAAAATTATTCGAAATATTTAAACAGCTTCATGACACATCCGACACATGACGACATTTTCCTCAAAACAAAAAGCTCTGAAGCCCTAAATTTTCCTCGCTTCCATTTAATGTCAGATTTTGGCGTCAGATGGGATTCTAAACTTAACTATCATTGTGCAACTATTTACTATATTAAAGTGGGTGCCGTATCTCAGTGATTAGTGTGTTGGCCTTCTGATCTGTAGGTCGTGGGTTCAATCCTCGGCTGAAGCATAACAAAAT
This sequence comes from Megamerina dolium, assembly GCA_963854835.1. Classification (NCBI taxonomy): domain Eukaryota; kingdom Metazoa; phylum Arthropoda; class Insecta; order Diptera; family Megamerinidae; genus Megamerina; species Megamerina dolium. Next base: position 109,243,584 of record OY978525.1, read on the forward strand.
TTATTATCGAAAAGATTTTTCTTTCGAACGGTACCCACCTGCCGGCAAGAATTGTCAATTTTTCCGGCAGTAACAATTTGCCAAAAATGCTTCTTAAAAAAAGCTCTGTGACAAAACTAAGTTCAAGTGATGTCACAAGGGTTCTGCCATTCGGAACCGGCTAATATAAGTTGGTCCCTTCTAATGCTGTCCAAATTTAACACGCACAACAGTAATGGAAGAGAAGCTCTGTGGTATCACAGTGGACCTTTCTGGCCTAAGTGTGTCCTCTCAAAGAGAGAGAGAGCAGCCACATAAACCTAACCTAACCTACTATATTAGAAATTCATCTGCCGGATGAAATTCCATTACATGTCATATGTATGACTCATTATCATCATCATCTTAAAAATCCGACAAGTTTGGATCTAATTTTTCTAATATTGTATGTCCCATATAGTTTTTTGCAAAGTCTTCAGTTGGAAAAAAGAGAAAAGATCTCTCGAAAATCAGATTCATCTTTTGGCACGTGACAAGGTTTCATAAAAAAGTTCTTAAATCTTCTAACATCACAAAAAAATATTTACGTTATATCGTGCAAATGCTGACAAAGGGTTAAGGTCACATTACTTTATGGCCAAAAAAAAAACCAAGAAATTCAGATATAGGGCATAGTTAGTATGGACCTTCTGAGCTCAAAACATATTTTTGAAAAATTTTTGTATAGTCAGGTTTTTATTTTTTTTTTTTTGTTTGTTTTGGATATCACTTAATATTTTTTGCTAAACTGTTAGGTGTGATCAACGCACTCTGTATTTTGTACCGCGTTCGAAAGACAATTAAAATTCGCTCTGAACAACATATAACTCGCATTGATTGAGCTAAAATTCCCTGAGTTATGGCTGACCAAAATCAAAATTTTATAGAATTTTTGCGATTTAAAAGAATTATTTGATTTCGAAAGTGATTTTTTTTAGAAGCACTTGTAAAAATCAGAAATGTTTTAAAATTTTTTTTTTTAATTAGTTTGTTTAATTGCAAACACTTTAAGCCTAATATTATCAAGATTGGGTGAAAATTGAATTTATGATGATTTTTTTTTTCTGTAACACTCAATATTTTTTAGTTAGGCTTAACACCAATAGTTTCTCGAGTCCTTTAAAGAAAGTCGCTCTTATATCGATGTTAGACCCTTTCGTTTTTCTCCCCATCGCCGCAGCTCTTGCAGTGCTTACAGTGGTAGTGACCATAATTCAATGTGTCATAAATGCTGTAAATATAGCTCGGAAATCTTTTTTTTGAGGTCTTCAAAAATCATTACGATTTCATTGGATTTGTTTATCAAATATATTTCTAGATGTTTGACATTCAGCGGTAAAATTTTGCATTCTGTCCATTTGTTTCCTTGTCGTGGTCTAAATTTGATTTTATATTGAAATAATTAGTGTTTTGAAATCATAGTTATTTTCATTTACCTAGTCAAGTTATAAATATTGGTACATAATTGAACGCATTCATTACGAATGCATCTTGACTGCGATTTCACAGTTGACATTTATGTGTCATTGCCACGTAAAAAGTTTTTGGTATCAATTCTTTACAATCATGGAATGTGGCGACATCAAAAATCATATTGTTGTGATGGCCTACTAAAATGCAACATGGGAAAAGGCGATACCTTTCGGACATTGCGACCGCTTGGAATCACTCGTAATTTTGTGTAGTGTGCGGTGAAGTTGTTTGCGGATACTGGTGGAGTACGAGACCGTTAAAGATCCGGCCGAAGAAACGAATCGACTGAAAACCGATGTTAAAACAGAAAACCTTGTCGTGGGAAATACAAATTTCGCAAAAATCGATGTCCATGAAAATTTGAAACTCAGCGCGTACAAGCGACACACTAGACACCGGATCACGGCTGTATTGGAGATGAAACGCAAGCGAAAATTGAAAGCGTGCTTGCTCTTGTCCTTGCAGTGGACAATTTGCTCATACAAGAAATGCGTCTCGCGATCGATGAGTGGCCAGATCGTCTCAAGTCGTGCTGGAAAGCAAATGGAAGTCATTTCGAATAAGTTGTTCTCAGATTTGTTTTGGAGGTTTGAAAATAAATTAATTCGTTTTTAGTTTTTTTTTTCTAAAAATGTATTTCACGAAAAATTGTGTTGGTCACCTACCCTAATGTGCATAAATAGATCTCCATCTACTATGTTCATCGATGTCGTACATAAATTCTAATGTACTCATACATACGCTTATAAGTACATTTTACTTCTATCTCTCACAAATACTTCCTCTTACTATTCCTATTTTTTTTTTTTTATGCTAGCACTTTATTGTTGATGATGTTGTACAGTTTGCATAAAATTAAATGTTTTGAAAAATAAGTGTTATAATAATAAGTACAAAACAACAACAACAACAACAACAATATCATGTAGCTTCACACCTGTACCATTCAACAGAATTTTATCCTGTTGGTTGGTGATGATGCTGCTTTCACTGCTAATGATGATGATGATGATGATGATGATGATGATGATGATGATGATGATGATGATGATGGTGATGGCTTGAAACTCATGCCTATTATGTGTAACAAGTAAATACACATAACACACACACACACACATACATAGATAATTAAGGTGATTTTATGCGAAATTAATTAAACACTTTGCAACATTCTAATGCGACGGTATTAAAATGTTTTTTTATACATATATACATATGTATATATACATTTAGATAGGTACATACATTTTCATGTTTATTATTATTATTATTATTATTATTATTATTATTATTTTTAAAAGAAATAAGTACACGTATAAGTTATTTAGTAGGAAAAAGAAAAAAAATATGATGAAAAAAAAAAACACACATACTTATAAAGGTAAAATCCTGAAAAGCTTTATTTAAATTCTTTTTCATCAAAAGCTGTATAGGTTAAGAGTTCAGTTTAGTGTACAGGTGATTGTATATACATTTATTTGTATGCCTTGCCTATATAAATATACATAAATGTACAAGTAAACATATATAATAAACGGAAGCAACATTTTTCTCTTTGTCGGTATTTTTTGAATGAGGAAAAATGAATTTCTTTGTTCATTTTTGCACTATGCTACCCTCTTTTTGACCTCTTTCATATGGCATATGAAGATAATCATCATAATGTTCATGATGATGATGACGATGTTGATAGAAAGTATTCAACAATGTATTATGTACTTTATAGCATATATTATGGGAATTTGATATGCATAAGCTTAAATGTAGTCCATATATTTTGAAATTCTTATATGTACAAACCAAACCAAACGAAACACATATATTTGTATGCGCTCAATTAAAGATGCATGAAATTTTGAATGTATTCTATTATATGTATATGAAATGGTATATAATTTAGGTAAAATATATGATACTAAGAGGCCTATACCTTTGATTTATATACAAGATTATACTAGAAAGGTGTAAATTGTGCGTTTTGAATTTCACTTCACTATTTTTGTTTTTGTTAGTGGCAATCTTAGAAACAAATTTATAAATATTTTATATATTTTATAACCTATAGTGAATATATAAATACCATGATAATACTAATACTATGCAAAAGAGTGACTATACAATTCCTGAAAAATGCTTTGACATTAAATCCTTAACATAAAAGCCATTTTAGAGAAGAATGGAATAAAGAAACCTTTAATAGAGTACATATGTTAGGCAAAATTGTATGTGAAGAATTCTAAAATGGAGGAATATTTGCGATATTTTTCGCCAAAAAATATAAAAATCCCTTAGTTTGGCAGAAGAATCGAAATTTGTATCACATCCCAGACAGACAAAGACTAAAGCGCTTTGATGATAGTACAGTGTCTCCATATAAAGACTGCACAATAGATTAAGTCTGGCCGTAGTGTATAAGGGTCTGTTAATAATTATAATAATAATAATAATAATAATCACATCCCGTCCATGGTTCTGGCACGACATATCGTATGGCATAATACGGCACCATTTGTAAATTTTGAAGTGCTAGCATATTTCTCATTTATTCATTTTTACGGTTAGGTAGGTACGATGGCTGTCATATGACGCATTTAGATCAGTTATGACCCATTGTGTTACTATGGGAACTCATCTTTATCCTACTGGGGCCTCCATAATCATCTTGACGATTTAAAAAACGATATTATCTTTTTTTAATTTTATGGACACAATTTCGGTAAAGCGTGTTAAACATTCTGCTGCACAGATTTAAGCACCCGCACAGAAGATGTTCTATGGTTTCCTCATCTTCTTCCTACTGACAGCTTCTACAATAAGCATAATGCGATGCCCCATCGATGATGTAACTGTCTATTGACAACTTGCAAATTGACGATGGAAGCGGCAGCGAAAACCTATCCAGGTGGAGTGGTAATATTGTACCCTGCCTGGGCAATTCATCCACTCTGCAATTACCCTCGATATTTCTATGGAGATTTATGATGAAATATTAAGCAAGCTTGCTTAGTTACTCATGGTACTCAATCATTGTCTCTGATATATGCCTTGTTGATTGGAGTAATCTCAGGGGCGCTTGGATATCCGAGTAAATGGATATCTTATTTGTTGTTAGAAGACGGTTTCTAACGATTACGAGGGCTTCCGTAATGGCTAAAAATTCTGCCTGGACCTCATCCAACGATCCGGCAAGCAGAATGATAAATGAGTGCCCAAGGGCTCAGAGTAGCAACCCCGTTCCAATTGCTCATTTAGTATAAACCCTGTTGGTACAATCTATCTTAGCATTATATCAGTCTTCTATTGAAGGGAAAATTGTAATGAAGAATTTATTGAAATGCAGTTTCACCGAATTGCAAAAGTCAGTGGTGCTTAAGTAGAAGGAATTCTGAGATTGTTGAGTGCCCTCTTGAATACGTAGCTAAAAGAAAGGACTCCCCTTAGTCTTAATGCCGATATTACTGTTGGCCTTTTGCCGTATAGATGCAGCATAACATTTAATGCCGCTTGGAGTGGATTTCAGAGACCCACTTATATATAAGTCTGCTGCTCTCTGAAAGTTTTCCATGCATCTAACCACATTACTTTATTATGTACTAGAAACCAAATTAGAATACCGTACGTCAAAAATGGTCTCACCACTGCTTTATATATAACCAGTGGACTATCTGTGATTTTAGGCCTATCTCGCTCCGACCATCCTTTTACACGAATAGAGTGCTATAGCTGCCTGTCTCACTCTAACCTCTGCATTAATATTCCAAAGGAGCTTCCTATCTAGAATTAGTTCCAGGTAGCGGGCTTTGTTACTAAATGACAATGTGATACCGTTCAAGGTCGAAGATTTCACATCAGGTAACCTGCGCTTTCTAGTACACAACCTTTTTTTTGCGTTAACATCTATATCACATGATTTACACCATAGGTCTACTTCATTCAATAAACCTTGTATAATTTTACAAAGGATATTCGGAAATTTCGCCCTTAATGTAATAACAACATCATCCACATAGGCAACAACCCTATAGGTGATCTGCTTCAGGCTTCGTAAGAGCTTACCCACAATAACCCACAGAACCCACAATAGTGGTGGTTCGTGAGGAGAGGGTTTGTCGAATAAAGTCCATTAGAGACTCATTGATTACCAGATACATTAGCGCACCAGCTAGTTATTGCCCTCGACTGGATGTTTTTAAAAGCGGTCTCAGTAACTAAGAAGCCCATTAATGTACATATATTTCTCATTTAAAGCTGTTTCTGTAGATTTTCCCTTGCTGTATACAATAGCATTGGTTAAAACATAATTAAGTAATTCAATGATTTAATTAATTACTTTGGCATCGGCCCATAGCAGAGTGCAGTGATCTCATACAACACGTTGACAAAAATAATTTGAAATCGTTATTTATGTAGACATTACACTTTTGTCATAAGCCAGCTTTCTAAAGTTGATTTTTAACGTTTTTGCTAACTTATGGGAGCCAAAAAAATTGATTGAATTTTATTAATTTTTTTAATTTTTTTAATGATTAGTTGGAATTTTGTGCTTCGTAGACCATTACGTGTTTTATTGTAGGATCTATAGCTCAAAAATACCAGCTGTTAGTACGAAAATATGCAAGATAGTCAAATAATTATGGGCTAATTTTTAAGTGCGAGTTTAACTTTATTTGTCCTCTAAACTAAGCTTAAACGTGATTTACAATTTTCTAGTCAAATTTAACTTAAACTATGTTTAAACACTCAATCTACCAAGGTTAATCTAAGATTACCCGATGAGTTGTCTGTTTTTGCACTTCAGTACACTTTTCTTGTTGCAGTTTAAAATAATGTGAAATTTAAACTCTGTTTACTTAAACTTAGTTTAAACTTGTACTGAAAAATCATAATCTACATAAAAAATCCAGTACATAAGAAAAATGTATATGAAATTATTATTAGATATGATCCTAAAAGTATGCCCTATTTTTTTGAATAATACTGCTGAAATTTTTGTCGTAAGTAAAATTTTTGGAATAATTTTTAAATCGCATTTTTGTGTTAATTGAAAGTTTTAACTGTTGTTTCAAATATTATAAACTCAAAAAATTCCTTGAAAATTCCTTCCTGTTCAATTGCATCAAAGAGCAAGTAGGTATATTTAAAAATAGAATTATAGTGATTTTTCCTCTTTTTCATGCCTTAAAATGATAATCACGCATTTCTCAAGCTCTAAAATGATAATTATGCATTTTTATTTTTATTATGAAATTTGTTCGATTTTGATGAGCTATTTTAACATGCCAATGGTAAGATTTTTATCAATTTTTTTTTCTTGAATTCTATTCAATTTGATTATTTCCTGAAAAATGATACCGATGATGATATAGTCCTTCATTATCGATGACCCAAATTTATTTCCATTAGTCGATGCACTGTGTTTAGTGATATTTTTTAAAATATATATCACTCATACAACCCGTATTCCGTATTAAGAAATCAAAACTTAAAACTGTTTAAAATTTTTATATATGTAAATTAAAGAAATATTGTTTAACTTGCTTAGTGCTTTTTAATGCTTAGTGTAGAGGCTGAATTAATGATTATCAATTAGTATAAAAGCATGTATCACATGAGCCTATGTATGCCTATGGTACGAGGGCGGATTGATAAAGAAGCTACCTAAGTACGAAAAAGGTAGCACAAACACAAAAACTTTTTTTTTTGAAATTGCGATCTGTCAAACGCTGTTAAAATTTCACCCAAATTCATCGATTAGTTTATTTGTTGTAGTCGTTTGAAGTAACCAACTTTTGTATTTCTTGAAAAATGGAAAAAATCGAATTTCGTGCAGTGAGTAAACACTATTATTTGAAAGGGAAAACGGCGAAAGAGACAAAAGAAAAGCTCGATAAACATTACGGCGAGTCTGCTCCATCAGTTTACATGGTAAAATATTGGATTCCTGAATTTAAACGCGGCCGAGCAAGCACTGCAACAATACCATCAACAGGAAGGCCAAAAGAGGTGGTTACTGAAGAAAATATCAAGAAAATCCTCGATATCGTTATGAATGACCGCCGAGTCAAGTTGCGTGAGCTTGTTGAAATGGTAAACATCTCATATGAACGTGTGTTTAACATTTTGCATGAACATTTGCATATGAAAAAGCCATCGGCAAGATGGGTGCAGCGTTTGCTCAGTGCCGAACAAAAGCGAATTCGAGAGACCAGTTCACAGCGGTGTTTGGACATGATAAAGCGTAATCCTGTTGATTTTTGGCGTCAATTAATAAATGTTGATGAAACGTGGTTCCACCACTATACATCTGAAACCAAAAATTAATCGAAACAATGGGTGGAAGCTGGTGGAAGTGCTCCGAAGAAGGCGAAGGCAGTGAAATCGGCTGCCAAGATTATGGCCACTGTATTTTGGGATGACCTTGGAATATTGCTTATCGATTATCTTGTAAAAGGATCCACAATCACAGGAAAGTATTATCGTGCATTATTGGATCAATTGAATGATGCAATCAAGAAAAAATGACCACATTTAAAGAACAATAAAGTGCTCTTTCTTCAAGACAACGCACCGGTTCACACAGCATTAGATACGATGCTAAAATTACGTGAAATACACTTCGAATTGGTTGACCACCCACCTAATAGCCCAGATTTAGCTCCTAGTGACTTTTTCCTGTTTCCAAACTTGAAAAAATGGCTCGCAGGAAGAAGATTCAGCTGAAACGAAGAAGTGAGGGGTTCCCGAAATCGTATTATTCAGATGGTATAAACAAGTTGGAATATCGTCTTACTAAGTGTGTCGAAGTAAAAGGAGACTATGTTGAGAAATAAATGGTTTTTGAAAAAAAAAAAATGTTTTTTTTCCTACTTAGGTAGCTTCATTATCAATCCGCCCTCGTACCTCTCATATAAATTAATTAATATCTTAGTAATATATATTTGAATTTAAGATAAAATTATCTACTTATATCCTAAGAAAGCTGAAACAAAAAATAAATAAAAGTATATTAAATATTTTATTCATATTAAACTTTTATTTTATTGCATTGCAAATTTTGTCGGATGGTTTAATGAAAAATATATTCAAGTATTGTGAATGTAATTAATTCCGAAAATAGATTAAAATATAAATATACAAAAAATTTATTATTATAAAATGACAAACACAGTAACAAAATATACACTTATACTTTCTAAATACTTTGTATGACTTATTGTTTAAGTACTGTACTTTGAAAACTACTATGTATCTATGTATGTAAAAAAACGAATCATATCTAGCGACCAATATCAAATATAGTTAAATGTCAAGTATTATACATTGCTGAATACTCATGAATTTATTTGCAAATTGCCATAACATACTCTCGTATGTGTAACGATAATAGCTTAGAGTGCTTATATTTTATACATATGCATACATAGGCAAGTCCATATATATACATCTATTCGCTTCATATATGTACATACACACACACACACATAGTTAGTCATATGGGTACACATCCAAGTAGTATAAATGCCATTATGCTTGTGTGCACATATAATACTTAGATGCTCTCTGATAAATGCGGGATATATCTGCATCTCTCACATCTATGCGTAATTGTATATCTATTGTATATGTCGTTTGCCTTCATACTAGATATATATATATGTTAGATAAGGTAGCTACATTTCTCTTCATGCAAGTATGCTTTCACTGTTATTGCACATCACAGCACCACCACCACTAACAACCAACAGTAGCAGCAGCAGCATCAGCATCAACAATGATAATGGCGGCATTGCTGCCTATCGTTATTTTTGTGCTATTGCTATATCTGCTGATATTATTACGCTTATCGGTTTTGTTATTTTATTATTGATGTTGTTGTTGTTGTTGTTGTTGTTGTTGTTGTTGTTAGTGGTTATGGTGTTTTGTGTAGCAAATGCAATGATTGTCAATTCCGTTCGTTATTACTTTGGATTTTTCTACTTTATTACATTTTATTATTATCATTACGACATTACGTCTTTTATTCTCATTGTATTTATACTGTTGCTATTGCCATTCTTATATATATATATATATATATATATATATATATATATATATATATATATATATATATATATATATATATATATATATATATATATATATATATATGTATTTTACCATTTTTTTTAATTTTTCATTTTTATTTAGTATTTTTTTCTGCTTCTGCTTCTTCTTCTTCTTAATAAAAAATTTATGCCGCAACAATAATTTGCCTTGAACTCTTAACCTTAAATATATGCATGTACATATCATACTTATAAGTATCTACTCGTGGATATATGTATATATATATATAAAATATATATGAGAGATGTGGCAAAATATTGCAGAAGAGTGAAAGGACCAAAAATGAGAATAACACCGTAAAAGAAATCTAATAGAGCACATTTGTAAATGTGGTGCAAGTCTATGAAATACATAGATGATTGCTAGTGCGTATGTGGTCATATATATATATATAAATAGAGTATGCACATACATACTGTGAAGAATATGGAAAAGACATTTTTTTTTTTAAAAAGTCGTATACATTTTTCTTCCACATACAAACTCTACCATACGCATATACTTTATACGTATACGTATGTATATTATATGGGTTTGTGTATTGGTATGTGTGCATAATTGAATTTAATTACTTGAGCACCATTGAATTTGTATTTAATTTCATTTTAATTTGATTTCTTCTTTTTTTTTCCTTAATATCATTTTCTTCTTCTTAAACTCACACTCCATTAATTCTTTATAAATTATGCAAATGGATATAGAAATGGATAAATAGAAAAATCTCTCTTAGATTTTGCCTTAGATGTGTCCTTCTTTGATTATTCGATATGTATGTGTGGAAGCATCTAGAATTTCTTAATTGTTTTAAAAGTATGTTCAATGCAAATTTATTGCTTTTCTGGAACACAAGAAAAATAATGGACAAGAAATATGCAACGGACTAAGAAACAAATAAAAAAATAAAAAAAATACTCAAATCAAGGTATTGAGATATATATGAAACCAGAAAAAAAATGTTTTTTTACCTCAACTTGTGTTCATTTTGTCATTGAAAATGGTGGAGAATTTTGCTACAGAGTCTAATTTTCCTTCTCTTTAAATATACATTGCATCTATGGAAGAATATTAAAACATTAGAGACATACCCGATAACTGAAATTAGTTTTTGAGTCACACAAATATTAGTTTTAACCTTGAAAATTTCTGTGATCGTAGATTTTCAATATTATTCAATGTTGCAATCACTTTGCTAATAATTACTTGTTAACCAGCAGTTCATAGTTTGCTCTCACCATCACATATTAGTTCTCTCTAAAAGAGTAACAAATTAAAAGTGATCCTTCGATAATGAGAAATCTATTAAATTTAACTTTCTTTGATAATTATAGTTTGTGCATTTAATCACAATGAAAATCCTAAGATGTATATTTTATCATTTTGTTCTGATTTGAACATTTTTGCTGCAGCATTGTGACCAAAATGTGAATACACTTTAATAAGCTGGCGTGAGTTAAAGCCGTGAGAACTATACCCTATGAATAATTTCACAATTATGCAAATTAATAGTTATCTAAGTTGCATACAACAACAAGTAGAGGGTATTTCAACAAGATTTTTTCAGTCCTCATCATGCAATTGTCATTCGTTGATATTTGACAAAGAAGAACTAGAGATTTTCAGATATGGATCGATACATGCTCGCACAACGCATTGAAATGGTGAAAATTCACTACAAAAATGGTGGAAAAAATCGTGAAAATGATTCGCAAAGTTCGTACTGTAGTCACATTAATCAATAAATTCGAACGTCTTGGACAAGTTAGTGACGTAAAGACTCCAAATCGTGTTAGTCCAACTAGGTCAATTGCAAATATCGCAAATGTAGCTGAAAGTGTGGCTGAAAACTTAGGTTTTTACATTTTGAGACGATTGGGATTGGAATTGGGCCTATCGAAAGCCACTTTGCACCGTCTTTTGCATAAAGATCTTGGCCCACATGCTTATAAGTTGCAGTTCACACAAGAAGTGATGCCTTCAGACAATGGAAAATGCCGTACATTCGCTGATTGGATGCTGAAATTGCATGATTTTTCAAACAAAATTATTCTGAGTGATTAGGCTCATTTTTATCTGTCTGGGCACGTGAAGAAGCAAAACTGTTGCATTTGGGACTCAGAAAACCCAAGAGAAATGGTCGAACGAACCTTTCATATACAACTAGTGACAGTTTGGTGTGGTTTTTGGAGTGCCAGTGTCATTCGGTCATATTTTTTTTGGAAAATGATGCTGGTGCCATGGTTCCTATGAATGGATTACATTACCAAATGACGAATGTCCGACTATTTTGGTCTGAAATTTCTGCTAAGGACGTGGATGACGTTTATTTACAGCAGGACGGTACCACATGCTGTACAGTTGGTGTAAAAATGATCTCTATTGCATGAAAAATTTCCACGATATGAGTTTTTACGAAATAGAGACTTTGAGTGGCCACCAAGATGGTGCAACTTAACACAATTAGATTTGTTTCCCTTTTTTTCCTCTTTTTGCGCCTAATTGGAGCATAGGGCCTCTACAAGGCTTCTCTATCGCACACGATTCTGGGCTATTGTTCTAGCGCCATCCCATGTGATGTTGACATTAGCTAGTTCCCGCAGTGTTGACCTTCTCCAAGTGTTTTTGTGGTCGTTCGCGGATTCTGCTTCCGTACGAGTTCCATTCAAGTGACATTCTCATGATGCTTTATGGCTGCTTTCTTAGAGTGTTTGTTTCCCCTGAGGCTATGTTAAAGGTAAAGTCTACGCCAATGCTCCAACAAATAGTGAAGTACTCAAAGAGAATATTGGAGCTGTTATTCGAGAGTCGCAATTATGCAAAAATATGATAGAGATGTTCATCAAAAGAATAGCGATACCCAAGAAGAGTCGTGGGGGATATTTGGCATATATTTTGTTCCATTGTTAATCTCAGAGTTTCTACTTTGAATTAAAATAAAATTATTAGTTTTTCTTCACAAAAATATTGGGTTTTTTTTTTTTTTTATTTAAAATGACATCTCTCATTGAAACACTATTTAGTATGTTGTATCAAATGCCATTCAATTTCCTTTAGCATAGTCGTATCACATTGGCCTTTCACAAACCCATATATGTACATATATTGTACAGACACATATTGATTTGCATAAATACGAATAATACATCTATTCGGATATCATTTTTACTAAATGCAAATTTTCATCATCCACATTACTCAATACATATGTACAACACATACATATGCGTATAAGAAAGTCCAATCAATATTGAAAGCTTATGCGTAAATGCCCATTTTTAGCTATGATCATTCAAATATCAAACACACTCACACATGCTGATATTCACTTATAGTATTTTTCATAAAAGTGTAAACAACGACAATAGTCAGCGTCAGCAAAGACAAGTGGGACAATAGGGGCAAATAGAAGTAAATATGTATATTAGGTCAACATTAGACAAAAAGATTAGATAACCAACAAATAAATGTATCATAAAAAAAAAAATAAACGAAAAATCGTAAATATTAACAGCAACAACAACAACAACAACAACAACAATATCATCAATGACAAACTATACTATAATAATAAAATTATGTAAATTTGGGTAAAATGTTAATTTTAGATTGAATTTATGAATTGGTTTACATTGGTAAATATTGTATGAATGTGTGTTTGGCAAATCATAGAGAGGAAATAGAGTTTACTGTGAAATATGTTAAAATAACAAAAATCTAAAAATAATAGAAAACATTGTAATTGGATGTATTATCTATCATAGTTTTGGAGATAAACGAATGCAAGGACGAATTAGGGATTTCACAATTTTAATACAAAAAATTACTTAATATTTTCTGAAATTCTGATCAGAGTAAGATGCGAATATACTATATTCAACGTACTATGAAAATCAGGTTCTTAGTAGAAGAACTGGTTAAAGAGAACTAGAAAGAAACTAGTTCTTATTTCCAAGAATTATATAATTTTAAGTTTCGAAAGAAGAATAGCACTTTCTGAGATAATCTTTTGTGATAAACTCTTTAAAAATGGACAACGTGAAAGAGTTACAAAATTAAATGAACTATCCAAATAGCTCAATGGTTAGTACGTTGGTCTTCTGATCATTAGGTTGTGGGTTCAATCTTCAGCTGAAGCACAACTTTAATATTGAAAGAGTTTTCTTTGAAACGGTAACCAAGCAATTGGGTAAGCAATTGGCAATTTTTCCGGTAGTATAAATTTCATCATGGAAAATCTACTAAAAGAATTCTCTGAAAATGTTTAGAAAAAGTTATATCACAAGGGTTCTGCCATTTGGAACCATCTAATATAAGTAGGTCCCTTCTAAAACTGTTCAAAATTTAACGCGCACAACAGTACTGGAAGTGAAACTAGGCTAAAGAGCTCTTCCGGGCTTATAAGTGTCACATATTCATTATTTTTTTTTTTATGTTAAAAATTAAATTACAATTCTTTTACATCAAGAGAAGTTGATATAATCGCTGGCGTTCCTCAAGGGAGTATTCTAGGACCATTCATTCTTATATTTGATATAAACTGCAGATCTTCCACTGCATTTGAATCATGTAGTTTCTACTTTCGCACACAATACTGCAATCATCTGTTCTCATAATGATCATATAAACGCAACTAGAAGTCTGTCCGTCCATTTAGATCTACTTGAAAAGTGGCTTGCAAACTGGCGCATCAAAGTAAATGAATTGAGAGAGGGTAAAATAAATTGATCAGACATATCACTGATGCTCCATGGTATATCAAAAACATACACATTCACAATGACCTTCAAATTCCCACCTGTCTCTGATGTAGTGCGACGAAACATTGAAAAGTATAAAGCAAAGCTAGAACTTCATCCAAATCCTAAGGCGAAACAGCTGCTTGTGGCTTCTAAAATCAATAGATTAAAGAGAAAGCTTCTATTTGCTATTTGCCCTCACTAGCTATACATTTTTCCCATTCCACGGGCAATTTGTGTATACCAAAAGAATTCCTCATTTTTCGAGGCAAACCACTCGTCAAGCCATTTTCCGACGTCTTCATACGAATCGAAGTGCTGTTCGGAGACCGCGTGACCCATCGACGAAAACAGGTGATAATCAGAAGGTGCCAGGGCTGGTGAATAAGCGGGATGAGGTAGAACCTCCCAATTGAGTGTGACCAAGTAGTTTTGGACTAGTTTTGACGTGTGCGATGGGACGTTATCGTGGAGTAAAATCAGCTTCTCATGCGTTTGTTCATAACCAGGCCTTTTTTCACCCAAAGCACCGCGCAATTTCACTAGTTGTTGGTGGTAGCGGTGAGCATTAACAGTTTTACCAGGTTTTAACAGCTCGTAGTAGATGACACCTTGCTGATTCCACCAAACGCACAGCATCGTCATGCGTCCAAAGCGATTTGGTCTTGGAGAAGAAGTTGCTGGTTGGCCGGGATCGACCCATGATTTTTTTCGTTTAGGATTCTCAAAGTATATCCACTTTTCATCGCAAGTCACCACAAGATGCAGGAACGACTTTCTTTTTTGTCTAGCAAGCAAGATTTTGCATGTGTTTTGGCGTCGCTTCGTTTTGAACCTTCCCCATGACTCGTAAACGTATGGAAATGGCTTGTTGAGTGTTCGGCAAGCACTTTATTGCGATTGAGTGGCATTCTCATCCAAAAGAGTCTGCAAATCATGGTCCTCAACTTTTCTGGGTCTATTTTCACGCTTCTTGTCACTCAAGACAAAATTAACTTCTTTAAACCGACGAAACCAGTCTCTGCAAGTGGTTTCCGATAGCGCACACCACAAGTATTCGATTCGACTCAGCAGCAGATTTCTTCAAATTGAAGCAAAAAGTAGAGCTTCCCGCATATGCTCTTTTTCTGGCACGAAACTAGACATGATTACGCGAGGAAAAATGTATGTTGTTGTATGAAATCACTGATGATGTTTACTAATTGATGTAAACAGGTGTCGAACTCATAAAACAAAAAGGATGCACAATCGATAATAGCTCAATATGCTCACTAACGCCATCTACGAGCAAACAGCGGATTTAAGCTTGTACACTTGGTAAGAAAGATACAATTAATCAATAAATATATGGAAAAAAAAATGTTAAAATTATAATTTTGATTGTTGTTATAAAAAAAAAAGAAAAATTGGTGAAAATTTCAAACATTATTATAGGCCAACTCTATTGTATAAATTCTACATATGGTAAGATTGTTTCAATTGCGTATGTAACGAGTAGTTATAAAACGACTAGGATGTATTACTAATAATTCCAAGGGTTTTAATCGTACTATCCACTATTATTATTATAATTTCTTTTTTGTTATTGTTGTTTCTTTTTTTTTTGCTTTTTTGTTGTTTACAAAGAGCAGAAAATGTACACAAAATGTACACACTATGAGTAAAAGAAATAATTTTGCTTGCTTGCAGGCAAATAAACCTAAATAAACCTGAATAAACCAGGAAGTTAAGTGATGTACATGTGACTCTTTTAAAATGTTGGTGGTACTTTACATATTGTAAGTACTTACTCATATGTATACATTATAGCTATGCAGATTGTGGATATATGTATATATGTATCCAACCAACCCACTATTTATATATATATTATATACTTAAATGTACATATACACGTATGTAGATGTGTGTTTGAGTATACACAGTATGTTATTATAAAAGAGAATTGCTTCTCTTTTTTATATTCCGTTTGTTTTTTTTTTTTTTTTAGCTTCAAGTTACTCGTATGAACTCTAGTCTATGCTATCATGTCCATATTTTGTACTATCTCATACGCATTTTAATGTACACATACACATGTACATGTTCATCTTGCTTGAAATACCAAAAAAAAAAAAAAGTGAAAAAAAAACAAAAAAGAACTGTCAACTGAAGTAAATGTCTCTAAAAGTATCACTCAAGGGATATACATATTCAACTAACACATATACATACATACATTTATAGAAACATATACAAGCAAATTCAAAAACATGATAGCCTCTTCTCAGCATCATTTCATGTTAATGTATGTGTGTGTGTGTGTGTGTGTATGTGTGTATGTTTGTGTTTAAGTATGCCCCAACATGCGCATATTTTGAGGTAATTTAGATATGTATAATGCTATGCATGCTTATACGATTATATTACCTATATTCGTAGTAGTCGTTTATATAGTATAGGTACATTACTAACGCTACATCATCATCATCATCATCATCACCATTGTTGTCTACTACTATATGACAATGTGAATGCCCCCCCATACGCAGTGAGTTTGGATGAAAATACAATTTTTATACCCTGCATAATGCAATATGCATGGTATATTCATTTCGGTCAGATGTTTGTGTCCACTTGAAGGAATCTCCGGAGATATAGACATGGATATATATTCGTGATCAGCGTCGATTAAATTTTCGATTTAACGATGTCCGTCCGTCCGTCCGTCCGTCCGTCCGTCCGTCCGTCCGTCCGTCCGTCTGTCTGTCACCTGGCTGGTTCGCACGATAACTTGAGTAAATATTGAGCTATTTCGATGAAATTTGGCATAAGTAATCTATGATCCAAGGGTACGGAGGGGATTGATATTGGGCATGATCGGTCAATAACCACGCCCACACCAAGCATTCAAAGCGACTAACCTCGAAATTTTCAAAATCTTTAACTTGCTATAACTCACATAATATACCACTTGGGACAATATTTTGCACATAGAGTTATATTATACTACTATATAACCTCGCCAAAAGTGGATGAGTCACGCCTACTTTCTAGCGTAGCTCCCATACAAAGTGTCTGTACTTCTTTTAAATTGAAACTGCTGTAACTTCTACAATCTTCTGTCTAGAATAACCATAATTGACACTTAGATTAACACGGCAGTCAGAAATAATATGGCAGAAAATCAATGTGCCACGCCCACTCCTTTTTGGGTCTCCCATACAAAGTTGCGGAAATTAAAAAAAATGTTACCGGTTATAACTTGCAAACTATTCAGCGTAGAATAACGAGATTTAAGGTGTGAATTAGTATTGTACGAGCAACTAGGCTCACAGAAAATGGGCTCACCACGCCCAGTGTTTATCGTAGCCCCCATACAAATTTTAAATTGAAACAGCTCTAACTTCGGCAATCTTCTGTCTAGAATAACCGCAATTGACACTTAAATTAATATCGTAGTCGGAAATAATCTGGCGAAAAATCAGCGTACCACGCCCACTTCTTATTGGGGCTCCCATACAAAGTTGAGGAAATTAAACAAAAATGTTAACCACCATAACTTAGAAACTATTCAACGTAGGACACCAAATTTAAGGTGTGGATTAACATTGAAAAATTAATTGGATTTACTAGAAAGTGATAAGCCACGCCCACTTTTTATATAGCTCCCATACTAAGCCTCGGAATTATCTTAAAATCCTTTTATTTCGTCAAAGTCAACCATATTTCGGGTGTAAATTAGTAGTATATGCAAAAATTGTTTCTCGAAAAGTGGAAATAAAAGAAAAGTTGGATATTCGAGTAAACTTTTTATATATAAATCTACATATGCAGGGTATAGTTTGGTCGGCCCCAGCCGACTGTAAGGAGATTTTTTTTATATAATTTTTTGTTTTGTTTGTTTGAAAATGCAAATAATATTTTGAAAAAGTGTTGAAACATCTTTGTCATCATTATTTGCATAATACACAGATAGGCACATATACACATACATTTTTGACATAGATGACACATATGAACACATATGTACATTATAGTGCCCCATAATAGTGCTATTTAATGTATGTATTATGCTTAATTTAATATTGTAATATTACATTCAATGGTGATAGTGGTGATGGTCATTTATATAGTTACTAATTGCCCCTTCAACGATCGTTTAGAAAATATGCTAAACCCCCTTCATGGATTACCATCTCATTAAGAGCTCTCATTAGCGGATTTCTATAAGTTATCTACTATAATCGTAATTGGCATGCTGAGCTATTGTGTTTTAATGAATGTATGTAGTCTTTATAGTTTTGTCAATAAATCAGATTTGAAAACTATTTAATCTGTGATTAATTTATAAAAAAAAAAAAATTGTAGTATGCATTAAGGCATATTTTTGTGAAAAGAGCTGATAATTCAAATTCTGAGTTTAGTAATGGAATACAATATCTGCCAAATATCCTTCGCGATTCTTTTTGCATATGACCATTCTTTTGATGAATTTTTTCGTCACATTTTCGTATAATTGCGGCTCACGAAAAACTCGCTCTAATATTGTCTATGAGTATTTCGTTATTTGCCAGAATACTGGCGTAGACTTTATATTTAATTTAGACCCAAAGAAAAAAGTCTAATGGTGTTAAGTCGCTTGATCTTGGCAGTAATTCAAAGTCTTAATTTTAAGAAATCACATGTCCAGAACCCGACCTAACAATGAAAACACAACAAATTTGGAACAATTTTTAATTTATTTCTCAACATAATCTCCTTTTAGCTCTATACAAGTGTATATTCTATAGCTTCGATACCCTGCTTATAGTATGAACTGTCTATCTCATTAAAATAGCCATCTACCCCAGACTCCACCTCTTCATTGTATGCAAATCTTCTACCACCAAGCCATTTTTTCAAAATTTGGAAATAGAAAATAATCCGAAAAAGCTAAATCTGGCGAATAATGTGCGTGCTGAAGCAATTCGAGCTTTAACTCATTGATTTTGGCCACCGCCATAGCGGATGTCTTAATGAAACAACACTTTTTTGCTTTAATTTCATCACTTAAATGCTGGAAAAAAAATTAGAATAATACTCGCCGTCGATTGTTTTCTTCCTTTTGAAGATAATTAAGAAAAACGACCCATGTCTCATTCATGGTTACGAATCAACGCTAAAACTCGGATTTATTACTGTGAAACATCGCCAATCATCTTTATAACGTTATTTTTGTTCTATTGTGAGCAAACGTGGCACCCATCTTTCACACAGCTTTTTCATCTTCAAATTTTTGGTCAATATACGATGTATAGCACTTTTTGAAATGCCTGTAATTTCACCTAGCTCATGCACCTTCAGCCGGTGATCATCCAATACCATTTTGACTATTTTCATAACCGTTTCTGGCGTGGTCACCTCAATTGGTTGAACACTACGATGCTCATTTTGGTAGCTCGTACGACCTCGTTTAAACTCTGCCACCGAATATTTTATGGTTGTAAACGAAGGAGAAGACCTCCCTAGAGTAGAATCTAGTTCGGCTTTAATATTCGTTCGACTGAGACCTTTCAAATGAAAGTATTGCATAACCTAACGGTGACCAACGCCCACGTAGATCCCATTCTTTCACCAGCTGTGTGACATGTGGCGCCATCCTTCTGAAAATTCACGTCCATAGCATTAATTTGAGGCGAAAAAAAGTCAATCAAAATTGTTCGGTAATGCAATTCATTCATTGAAATGGTCACACCCTCATCATTTTCAAAAAAATATGGCCACTCAAAAAAACCGCACCAAACCCAGACAGACCAAAAATGAGCCTCAACAGCCAGAATAATTTTGTTTAAGAAATCATGATCTTCTTCATGCAGTACCAACACACAATCAGCGAATGTACGGATCCATGGTTTAAATTCTTGTGTCTAGTGGATCTTATAATCATGTGGGCCAAGATCTTTATGCAAAATACGGTACAAAGTGGCTTTGGATAGGCCCAATACCTGATCGTCGCGAAAACCGGGACAAACCTGAGTTTTCGCCATACTCTCAGCTATAACTGCGATATTTTTAGTTGAACTAGTTGGACGAGCCTGAGTTCGAGCCTTTGCTAACAACAAAATTTTTGGTGATTTTTTTTCTACTATCCCTTAAAGTGCTATGCACAGATGTGAATGTAACCCCAATTTTGAGATTCTTCAGGTGAAATGGATTCAAAATTCCGATATATTTTCAATGGTCGAATGTAAATGCTTTTCACTATTCTTTTTTCTAATTGACCTATTTCAAATTTCACGCGGTGTCAGATTCTCCTGTTCTCTTTCTTGGAGTTTGGGAAATGCAAACTTTTTTTTGAATTGATTGGAATATAGTGCTTAAATATAGTGGACACATATATGCTTCAATGAAAACTCGATTGGCCCATTTCGAACGATCGAACACTTCACTTACCTTGTTGACAGGTGGACACCGTTTGGAAAATACACTATTTTACCTTTGAAAGCACGGCTGCGATTAGAACTCACAACGTACAGAAAACCAATACGCCAACCAATTGCACTACAATGCCTTATTCTCCTTACCATTATTCAATAAATCATGGTAACGCCACAGTTAGATATTGAGGGAAGCAGTAATATAACCCATTTTAATACATATCGTATAGCCTGTTTGAAATAGCAATAAAACATTAAATGAAGTAGAAACCGCAACGTTTATCGAAAATAATTACAATAAAATAGCTAAAGCATATAAGCTACCAAGCTACACTTACGTAAACACTATTACGCACACAATGTTGTTAGAGAGCTAACTAATGATTGTGTAAAACTACACCACATACACTAACACGTGCCATATACATAGATATAAGTATACGATGATATAAACACAAACAAATTATAAATAATGAGTGACACCAAAAGCTAAAATCAACAAAAGAAAAAGGCTAAGTAATATGAGTAATGTGTAAACTGTAATACATTACCGAGCTTTAGTTCTGTTCAGTTATTTGTTGAAGAAGACATCTGTATACGTGTCAATATGTATGTGTATATCTAGAACTGATAGAAAATAGAGAAATAAATAATAAAAATACAAAAAAAAAAAAAAAACAGAAATGATGAGAAAATACGATAGCAATGAGAGAGTTATGTAAGTAAGTAAGTTTATCACACATATCAGTTGGCAATTTAATGAAAATGGATAGAAAAATGTCAAGTTATCCAATAGATAAGATGTACAAAAGTTAATGGGATATGAAATATGTATGTTTGCAAATATTCCAAGATTCTTTGGAAGAATATATATTGCATTGGCAACTACGAAATTACCGAAGTAATTGCCAATGTTTGCACACACACACACACAAATTGACCCCAAACTATCACCTTCAAACAAGAATATGTACAATTTGCTGCTTAAGTAAATTAAGTCAAGCCAGTAATGGAGTCAGATGTGGACATCATATTTAACTCAGTTTCTGATTATAGCGATGACTGTGACATGATGTCCCAATCACCGAACCATGATCCTCGAATACATATACATAAAAAGTTGCATATTTTAAGGGGATATATGTTTGTTTTTTTATTTCTATGGCCTTTACGTTCTCTGTATAAAGATTTTGTCTGATAATACCCCTAGTGAAATTTGCTAGCAAATATTTTTCTAGAACATTTTAACCCTCTAGCGATCTCTTATATGCCATTTTATTCAGACTTTTCAAAAAAGGGGTCAAAATGACCCTTTTTCGAGAGAGCTAACGGGTTAAAATGTTCTACAAAATTATTCTCCATGAAATTTTACTATACATACCTAAGCAATATATTTTGCTCCGATATGAATTTTAACCTATTTTTCCTACTTTTCCCAAAATCAGCTATAGAAAAAAAAATTTGGCCTGAGTATGCAAAAAGTTTTGAAGGTTTTACTATATGGATCTAGGTCTTTCGTCGTGAGATGGAATCTTCCCGCCCTCACAAATACTGTGTCACAGTGTAATACATATAAGAGATTAGCTTAAGCAGATTAATAAAACATAGTTTGCTTATAAGACTTAAGTGTCATTAATAAATATACACAATTTTTGATCTTAGTCTCCAATGGGCTAATTATCTTCTACAACAACAATACATCCTGTATTGATAAAATGTCAATTTGACAATTAAGATAAAAATGTTCTTAATTGAATTTAGTAATTAGAAATTGTACTATTAGTTGTTCAATTGTATTTACAATTCTTAATTACTACAATAAAGTCCTTAAAAGCTGACAAAAAATGAACAAATATAATTTAACAAAAAGTAGTACCCTAAAAAATGTATAAGTATTGTTCAAAACTTGAAGCGTTCAAAAAAAAAAAAAAAAAAAGATTTCATTACAATACAAAAAATATTCTGGAAAAATAGAATACACAAAAAATATATACATAAATAAAATGGAAGCATTTCTACAGTTGAAAAGAAATCCTTTAAACCTTTCCTGCCATAAGCTCAGTACGTTCGAGTATAGCTGGTACATTGACGTACTCGTACATGTATACATGCATACATCTATACAAATGTTCTCTTGATACGCACAAAATCTTTCAATTTACACTCAAGAAAATTGTAAACGCAATAAACGCAATCAAGAAGAAAACGGAAAATTAAAAGACGAAATCGAGAGAGTAAAAAAGGAGCATATCTTTTTTTTCTTCTATGTGCCATTAAATGAGTGAATATAAAATCGAGAGAAAAAAAAAAACGAAATATACAACAAAAGAGAAATGTGTACAATTGCAGAAAAAATTTTCAATTGAAATCATCAAATTGAACATGAACTCAAGCTAAACAAAGTACCTATAACATCCACAATACTTACTTACGAAACAAGTAGAATATTCGATGCAATTGTACATAAATGAATATTGGTATTGGTAATAAAAAAAAAAATGAAAGAACTGATTGTTAGCAATTGAATGAAAACTACACTGATTGGATATAAAAATCTTTGTAATTTGTGCAAAATCTACGCACAAATCAAGTAGTAACTTATTGCTATACAACTAGCAATATAGCAATTATACTAAAAGTATCTACCTACATACAATACCGACTATTCAACCACAGAATTTTATAAAAGGATAGTCGTAATGATATGCTATTGTATGTATTGCGGTATGAATACATGAGTACTTATACATATATCAATGGCAATAAGAAATAATAGATAAAGTCGATTCAA
Source organism: Megamerina dolium (assembly GCA_963854835.1). Taxonomy (NCBI): domain Eukaryota; kingdom Metazoa; phylum Arthropoda; class Insecta; order Diptera; family Megamerinidae; genus Megamerina; species Megamerina dolium. The sequence continues at coordinate 109,267,109 of OY978525.1, forward strand.
TGAATCTTACAGCAGAGCGTATTCAGGTTTTTGCTTTTAAATTGAAGAATCATCATTAAATTCCATAATTTTAGGCTTCATTAAATAGAACAATTATCTTCGAAATGGAGGCAAAAAGATTAACTGTCAGATCAACCAACGGATGCCCTCAAGGAAGCATCTTATCACCGCTCCTATGGCTATTGGTTATCGACGAGCTTTTACAAACTCTCGATGCCTCGGATACCTTTGCAGATGATTCGGTAATAATGGTTAGAGGCAAATTTGACTCTATAGTAACCGATCGGATGTAACTAGCTCTTGACATCACTCATGACTGGTGTAAGTGGACTCTCGATTAATCCGAATAAAACAAATGTGATACCCTTCACCAGAAGAAGGCAATTGAGTATAAGAACTCTAACACCAGGGGACACAGACTTAATTCTATTCGAGGAAATTAAATATCTGGGAGTAATCCTAGATAAAACCCTAACTTGGAATAACCATTTATCGTATCTATTGTAACTGACAAAGCCCTAAGGGCAAGCTATGCGTGCCAGAGACTACACGATAAAAGATGGGGTCTGAGACAAAAAATGGTGACATGGTCGTATAGGATCATAATAGTGCCAATGATCACCTATGCCTCATTGGCGTGGTGGTCGAAGGTAGATCAAACAAAGGCTAGAATGATCTTTAGCAAGGTTCATCGAATAGAAGGTGTGAGTGTCACAGGAGCAGTGCGCACATACCCCCCTGCAGCCTTAAGAATTCTGAATGGACTCACTTCTCCACACCACATGGTGAAAAGGACGGCAACCTTAAATAAGGCAATCACAGAGGTCATACAAAAATTCTGAACACCGTTTGGGGCTCTCTATGTCCTGTGGTCTTCGAAAAAATGGATAGAAAGCTAGTCTTCTCCAAGCACTTTGAAATGGTCATCAAAGACCGTTCTGCTTGGAGGAGTAGCGATATGGTCCCCAAAGGGTGCCCACAGTTGTTGTATACTGATGGGTCTAAGACGGAAGATGACTGTGGGGGGGCTGGATTTGTTGGACCAATATTTCGGAAAGCAATCGCAATGGGGGAAAATAGCTTCCATCTTTTAGGCGGAGGTGCGATAGAATACATACGTAGGGGCACTCGCGATACCAAAATAAGGATCCTTTCGGACAGCCAGGAGGCTCTAAAGTCTCTGGTAAAATTCTCGTTTTAATCAAGGCTGCTTTGGGAATGTTTTAAACTTCTCAATGCTCTGGCAGCAAAGAATTCTGTCACCTTCATGTAGTTGCCGGGATATGAGGGACATGGGGGAAGCGAAACATCGGAAAATATTCTATGCAATTGCCCAGGAGAGATATTTCTGTAAAAATTCATGAATATTTTTTGTTTGAATATACATTTCCGATAAAAACTTCTTTGCGCCACATTTATTACATTTTATTGATTTGTTAAATTTTTAATGAATTCATATCATTTCAAAAATATTAAATTTCCTCTTCCGCATAATTCTTTTCAAAAATAATTTTATATAATGTTTCTGTGTTATATGAAGAACATCGTTATTTTTCTATAAGACATCATTAAATATTTTTCAATAATTTCAATTGTACAATAGCAAAGATATTTCCTAAATATTTTTTTAATATTTTTTAATATTATTATTATTATTATTATTTATTTTTTTTTTTGTTAAATATGAAGTCTCCAGCCAAGCATCTTATTACTAGCTTCGCCAAGTTACACATGAAACTTTTAATAATTTTATTTTAATCTTAAATGTAATTTGATGTATAAAATATGAGCGGAAAATCGAAAGGTTCATATACGAACATTAATAATCTAGGTTTATGTAAGGAATATCTTTATCTCAATTATCAAATCGCTATCTCTTCCATTTAATTTTTTTTTTCTTCTTCCTGAACAAATGATGAGTAGCAGAAACTAATATTGAAATAAAAAAAATGCCATCTCTCTGTATTATATCACGGCTACGATATTCCAAACAAAAATTCCTAGATTTTTAGTCTGTTTAATGCTTTCCAATCAATATACACAATATGTATTTATAATGAATTATGATCACTCATACGCCATGTTGTACTAAATCAATGATTCCTTAATATTTGATATTATAAAAATATTCCAATATATTTTTCATTATTTCCATACGAATTTGTATCCAATTTCAATAAATTATTTATTTATTTTACAATTGAATCAAATACCCTTTCCCGTTTTTTAGATATTCAAGATAAATGAGCATAATAGTATCTTTGTCATTTTTGCCATTTTGTAACTTTTGAACATTTGATACAATTTGCAAATGGATTTGTCAACATGCTATAAAATATGCCTTTTTTGTAAAAATCCAATATAGGAGAAAACACCATACTATAACACCACACCCAACTATATAATTTCAATAATGTAGGAATATAAAGAACGCGATTACAGCAAGTAAAGCCTCAGTGGAAAAGAAAAATAACAACAACAACAACAAAATAATAATAATACGAAAACCTTATATTACGATTATTTTCGTTGACAGTCAAATGCTAAGTATACACATTCGGACGTTCAGCTATCGTTTGCTATCGGCACTAACACACCAACCACATACCATACCATATTCTCTACCTTGAATGCTCAAAGTGACATTATCGTGTTTCATTCGAGTATACATGAATATTGTAAACATGTAGCAGGTAGAAATGTTGCTAAAGTTGGGTAGTGATGATGGTGGTGGTATCAGTGTTTCGTTGCTGTTACGTGCTAGTGCTCCCATGCTGCTATTGTTGATGTGGCTACAATTTTCTATATGAAGGGTGCTCTTTTTAGAGTGTAACAGTTTCAGACAAAGATGTGGTTCCAGCAACATGACGCTACATGCCATACATTGAACATAACAATCGATTTATTGAAGGAAACATTTGACGACAACATAATCCCTCGAAATGGATGTGTGCACTATCCTGCAAGATCTTGCGATTTAATGCCTCTGGACTATTTTTTTGTGGGGATAGATGTGATGAACAACTTTAGATAAATTGCAAGCAAACATTGAGCGAACTATTGCCGAGATTAGGCCCCAATTGTTTGAAAGAGTAACCGAAAATTGGGTTTCCAAATTACACCACATTCGAACCAGTTGCGGTGGCCATATGTCCGAAATCATATTCAAAAACTAATTGCATAAAATAATCCATCCAATAAAGTCAATATTCTTCTACTTGCTTCACTCTCTCTAAAATTAAAACAGCCTGTACATATTATTAGTCCGTATGAGCACTCCGTACAATGAGTAGAAGCAGATATTATACTCACACTACTAACTCTGTATACAAATACTTATGGGCGTTGCGTACTAACAATACTGATGAATTTCTCATGCATTTATTATTTGGCTTGAAAATGTGATTTTTTATGTTCGAGTGTGTGTGTGTGTGTGTGTGTGTGTGTGTGTGTGTGTGTGTGTGTGTGTGTGTGTTTATTTTGCCAGCACAAAAATGAATGTGAATTTGTGTGTGCGGCAAGGATTTTATGAGAAATAATAACAACAACAACAACAACAACAAAATAATGAAACACTAAATTAATATATGAAGTAGCGGAAATATAGTGTAAGCGTAAGCAGAGACTAAATAATATGTTTATACCTACATGTGGGTATATAAGTATGTACATAAGTACTTATGTACTATATATATATACAATAATAAAATAAATATACTTCACAACATCCAAAAAGTGTGTTAAATTATTAAAACAACGGCTTGAGGGTCATATACGCGACCATCACCACCACTACTACAACTACCATCGCCAATCCAAATCTAAATGTATACGAACATGAATATTAAATTGTGTTAGTTCATTATGAGTTTCAGGTGAAAACAATGTGATTAAATTTTGTATACTTTTAAAATAATTAAATAAAAATTTACAGTTTTACAGTTCGTTTTTTTTTTTCGTCGTTGTTCTTGTAGGTCATTAATTTAATTTCGGTAATTCCATAATTAAATATTTTACTTTTTTATATTTGACTGTCTGTTATTTCCGGTAGTGTTTAGTGTGAAAATTGGTTAGTATCCTGCATTTGGTAAGCCATTTATTTTTGGTTTAGAGCAATTGAAATGTAGTATTTGAGTCTACCCATTGATTGGCAAACACCATTGAATACTGAATAAAACTCCTCTTAGTATTGATTGACCAAAGAAATGGATTTGAAAATTTTACGTATTACGTTTGACTGGAAATATTATTTCTTTATTCAAATAAAAATATGCACAAAAATATATAAATAATGAATATACTAAAGCAAATTGGCGATATGCTACCTGATCAGCCAAGTACATCTTTGAACAAACTCCTTTAGTTTCAAGCCAGTTTCTTGTATCGGCGAGCAGTCCACAATGTCCACATTAGGTCGACAATTCACCGACATGAAATATGGAGAATACATTCACACATTCATTACTAAATTATCCGCTCACTCACACTTATTGATTATTGTGAATGTGAATGAATAAGTAATAATTTTCCTTCGAGCTAGAGATTCAATCATACAGCACAGAGTAAAACTGTATTCGTAAATTCAATGAGTGATTTTATAGTGTACTCAATCAGAAGCTGTATTCACTTAATATGAATGATTCGAATCATTCATAAAAAAGTTGTCTGGCTCACAATGAATTTAGATGCTTTTCTATCAAGTTTTAACAAAATGTATAGAACCAGAAAATATGATATAGAAAGTATTAAGTATAAAGTTCAATCAGATATGATTAATTATTTATGTTAATTAATATATTTAATTCACAAAAAAACTCATTCAATTTAAAAGAATTAATATAGCGACATGTGATTAATGAATATTCAATAAAGAGAGCAGTTTACTGTGATGTGGGATGACTCTTTCTTTTTGCGTTGCATATTGACTACAGTAATTGACTCTGTTCATATTGTAATCTCTCAGCAAATGTGCACTCAACGATAATGATAATCAATCAATCGATCAAAAGAGAAACGTGACGTTAAAGCAACGTGACACTTTTCAAAGGAAAACTCCTTGTGCATCAAGTAGACCATGTGAAACCAGATTGAAGTCTGTTAGAGGATATGAGCCCTACTGCTGATACCTCTGAGAGCCAACCACAAGTGTTACGGGCACTGCAACTATAGGAGGTTGTACTTGTACCCAAGTCCATCTACGACACTAGAATCTTCACTAACTTTTCAATGAAAGATATAATTGAACTTGTCGAACTTTTGATGATTGAAGCTGGTGTTGGGAAACTCAGCTGAAATTGCTTGAGGTGAAACTTGGCCAACGCTGGGCATTCGCAAAGATGTGGATCGATGTTTCATCCTCCCCAAGATAGACTCTACACTTCGTGTCAGAGAATAATCGCATTTTGTAGAGGTGGTACTTTAACCAGTTATGTCCAGAGAGATAGTCCGGTTACTAGGCGTAGATTTGTTCTGCTAAGACTAATTCTGTCAAATGCTGTATTAAAGCTGATGAGGGTTTTTGCTTGGTGGAGACCTGTCGAATATGTTCATTGTATTTGGCCGATGCCCAGCTTATATCGCAGAAAGATTCTGGGTTCTCGCTTGTTCGTCCTCCACTTCATTGCCCTCAATTTCGTTGTGCCCCGGCACCCAACATAATGTGACCTTATTTTGCATTGAAAGTATTTGTAGGATAGGGAAGCATTCGGCGACTAGTTTGGAAGAGAACTCCCATGAGGAAAGAGAGAGAGATTTGATGGCAGCTTGACTGTCTGAGTAAATAAGAATGAGTGTTTGTGAAGACAGTTGACCATGAGCACATTGCAACGGATATGCGAGTATTAGGACTGTATATCCTGGCGCCTGTACCTTCGTTCCGTCTGTAAGCCAAATGCAGGTTTGTTCTGAGGACATGAAATTGCTATTTGTATTCGATTTCAGTCTGTCTGGGATGATTGTAGAAAAGCGCCTGCGAAAACATAGTTCTTGAGGCATGGAATCAGAGTTCCAGAGTAATGATAGTGATTGGAATAAAAAAAGTTAATGAATATGTAGCACCGAAAGATCTTTTGACCAAGCTGCTCTTGCAGTAATGTTGTGCGTCGTCAATTTTGAATAGTATATTAGACGGTTGCGAGCAGCAGAACCCTTGTGATATCACTTCTTCTGATCTTTGCCACAGAGCTCTATTAGAAGATTTTTCACGGCAAATTGTTACTGCCGGAATAATTGCCAATTGCTTGCCGACAAGTGGATATCGTGCGAGAGAAAATTTTGTCGATATGAAAATTGTGCTTCAGCCGGGGATTGAACCCGCGACCTGGTATTTTTTTATTACTTTAACCTTAGGACAACTATTGGCTAGGCAACTAAGTAAGTGCCGATTTCACACAAGAATGTTTCTGACAACATACATATTTTTAATACATTTTGTCGATGTTATAATTTTTTACTCTCTGACATTGGTTAGCTGTTACATTCTCCTTTACTTAAGAAGAAAATTGCACATATTTTTGTTTTAAGCTGGTAGTTTGGGGTCAATTTGTGTATGAAAACATCAACAATTACTTCGGCAATTTCTTAGTTGCCAACCTAATATATTTATAATGTAGAGCAGTTTTGTAGGGAGAAATAATTTTATGAAAAATGGACAAGCGCGGCCACTATTTTACATATTTAAACATAATATGCTTACTCACTATAATATAGAGTTATGCTATTTTAACTGTTTATACCCTAAAATTTGTTTGCTGCATAAAAGATGGGCATGTTAAGCCTGCTTTCTATATATCACCACGTCTGCAAGGCTATTTTTACATTCAATTTGTATAAAATTCAAGCTTCGATTGAAGTAATATTTGATGCGTTGGCAAGAAAATGGATATTACAATCGTTTTCATGGTCATCATGGTAAATGTGGTAATAAATATTTCGAATTGTACGCCTACATAAATATATATTTATGTACAGATATGTAAATAAATTATACGTTCACCTATGAAAATAGTCTCTCTTTGTTTTTAATACACATCTTTCTTTAATGCTCAATAACCACATTTTCTCTCTCTTTCACTTTTTCTTTGCAGTTATGTATGTGCTAATAAAATGTTGTGCCTGCCACATTCTATGGTGTTGTCATTACCAGTGCTGTGCTGTTATTCGTAGTGGTACTGTATAATAAGTACCATCACAAATTATAATAACAAAAAAAAGGTATATGTTTTCATTTCAAAGTATACACTCACACACACATAGTCATGCTCATGCGGCTTCAAGGACACAAATAGGTCAATTATTGAAATTCAAAAGCATCATCATCAACAACAACAACAACAACACAACAACAACTATACTAAACCACATCAAGCAGCAGCAGCAGCAGCAGCACTGACAGTGCCGGCAATGACATGTTGCAACAGCAGAAACATATTGGCGTGTGCGTATAAGGTGCTTTCATTTTATTCATCAGGAAAAACAACATAAACAAAAGCACACACACACACACATGTATACAAGTTGAAATTTGAAACAAAAAAAAAAAAATATGGGATAATAATTTTAAATAAAGAAGCTATAAAGAAAGAAAACGAATAACAACAAAACGATCCAAATACGCCAACGTCATTGCCAATACAAATGCCAACAAAGTCAACGAAAACTTGAATGGAACACATGGCGTGCAAATTTAATCAAAATGTTAATAATACAAAAACCACAAAAACAACAACAACAACAACAACAGCAAGCAGAGGAATATCGAAAAGAAGAGTACGAACCTCAGCAGCAGCAGCAGCAGCAACATCGACACCAGCACCACCACCACCACCACCATCATCAGCACAAACAGCAGCAAGATTGTGGAGAATTGCTAAAAGAACAACAACAATATCAAAAGTGGGGGCAACAACTATTATTAATACTAATACGATTACTGTTTCTAATACAACAACAAGAAGAACTATTGCTACAAGTGGATTATATAACATAAAGCAAGAAGAATATAGAATTAGCATAAAGTAAAAGCAAAGCAAAGCTAGCAGAGAAAAAAAAAAATAATAGAAAAATATTAAAAGGATGTTTAACGAGCCATAAGATTAAAAAAAAAAATATTCGTACAAAAAATAATAACAGTAAAATAAACAAATTAAAACTTGTTGCAAAAAAAAAAAAAAACAGGGGACTGTTCACAGTCTGTAGTAATAGATAGCGACATTCTATAGATCGTATACCGTATACGGGCACGAGCAGCTTAATGCAGTGCACAAATATAAGAATGTGGATTCTTTGGAGCGCTCATTAAATATTTGAGCAGGTGCTAATTTCTTTTGTACATACCCATACACATACACACACACACATAAGTAACGGCATTCATACAATATATTGCACAAATACACATACAGCGAATACGAAAAGGCAAGAAAAGGGAATAAATAAAATAGCAACACCAACCAACACCAACTAAAGCAGCCAAAGTCAAAGAAGCTCCAACAACAACAACAACAAAAAGCCAGCAAAATGAGTGATGATCAAATAACACCCAATGATGAAAAAAGTAAGTACATATCAATGTCATAGAGTAAATATATGAATGAGTTTATATACTCCATACAAATATGTGAAAGTTGTATTGTGACCATAATGATGTGTGTGTATGTTTGTGAGTAAATGGAAATATATAAGAAACAGGTATCACTTTTTGACATGAAAATAGTAAAACTAATTTGTTGCTCATAGTATGTATATATCGTAGTACAACAAATATACTACGATTAGTTCAACTTTTACAAAGAAAGTCCATGATTCGATTATGCACTGATTTTGAGTATGCCATTTTGGGTTATTTTTGTGAGGAAGGCCTATATATTCTGAAAGTAGGACTAAAACAAGATACCCGTGTCTGTCCGTTTTTCTACATCAATTCGATTACATGTTTTTTTTTCTATCAATTTTGCATCTAAAAATCATAAATGAATTCATCTAGTCACGCCCACACTCAAGTATATTTTTTTAACCCAACTTTCAGAATATATAAGGTTTAGTAAAAAGAAATCCATTATTTGGTTAGAATGATCCGATGTGAAGGTAATTATATAATGCCACTCTCATAGAAACTCTCTTCCATATTGTCAAAAAACTGGGACAGTCAGTTTTCGTCTGGCGTTGTCCTGATGGACCATAATGCCCCTCCTACGGAAAAGGCGAAAAATATTGTAAAAGTTAGTATATAGAGGTAGATCTACAAGATGATTTACAAGTATATCAATGTCTTATAAGCAGAAAGGTAACCATCTTCTACAAATCACCACACAATACAGATGCACTAATGGTGGCATACTGATTCATACTTATTTTCTCCTATAAGCAACTCCTTCAAAAATCTGATAAGAAGTATTCATTATAGTCTCGTACCTGTTATTCGGAGAGCCAACATGGCTGAGAAATCCTTTAGAATCATTGATTGATCAAGAATGCTCAAAATCATAATTATCAATTTGGTACAATTTAAATCTGATCATGCTTGTTAAATTTGAACAGTACCCTTTACATTAGTTAATTGATAACGGTATATGAAGATCAGTAATAGTTTAATTTCTAAATATTTGTTATGTTAATTTTATAGGAAAGCTTTTCTAGGGAGTGAAGATAGCGGATAAGTATGCCGTGGTTTGGCCTTATATTTCACCTTTCTCACCATTTGTCAAATTTCAACTATTTTTACTTTCATTTTGTATAAACTATTGCAGAGACAATTCGTAGGCAACAATTAGCAGATTATTTATCATTTTGAATTGTGAGCTCGATGTGATGCCATCGAGAAAAATAGTTCAAACTGGCTTATAGACATTCAAGGAATGATATACGTATATAGAAATGCATACATTTTTTGCTCATCACAATAAAATGCACCACCAAAAGCTTGCAATCGGATAAAAAAATCCGATTAACTTAAAGTTCTAGTTATTATTATTGCTGTATGTATATAATGGCTCATTTCTTCTGTACTAGAAGCCGTATTGATGTATTATGATGTATTATGTATTTACCCAGGAAAACCAGTATTATAAGAATAAGCAGTTTTAAATATTTGCAAGATTTATTGTTGCACTATAATGTAATATCTACAACAAGCAGCTGTAATCAAAAACTTTTTCCTCTGCTCATTCAATCCTACACATTTTCGTACTCTTCTTTTTCGTTTGCTTTTTTTTTGTCGGAAGCGGATATTGTGTGCATTTTGATTGCTCAAGCATTTCCGTTTTTAGTTTGTGATGGATTTTACATAATAAGTTTATAATATATCGTTATAGTGGAACTATAGATGATATATATATATATATATATATATATATATATATATATATATATATATAAATATATATATATATATATATATATATAAATAATAATATATAATTATATATATAAATATATTTATATATATATTTATAAATATATATATATATATATATATAAATATATTTATATATATTTATATATATATATATAAATATATATATATATATATATATATATATATATATATATTATAGTTTTCCATCATTTTCAATTTTCAAATTTGATTAAAGTTACGACACGTTAGTAAGTAGTTGGTCGATTTGTGGTTGTCAATTTATGATTCTCAATGGTGGTTATCGTGTTGTTTGTATGCATTTCTATTTAGCATACTTTATATAGCGTGTAGGTATGTACTTACATATAAATTGATGTTTTTAGAAATTTTCAACTTTTATATACGAATACTTTTAATGTGATTTTCAATTGCAAATTTGATTTTTCAATTTAACATATACAGTATTGTATGAAGATAATTTCTATTTCTATTGAAGCAAAACTTTGAATCTTTTAAAATGATATTCTTAGTAATGCTAAGATTATAATGTCCTATAATGTTCTATTTATTGACTTTAAATTGAGAAATTAGCAGCGTAAACTGAAAAATAATTAGGGAAGTTAGAAAGAGAGATACTTACTTAAATTGAAAGCTTCGAAATTGCTCTAGAAATTCTCCAAGATCTCTTTATTAATCTTCTTTTTTTTTTTTTTTTGGAAAATATTTGCTTCACCAATATTGAGTGAGAATAAATCCAAATCGTTATGGAGAGAATTAAGTTTTAGTGACATGTTAACAACCATTGCCATGATACACAGAAATCATTTATTCTAAAATTTCTTTTCAGTGTCATGACCTCTTGTTGTCTAGGAAGTTTCGGACAACGACTATGAAACCTTTGCATATTTTTGCTTCTACTCACGACTTCATCGCAGTCAACAATTTGTTTATTTGTGATGTCTGTGAATTAAAAATTTTTTTATTAATTTACTTGACTCGATTTTTGCTTTGCTCAATTTTGGAAAAATCGATTTTAATAGTTTAAGGTTTCGATATTAGTTTCTAGTGCTCGAAAGAAATCCCTAATAAGACCCAACTTAATGTGAAGAGGTAATATTAATTTTGCATGATTCCGTCTACTGACTGACGCAATTTTACTTCCACTTTCAAATAGCTATATAATTGTCACTCATATTTGAATTTAGAATATTTACATTTTTCATCCAGAAGAAATCTTGTTTTTTTCCCTATAAAATTAGAAGTCGTATGAGTAATATTAATTAAAAATAAATTTGTGTCTAAAAAACGTAAACGAATTAATCTAGAAAAACGACCAAGCACGAATATCTTTTTTTTTTACCCTACTTTCAGAATATACATGTTTGGCTCGAGTGTGCAAACATGTGTTTGACGGTGTTATATAGAGTTACTTACATTACAGCCTAAATTTCTAGGTTCCATATTCTATTTCTTTCATAGTGCTATTTTATAGAAGAATAGTAAATTAATTATAACATTAGTAAAATATTAGGATTTCTAATAGAAAAATCTTCGATGCTGATGTTAATGTCTTAATGGGTTTTATTGTTAGTTAGTTTCAGTGCCTACAAAAGTCAGTGCGTTTTGACACCACAGATTCATTCCCTCGAATTAATGTAGTGTAATAGGATCTTCGATCTTCTTGTGGGTGCCGTAGCTCAATGGTTAGTGTGTTGGCCTTTTGATCTGTAGGTCGTGGTTCAATCCCCGGCTGAAGCATAACAAATTTAATATCGAATAGATTTTTCTTACGAACGGTACCCACCTGTCGTCCAAAAATTTAACACGCCCACCAGTAACGGAGGAGAAGCTCGGACAAAGAGACCTTCGGGGCTTTATGTGCCACATATTTATTTGTTTTATAATAGGGTCTTCGAATTAACTTCTAAACAGTCGGACAGATTTGTCGAGGAAGTACTTTCCTAAGAATCAGTTGAGTATCTACTACTTCTCATATAAATTTCAACAACTTCTACAGTGACTATTCCTATTGTGAGATGTTCCCATGGCCTGGAACACCGTATGAGAGTGATTTCAGTAAACCAATTTAGCACTTTCAGTTTCGTCCTGCAATTTTTCAACAAATGCATGTGTCAACAGTTAATATCTTGTCCTCTGTCTAAGTAAGGTTGCATTTAGAAAAAATTGATGAATAAAAATGCCAAAAATTTTTGAGTATTGAAATTTTTATCAAATTTTTAATCAAATATTAAAACGATGCTCTTGTTCAGATTTATTAATATTCCTTAATAATATTTTTGTTAATCAAACTTGTAAGAAGTTAAACTTATTCGCATAAATTCCATGAAAAAACCTGTAAAAATGAAAAGTTTTCAGAAAAATTTATATTAGAAATTTTGCGCAAATGCCCAGAACGAAGTAAGAGCAAAACTAACGTGAATAAATTTCAAAATAGTATTCTACGTATAACACACTTATACGTAAGCAATGAACTATGAACTGAATACAAAAATCGACTTTTATGAAGAGAAAACTTTATCACAACAGAGAGTAAGAAGGATTAAAATGATACACACACACACACACACACACATAAGTACATTGTTCGTAATCGATTTCATTTTTTGTTTTTTTTTTATTTGGTTTTTTCTACATCATACTTTTAGGTTAAGAAACCAAAATAATAAAAAAATACCAAATACAAAAACAAAGAGTAAAGATATTTAAATCTTCCCAGAGAAAACATTGTGACCTATTTTCTATTATGATTCTTCATTTAACTTTCTAGCAACTTGTTATAACAGTATTTATTTCATTACGACTATTTTGTCGTTCTTACAACTATTCTATATATGATACTATATAAGTATTATGTACGTGTGTGTGTGTATACATAGTATTAGTCAGTACTTCGATGTAACTAAATGTGTGTTTGTATGTGGGTAGGTATATATATGTAGAAGTCTCTTAGACAAAGAACCACTCGTATGTGAAAATAGAATACTGGGAATTCATAAAACTTTAGGGCATTTGATGACAATAATAGCAAGACTAAGAAAAGACATCAGAAGAACTTTACACTACTTTCATTCAAGATGAACAAGAAAACAAGAAACGAGCAAAAAAAGTTGCATAAAACAACAACAACAACAACAACAATAAGAACAGCAACTTTGGCGAATAATAAATAATAAATATTATTTTATTTTCACACGTACTTACTTGGGAAGAACGTTGAAAACAAATAACACCAACAACAATGATATGAGAACGACATCAACAACAACAACAACAACAACGAGAGCTGAAAAATTTGTTCAAACACAATGATGAACACAAAGAAATTGAAGAAAAAGTAAAAAATTTAAAGCCAAAAACAACAACAACAACAACAAAAATAAAGTCATGACAAAGTAAAACAAAAAATTCCCCTTCCATTATCCATCTTCAATACATATAGCATGTACATGTACTGTTTTCGCTAACAAAGTAAAAAATCCATTTAATCCCTGACACCGTTAACGTGAAAAGCGCAAATAAAAAGAATACCGCAACATACTCATTCTCATACTCATCAGCAGCAGCAGCAGCAGCAGCAGCAAGTAAGTAATACCAGTAATATCAGTTAGTGGTGTGCTATATTGGGGGTACTCAAATTTAGACACACACAACATGCCATCACTTAAAGAAGTAATATGAGTACTGCCATGTGTATATTGTATGTACAATATACTTATGTATATCCTTTATACTTTATTTTGGTTTTTCTTTGTCATATGTTAAGCTTTTTCTTTTGATGTGTTTTTTGTTTGGTTTTTTTTTTTTTGCTTTCTTTCTGTTTGACCAAAGGCAAGATTTATTTCTAGGAATACACATATGGTTTGGTATACTAAAAATTTGTTAAATTACTAATAATCTAGTTACCCACACATATAGAATTATTTGATAAGAAATGTATTAAACATGTTTATATTCACGTTGATGCTATTTCTGTTCATGCAGGCATAGATTTCAAATAGAAAATTGAACAAAATGCATCTTTTTGTTAGCAGAAACAAACAAAATTTACCTCTGATGTTATTCACAAACATCATGTTGTTGATTGTTCACTCAATAGTAAAAATTTGCAATGAAAAAACGCCTGCGATAGTTCTGGAGCAAATATCTAGAACAAGTTACAGTCACAGGAGCCCCAAATTTTTATAAATCTTCTTTCAATTCGTTTACAATTTAACATGTATAGCAACATGTATAGCAACATGTATAGCAACATGTATAGCAATATAGCAATAATTATTTCTGGATTACATCCCCAGCATAAAAATTGATCGGATCATGTTTCAGGCCAATTTTTTACCCTTCAGTAATATTTGAACAAAATTAAATGGATCAATACATGAAATTACTTAATTTTATTAAAAACTTTAAGTCATTTTAAGAGAATATAACAAGTTCATTGAACTGATCACAGCAGCGACTTTATATGACAGCTATATAAAATTGTCGCCTCTACAATATTTTAACGATTACTTAGTCGGATTTGTATCCTCGTATCATTTTCTATATTTTGGGTAAACATTTGCTCAAGTTATTGTGCAAAGCAGTCATATGACAGAACGGCGGAAATATTTAAATTGACAATTGAAGCGATGCCGATCAGAATATGCATATTAGGGTGTATCGATTTTCAAAAAAAAAAAAAAAAAAGTTTCTACACAGGCATAATCTCTCCAGGGGATCCTTTAAAGTTCAAAAAAAAAAAAAATCAGCTTAAAGGAATTATGTTTAAGCATGCCATCTCGTAACTTTCTGTTTGGGTTACGAAGATATATTGGTTACCAGATGACTTTTGAGGTTTTATATCGGTAAAAAATATATTACTTAATAACCTTTTCAAAAAGCCCTTAAACATCGAAATCGTTTAATATTTACTATGCTCTTAAGCAGAATCAATTTTAGTCGACCATTTGAAGACAACACGGTTTTGGGTATTTTTGGTATTCAATGTATAGCAAGAAAGAAATTTTCCATATGTATTATCTCCGATTTGGTGCCTAAAAGCAGACAAGCTAGCGCATCTTTTGGATTTAAGAACGTTAAAATCGGTTGAGGTTTTCCCTTAAAGAAATAATTTCAAAAATGAGAAAACTAGGAAAAGTGCTCAAAAACACTGTTTTTTGAGACCTCACATATTTAAAGGTATTGAAATAAAAAGCGACTTATTTTATCATTTTATTATTTGTTTTTTTTTTTTTTTTGGCCAGCGGATTATAAGAGAAACGTATACATGGTAAACACAAAAAAAAATCATTCCTGGGCAATGTATATTCCCTTTCGGAATTTTGTTCCCGGAGAAGAGGTTTTTGTTGTTGTATTTAATGCTTCTCTAGATAATCACAATGACAAAAACTGTGAATATGGCAACACTGACTATAACTTAAAATTACCTAAGCAGAAGATGGTGTAACTTCTACATTTGCTATCGGACCATACTGTAACTATATTCATTATAAAGCAACATTTTAAGGCTTTCGTTTTCAGTATCTATCAATTCGTAAAAGTGTAAACAACCAATTTTTATTGAGCTTCAATCATGTCGACTTTTAAGCCAACAAAACTACATTTGTGGGAAGTTATGCTTTTCTCTCTAACTCTGAATTCTCTAATTCAAAGAAAAATGCCGCTAAAAGTCATCCATTGCTATTGGAAACTTACAAGGAACATTGTATCTCGACTAAAATGTGTGAGTAATGGTTTCGTTCTTTTAAAAGTGGTGATTTCGATATTGAAGACAAAGAGAATTCGGCCAGAAAAGTTTACAGATAAAGGATTGACTGCGTTATTTGACGAAGATTCGTGTCAAATGTTGAAAAAATTAGCAACATCATTAGTGGATTGAAAAACAAAAAAAATTGGGTCCCATAAGAATTGAAGCCGATATATTTTGAACGTCAATTTTCCACGTCCCCATCAATAGCTTCAACTGCCAAAAAGAGAGCGGTTTTTGCTTCGTATCAACAACTGGTGATAGAAAATGGATCCATTACGATAACCCGAATTCAAAAAAATCATGGGTTAGACCGGCCAACCATCAACATCAACGACAAAGCAGAATATTCATAATGACAAGCTATTGCTCTGAATTTGGTAGGAGCTCGGTGTTGTTTATTACGAGCTACTAAAACCGAATGTATCCATCACCGGTTGCCTTTATTGAACACAATTGATGCGTTTTAGCCCAGCATTGAGGGAAAAATTGCCACAATACCTCGTGAAACACTACAACGTACCTTTGCAACATGACAATGTTTATCTACATGTTGCTGATGTTGTTCAAACATACTTAGGAACGCAGAACTGTGTTATATTCATATTATATTCATATTTTTTAAATTAATTCGCCGTCCAAGAACGTTAATCTATCCCCATAATACTAACTTAATACGAACAGTTTTGAATAAATAATCTCTGATCTTACCGACTAATATTATTATTAAAGAAAAAAAGCAATATTTCAATATGTACTAATGCCAGCTAATAAAAATAAAAAGAAAAATGTCCATATCAAATAAAAATAATAACAACAACTCAAGAGTTTCATAAATTTTATTTTGCAATAAAATTTTGAAAAGAACCATATCTACACAATAGTACCTTACTCGTATTATTATTTCGATTACATATGTACATATATTCACGCATATACGAAATAAAATCGATAGAAGCGTATAACATACAACTACATACTTACTTACATACTGGAATGGTTCAAGTTACGAATTACTTTATACAAGTAGTACGTAGCACTAGCTAACTTTCTAACTAAATGTTGCTCTTAAACAACACGAGGAACATATGGTATATTCGTACTTGTAACAATATTGTTATAAATACATACGATACATAGTATCCGAAGTAAAATGCATTTGAAAACATGCGACCAACACGTTAAAAAGGTTTCCATCATTATGCTTATTTACATTTTCATATCACGGAAAAAAATGTTAGCTCGTTATGTGCAAGATTTGAAATTTTGATATGTATGTATGTATGTATATATGTATAGGTATGTACTACAATATACATATGAGGTGAACATGGCACTGCGTGATTTGTTGCTATTGTTGTTATTGTTGTTTATTAAATAAAAAATGACCAACTACCCCAAACACATCGCTTAAATATGGCTACAATACTCTTTTATTATAGTTTTCTTCTTTTCCTTTTTTTTCTTTTTGTTTTTTGATTTTTTTTTTTTTTGTATTTCTTCTTTAATCTGTCTATTTATTATGATGTTGACGTTGAATTTCCAAAAGTGTACCTGCTTGTACTCTGTTATGTACATATTTGCTGCAGTACAAGTATTTACATATATATATGAGTACCTCCTATGTACTCGTATTATTTTGGACACGATAAGTGAAAATAAAAATGGCGTCATGCGCTCGATATGTATTGCGCGATGGAAACTCTAATATTTACACAGTGTCTTTCATACGTGGCTAACATCGATCACAAAATTTTTTAGATAAAATTATTTAGTATTATAATTGAAAAAAATTATTGCAATCTTTGGGGTAACCCTAAATTTTGAGGCTTTTAACAAATTTCAGCACTGTGTTGGATTCATTATTCCACAATTTATTTGGAGGCACTGTACTATCACCAAAGTGGCTTAGGCTTTGACTGTCAAGTGCTTGACATTCACAGAGAATATGCTCCGAGCTTTCGATGTCTAAGTTGCAGAATCTGCAGACATGCTCTCTTTGGGAGATTTCCATTAAGGTGTAGACATTCTAAACTTATTTCCTTTGTATGGGAAGCAACTCAATATATTTTTATGCGATATTTATTGCATATTTTGATCATGAAGCCACACACAAGTCACAGAGTTGATTTAATAAATTTAATTTATGGCGTATCAGTTGAAAAAAAATGTAATTTAATATCGGAAAATTCATCGACGACTGAAATCATTGAGATTTCGGTGTTCTAAAGCATTACAATTAAAGTTAGAGCTAAATAATTGTCTAAGACTCAGGGACTCAGTTAATTTATCATTGTGAGAAAGTCTCAAAAGCGAAAGAGCTAGAGAGATAGTACAGAAAGAACGAAAAAGCGGATAGATTTCTGAATGAATCCAAGAAGTTTAGGTAGAGGAAGAAGCAACAAATTTATTCATTCTCATAACATTGCTATCCAACAATCTCAGACGTTATCGTACAAAGACTGGGCACAGGCGGAGAAGGTACTTCGCAGTGTCTACGAGCTGGGTATATGATGGCACCCAAAGTATTGTGACCACCTCGATAACGTCGATCAGGAAACTAAGGCCTTTACTTGTAAGCGAAATTTCACCAGACTCTTGTTTTGGGTTCTTTCACAAAATTTTCCATCAGTTTGCATTGATTCAAGTACAGACCAAGTACTTCTTATGGAGGGAACTCATTGACGCCAAAGATATTGTATATTCTGGATCCATAGGTATGCTGATGGAACTTTCATTGGTCAGTTGATTTCGCCAGATGTTGAAGCCTTCATTGGCCAGAAAAATTCGTCCCCGGCATTATTTCAGTGCAAAGGGACCCATATAAAATTCAACTTGTTACGTTATGCTATGCAGTTCAATATTATCATATGTTCACTGATCGATCTAAAAGGACTGGGCGGGGCTGGCTTGCTAGCTGCTAGCGGCATGTGGGTGCGATTGGAAAAAAAAAACATCTTTTCGATATTAAAGTTGTGCTTCAGCCAAGGATTCAATGCACAATGCACTGACCTACGTCACCCATCTAGAACAGGCCATGTGAAGATAATTTTTCAATACTGGAAAGACTAGTTGAAGCATCTCAAATGCATATTTTCAAAATATCACATCTACGAAGGCAAAAAGTACTATGAAAATTGATTTTATTATAGACAAAAGTGCCTCCGACCATCACTGAAAATATTTTCAGAAATAATACAGTAATTTCCATACTAAACATTAATTTTTGTTAGATTATCTCAATATATATGGAGCAACATTCGTATATCAAGTGGAAAAATTCAAGAATCAAGTAATGGCATACATGAATGGGTGAGTGGTCAGAGCGTGTAACTGTAAACAACCTAATTCTTGCCACGCTCATAGAGATTTATAATTTACATATCATGTGAGTGTGTGAGTGTGTGTGTGTTTGTGTGAGTAGATGTGTGCAAGTTATATATATATATATAAATTGTGCCATTTTCAAATGATTTCTGTCACGTGAGTATGCTTGAGATTTAAAGTGTTATTGTTGTTGTTGTTGTTGTTGTTATTCTTATTGTTAGTTCATGGTAATATGGGCAACGACATAGGAATATATTCCTGTGTCGTATATATTGTATATTTCATTCACGTATATTACAGGTCACATTCTTAAACAGCCTGTTGTTACGTGAAATATAAGATTTGTATTTTTTCAAGCATTTCAAACAAAAATAAATTCCATATTTTACATATTTTTGTCAGAATAATTATTCAAATTCTTTGAAATTTTCAATTTTTCGAATAAAATTTGGCTCTATACAATTTGACCCACCTTCACGTACATGTATATATGTATATGTATGATGATGTGTTGAATTTTAAACGCTTAAAAGCATTCGTGTATGCAGGTACACACAAAAATAGCATCATGTTATTCTGCACATATTGATGTTTATCCCATTTTGTTCTACTTATCGTTCGAATTATGTGTGTGTGTGTGTGTGTGTGTGTGTGTGTGTGTGTTTTTTTTTTTTTTTTTTTGTATTCGAAGGGGGAATCTTTCTTAGATACCGTCCACCATAGACGGCATGTACGATTCATACTGTCCGCTAAAGGTACACCTCATTCGGGACCACGCCCAGTCAGTAATATCTTACTATGCTGGACTTGCGAACCAGTACGCCTACGTACTAAACCCTTAACTCCGACCTCTATAGCTTGTTTGTGTCCTGCGGGACCGCCGTTAAGCACCACTTCGCAGGACTAGGCTGAGCTAATATGCCTCTTCAAACATCCCGTGTATGGCGTTCACACAGCTGCAGTTATATTTCTCCGCTGCCACTCCTTCTTCCTGAGCTCTTTGAGAGCTATTGCAGCCCATTCTTTCATCTTAAACCACACTAAACTCGATCGCAGCATATGGCTCACAATGTTATCAGGTGTTATCCTTTCATTTATTATCTTCTCTATGGTCATTCTTTGCGTCTCAAATCTTAGGCAGAAGAAAAAGATATGCTGAGCGTTTTCGCCAACAGTGTTGCAGAATGAACATTCTGTCGCGTCATCATGACCGAATCTGTGGAGGTACTCTCTGAAACAACCATGGCCCGTCAAAAACTGCGTAAGGTAGTAGTCTGTCTCTCCGTGTCCTCTTTCGACCCAAGCTTGCACGTTTCTGATGAGCCTGTGGGTCCACCTCCCTTTTCCTGCGGCGTCCCATTGACTTTGCCATTCATCTAGGCTCGTCTGTCTCTCCTCTTTCCGTTCGGTTGCCGTTAACCGCCTATTCAGGCTTTTGGTTCTGTTATATACTCTGCCCAACTCCGAGGCCATTATGTCCGGCGGCATAATGCCGGATATAATACCGGCACCTTCTTGTGACACTGTCCTAAATGCACATGCAACTCTAATAGCGCTTAACCTGAAAACTATCTTCGCCTTCTTCGAGTATGTCTTTTGCCGCAGAGCTGCCCCCCATATAGGCGCCGCGTACATCAATATTGATTGACTGACTTTAGCCAGGAGCGCTCTCCTACTCTGGCTGGGGCCACCAATGTTGGCCATGATTCTCGTCAGAGCCGCTGTCATTGTTGCCGCCTTCCCGCAGGCTTTTTCGATATGCGCCTTGAAGTTGAGCCTCGTATCAATCATTACACCTAGATATCTCAACGAAGGTTGCGTTGTAATGTTGTAGCCGTCAATGTTTAGGGTGATTTTTTCGAGTTTTTTCCTGCTCGTGATAAGTACAGCCTCTGTTTTCTGTACCGCAAGCTGGAGCTTTGACGTCGTGAGCCAATCCTTAATTTTCGAAGCTGTCTCTCTGCAGATGCTCTGAACTTGGGAGAGCTCCTTCGCAACGATCGTCACGGCAATGTCGTCCGCGTAGCCAATTATCTGGGCTTCTTTTGGCAATGGAAGGTTTAACACCCCATCGTACAGCACGTTCCACAGTAGCGGGCCAAGTACAGATCCCTGCGGCACTCCACCCGTCACCACGTAGCTTTTGGGCCCTTCGTCCGTGTCATACAACAGTAGTCTGTCAGACAGATAACTATTTATTATTCGCATTAGGTACGCTGGCGTTCCCTTTGCCTCCAATGCCCTCATAATAAGATGCCAGTTTGCCGAGTTAAAGGCATTTTGTACGTCTAGTGTCACTACTGCACAATATTTTTTATCGCCATGCATCCATCTAGTGCCTTCTATGGCCTTGCCAGCAATGTCCGTCAATTTTCTAATTGCGTCTATGGTCGACCGATGTCTCCTGAAACCAAATTGGTTCTCGGACAGACCAGGTGGTTCCCTTTCTAGATGTTGTTCCAGACGCGTGCATATCAACCGCTCCAATATTTTGGCCATCGTATCAATCATGCAAAGTGGACGATACGCATTTGGCTCACCCACCGGTTTGTGTGTGTGTGTGTGTGTGTGTGTGTGTGTGTGTGTGTGTGTGTGCTATATATTTAACCACCTACTCAGCTAATACATACAATATCTTCGCCAACATTCGCCATTATTTATTTACGAATAATATTGTATATACCTCAGCATTTGTATTTGCCAGCTAGAATGACTGCAATAAAGTCATATATCGAATTAACGTAGTTCAATTATTTTATTTTATTTGATTTTGTTGTTATTGGTTGATTATTATTATTATTATTATTATTTTTACTTTGCTTATGGCAAATTACAATGAAATATTTATTTCACCTGCATTACATTCTCATGTGTTAGTGTAATTGAAAAAATCATGAGAGTGGTCAAAATATATATGTATTTTTTTTATAATCACAAAATCCAAGAATTATTTTGGTTTATATAAAAAAAATGCAATAGGGTATTCTTCCCCGTTCCTAGAAATACAGGGTGATTTTTAAGAGCCTTCGGATTTGTTGTTGGACTCTCTCCAACATATCGGCCGGAATTATTATTATTATTATAAGAGGGTTGTATTGCACTGCGACCCTAGGTCTATTGTGCACCCCATCATGGTTTAGAGTATTTCGCTAAGTCCAGCATCCATAAGGAAGTTTAATATAGATCCTACCCTAATGGACTTCAGCAGATTTTCCGATATTATAAATTCCCCGAAGTTTTTCTTTTTCGTGTGCATAAGTGCTGGGCACGTTCCCAACACATGTTTTGCAGTTTCATTCTCCTCCCTGCAATATCGGCAGGTTTCATCCCAGAAGATTCCCAATTTGGTTAGGTGATAATTCAGCCTGCAGTGACCTGTTAATAATCCGGTGATGATTCTTATATTATTATTGTTTAAACTCATATATTCCTCAAGTCGTTTTAGGTTATAGGCCTCTAAAAGTGTCTTGGATTGGGACAATCGGCCGGTATCTCACGAATAAATTCTTCAATATTGGCTTTCAGTACGCCAACCGTTGCAGGTTTGTCGCTATAGACATGAGCCTTAACATAGCCCCACGAAAAATAGTCTAAAGGCATTAAATCGTACGATCTAAGCGGCCAATTGACCGGCCCCAACCGTGAAATAAACTGTTCATCGAGCGAGCCTCTCAATTGGGCCATTGTTCCGCATGCTGTGTGGCATGTGGCACCGTCTTGTTGAAACCACATGTCAGCCAAATCCAGCTCTTCCATTTTAGGCAAAATCAAGTTTGTAATCATCGCTCGGTAGTACTCGCCATTCACAGTAACGTTCCTGCCTTCGTCGTCCTGTGGAAAAATACGATCCAATGATGCCATCGGCCCATAATCCACACCAAAGAGTGTATTTTTCGTGCATGCATTGGCAGTTCTTGCAATGCTTCTGGCTTCTCTTCACACCAAATACGACAATTTTGATTGTTCACGTATCCATTCAACCAGAAATGAGCTTCGTCACTGAACACAATTTTCTGATAAAAAAGTAGATCTTCATCCAACTTTGCCAGCGCCCATTCACGAAAAGTTAGCCGTTGTGGTAAGTCGTGTGGTTTCAATTCTTGCACCAGATGTATTTCAAAAGGTTTTGCACCCAAATCCTTCCGCAAAGTGTTCCACATAGTGGAATAACAGAGGCTCCATTTGCCGCGAACGGCGCCAAATCGATAATTCACGGTCATCAACTATACTGGCGGATACAGCTGCGATATTTTCCTCTGTCTGCACTCTACGCATGCTGTTGGTGTTGGTGGTTTAATGCCCAATAATATAAATTTGGTGCGAAATTTAGTCATAAGTTTCCGAATAGAAACCTCAGAAGGTCACCCAAATTGACCATAATTTGGAAGAAGACTGGAATGGCACGATGCACTTTCTTAACCAAGCATAATTTTTGATAATAAAATTCAATAATCTGTAACCGTTGTTCGTTTGTAAGTCAATTCATGGTTAAATTATAATTGCACAAAAAGAAAGTTGCTAAAAAATCACCCTGTATATCTGATGGCAAATATTATTAGATCACAAATTGCATACATTGTACACACATCATACTTACATGTCGATTGTTGTTTTATAATTGATTCTGAATTTGACATGTGTTAAAAATTTGACTTGTATGGGAATTTAATTAAATTTCAACGTTATAAAATAAATAAATGTAACAAAGCATTACATAATAATTATAACACAATTGATGACTTAGACATTTACTTTAAATATCAGTGGTTATAATATTATATATAAATTCTATTATATAGCTTCTCCAGTTACAGGAAAACTTTTACGACAAAGTATCGGTCCAATGCTATACTAGTTGCATAAGACCAATGATGAAATGAGTGTTGAATGTAAGGTTTTGCAGAAAATAACTCTACCCAATAGCTGCCTAAATATGTTCCTCCAAATCTAAACTTTCGCCAATATTATTGCGCTGCGTGACCTTAAAATCTACATTTAATCGACACAAATAGACACACTTTTTGCGATATCAAATTCAAAATAAAAATGTACGTATAAAAAAATAAGAGCATAACATTAAAGTCAAACGTTGGGATTAAAGTTGCTTGAATTTATTTGCATTGAAGTGCTTAACCATAAAAATCGAGTAACTCTCGTATATGGTAATTTTAAGCACTGATGATTAACGTACGTACTTGAACTCAATATTTTTGCATGTCCAATACGTTGTACGTGATATATTGTATTTACATTCACATTTCACATACGTTTATACAAGTTTTTTTTTCCATTTTATTTACTTACATTTTCGGTATTTATTATTTTTATTTATTGGATTTTATTCATTTTCTTCTTCCTTCAGTTTTTTTCTTTTTGTTATGGCCAATTTCGTACTGATGCCAACATGTCTGTGGAAATAATAAATTGATTGCTGTTACATATGAATTCTTTTTCACCATTCTTTCGAGCTTATTATACCCTGCATAATGCAATATGCATGGTATATTCATTTCGGTCAGATGTTTGTGTCCACTTGAAGGAATCTCCGGAGATATAGACATAGATATATATTCGTGATCAGCGTCGATTAAATTTTCGATTTAACGATGTCCGTCCGTCCGTCCGTCCGTCTGTCTGTCTGTCACCTGGCTGGTTCGCACGATAACTTGAGTAAATATTGAGCTATTTCGATGAAATTTGGCATAAGTAATCTATGATCCAAGGGTACGGAGGGGATTGATATTGGGCATGATCGGTCAATAACCACGCCCACACCAAGCATTCAAAGCGACTAACCTCGAAATTTTCAAAATCTTTAACTTGCTATAACTCACATAATATACCACTTGGGACAACAATATTTGGCACATAGAATTATATTATACTACTATATAACCTCGCCAAAAGTGGTTGAGCCATGCCTACTTTTTAGCGTAGCTCTCATACAAAGTGTCTGTACTTCTTGTAAATTGAAACAGCTGTAACTTCTACAATCTTCTGTCCAGAATAACCATAATTGACACTGAGATTAACATGGTAGTCGGAAATAATATGGCAGAAAATCTGTGTCACGCCCACTCCTTTTTGGGTCTCCCATACAAAGTTGCGGAAATTAAAAAAATGTTACCGGTTATAACTTGCAAACTATTCAGCGTACAATAACGAGATTTAAGGTGTGGATTAGTATTGTACGAGCAACTAGGCTCACAGAAAATAAGAGCACCACGCCCACTGTTTATCGTAGCCCCCATACAAATTTTAAATTGAAACAGCTGTAACTTCGGCAATCTTCTGTCTAAAATAACCATAATTGACACTTAAATTAATATCGTAGTCGGAAAAAATCTGGCGGAAAATCAGTGTGCCACGCCTACTACTTCATGGGTCTCCCATACAAAGTCGAGTGAATTAAACTAAAATTTTAAGCTCCATAGCTTACAAACCATTTAGCCTAGGACAACGGAACTTAAAGTATGGATTAGTATTGTACGAGCAATTAGGCTCACAGGAAATGGGCTCACCACGCCCACTGTTTATCGTAGCCCCCATACAAATTTTAAATTGAAACAGCTGTAACTTCGGCAATCTTCTGTCTGGGATAACCATAATTGACATTTAAATTAATATCGTAGTCGGCAAAAATCTGGCAGAAAATCAGTGTGCCACGCCTACTACTTCATGGGTCTCCCATACAAAGTCAAGGGAATTAAACTAAAACTTTTAAGCGACATAACTTATAAACCATTTAGCGTAAAAGAACGAGATTTTAGGTATGGATTAGTATTGTAGGAGCAACTAGACTCACAGGAAATGGACGCGCCACGCCCACTGTTGATAGTAGCCGCCATACAAAATGACCGAATTTCTTTTAAATTGAAATAGCTGTAACTTCTGTATCCTTCCGTCTAGAACAATCATAATTAACACTTAGGTTAATATGGTAGTCGGAAATAATCTGGCGAAAAATCAGCGTACCACGCCCACTTCTTATTGGGGCTCCCATACAAAGTTGAGGAAATTAAACAAAAATGTTAACCACCATAACTTAGAAACTATTCAACGTAGGACACCAAATTTAAGGTGTGGATTAACGTTGAAAAATTAATTGGATTTACTAGAAAGTGGCAAGCCACGCCCAATTTTATATAGCTCCCATACTAAGCCTCGGAATTATCTTAAAATCCTTTTACTTCGTCAAAGTCAACCATATTTCGGGTGTAAATTAGTAGTATATACAAAAATTGTTTCTCGAAAAGTGGAAATAAAAGAAAAGTTGGATATTCGAGTAAACTTTTTATATATAAATCTACATATGCAGGGTATAGTTTGGTCGGCCCCAGCCGACTGTAAGGAGATTTTTTTCTTATTGCTTTTGTTTATTTATGATATTTTACTCTATAAGTTACTAAGTACTATACTATAGTATAATATATCTTCGTATACAAATATGAACATTTTGCAGCCAGTTGAGTTTCGTTTTAATTTTTCATTACATTAATCTGTTTATTAACATTTACTATATGGTTGTCGGTATACAGCTCATACAGCTCATGGTTATACCTTATTCGATACTCGCCAGCAATGCAAATACATCCAAAGATCTTGCATAGGACTTTTCTCTCGAAAACTTTGAGTATTCTCTCAGCTGAGGTCGAAATTGTCCAAACTTCGGCGCCATATGTAAGGCCAGGCATGATGAGGGACGTGTATGGTATGATTTTCGTTTCTCGAGAGAGATCCCGACTTCTCAATTGCTTACTTAGCCCAAAGTAGCACCTGTTAGCAAGAGTGATCCTTCGCAATATCACCAAACTGACATCATTATTGGTTTTAATGCTGGTTCCAAGATAGACAATGTCTTTCACTACTTCAAAAGCGTACTTATCAACAATGACGTGCTGTGCAAGACGCTGGGACTCTTTGTTTGTTGACACACTAGGTCAGCTTGCACTCGTTCGCTTAAGACTCGATTCTCTGAGAATGCTGCACTGACTACTCGCGTGTTCATGCTGATTATGTTAATGTCATCGGCATATGCCAACAGCATGACACGTTTTTTGAATATAATACCATTATGTCGTAGATCAGCAGCTCGTATTATTTTCTCCATAATAAGATTGAAGAAGTCGCATGATAACGAATCACCTTGTCTAAAACCCCGCTCGAAATTAAACGGTGGCGAGAGGTCCTTCCTTATTTTCACTACATAACGAGGGTTACGCAGTGCCATTCTACAAAGACGAATGAGTTTCGCAGGAATACCGAATTCAGACATTGTTGTGTAGATGTAATCCCTTGGCTAGACTATCGAAATTTGCTTTATAATCAACAAGAAATCGAATACACATATAAAAACATGAAAATGGAAATATTGAATTGTGCTCTAATAAAGACTACAGACTGACGTTTATCACATTTCGATCATAGGCGTCTCAAATGTAACACTTTGAGAATAATATTTGTCTGTAGGATCATTTAAAGTAATTACTTCTGTATTTCCTTATTCGCTATCAATAAACTATTTTTTTTTTTTTACTCAAAACTTAATACTGAAGCTAAAACAAAAAATTCCTTTTGAGTTTGTTGTTTTATATTGACAAAAGACGATAAATCGTTTGTTTAAATTGTTCGAATATTCGATATTCGAATATATTCGGTAAAGAGTTTTTCAAAAAGGTTCGATTAGCACGATGCACAATGCACAGAGATGTTAAACTTATTAAATTACTTCGTGCAACCATAACTTCGTCTGCAACAGTTTGATTTGTCATAAAATTAATGCTAGAAAAAGTCGAATTAAATTAACATTCCTATGCAATAAAATATTCACAAGTTTCTATTAGCTTATATACATATGTGGTATAGACGTAGGTAGATATATATGATATTAGTAAAAATCAATAAAAAGTCAATAAACTCTTTACATTAACGGACTGTTCACTATTAAATTATTAATTTATATAAATAGCTAAAAAGCAATCTGCATATAATATCTAACAACGAATATGTGTGCGTCACTCATGTAATGAATTTATAATATTTTATTTATATATGCATGCAAATGGTTATATGTACTTATATGTGGATGAGGATATATGTACATTCATATGTATGTGTATGACAATAAGTGGTACTACATATTTGGTTAGCTCAATCACGCGATTTAAGCACATTAGCCACACAATTAAGTACATAATGTACGTATACCTAAATCTATTGTATATATATATATACAATATAGTAGCTACATTTAAAATTGTCACTATTCATACTATTACTACTCACCAAATGCCATCAGTGTCCACTCAACATGGTTCCTTAATAGTATTATATTTCGCAGGAAGGTGTGTTAATACTAAAAATAATATTTTATGTCATGTTTACATTCTGATGAGCTTTTGTTCTATGTCCCAACATGTGGTGATACAGTATGGCAATTGTGTATTAAAATAAATTCCAAAATATATTTTGTAAATAAGATTTGCAAATGGTTCTAAAAAAGAATATATGCATATATTTATTATTATTAATATTGAGGCGATATGCAATGCAACAAAAGTATACATATACTTGTCGATTGTATCCCAGAAAGGATTGAATATCAATTTTATTTCTTTTGACTTTAGCGTATGGTATAGCAATGTGCTCTATGAGGTCTTCTGGTAGAAGTAATGTGGCAGAGGAAATCATTGTGAGATGGATTAATTTAATGTGACGGAGGTGGTGGACTTCCTGCTGACTGAATTTCAGGGCTACGAAGCACGCACTAAAGTATACGTTCACGATGTGTGTGTGTGTATTGATATTAGGAAAGACAGTTCTTAAATTCTGTGATATCACAAAGGGGATTTTCGACAAAATTGATACATGGTGCAGTTTCCATTTACTTACCCATAATCCGACTAAGGCCACCCTGGTACGATGGAGACGAAAGTGGAAACTTAGATTCGTTATTATAAAACTCTCGTCGGAAATAAAATATCTGGGTGTTATCCTGGATAAGAAACTAACTTGGAAGACGCATGTCATGTTGAAGATGAGACGGTCCCAAATCGTGTTTGGACAGTGCCGTTGAGCATTTAGTTTAGAAGCTTGCTTTGATTCAATACAACACAAATTCGGCCATTAATCAAGTATGCGGCTTTGCTCTGATGGCGCAAAATAATGGTAAAATATACCAGTTTGGTGGTAAACAGATTTCACAGAAGTATATGCTTCATCATTATGGCTTCATCATGAGCACTACGTTTATGGAAGCTCGTAACGTTTTGTTAGACATGTTTTCATTAGATATAGTGGTTCAAAAAGAAGCAACAAAGGCGATATATAGACAATCGATAGGATAGGAACCCTTTTCATCTGGCCCCAAGGCTAAACTGATACATTGAGCATCTTTTGCAAGAAACTACAACATCAGCTACCCGACTAAGGAACAATGAACAAATTCAGAGTCTATTAGAAATGGCGTTTAAGAAATTTTTTTCACCGACGGTTCCAAGACCGTGAAGATTCCAAAATACAGGTGCCGGCTGGGATCTGAACGAAAACACTATTTGGTTTTTTGCTATGGGCGGAAGGACAACGGTTTTCCAAACGAAACTTTTCACGATACTAAAAGAAGCGGATTGATTGGAGCCTGCAGTGACATCTAAGCGGCACTAAAGGCCCTAAAAACTGCGCTCACGACTTCAAGAATGTAAGTCAAAATTTAGTTCCATCGCAAGAAGGAACAGGTTTAACCTTAGCTAGGCACTGCAACATTTTGGTGTTCAAGGTGGCAAATTGGGAATCTGCGGAAAATTTAAAGGGACCAAAGCCAATTATCGGAATAAGTTTGGCAGATCGAGTGGCCAGAATCACCACGTGAACAACTTTTACAAGGATCGATGGTATAGATCAACCATTTACAAAACAACAAAGTGTTTCCTGAGAAGCTCGAACTAAAGAGTAGTAGCTTATTTTTTAACAATAGGAAGGGAAAGCTCTGAGATCTATAGTCGAATTAATTACGGTTCATAATCGATGGGGACAACACATGAGGCAACCATAGGCATTACTGATAATTCAATTTGCGTCTTCTACATTGAGAATGGCGTGGATCACACCACAACACCTTCTCTGTATTTGTCCAGCCTTTGCCAGAATAAGATGACATATCTTGGGGTCAGATAAGCTTTGATACAATGGGCATCACTTCCCTCAGAGCCAGGGGAAATTGCCTTCTACAGAGTTCTCCGAGACGAAGATATAAATATGTCATATATTTTTACATACATCTTTAGCAACCAATAATGACAACTTCAAAATCAGTTTGTCTCTTCCTTTTATTTTCAATTTAATGCTGTTGTGCGAAGAGTGAACTATAAAATTATGTAGATAAATCAAGTTGGCTCTTTCTTTATTTCAAAAAAGTCCGTGGGTGCTTTAGTGAAAAGCAAAAATTGTGAGTGAGTCTATTGGTGTTTTGATCACACTGGTCTTGTTGGGGCTGCAGTTAAATACGCGAGAATCAAATCAAAAATTTCTATCTTTTCTTCGTTATTTCTCTCAGTGTATTAACGAATTTCAATATATCGATAATTCTTTCTTCATGAATCACTCCAAAATAATATTCTAAAAGAAGCTCTTTTTCAAATAAATAAAATATATGCTAAATATATACATATACTCGTATATTTTCAATTAAGAATTTTCTCAGTAACTCACCTTCGGATTTTCTTTCACATTCACATCCATTAAAAACAATAGCACAATTCCAAGAAGGAAATAATAATATGCCTTTGACAGAGAAAAAACTGACACATGCTTTCATTTGAACAAATATCTGAAGGTACCAAAACCAAAAAACTAAATAAAGTGCAAACACTTCAGAGCGTACACAAAAATACAATCAAAATGAATGAAAAACAAAAAACAAAAATTTTACAAAACAATTAAAATCTCAATTAGAAAGTTTTTTTCAATCGATTTATAGAACCGTATGAAAAATCCATATACTACTGAGAAATATGTATGTATTAATTTCAAAGACTCACAAAAGCAAAACGAGAAAAGTTTTTGTTTTTTTTTTTCTTTCTTTCTTTTCTATGGAAAATTTAATGTTCATCACGTTAATCATATGGTTACAGACATAAAAACCTCAACACGATTGCATATGGTTTCGCGGTGTTGAAAATTTGAAACTTTGTATGAGAGTCGATATTGTGGCGCCCGCATTAACTTTCCACATGTTACAATTGTTTGACATAAACATGACGTTTGTACATACGTATGTGGTAATATGTGTTTAAAATAAACACCACTTGACATGATGTGAAATTGATTTTATAACTTGTAAATTATGTTGTTATAAAAAACTTTCTTACCATTCTGACATTTAACTCGTGTAAATGTATATTTGCCACATATGTATGTATATATATTGAATTGCAAAATGAATTTAGTACGTGGATTAAATATAATAAAAGAGCCTGATTAACTATTCGCTGAATCTGAGTGAACATTTTGCGATTAAACACTTTAACTCTACACAAATCGTTGAATATCCTGATTTACCTGATTCCTTCATATACATTCAGGGAGAGCAATTAGCGGCGATTAGACTTAGATTTACTAGCGAATTATTCCGAAATGACACAGTATACACCATCATTCTGAACCACGACAATTTTGTGCCGCAAGCTATTGATTATATTGTATGAGAGCAAGGTTGACATCCGCCAAGTTCCACTCACATATACCGGATGCTATCTATTTCTTCATTTCTATTGATAATTTGTATATACACGGTGATCCAATCGAACTGAAACTAAAACTTCACACAGAAAAGCGTTTCGCAACCGCAGGGTGTTAAAAAGCTAAAACATCTTCATGTGAATAAAATTTTTCTGTATCATACCATACACATTACAATAATAGTGGCAGCTCGTGAGCTGAACATATCGCATCAAAGCATGCAACGAATATTGCAAAATGAGCTCGGACTAAAGCCATACAAATTTTAAAAATATCTATGATCTCACCGATGCTATAAAAATGTTAGACTCGAAAGAGTCAAAGGATTGATCCGTGTGTTGGCCGAAAGTGTGTTCTCTCATGAATCACTATTCGTTATTAAGCAATATGTGAACCAACAGAATGCTCAGGTTTACTTGCCAGAGAGGTCTGTTCAAAATTTAGAGCATGGGGTGGTCACTAGAAATCAAACAGCGCCGATGGTAAAGGACCCCCGTAACGGCTGATGGGCGCTCTCCGCTTCTATTCATAAATATAATGAAAATAAATGCTCAAAATTATCGAGAAACTGTTTTAGACGGAGCACTAAATCCCTAGGCAGACAAACATTTCGGTCGAAAGACGTTGGACATTCCAACAGAAGTCAGCACGATAGTACAAAGCACGCATCAACCAAGAACGGCTGAAAAATAACGTTCCGTGTTTCATTTCGTCATCACAATAGCCACAAAATTCACCGGATGCAAATGTGTTAGATTTTTTTGTCTAGGGTATTGTGAAGAGTTAGATTTTCACTAAAAATTACCAAAAGGTCGACAATCTCAAACAAGCGCTTCGCCGAGAATGGGACAAAAGCTTACTTGTGGGCAGCGTGCGATAGTTTCATCGGACGTTCAAAGGCCATAGTACAATCCAAGGGTGCCTCCATCGAAAACCTCTAATAAAATCTTTAAAAATATATATTTGTAAAGAATTTTTTCTAAAAGAACTCTGTGACAAAGCTTAGAAAAAGTGATGTCAAAAGGGTTCTGCCATTTGGAATCGGCTAAAATAAGTTTGTCCCTTTTAATACTGTCCAAAATTTAGCACGCACAACAGTACTGGAAGAGAAGCTAGCCCAATGAGCCCTACGGGACTTATAAGTGCCACGTATTTATTTTTTTTATAAAGAATTTTTAGTTTGGTTCAATAATTTCATCAATAAATACAATAATCATAGCCTTTTGAATTGTTTTTAGTTCCATTGGATCACCGTTTAGTGTCTCTTTTGCAAAAGCTTATGTGTATTGTCGATTTTATTTAAGATCGTTCGAAAAAAAATTGTTCCACTTATTAGCTATTTCAGTCAAGTGGTAGAAGGTATACATACTTAGTGTGAGAAAGGAGTTCCAACCGTAAGAAAATTTCGGTAACCCTGCCCCAATAGTTTTTTGAATCTAAAATGTATTTTAATTGCAGCTTAAAGGCAAAGAAATATACAAATTTAGCATATATTATGAATATTGTTTCAATGGCTCATTTTAGGTACATCAAATAGTCTCCCTATAATAATTCGCAATTCTTTTTGCAATCATCATCCTCATCATCGCCTTTACATAAGTCACAAAGTTTCGATTCAACTTCATAATAATCGATTGTCTTCTTCGCTGGATCATAGTAATCATATACAACGACTGAAGCTGGTTTTTGTTTAGCAACAGGGAATGATTTGTGCGCCTCTACTGGTAAACATTGTTCATCATTCTTATGCAGATTTTCGAAATATATGACTAGAACGGTTGAAGAATCCTTGGTTTCGACATGCTAAATTAAGAGAAAATATGTTATGTAATATGAATTGTATGACTAAGTGAAATAATTCATCAACTTACTCGTACTCTCTTCACTTTTAGTATATTTTCGAAATTGTCTGAGTCCATAATATAACCTGATGGCAGGGATATCTCTAGTACGGCCATATTGGAGGCTTCATTTGCACCGGCATAATCTACACAGACTATTAAATCTAATTTGAAAGGTGGCACATTCTTATTAACAGTAGACTTAATGATGAAAGTTGGCTTCTCTTCGTTTTGTATCACATTATATTGATAGGAGATCTGCACTAGGGCTGCACCATTACCTTTGGCATGAAAATCTACAGCGGTGGTTTCGGCAGGTAGCTAAAATAGTATATATGTACATATATATGATATTAATTAATTCTGCTCTTTAGAAAGCTTTAAATGGATATGTACTAAATTGGCATTTCTTCTCACCTCAATACTTTGCAGTAGTAGAGCATTATCGGCATTTGTCGTAATTGTGTTCTGATGATTTAAATCGCCTGTTTTCGAAATCACATTTACTTCCATATCGGCTGCTTTGTATCCTGTTTTCTGCACAAATTTCAGTAACGCTTGTAAACCAACCACGGTATCTTGTGTTGAATAAAATCCACCAAAACTATTGCGTTGTGCCACTAACCATTTTATAATTGACATAATGTCATCCGTTGACTCTGATGGGTTGTCTAATAAAATTAGTAGAATGTATGAAGTAATTTCAACATCATTGTTATATGTTGAACGCCACCACTGACGTGGTTTGATATCAGTTATTGACCACCACATGCGATCATCCTCGGTTTTAGCCAAGCTTTTCAACCGTGAAACAATATCTTTCGATAAAGGATGCTCAGCTATGTACAAAGTATAGGCGGCCAATACTTGCACATATAAATTTTCAGTTTTCTCAATATTTTCCAAAATATATTTCAAAGCATTATCAATATTCT
Organism: Megamerina dolium; assembly: GCA_963854835.1. Taxonomy (NCBI): domain Eukaryota; kingdom Metazoa; phylum Arthropoda; class Insecta; order Diptera; family Megamerinidae; genus Megamerina; species Megamerina dolium. Next base: position 109,302,068 of record OY978525.1, read on the forward strand.
TTTGATAACTTGTGGCAAGTGCCTGTTTAGAAGAGAAAATTTTTGTAAATTTATGAATTACGCAATTGTTATGAATACGGAATACTGCTTTAAAGATAAGAAAAATCTACTAATAATAATAATTATAATATCGGTATTCCTTATCAGAGGCACTGTTGTATTGGTGTATCACTGGGGGAGGGTTATTATGTGGTGGGTCCCAAGCCCAACACACAACCTCGAAGGGAAGTTTTCGCCACTCACTTTAGCCGCCGCTCAGTGGGTGCTGGAATGACCTTGCCCGGAGGTCGCCGTATAGAGGCTGCCCATTAAAATGAAGGTCGTCACAAGGAGGACCCCCATTTAGAATGAAGACGCCATCACATAGTAAGCAGGACAAACTACATGATGACGAGTGAGTTGACTTGCGATGAGTTCAACAAGGATTGCGCTAGCTTCGCCAGGTTGAAGCAATTAGCCCTCTCTCGAAGATCAAAAATCACACTCTACAAGTCCTTCATTATTTCTTTCCTAACATATGGCGCAGAAGTCTGAATAATTTCCACTACGGATCAGAGGATGTTTGGAGTTTTCGAGAGAAACGTTCTGAGCAGGATCTTCGGACCTATTTGCGTTGATGGCGAGTGTCGAATAAGGCTCATACAACTCATAAAGCTCAATAATTAGCTTTATGAGCTGTACGTTCACATTGACACAGTCAGGCAAATCAAAATCCAGCTGCTGCGCTGGCTAGGTCATGTGGAGCAAATGGAAGAAGACGCTCCAGCAAAGAGGGTTTTTAGTACGGCACCCGCTGGAGGAAAGAAGATCAAAAGAAAAGGAAGACCAAACCTCCGTTAGATAGACCAAGTGTTGGGTAACCTGGCTTATGATTGTAATATCCAATTGGCGCCAGGAAGCGTAGAACAGAAAAGACTGGCGCCGCATTATATGTTCGGCCTAAATCGCTCATCGGTTGTTATGGCCACATAAGAAGAAGTAGAATAATACTAATATTAAATTAATAAATTTTTTTTTTATAAGAAAAAATAATAAAAGGGACCAAATTGGGGTATCTTATAGCCCTGACAGACGGCAGCGTTAATCCGGATTAACGATTTAATTCGAATTAACTCGGGCATTAACTGCAGCTAATCCGCATTAACTCTACGAGTGAATTCTCAAAATTAAAGAGGATTAGAGCAATTTTCGATGGCAACACTGCTGAAAAATGTCTATTGTGAATTTCTCTCGATTCAACTTACAAAATAATAGGTGTGTTCGCTTATAAAAATATTTCAACAATTGGTAACAGTTTTCGACATGAAAGCCGTTGGCGAAAAAATAAATCCAACTGTCAATTACGAACTGTGAATATCAATTTACAAGTTTCTGATAGTTTTCAGTTCACGTACTTTTTGTAGATTTTCTCATATCGAGAGTGACAGATGACAGAAATTGATAGTGATAGTAATGTAAGTGAGCAGCCCTAATAAAACAGTAATCAGCTGTTTAGTTAATCCGCAATACTGCTGTCTGTCAGGTTAGCATTAACGTCTGGCGTCTGTCTAGGCTATTAGGGTGTGATCTGTGTCATTCGATCTATCACTATGCAAATAGATATATTTCGCTCATGAACTTATATCCCAATATCTTAGATTATTTCAAATGTTCATATGTATTAGTGCGTTAGGTAAAAATAATATATCCACATACCTTATTTTCCAAAAATGCCAATAGAACATTTGCTGTTAATAAGATATGATCTTTCTGGGATGAATAAAAGTAGTCACCCATCTCAATGAAAGCACCATTATCTGCTTGACTATTTGCTAAATAGCTTAAGCCCTCCTCTAGTACGGTCTCACTGATGTGCACATATTTTTTGAAACTATGAAGATTACGTAGAATATATGCGGTCAACCATGTGGAGCCATTAACATGTTTATCCTCAATTGTGGATGGTCCAAATGAGCTAAAAGAACCATCATCATGTCGATAGTTGAGAATATTTTGATAACCACTTTCTAAATTATGTATTAGTTGCATTTCAATTGGCACTTTAGAATTGTTGATATTCTGTAAGTATTTTAAATTTATATTTTAATGACGACATAATATGTACAATAGTAAAATACCTTTAAATAATCCAATAACAAATAATTAATAACTAGTTGCGATGTAGTCTGTTCTCCACCAGTTGTAGGCATACGTATTAAATTGTTTATATGAAGCAGAATGGGACCTAATAAATCGCCAACGACTGCAAACTCAACGCGCTGTGATTCGGGTACAATTTGATTTGGAAATTCAAGCTCAAAGGATTCCTTAAATTCGATTAAATCATTAAGATTAATCAAATATGCACGATTCGCATATTCGGTTACGCCCTCCGCAACGACTTTTAATGTTTTATGAATTGCATCACCAGCCACGGGAGAGATTGCAGTAAATTTCAACATAATGTTACCAATCACTTTAGGACGTATCATAAATGAGACACCCGTTGCCGAATTGGAGGTTACATGAATAGTTTTTGTTCGTTTTGTTTCATTTATAATATCATCGGTGACATCAATGAATTCATATTCATTATCAGTATTATCTAAGGCTACATCAACATCAAGATCTTTCTCCAAGTAGTTAAATACCAATGCTGGTACATTGATAACCTCACCTGAAAGAAGAAGGCTGAGATAAGTGTATACATTATGTCAAATAAGTACCCGGAAATCGGAAATTCTCATTTTTAATTTTCCCTCTGAGAATATTTCAAAAAAAACATTTTTCCAAGGTTGGCACAACTGTCAGCCACTATTCTGTGAATTTTTATTGCTATGTGTCATTTAGTTTGGTTACGGCGTCATTAGGAACAAGTCAACCTTTTGTGTGCGTTGCGATTTTTACTATGGATAAAAATATCGAACAAAGAGTTTGTGTGAAATTTTGTGTTTCAAACGAAATTTCTTGTGCCAAAACGTTGGAAATGTTGAAAAAAAAAACATTTGGTGATTCTACCATATCGAAAACTCAAGTTTACGATTGGTATAAATCGTTCAAAGAGGGGCGAGAAGAAATTTTTTGAAATATTCTCAGAGGGAAAATTAAAAATGAGAATTTCCGGGTACTTATTTGACAGAATGTATAGTTGAAATGATGCTTCAAAATGAACAACCTCTCTTCACGGTGGCTGGCAATCGAATTGAAATGTAAAACGGTAGAAAAGTTGTGAGATTTGTGGCCTCTTTTGTAATGCCAAGCCCTTTGTCGTCATTTACAGAGAATCCCGTCAATATCCATGAATTCATGGTATCTGGTATTTTTTTTCGCCAAGTAAATTCTTCTGTTTCAGTGCTGATAAATTGACGAAGTGTTAGATGTAAGCGATATGCTTAAAAATATTATCTATATTACTTGTTGATATTATCGAAAATCCATGTCACTGGGTAATCCTTTCTGACTACAACGCCCTTTGATCTCACACCACTCAGCTTACGTAATGAACTTGGTGATAGTCCATGAGAAGGTCTATGTGGTCCTGTAAATGGATTACTATAAAAAATGAACTCTTGAACTAATTACATAGACATAGATAAGACTTTCCTGATTCTGGTTCAGTTCTGTTGTAAAGGTAATTGGCGTTCGTCAACGTAACTACCCCCGATTTTTCACCTGGATATGGTGAGTAACCATCCTGTGGAGGTGTACGTGTATTATAGGTATCATAGGATCCCATCCACTCTATAGCTTCATGTTCCTTTAAATCGTTGTTATAATCTAAACGCAATGCCCTTTGGTCTACAGCTAAGAGTCCCACAAAGGAATTTGGCGCAGTTTTAATATGAAGTACAACTTCCTCATCAGGTTTCACTTTATCCACAGATGTAATTTCGATCTTGTATATAGGAAAAAAAAACAAAATAATTGGATAATAAAATGAATATATATTCATAAATTGATTCGATTTAATTAAATTCGATTAAGTAGTACCTGATTTTGTAATTTCGTTTCGACAAGAAATTGTACTTCAGTAAAATGTAACTCTCCATTCAAATCAATATAGTAGAAATATACTTTGCTTGTAGAAGCCATCTCAAATGTAGTAGTGAATGTCAAATTATATACATTTGGCTGATCGGGCAAATCAATGCGTTCAGTGCGCAATATATTTCCGCGTCCGGTTAACACATATACAAAATATTGCATTGGTGAACTAGATTTGAGCGTTATTGTGGCTTCGCTGCCCAAATCATATCTATTAATATCGTAAGAAAATTTTATTGTAAATTTACATGAAAGAAACAATTTTTTTTTTTTTTTGAAACTTACGAATGTTCAGCAATTGCTGTAAAATTCTCTTCTTTTTCGATATACAAATGTTTCATTTCGCTATATGGATAAGCTGAATTCAATTCCATAATTTCATTATCGTATTCTACGCGCATTTGATAGAAATGTGAGTAATTTTGATACTCCACCAATTCGGGGAGTTTAATTTTGAAATCTGCCAGACCCATTTCGTTGATGTGACTCTCAAATACGAACTCTTTGTGTTCATTTTTATCTTCTGTATCTTCATCATGATCCCAAATGTTTACAAGCTCTTCAGTATATTTCAGCTTTACTATTCCTTTTGTGTCTTTTACATTTGTTCCATCAACGAGTGAAATACGAATGGACACATTTGATTCCTTATCTGGTTGATAAGTGAAACAGAGTTCTCTGCTGGCGCACATCATAGAGTAGCGATGTAGTAATAACCTTGTTTCAGTGCTGCCACTGAGTTGAAGTCCAGTAAAATTCTCTTCAACAGTGGCCGTAGTTGTTACAATATATCTATATGGCTTATTAGCGATATGGGACCAGTATTCTTTTAAATTTAGATCAAATTTAGCCTTGCCATTAATCATATTAGTTGTTTTTACTATAATGGGTGCATCTATGTCTGGCTCTGTGATATCTATATATGCAACTAAGGCAAATTCAAGTGTAACCTTGCCATTGACTGGTGCACCATATGTATAACTATATTCAAATTTACATAAATTAGATGAATACATAATAGTTTGTACTCATAATAGCTTACTTTGATCTAACCACAACTTGTATATCACCATCTTTTAGAGATACTATTTTGTTAGCATCTACTTGGACATTATATTTGGGCAAATCGTATTTGGAAACATCAAAATATACTGTGGACGATTCAATTGCATCACCACGTACGTATATCGTCCATCTTCCCAAAATTGGATATTCTGAAAGTTTGCAATTTCCAGTGAACACTCCCTTGATGACTTCAATGTCTTTAATCTCTTTGATACGATTACTTTTGCCATCCTAAATAAAAGTATTCAAATGGATCAATATTAAAATCTCCATCAAAATGCTACATACCTCAATCCAAATTATAGTATCTGCTGGTGGTTGGGCTGGCTTTAAATTTTCATCTAGGAACAATACACGAAAATTTATTACATCACCTGCTCTATAAGCTCCCTTATCGGTTTGGATTGCGGTGTACAGAGGAACTTCATGATATAACAGGTCGGTGGAGTTTTTAAAAGCAATGCCTGTTACACCCTCTGCCATGAGATTGTATATGCCGTAATCCAATTTAGGCACTTTAAATTCAATATTTTTAATTTCATTTCCATGTAGATTAACAATTTTTGTTTCATTATACGCTGGTCCAGTGATACCGATTTTCAATTGACACGGTTCATCAGTTAAATAGACACCTACGGCAACATTATATTTTCGATCAGAATGTATAGTACCAGGCCCAATTACCATATATTTTCTGAAAATATAAATTATATTTAAGTATAAAAAAAAAGTACCTTAGATTTGCCAGACAAAAAATATGAGAATTTTCAGAATAACAAAAATGAAGACAAGACACAGTGGGGTGAACCAAACTAATCTCAAATGACAGCATTTTCTCCGCGGTACAAAAAATTCTCAATTCGATTTCGCTCTATTACGTCACAATATTTTTTTACAGCGGTTTAAAATTTGGCTTTTTCGGTCAAACGTAGGATCATAGAATTTGAAAAATCATATGTAAAATTACATTTGTCATAGTTCTTGTCTTTGGAGACCTATATTAAAATTTTCCGAGGGCTATTTTCTAGGAACATTTTAACCCTCTAGCTACCACCAGTATGGGTCATTTTTGACCTCATTCCGAAAATTCCCATAAAAGTGAACATTTGGAAGGATATCAAGGGTTAAAGTCTTCTACAAAAATATTCTCCGGAAATTTTCACTATGGGTTACTGAAGACAAAAAATATGTACCACTTATAGGTAACATGTAAAATCGAATTAAAATTTTTAGTACTTTATTTTTAAGCACCTGTTGCATAGTGTTCCACAAATTAAGCGTCGTTGTCTCGGGGGTGGACCAAACTAGACTCAAAAAATAGCATTTGAATTCAGTAATTAAAGCCCGAATGCCTTTCTGCACCACTACGTCACAATATTTTTTTAAAGCGGTTTAAATTTTGGCTTTTTCGGTCAAACGTAGAATCATGGAATTTGAAAAATCATATGTAAAATTACATTTGTCATAGTTCTTATCTTCGGAGACCTATATTAAAATTTTGCGAGGATTATTTTCTCGGAACATTTTAACCCTCTAGCTATTACCCATATGGGTCATTTTTTTCATATGTGTTGGGGATTTTCGAAAAAATAATTCCCAGAAAATTTTAATATGGTTGTCCGAACACAAGAACTATCCCAAATGTAATTTTATATATGATTTTTAAAATTTCATGATTCTACTTTTGACCGAAAAAAATCAAATTTTAAACCACTGTACAAAAAAATTGTAACGTAGTAGAGCAGAAAGGGTTTAGGGCCTTTGTTACTGAAGTCAAATACTTTCGTTAGAGACTAGCTTGGTTCATCCCCGAAACAATAACCCTCAAATTGAGTCATTGAGTGTAATTTATCGGCATTTTATAAAGTTGCTTAACTTCAATTGCACTTGGATCTTCAAAATATGTTATACTTAAAAAATTATCAACAAGACACAGCCAAGTACAAATTGAATGTGACGTCAAATGCCAAGCAAAACTACAAATTGGCGACCATATATTTCTAAATAAATCATTAATATGTAAATTTGTTATGAAATTATTTCAATACAACAATTTTACATACGAGTATGAACTAATGATCATTTAAGCTTAACACTCAAATTCAGAATAAAATGTATATATCTGTACTTAAATAATAAATATTTGTTGTTGTAAAACCAGACTGAGAACATTTGTTGATATATTTTATATATTTTAATTAACACACTATTGATTTTACGTTTGAAATTAGTTTTTTAGTGAATGGTACGAATATATGGGTCATTAGATCCATTATAAATTTATAACGGTACTTTATACTGCTCATAAAGCTTTCAGAAAGCTAATTAAACGAAAACGAAGAACTTAGTAAACTATTTTTTTTAAACTATTATCGCTACAATTAAAAATTTTTGCATTTTCAGCACTTTTCAAAGTTAAAAAAATATTTCAGTTGATTTTCTAGAAAATTAGAACAATTTTTTTTTTTGTATTAAATTATTTCTTTAGTAGACATTTTTCACAATTTATATTTTTAGAAGATCGCTCATAACCTTTTGATCTTCATTTGCAAAAGAAAAAGAAATTCAATATTTTATTTACTCTATTCCAATGATCAGCTTGTTTGGAGGATTTTCTTAAAAAAAAAAAATATTCATGCTTTTCAAGAAAAACCGGTAATATTTCCGAACACCACTTGAAATTTTACCTTCCAGCGACTATTCGCTATTTAAGAATTTGGTTTTCATAAAATTTTCATTTCATAAAAAAATGTTATTATTTTTTTGAACAGATCTAATGTACTGTAGCTGTTATCATAATTAAAATATCCAAAAAAATTATTTGGTTAAAATAACTGGTTTAAATTAAAACGATAATTCATAGTTAGGAATAAATTATATAAAAATACCAGTTCGAAATCAGCAAGTAATATATTGGGAGTTCGAAAAAGTTCGGTAACAAATTGTCGGTACATGGCTCTAAAATGTAAAATCTCTGGTAATATTGATTCCATCTATATTAGATTGGTAAGGGCTAGAAAATTACTGTCTATGACACTGCGTCCGACTCGAACTATTGCGCCATTGATTGCATCTGGCTATACTATAGTTTGTTTGAAAGGTGACATTTTAAGCTTCGTTTAATTAGAAGACAGTAAAATGTAAAAGTAAAATGTTATTTACGTTTCGGAACATTATCGTCAAATATTGCTTTTCTATTATAGAAAAGGTAAGAATGCGTCGTAGCTGCTGAAAAAATTTGTGACATTTACGGAGACGATGTAATAATTTTGATATTAAAGATGTACCTCGATCTGGTCCACCAATCGCTGAAAAAATCATCAAGCCGATGAAATCATGGAAAAAATTGAGCAAAACCGGCATATAAGCAGCGTGTAGGATGCTAGAGAACTAAGCGTTCATCACCAAATAGTCATCAACCATTTGAAGACAGCTGGATACACAAAGAAGCTCGATTTTTGGGTTCCACATGAATTAACAGTGAAAAATTTTATGGATCGAATCTCCATTTGCAATTCACTGCTCAAACGGATCGTTGTGTCTGGTTGGACTGGAAGGGAATTGTTCACTATGAGCATCTACAACCTGGTCTAACGATTGATTCTGACCTCTACTGTCAACAATTAACGATATTGAAGCAAGCAATTCAATACAAACGGTCAGAATTGATCAACAATTGATGTTGTGTTCCGTCATGACAATGCCAGACCACATACATCTTTGATGACCCGGCAAAAACTGAGAGAGCCTGGCTAGGAAGTTTTGATGCATGCACCATACAGCCCGAACCTTGCATCTTCAGATTATCATTTGTTTCCATCTCTGCAGAACTGTCGTAATGGTGTAAATTTAAATTCAGTAGATGTCTGCAAAACGCACTTGGAATAGTTTCGTGTTCAGAAAACCCAGAAATTCTACACAGATGAAATAATGGCATTACCCCAAAAATGAAAAAATATTATCGATCAAAACGGCACATATATGGTTTAATAAAGTTCGTTTCAATTATAAAAAAAAAAAGTTTCATTTTTGGTCAAAATTGTTACCGAAATTTTTCGAACAACTTAGAAATTTACTTATTGAAAGAGAAGTCAATGACTAAAATGGCTACACAAATTTAGGTCGAATGAATTAATGTCGAAAATCATTGGGAATAATTCCGAAAATGTGCTTGTCACTTTTCTACATTATTGACAAAAGAAAATTGAAAGAATTTCAAAGAAAAAAAAATGATTTTTGTATACAATTTTACATTAAAGGCAAAATATGATATCGTATCAATATTTATGATAGTCCATGGTCTTTCAAAATTAATAAAAAAAAAAACAAACTCCTAATATCTCCTGAAGGACAACAAATACACAAAAATTCACACATAAACACATGGACATGCAAAATTGAAAACTATTCCAAACTTGATCACCAACAAACATTTCCTTATGCTGCTGCTACTGCAGATATATAATTTTCTTGTAATGTAAAATTTTGAAATTAGGTTTTAACTTGTTCATATGCATATATACGGGTATACAAGTAATAAATTAATAAAAACTTACCCATCTCCAAGTACGGCTAAAATTACATTTAGCACACAAAGTAAAGCTAGCGTAAACTTCCACATTTCTATTAGGAATATATGTTATATGTACTTATAAGTACCTTCGGCGTTCACAGCCAATACTTAACTGATCACTCGTTTCTATGTATACACATATTTCTGTACAAACTCTCTTCTAATAATAGTTAGTATACACAATTATATATTTAAATTTCAAGAAGAGCTCATCTCACACAGAATAATTTTGTTGAAAAAAAAAATTAATTTACTATAGTCTCGAAATTAACATCCATATTTAATTTCTGTTGTATACAAATAGTATAAGGTCTAGTAAAAAGAAATCCATTATTTTTGCATTAAATCGAAGGCTTTATTTAGCATAGTTAGAATGATCCGATTTAGGTCAAATATGCACCGTTTTGTTCGATAACTTGTTGCCATTTTAAAGGTAATTTCATAATGCCACTCTCATCGTAACCCTCGTCCCTCTTGGCAAAAAACTGGGACGGTCGATTTACACAAGCTTCTCTTGAGGCGAATTTTTCACCAGCAAAATCATTCGCCTCATCACTCGATGCCATGTCCAGAATATAAGGTGGATGCATAAGCACCTCCCAACCAAGCTCCCGGAGCTTCTGGCGAGTCACTATCGATGTGTGTGGCCTGGCGTTGTCCTGATGAAACACAATTCCTCTCCTATTGGCCAAAGCTGGCGGCTTCTGGGCGATTGCTCTTCCTTCAGACGGTGCAATTGTTGACAGTAGAAGTCCGAATTAAGTGTTTGGCTGTAGGGAAGCAGCTCATAGTAGATGATTCCCTGCCAATCCCACCAAACACATAGCAAAACCTTCCTGACCGTCTATCCTGGCTTGGCCACCGTATGTGCCGGCTCACCACGATTCGACAACGACCGTTTTCGCTTGACTTTGACGTAAGTAAACCACTTTTCATCACCAGTAATCATTCGCTACAGAAATGGATCGTTTTTGTTGCGATTCCCAGTTGGAAATTCAGTCCTCTTTTTTTACGTTAACTCGTGTGGCACCCATACATCGAGCTTCTTTTTGTATTGGCTGTTACAGTATCAGGACCATAAATACTATTCACATTTGCAGCCGTCTAGCTTGCGCTTTCGCCTTTACCGACGAAAAACTGTAAAATATGGCGTATTTTCTCTTTACTGGCGTCCATCTTTGACGCGTGCTCAAACAATACTGAGTCCAGCAATCACAAAACTGTGTGAACAGTTTATTTAGTACGAAATTCTATCTTTCTAACGCCATCTAGCGTAACCCGATCGCACTTATACAACACGAGATACAGTTTACTAAAGCCATGGATTAATGGATTTCTTTTTACTATACCTGATATGAGTATTTGTATGTGAAAAGTCGAACAATAACATTTATAACGCAATAAAGTGAAATTATACTCCACATACTATACTTCGAAAGTAGAAGAGTGTTGATATTTTGTCATAAAGTTACTTGATTGTAAATATTCATCTCTTCTCTTTTACTAATCATTAATCGTGATTTTCATCACTTCCAGGTGTGAAGATAGAGAATAAGTAGGTTTAGTAAAAATTAATAAATGTTAGCGATAGAAAAATACAATCTGACCGAGTCAAACCAGAAGCGAATTCAAATTTAATAACCTCAAATATATGTATAAATGTATATGTGTGTTATAAACCAACACAATGAGAATGCATTCGAAAATAATTATTGCGTAACATTAACAAAACGTTTGTAACATTTAAATTTGATGCAATAGCATATGTAAGCAAAAAAATTTTAATGGATTTTAATTAGCAACAATTCAACACATTCAAATGCACAATACTAAAAGCACACATACACACACGCACACACACACATACACACTTATGACAGAATGCAAGTATGATCATGATTGCCATCGACAATACTCGTAACAAAAAGCACAAACAATTCAGTGAACCGTGTGTGTATATATGCATTGTATATATACATATTTGTGCAACAATGTTGTGTATGCGAACATATTTGTTTGTCTATTTAGCTAAACATTTATGCACATAGACACACATACACTATGGCTGTATATACTCCACGGTGCACACACACACACACACACACACACACACACACACTCTTGTTTGGCTTTAATGCTAATAACAAAACATCAATCTTAATTAAACCGGCAATACATACACATACTTTACATGCATATATGTTTCTATGTAAATGTATCAAATAACACATCAAAGCCCACAATCCATCCTTATGCTAAATACGCATATATCAAATATAGTGTTTGTGTGTCGAATTTATGCACACAGCAAAAATCTATTATGGGTGTGTAAACGTGATTTCCTGTATAAATGTAGAAATTTTAGGTACGTAGGTACAAGAATATGCATACTCATACTTGCACAATTTGCATACACACGAATGTATGATACATATTTGCGAATAAATGAGTAAAATAAAATGAAAATATAAAATAAAAATATGTAGCTACATACAATAGAAAGAAACAACAACAACTACAAGTACAAGTATCGTACATAAGTATATAAATGATTAATATGAATTAGTATGTAAAACACGTCGGTGATGCAAATGTCTTTGAAAGTAATTGCTTTCGTGGTGTTGTTTCAAAATAAGCATATTTGCTTACAATAATATAGATGTACATATATACGTATATATTCCTATTTACATACACATGTATGTAAATAGGTATAATATGGTATGTATAGTAGAAATCATCAGGCGTATGTGCGTCTATCAAGGAGGCGTAACGAAATGGATGTAGTTAGTAGGTTAAATAGGTTAAATACATATGTCTATGCATACAAATGTATAATACACAAAAGCACATGCACATTGGATGACACCTCAAAATATTTATTTTATGTTTCACGCACTAAGCTTATGTTATTTCTATAATTTTCCGGCACATCAGCATATATTTCTTTTTCTTTTTTTTTTTTTTGTAATAATAAATGAACACAGAAGGCTAACTATATAGTTAGAGGTTCATAGGTGGTGCAGGATAAATGGATTTGCTCATTATTTAAAGAGAATCCTCTAAAGACGCAAAAAGTGCTATTCTCAGCAAGGGTATTTGGTAAAATTATCACCTTCGTCAGAAACTTGTATGCTCCAGATATGGATGAACTTGGAAATTGCAAGAAGAAAATTATCCCAAACATCATAATCACCCTTACAAGTTTTAGCATAAAAAGAATATTATTGAAATCATAAATTGGTCATTATAAAACTCCAATGTCAATCCCCTTGTGAATGTGTAATCAGCATTAACTCATTTTAAAATTAAAAAAATTTTTTTTATAGAATCTAAGTTTAGAATATGCTGAAAAATTGAATTAAAATTTTGTCACATGATGCCAAATTACAATGATAGGGCTTCGTATTAACCTATTTGCAAAACAGTTATTAAAGTTATTCATTTTTCAAACGAAAATCAAATTTCAACATATAATGAGCACACCTAACATAGGACATGCAGCTGGAGAAGGGAAATTATACGTCTGATACGCAGCTTCTGCTATTATTATTATTGTTTACTAATTTTATAATTTTTTAATAATTTACTATTTACGAATAGACATTTTGTTCGATAAACATAATTTCTCGCTTAAAAATTAATTTAAAAAATATTATGAAAGTTTATTAAAATAAAGGGTTATCCATTTCGCGGTTTCAAAAGTATAGGGCTAGAATTCGACATCTGTCAAACTGAGTTGTTAAAACAATTTCTTTCTTTTTCAGTTCAAAGTCTGACATTTGCGAAAATGGATCGCTTAACTATCGCACAACGCATTAAAATTGTAAAAACCTACTACAAAAATGGTGATTCTGCCACAGCCACATATCGTGCTTTAAGAGGAGATTATGGTTTACATAATCGTCCAACTACGCAAGCAATTGGCAAAATTGTGAAGGAATATGAAGAGACTGGATCGGTTACAGATATTGTAAGGCCTGTGCATCATCGTTTCGCTCGTACCACCGAAAATATCGCTGCTGTAAGTGAAAGTGTTGCCGAAGACCCGAATGTGTCGATTCCTCGTCGTTCTCAGGAATTAGGACTGTCTTACGGCACATTATGGCGTATTTTGCATTTGGATCTACACCTACATCCATATCAAATCCAGCTCATACAACAACTGAAGCCAGCTGACCATTCACAACGTCGTAGATACGTCGAATGGGTGCTTGAACAACAGGCGGTGGACGACGATTTTTCGAACAAAATTTTCTTCAGCGACGAAGCACATTTCTCACTCGGTGGGTATGTTAACAAACAAAATTGTCGTATTTGGGGTTCTGAGAATCCTCAAGTAATTGAAGAGAGGCCACTACATCCACAAATAGTCACTGCTTGGTGCGCTCTTTTGTCCGGAGGTGTGATTGGACCTTACTTCTTCGAAAACGACGATGGAACGACTGTCACCGTCAATTCGGAGCGTTATGGTCATATGATAACCGACTTTTTTTTGCCTGCTATTAAAGAATACGACTTAGAGAATATGTGGTTTCAACAAGACGGTGCCACATGCCACACAACTCGAGCGAATATGGCTTTATTGCAAGAGAAATTTTCTGGCCGCGTAATTTCTCGTCGTGGCGTTATCAAGTGGCCACCAAGATCATGCGATTTGACACCGCTTGACTTTTTTTTTGTGGGGCTACGCGAAAGACCGTGTTTATGCAGATAAACCTTTAACTCTTGAGCACCTAAAAACCAACATTCGTCACATTATGGCTGAGATACCGCCCAATATGTGTCAAAAAGTGGTCGAAAATTACCTCAAAAGAATCGATGCTTGCAACAATTCGCATGGTGGTCATTTAAATGATGTAGTATTTCACACATAATGTCAACGTTCAAACTTTATAATAAAAAAGAAATATCATGATAAAAAATATTTTATATGTGTTTTATTTACATTTATTTTTGAAACTGCAAAATGGATAACCCTTTACAAGAAGTTATCGAACTGAAAACTATCAGAAACTTGTAAATTGACATTCTCAGTTTATAATTGACAGCTGGATGTATTTGTTCATGAGCGATTTCATGTCGACGATTATTAACAATTGTTGAAAGTTTTTTGCTAGCGAACATACCTATTATTTTGTAAGTTGCATCGAAAAAAAAATTCATTTTTAATCGTAAATGTGGCATTAAATTGAAATAGGACCAATTTGCGCAATTTTGTATTTTGTTTTTTTTTTATATAAATTCTACAAAAATCAAAATTACATTTTTTTTATATACAATATATATGTATTGCGATGGCAACTAAGAAATTGCCGAAGTAATTGCCGAAGGAATTGCCAATGTTTTAATACACAAATTCACCCCAAATTACCACATTTAAACAAAAATATGTGAAATTTGCTTTTTAACCAAAGGAAAATGTAGCAGCTAACCAATGTCGGAAAGAAAAAATCATTACATTGACAAAAGGTATCAAAAATATGTATATATATATATATGTATATATTCAGATACATCCATGTGTAAAATTGGCACTTACTTAGTTGCCTATCCAATATTTAGAAAATACCAAACCTATGTAATACATTTTAGCTATAGAAAGAGTGACAGCTCTGGCTCAAATAGTAAAGACGAATTCCCTAACCACTTTGCGCTACAGTATCCATCAGATTTCCCCATTATAATTACAATGATATAGAAATATTTTAGAAATTTTCTCAATTTACAATCTATTTTATAGAAATGTTCAATGTACAATTCATAAAGATTTCTGCAAAAATTTCTAAATAAATCATTGCCTACCTAACATACCTTTTATGTTACTTCCGCCTTCCGGAAACATCATGGCAATTTTCATGTTTCAATTTATTCTTAATTATATGCCTTAAATGTAAAATGTAATTAAAGAGAAAATGTTATTTACGAGTGTAATGTGTAAAAATTTAATTGAAAACAATCATAAATATTTAATTTCACAACAGCTGTCTATTTTTAATTACCTATTTATTTGTAAGAGTATTTGTAAATGTGGGGTATGCGTGTAGTAATTTTCTAAAATTTGTACACTAATATTGTCATATTGTCATTAATCTTTTAAAACATGAAATCGTTAAGAAATTAGGTACATAAAGAGTATAATCATTGTTGCTATTCTAAACATCTTCTCAATCCTTTAACAATACGATTTTATGGCAAAAATTTTGCATTGCATATTTTCAGGAATACATCTACAGAAATCTATAAAACTTTGAATAAATATTTGAAGATAACATTTTCTACATTCCTACCTAAACACACACACACACAGACGTATATTTGTGTACAAACAAACTTTATATATACCTTAATCAGTAGATTTGTATTGAATTTCTTGATCAAAAGCCAAATAAATAAATAAATTATATTCATTTAAAGCATACTTTTAGGCATTATATGACAAAGTGTTTGAAATGCTTTTTTTTTCATTTTGAAGGTGTGTAATTTGATTTTTTATTACAAAACTTTTGTAGATATATATGATACAAAAAATAAAATCTTGTTCGCTCATTCATCAAATGTTCATTTAGCCGTTTGATGAAGTTGATGGTGATTATGATGATGATGATGATGATGATGATGAAAACTTTGCACTTACAAATTCGTACACACTTTTTTACATTTATGTATTTTTTTTTTTTTTTTTTTGTTGCCACAAACATAAAAACCGTTGAAGTAATACATACACATGTGTATCCACTTATATTACATATACATACATGTGTGCATATATTTACAGACACACTGGCTTATATTCATTTGTATGATCGGATTTGTTTATCCAAACGTATTGCGCTCAATCAAGCGCGCATTTAATTTAATTTATTTCATGATTTTACATTGCGAATTTACGCTTACCTGCGGTTTAATTATATACACATTCATATATGTATTTGTGTAAAAGTGTGCGTGGAAGAGTACAAACACATTAACGCCTACAAGTGTTTGTATTAACTTGTTTTATCGTAATTAATTGTAATTAATTATATATTTATTTATGAGCATGCACATGTAATTGAATGACATAATTGGCCATTGAAATGTGTAAGAGATTTTTGTGCTCAAGGAAGGACTTTAAAGTCTAGAATCAATATTGACCAAGAGATTAGTTTACAAGAAGTTTATTCATAACAGCCGTAATGAATAATATAGAGAAACAACATACTTAGAATGCCCTGAGAATGCTTTTAAGAAACGTAATATTTTTTAACAATAACTTAGATTCAAGTTTATGAATATTTACTATGTAACGCGTACCTTTTGTTTCCCAGCTGGGAGGTATTACTCAGTCAGCCAAAGTAAAACAAGAGGGCAGTGTAAAAACTCTTGTTGTAGGAGGAGGACCGAATTCCGCACGATTGCCTATTGGCAATCAATTCACCGACACTTGACAGCACTGATGAAACTACTACTATTTCGTTATATTTTCTTATTTTTTTTTCGTCGTTTTTTATTGTTCTTCCTTTCTTTGTACAATTTTTCAAAAATACAAATTCAATCTCTTACTCTCTGACGTAATGGAATACCGAACCGTAGCTAACCTTAAAGTCGACCTCCATAACATCCGCGTGCGTGAGAATGCATTCTCCCTTTATATACACTTTCGTGCGAACAGATATTGAAACTCCATAATATACGTTCAATGCATTTGGAAGTGATATTTGAAAACGAAGATTTTACGTTTATATTGATTGTGATATTTTAATATTATTTTTAAAAATAAAAACGTATTAATAAGAATGGACGAAATTTTAACATTTATATTGATGGTGATTGGCTATGTAATTGTAGTGTACTTGGCGTGCATTAAAGTGCATTGACAACATGAAGGATGTGGGTGCAAGATATATATTTGGGCCATAAAATTAGTGGTTCCTTTGCAGTTGTAATTTTACGCATGAAAGTAAAAAGAGTTTAACTTGTATGCGTTCAAATACTTTTACCCGCGCGCCTATGGACTTCATCCCATAAGAATGCGTGTTTTCTACTCTGCTGTCAAATGCATGCATACGTCTACGCGTGCATTGAAGGTCTACTTCTACTTATATAGTGAGGATTTATAGGATTGACCAGTGCCGCCTGGTCGCATCTAACAAGTCAGTCGTGTGATAGATCTGTCTCAGCAGAAGTCTTCAAACGGCTGATAGTTGTATAGTGTACCCTGATACGGTGCCTCATACCTAGAAGAGGGAGACCTTTTATAGCAATATATGCGGTTGATCAAAATGACTCCGAACAGAGCTGAGGGCTCGCAGGCAACTACTTTAAGCAAGAGGTCGAATACTGACTGTCTCGCTTTAAGCAAGAACTACTTATAGCCGCCGAGCGAATTAATTTCAGCGCGACTATAAGAGCACTCGTTAGGGTAGCAAAGCTACTCGAACGGGCCGATTCAAAAATTCAACAAAATCGTATTAAACAGTAGGTCGGGTTACGATTTACTCGATCAAGCGTCAATTGGTTTTCATGCTTTACGTTGGCAAGTCATACACCTTTAGTACATATCTATGTATAAAGCATTTAAGAATTAAAAATTCCTATGAAGCTACATTTAACGTTCAGTGAAAATTCATTTAATTGTTTCTTCTTTCTCTGTCATCATAGTAATTGACTATACGAGTATATGTATATGTGTATACGTCTACTGATATTATTGTATGATGACAATAGGAAGAAGAAGAAGAATCAAATGAACTTTTCTATGACAGACATATTTTGTATGGTTTGTTTATTGTTGGTACGTTGAATATTTTAATAATTTATGGACTGTTCGTAGGTAGATAGTAAAAAGGTTGTAACAGGCTCAGTTTTAACCTGTTACAACTATATCTATATGGCACACCTAGACAATGATTCCTTAGTAATTCTGTACAGGATTGACTTACTTTGAGTAAGACTTCATCTATAATAATTTGTTGGCATATAACTGACAACGCTTCCGATAATTATAAGAGAAAACCATTTCATACATGTATGTTCTTCGTATATGTACTAGCACATCTTTCGAAAGCCCTTTTTTTTCTTAATAATTCATAAAACCAAATTATAATAATTAAGGCCCCTTCTAAATCTGTTCGCATATCGTAAACTAATTGCGTAGTTTGTCCTTGACTGATTGGAGATGTTGCAACAAATTTGCACACAAATTTGCATAAGTATTACATATTGGCACAACAAATATGCATTTTTTTACAGAGGGGGATCATTTAAATTTTACTAAGTTTTATTACACAAGACCAATAATTATATAGATGTCCTCAAAAAGGAAAAGAAATGAACGCACAAAAAAAATGAAAATAAAAATGACTGTCATAATTTATATTATAACCTTGAAAGATGCCTGCTAAAGAAAAATGATTCAAAAAATAACTAGTATACATTATACAATAATATCATAGATATGGAATCATCTTCAGCAAAAAAAAAAAAGAAAAAAAAAAAGGAAATTCAATTCAAAAATTACTGCTGACTATTCATTTGTTGTCTCTTTTTGTTAGAGTGTATAGTACGAGTAGAACAAAACATATGTGTAAATATGTATTTAAGATGAATTTTATGACAATATTTTGCAACCCCTCAGGAGAAAATGTTGATGAATAAAAACTACACCGACTCATACAAATGCATATATGTATAGCATGTCATTTCACATCTGTTCATCGTTATAACATTCAATTGGTAGATTTCTGTTTTTATTTTTTTTTTGTCATCTTCTTCGCATTAAATTGCATTGCTGCTAACCAAGTATGACTTTGAGAATATTTATTATAAAAAAATAAAGAACAAAAAGGAAACAATACAAATATAAATATATGCTGCACTATATATGTTCCACTTACATAGATACCATTGATTTAAAGTATCATAGTTTTATAAAATCATGCACTATTGGCTTTATGAAACAAATGCCTCATTTACGATGGTATTATACGAGTAAGTTGCGAATCGAATGAACCTTTACACGAATACGGCGAACGAGTGATGAAACTAAATTTTAGGTATCATCACTGATGCAATAACTTTGCTGTCAAATTTAAATGAACATATTTGTCACTTTTTTGTATTCAATCGCCGCTCATAATATCAAACCTCACATTTTCGTGTCAGTATTCGTTTCGAAACTCATAATACTCTTAAAGTATACCAAGCACTTAGTCAACTTAGCCAACTACAACATAGGCTGAAAATTTTTCAATATTTTTTAATATATGGCCCTACTGATCATCACGCATTTCGAGAGGCTCATCTGTCACTAGTTTGCGTATGAAGTTTCATGACATTTCGTCCATTGGTTTGCAAGCTACAGTCGTTTGAATTGCGCTACTTTCGCCATAGTAAAAATAATGGAAAAAGAGGAGTATCACATCTTGATCAAACATTATTTTTTTATGGGAAAATACTTCCGAACAATCATTACAATATCCACAGAAATGTCGTACAAGCACCGAAGATGCATATCGCTCTGGAAGGCCAAAAGGGCTACGGATTTGAAAATCGTTAAGCAAATGCATCGAATCGTTTGGAGTGATCGAAAAGTGAAGTTACTCGAATTAGCTGAGGCCGTGGGTATTTCAAAAGGATAGATGGAGATGAAAAGCTTCCGGCGCAATGGGTGCCGACAAAAACGTCATTTTAGCGTTGTTGCAGTGTATTCGAGCAGACTGTTTTTCAACGTTTTGTGGTGATGAATGAATAGCGGATCCATTACAATACGCCTGAGTCCAATAGATCGTCTACAGAGTGACTGGAAAGCCACAAAATCCGATCAAAACGACCGGAGGACCAATTATCGGTTTCTTGGAATGCACATGACATAACCTTAATCGATAATCTACAGAAGGAAAGAACAGGTACAGGAAAGTATTATGCAATGTTGTTGGTCAAACTCAATGACGAAATAAAGAAAACATGGCCTCATATGGTGAAGAAATAACACCGACACACACGTCTTTGAAAGTGATAGACGTATGGTATATGGTACAATTCAAATTGGTTGCTACTATTATCTGTCCCCAAACATCAAGCATGGAAAGAGATTCAGATCGAATGAGTAAGTCATCGCGGAAACCAGAGCGTATTTCGAAGGACTGAACATTTCGTACAACAGAAATGGAATCAAAATGTTGGAAATTCACTATACCAAGGGCATTGATCTCGAAGGCAACTATGTTGAGGAATAAATATAACTTTGCCTAAAAAATGCTTGTTTTCATTAAAAATCTCGGGACTTTTCAGCACACGTAGTATTTACGTCATATAGCACATGTAGCACTTACTATATGATTTGTTGTTCGAATATCTACAAGATTCCCGACAACCCATTATCATGCCAAAAAGCAATAACACATCCTTTGCTTTTACCACCATGGAGAAAGAGGGATTCCCCTTGTGTTACCACATCATCTGGGTCCCTTAATCGCTCACTTAGTCAAACCATTTGGATCTCAAAATATATCATGCGCAAAATCATGATCACGAGCATATAATATCTTCATATCTACGGATTCTGCATTAGGTGGCCTATATCTATTATTCTGTCATAGTGGCGTATTGGCTTGTATGTCAATCCCCGCCATATTGCTAGCATACAGCTGCTCAGTGCCGTGCTAGTTCGTTTACCCTGTTATTGCCTGGAACGCGACTCATATTAGGCTCATATTATGCTGTTCAAAAATCACATCAACAGATCTGCGGCATTGAGTGGTTATTTTTGATGTGCCACTCATCAATGATTGGTGGACACTTAACCACTTCCATATACTAATGAACAGTTGGCAGTATGCATCGTAGATTTAAAGATACGTTGACCTAGAAAGTATGTGTATAAGAATAAGTGCACCATTTCGTTCTGCTGAATGATGAGTAACATAATCCATTAATCAATGATCAGTTTTAATTAGTTAACCAAATCAAATTCTCCAATACTCAAATACCTATTTTATATTTTTCTATATTTTTCAACGAACCAAAATATGTTGTTGAAATTCGAAATCGAAGTCAGCAAATTTTTTACACATCCACTAGCTTTCTAACCACATGTGATTTTATTATCCTTTGTGCATATTTTAAAGGATTCTGTTAAAATATTGTCATGCATGATTAATACACAATAGAAATGTAATCGCTTTTGTTCATTGTGCCGTAGAGAATAAAATTTTTTATTTAAATATTTGTACACGTTCATGCATATATCAATGCAGCCATAGTGTGTAAATATCTCCTTCTCTCGCTAGCTCCATCTATCTCTCTCTCTCTTTGTCATACTAATGTATGAGTTATCAAATATAAATGGTAAATGGAGACCTTGCTTTGGGGAGTGGTCATGAATATTAATGAAATAGATACCCACAAAACGGGAATTTCTGCGAAATTCATATGCATAAAATGCGAAGAAAAACAAATACATACAAATGAAAGGCTGTGATACAATTTTCGTTGCTTTATAGGACTACATTAGTACTATATTTGAATGAAAAAGATGCTTTGAAGATTTCAGCGATACTTTAAAAATATTGATTTTAATAAATAAGTTACATTAAATCGATAAAAATAAATTCTTCTTAAAAACTTAATGAATCTATTACTTGTGAGAGCAAATAATAATAATTTGCCTGTAAGCTATATATAGAAAATCAGGAAATAGTATGAGCTATTGCGTTGATATTGGGTATATATTATAGATGAGATTTATCAACTGAGAGTTACACTTACTTACATGTTACTATTCATTTGTCTAAGGATTTCTTATTGGAGTTGATTCGATTTTTAAAGTTTTATTTGACCATTTCTGCGATAAGCCCATATAGACGCACATGACATACGTTCTAAAAAATATACACACACACACACACTCAAACGCACTTGGAAATGAACGCACTACATTATTTTGTGTAATATAGCCAATATACAGATATGGTATGTATATAGCGTCTTTTAAAAAGAATTTAAATAAAAAAAAGACACCAAATTTTTTTTTATCCAAAGTACAAATTCCAAAGTTAATAATAGAACACAATATCTGCCAATTGTCCGCAGTGACTCTTTTTACATGTGGCCATTCTTTTGATGCAAATTTTCATCATATTTTCCCATACTTGCGGCTATATTTCGCGAATACCAACTCTAATATTGTCTTCGAGTGCTTCAATATTTGCTGGAGTATTGGCATAGACTGGGGGGTGGGTGCCATTGTTCAGTGGTTAGTGTGTTCGCCTTCTGATCTGTAGGTCGTGGTTCAATCCCCGGCTGATGCATAACAAATTTAATATCGATAAGATTTTTCTTTCGAATGGTACCCACCTATCGGCAAGCAATTGGCAATTCTTCCGACAGTAACAGCTTGCCATGAAAAAGCTTCTAAAAGAACTCTGTGACAAAGCTCAGAAAAAGTGATGTCACAAGTGTTCTGCCGTTCGGTACCGGCGAAAAAAAGGAGGTCCCTTCTAATATTGTCCAAAAATTTAAGACGCACAAGAATAATGGAAGAGAAGCTCGGCCAATGAGCCCTTTGGGGCTTTAAGTACCACATATTTATTTTTTTTTTGTTGGGGAATCAGTTGGTTGAGTTTAATAAATGGAGTTATATTCATGACAAGTAGCTTTTCGAATACTTTAGAGAGTAGAGGCAGGAGGTTGATGGGTTTGTACGATGCAACTTTTGTGGGATATTTTCCTGGTTTTGCTATCATAATATTTTTTGAAGTTTTCCAACATTTGGGATAGTGTTTAATATGAAGGATAGCATTGAAAATGTGCATTTGATGAATTACTGAAGCTGGAGGTAGATCTTTTATCATTTTTCTTAATTTAAATTTTAAATCTTTGTAAATTCTTTGGAATATGTCCTTCTTTTTAATTTTAAGCGTTATTGAGCAAGGTTGAAAAGTTAATTTTGGTAGTGAGGATTGTGTAGAAGGTGGATTGAGTGTAAACAGACTTTTTAAGTGGTTTGCAAAAGCCAAACCCTTCTCACAGTTGCTTCTAGCCCAATTACCGTCACTCAAACGGATGGGGGAATCATTGACAATTGGGCGATTTGAGTTTTTTGCTGATTTCCACAAAGAATAGTCAGACCAGTAGTTATATTTTAAAGAACTAAATCTGAATTTATCAAACAATGTCGACGTCATCACAACCGATGGTGCGAAAATGTGGTGATAGCGGGGAGATTGGTAGAGCCATACCAGCAACTGTGCAACGAAAGAAATTACGAAATCAAAACTGTCTGAATTTCGGGACATATTTTCAGATCCCGAAAATCCGGAGAACGACAAAACCCTGAAAATTGACATCCCAGGTGCGTATGCACTAAAGATAAGCTATAGCGAATAACAAAAGGCAATCGGGTCTACGTCCCGGAACATACCCTGGTCATTCCAGGACAAGGATTGCCAACTCAGTGTAAACGCTGTTACAACAACAACAACAACAACAACAAAAGGAAAAAATCCAAATTCGAACGATTTTCTTCTATCTTTTTCTTAATACTTTTCCAACTTTTTCTACGTATTTTTGTTTATATTTGTATTTATATTTATTGTTGTTGTTGTTGGTGTTAATGTTAGCATGAGGTAAACAGAAAAAAACATACGTAAATACGCATATGCTTATACACGTAAATATACTAAATACTTATAGGTACTATGTACATACTCGTATGTAGAAGCAAACACATGTGTTGCCATGTTTATATGTATAGTAAAATCAAACAATAGTGGAAGCCCAAAAGGTACTGGTATTTTATTGACTGTCATAAAAAGAATACAAATATGATATGCTCATATGTCCATGGATTCAAATGACAATTATGACAGAGGTGCTAGCAATGTTAGTACACAATTCTATGCAACTCTCTTTGGGTACCTACATATTGATAAGTATATTGTATGGATGATATATATCAGGTCTAGTAAAAAGAAATCCAATATTTTTGCATTAAATTGAAGGTTTTATTTAGCATAGCTAGAAGGATCCGATTTAGGTCAAATATGCACCGTTTTGATCCATAACTTGATGCCTTTTTCAAGGTAATTTCATAATGCCACTCTCATAGAAACCCTCGTCCCTATTGGCAAAAAACTGGGACAGTCGATTTTCACAAGCTTCTCTTGAGGCGAATTTTTCACCAGCAAAATAATTCGCCATAGACAGAAAGAGGTAGTAATCACTTGGTACCAGGTCCGTACTATAAGGTGGATGCATAAGAACCTCCCAACCAAGCTCCCGAAGCTTCTGGCAAGTCACTACCGATGTGTGTGACCTGGCGTTGTCCTGATGGAACACAATTCCTCTTCTATTGGCCAAAGCTGGCCGCTTCTGGGCGATTGCTTCCTTCAGACGGTCCAATTGTTGACAGTACAGGTCCAAATCAGGAGTTTGGCCGTAGGGGAGCAGCTCATAGTAGATGATTTCCTGCCAATCCTAACAAACACATAGCAAAACCTTCCTGACCGTCAATCCTGGCTTGGGCACCGTTTGCGCCGGTACACCGCGACTCGACCACAACCGTTTTCGCTTGACGTTGTCGTAAGTGACCCACATCTCATCACCAGTAACCATCCGCTTCAGGAATAGATCGATTTCGTTGCGATTTAGCAGCGATTCGAAGATGAAAATTCGGCCCATGAAGTTTTTTTGCGTTAACTCGTGTGGCACCCATACATCGAGCTTCTTTTTGTATCCAGTTTTATTTAAATGGTTCCAAACTGTTTTTTGTGCAATGTTTAGCTCCTGGGCAATAGAAACAGTGCTTACATAACGGTCAGACTCGACGATATCCATTATTTTATCGATATTTTCGACAATTGGGCTTGCATCTTTGACATCAAAATTACCAGAACGGAATCGACGAAACCAAAATTGCACATGATTGGCTGTTACAATATCAGGACCATAAACACTATTCATATTTTCAGCCGTCTGGCTTGCGTTTTCGCCTTTATCGAAGAAAAACTGTAAAATATGGCGTATTTTCTCTTTACTGGTGTCCATATTTGACGCGTGCTCGAACAATACTGAGTCAAGCAATCACAAAACTGCCTGAAAAGTTTATTTACTACGAAATCTTATCTTTCTAACGCCATCTAGCGTAATCCGATCGCACTTATACAACGCGAGATACAGATTACTAAAGCTATCTATTGGAAAAATAATTTCTTTTTACTACACCTTATATAAACATTGTTTTTTTTTTTGCATCAATGGAAGCTGTTGTTTTTTTTCCAGTTGTTAGCTGCTGTTGTTACGAAAACTCTTAGCAGTAACCTAATGGTAAAAGTTTTTATATTCGAAACGAGATTGTAACGAGATTGTAACGCGAAACATTTCAACAACATACCGACATAGGTATATCTTATATCTTAGGAATATCTTATCATTGTATGTAAGATATACTTGATTGTATGTACTCGTACATATAAATTATTAAACAATCATTTTGAGTCTATGAAATCAGATTTTTACAAATACATACTCATAAGTATGTGTGTAGAGTGTTGAATACGATTATGCTGTTATGGTACTTATTCGAAAGTATGGAGAATTCAACTCCTAAGCATACAAAGCTGATTGGAAAGTTTTATTTATAACTACATACATATGTATATACATATGTACGATACATAAGTGCTATCCTTAAAGAGTATTTTATGTACATAGAGTAATATTGCTGAGTATTTTCGTATGTGAAGCCAAAGTTTTATTTACGAATTTATTAGCAACATAAAATCTTCTGATTTTTTACATTGCCGCACACACACAAACTAATATCCAATACACACACAATATCTTTCATGATTTTATTTGTTGTATTATATTTGGTAAATATGTACAATACATGTACGTAAATATATATATTTCAAGTGTTATTTTGTACGTTGAAAGGAATACAAATGAGGGATTTATTTGAAATATTATTAAAACCAAAAAGCATAAGTATGGTTTTATGGTATTAGTAAAAATGTATATATGTTGGCCACTCTGGCACATAGCAACCGTATAAATATAATTGTTTTATTTTGTTTGCTTACTATAATTTTATTGATCTCAGTAAGTAATGCACACAATGAGTTCATGAAAAGAATGAAATCAAGAAAGATAAAAAAGTTTAACTAACTTTATAATCTATTCAAATGGAATATTTCTCTATTTGTATCTATAATATATCGTCTATAATCATATGTACAGGTAGAACATATTTAATATGATATATTATGGCTGCAGTACCAAAATTATAGCTTCATCTATCCACGATGTCCCTGGTACAAAGCTTTAACATCGACAGCGACAAACAAAACAATATAGGTCAAGTTATTGAAAATGTCTTCGACATTTTTCAAGAAAATACATGCAAAAAATTTAATCATGTTTTTTTTTTTTTTGAACAAATAACTATTCCTTATAACTTTTATATGTACGTTTACCTTAATAAACACTATACTTACTTACTTACTTATGTGGTCATTACAACCGCAAATCGATTTAGGTATGCTTCGTCGGCCAACTCTTTCCTTAGCTCGCTGGCGCCAGTTAGAGATTCCAAGCGATGACACGTTCTCCAGTACTTAGTCTTTCCATCTCTTCTGTTCCTCTCTTCCACCTCTTCTGCGACGTCTACCAGCGTGTACCGAATATAACCTTCTTAGCCGGAGCGTGTTCTTCCATTCGATCGACATGAACTACCCAGCGCAGCCGCTGTCCCTATGTCGTTGTCGGCGTACAGCTAATACAGCTTATGATCGTACCTTATGCGATACTCGCCACCAACGCAAATAGGTCTAAAGATCTTGTGTAGCACTTTTCTCTCGAAAACTCCAAGCACTCTCTCATCTGAGGTGGAAATTGTCCAGGCTTCGGCGCCATATGTAAGGACAGGCATGATGAGAGACTTGTAGAGAGTGGTTTTCGTTTCGCGAGAGATGGCTCGAGTTCTCAATTATTTACTTAGCCCAAAGTAGCATCTGTTAGCAAGAATGATACTTCGCAATATATCAAGGCTGATGTCATTACTGATGGATGTGGATGGCCGTGGCTCAATGGTTAGTGTGTTGGCCTTCTGATCTCTAGATCGCGGTTCAATCCCCGGCACATGCATAACAAATTTAATATCGAAAAGATTTTTTTTTCGAACGGTACCCACCTGTCTGCAAGTAATTGGCAATTCTTCCGGCAGTAACAACTTGCCATGAAAAAGCTTCTAAAAGAACTCTGTGACAAAGTTCAGAAAAAGTGATGTCGCAAGGGTTCTGCCATTCGGAACCGGCTAAAATAAGTAGGTCCCATTTAATACTGTCCAA
Organism: Megamerina dolium; assembly: GCA_963854835.1. Classification (NCBI taxonomy): domain Eukaryota; kingdom Metazoa; phylum Arthropoda; class Insecta; order Diptera; family Megamerinidae; genus Megamerina; species Megamerina dolium. The sequence goes on from OY978525.1 coordinate 109,330,061, forward strand.
AAATTTAACACTCACAACAGTAATTGAAGAGAAGCTTCGCCAATGAGCCCTTCGGGGCTTTAAGTCCCACATATTTATTTTATTTTATTTTTATGTCATTACTGATGTTAATGCTAGTTCCAAGATAGATAAAGTCCTTCACTACTTGAGAATCGTAGCTATCGACAATGACATACTGTCCAAGATGCTGGTACTCTTTGTTTGTTGACACACTACTTACTTCGTTTTGCCTTCATTCACCGTAAGACCCATTCGATCAATAACATCGGCATACGCTAACAGCATGACACTTTTGTTGAAGATAGTCCCATTATGTCGTAGATCAGCAGATCGTATTATTATTTTCTAGATAATAAAATTGAAGAAGTCGCACGATAACAAATCACCTTGTCTGAAACACCGTTCGGTAATAAAAGGCAAGGAGAGCTCCTTCTTAATTTTCACTGTACAACTATAGTTATATAGTATCATTCTGAATAGACGAATGAGCTTCGCAGGAATATCGAACTCAGACATTGTGGTCTAGAGGTAATCTCTACCGGATGGTCGAAAGCAGCTTTATAATAAAAAAATAGATGGTGTGTGTTGATCTGTTTTTCTTGGATCTTGCTTTTAGTCTTTTTTTAGTTGGAAACACACAAGCCCTTTAGACAGTGCACAGAAAGGTTCCGGTTTTATGAAACTGGAGAATATGTCTGCTTGTTTAGTAATACAGTCAGCCCTTTCATTACTGTGTTGTGTTCGCCGAGCTAATTGGGGATTACATGGTAGTTTTCCTCTAGTCTGGATCATATCTCTAGTCTTCGTACGAGGACATTTGCGAACAATGGTCTCAATTGTAAATAGTTGTACCTGAAATATGATTGAATATACACCCATAGGCATGGAACTTCGGTACCATTATTTCTACATCTGTACTGCCTGTCTTTCAGCTTTGATCCATCAGTATACTATACTTGTAAATCGCTGCTAATTTCATAAATTATTCTTTCACATTCACACCTTTCAGGAATTATGATCTTATAGTGCTTACAAGATGATAGCTTAACAACGTTATCATTTACCAATAGATTTATGAACAAATACTTTAAATACACTTTCAACACAGTACTTATAAGCATCTACACATGTATATAATAATATATTTACATACACCTACATAAGAGGTATAATAAGTTCATCTATATGAAAGTAGCTACTTTGATCATGTCATAATATGATAAATGAAAGAAAATGAAATAAAAAATAAAAAAAATTGTAAAAGAAAATCTTAAATCCTTTCATTTCTCTTTCAGTTTTATATTTGTTTGTGTGTGTGTGTCTATGGGAGAGGTATGCAAAAATGAACAAAATCATCATCGTAAGAATAATTTACACTTCTACAACTACATAGGTATTCATATTATACATACTCTACAGCATCATCAACAATTTGAAATGTTGAATAATTTTGTATTCTTTGATTAAGCACATATTTCACGTTTCGTACGTCGCGTTCTTTTCTTACTTTTCTGTTTTCCAAATACACAATATTTAGTTTCTTATTTCTTCTTACTACATATAAACAGCCGACTCCATCACAGAGAATTATTTATAAATTCTCACCTGCTTGATAGGTGAGTGTATGTGTACATCTGTGTGCAAGATTGTTTCATTGCGTATGTATTGCACGTATCGTCATAACGGAATTTTGTTGCCTTATGTTGCGCATCCAAAAATAATGTACATATACATGCATACATATATTTCAGTAATAGTCAAATGGATAATGCCATAGTCATAGACGCGATTTCTCTTACAAGAAAGAGAGAGAGAGAGAACGAGCGAGGGCCGAGAAAGAGCTACAATAGGATTGCGAAAAGAAAAAGTTGTACAAAATGTCAAACTATTAAAATATATACATAATGTGTACACATCCCGGCTTTTTCGTCGATATTTTCAATTTTCTAGTTACCGAGAAACTAAAAATTTCTTTGAAATTCTTTGTGAATATTTTTTAAAACTATTAAAACATGTCCTCGGTATAAACTTACAATATAGAAAAAGTATGAAAAAAACCAAAATTTTGACAAAACTCGATTTCATTATTCAACATAGTTGCCTTCGAGGGCTATACAACGAGTATAGTGATTTTCCAACATTCCAATACCACTTCTATAGGACGATTTCTCTTTCTCATCAATGTAGGCCTCAGTTTCAGCGATTACTGCATCATCGGACTAAAAATTTCTGTCCAGAAAGAATTTCTGTCTTGAGATCTGAAGACAGAAAAAAGTCGCTAGGGCCAAATCTGGAGAATATGGTGGATGGTGAAGCAATTCGAAGCCCAATTCATACAACTTTGCCATCGTTTTCATCGATTTGTAACACGGTGCATTGTCTTGGTGAAGCAACAATTTTTTTTCTTTTGCAAATGTGGCCGTTTATTTGCGGTTTCAGCCTTCAATCGATGCAAAAGTTCACAATAATAGTCGCTGTTGGTGATGATTCCCTTTTTTGGATATAGTCGATGAATATTATTCTGTTCGCTTTGCAAAATACAGACGCCATCATCTTACCGGCGTTTTTGGTTGTTTTGGATACGATTCGTCGACTGCTGTCCACTCAGCAGTGATTGTCTATTGGATTGTGGTGTGTAATGGTGAAGCCATGTTTCATCCATTATCACATATCGACGATAGAATTCGGTTTTATTGCGGTTTAACAGCGCCAAACACTCCATTAAAGCATCCATACGTTGTTGTTTTTGGTCGACTGTGGGCTCACGCGGCACCCATTTTGCACAGAGCTTTCGCATACCCAAATGTTCATGTAATCTGATATCTTTACAATGTCAGCTAGCTCGCGCACCTTCAATTTGCGGTCGTTCATAACCAATTTGTGGATTTTTTTGATATATTCTAGAATAACAGCCGCAATTGGACGTCCACTGCGTTCTGCATCGTTTGTGCTGATACGACCATGTTTAAATTCAACAATCCACTTTTCTACTATGTGTCTCGCTGGAGCAGAGTCCGGATATTGTTTATCAAGCTATTCTTTGGTTTCCACTGCATTTTTTTTTTCATCAAAAAGCAATGCTTTATCAAAAATTCAAAAAATTCACTTTTATCCATTTTTTTTTTCAATAACAAAAGTTGTTTCACAAAAAATCCTCAAATAACTTACGAACCAATTGTCAGATTGTTGTCAATCCTATACATGTTTCTTTTGAAGGTTAGAACTCAATAAAAATCATATGGAAAATATTCTAGTAACGCCATCTATGTGTCATCGTACATACTTATTGAATGGCCTGTTATATTCTTTAGTAAAAGTTTTCTTAAAACAATGATCTTTTCATGCAGATTTATAGATTCATATACAAGGTGCGACAATTATGTATTGTCGGAATTGCCTCCAGTGCCCACGTCGAAGCCCGTTGTATGGTCTGAATGGCATCAAAAAAGCATCCTTTCAACTTCAATTTCAGTTTTGGGAACAAAAAGAAGTCGCACGGTGCCAAATCAGGTAAATACGGCGGGTGTTTCAAAACACAGACCTGATTCCGAGCCAAAAATTGACGAACAATGAGTGCTGTGTGACTCGGTGCATTATCGTGCAACAGAGACCAAGTTTTTGGATCGTGAAGAATGAGTCAGATAGTTTCTTTGTTGATTTTTAAGGCATTGCGGTCTTCTGTAATAAAATCACGAACTTTCTGGATCGTTTCCGGCGTCCGCACTGAAATTTGATTTCCTTCTTTTATTTCATCTTCCAGCGACTCTCTGCCATCCACAAATCGTTTATGCCATATAAAAACATTTGATTTTGATAAACAAGCATCGCCATACGCTTGCTGCATCATTCTGAATGTTTCTGATGCACTTTTACCAATTTTTACGTGGAATTTAATGACCGCTCTTTGCTCCATGTTAAAATTTCAACATCAAATGAACACGTGTTTTGTAAAATGAATGTCAATAAACATTAAATGTCAACCAAATGCCATGAAATTTGGACAATTAGTAGAGGAAGGTTGAAGCTTCAAAACGCATGTGCTCACACATAGATGGCGCGTTTGGTTGCTGAGGTATGGTTCGAGTCTTAATACATAATTGTCGCACCTTGTAGATTCTATAGTATGTATAACCATTTTATATCTAAAATCAAAATTTTTTCGTAATTATACCATTCTACGATGATACCGAAATTTTTGACGGTTTAACAGAAGCGTGGGACAGTCATTACTAATGCCTGTGCATGTAAATAAATATAAACTTTTGTTATAAAATGTTCACATAGTTATCTTTTTTAACGGACGTATATCTGTGTGTGTGTGTGTGTGTGTGTAGTTGTATTTCATTTCATTTGCTCTTCTAAGCAATATGTCATATGTAACAGAGTATAACCTCTATGAAAAAGGAAACAACCTTCAACATTCTTCATCCAACCGAAATCAAGTGTGTCGAGAATATTTTATTATATTTATTCAACTTTCACATGTATAGGTATATACATATATGTATAGTGTTGTTATGCTTTTTTCTATTTTTTTTTTTTTGCTTTTTGAATTTTCATTCCTTTTCATTTGTAATTTCAAAACATTTAAATACATTCGTAAGAACAAAATAAATATTGTGAATGAGATGGATATTTATCTGTGCGCTCATATTATTCTTACCGCCGCATTGAATATAACACATGCATATTAAATACATACATATGTATGTACATATAAGTAAAGAATTTAGAATTGAACAATTCGATTTTCGAGTTTTAAATCGATTTATCCACCATTCATATCGACATATGAGCATACTTGACATATAGTCTTATTGAAGCACATATGCAGCTGACTTTAGTTTTTTTAAATATCTTTTATAACAACTACATACATCGTACGTCAAATACATATCACACTTGTACTCACACTTGTACTCACATTTGTACTCACACACAAACCAATGCTTGTGTATGTATGAAAAAAACAAATTCAAGGTTGCAACTTGTTCGCACACTTAACAATACTTCTATATACCATGTATACGCTATATAAAATATAGCGATTTGTTCTCATTTTATTTTTATACCCTGCATAATGCAATATGCATGGTATATTCATTTCGGTCAGATGTTTGTGTCCACTTGAAGGAATCTCCGGAGATATAGACATGGATATATATTCGTGATCAGCGTCGATTAAATTTTCGATTTAACGATGTCCGTCCGTCCGTCCGTCCGTCCGTCCGTCCGTCCGTCTGTCTGTCACCTGGCTGGTTCGCACGATAACTTGAGTAAATATTGAGCTATTTCGATGAAATTTGGCATAAGTAATCTATGATCCAAGGGTACGGAGGGGATTAATATTGGGCATGATCGGTCAATAACCACGCCCACACCAAGCATTCAAAGCGACTAACCTCGAAATTTTCAAAATCTTTAACTTGCTATAACTCACATAATATACCACTTGGGACAACAATATTTTGTACATAGAGTTATATTATACTACTATATAACCTAGGAAAAATCGGGTGAGCCACGCCTACTTTCTAGCGTAGCTCCCATACAAAGTGTCTGTACTTCTTTTAAATTGAAACTGCTGTAACTTCTACAATCTTCTGTCTAGAATAACCATAATTGACACTTAGATTAACACGGCAGTCAGAAATAATATGGCAGAAAATCAATGTGCCACGCCCACTCCTTTTTGGGTCTCCCATACAAAGTTGCGGAAATTAAAAAAAATGTTACCGGTTATAACTTGCAAACTATTCAGCGTAGAATAACGAGATTTAAGGTGTGGATTAGAATTGTACGAGCAACTAGGCTCACAAAAAATGGGCCAACCACGCCCAGTGTTTATCGTAGCCCCCATACAAATTTTAATTTGAAACAGCTGTAACTTCGGCAATCTTCTGTCTAGAATAACCATAATTGACACTTAAATTAATATCGTAGTCGGCAAAAATCTGGCGAAAAATCAGCGTACCACGCCCACTTCTTATTGGGGCTCCCATACAAAGTTGAGGAAATTAAACAAAAATGTTAACCACCATAACTTAGAAACTATTCAACGTAGGACACAAAATTTAAGGTGTGGATTAACATTGAAAAATTAATTGGATTTACTAGAAAGTGGTAAGCCACGCCCACTTTTTATGTAGCTCCCATACTAACCCTCGGAATTATCTTAAAATCCTTTTACTTCGTCAAAGTCAACCATATTTCGGGTGCAAATTAGTAGTATATGCAAAAATTGTTTCTCGAAAAGTGGAAATAAAAGAAAAGTTGGATATTCGAGTAAACTTTTTATATATAAATCTACATATGCAGGGTATAGTTTGGTCGGCCCCAGCCGACTGTAAGGAGATTTTTATATCCACTATTGGTTCAAATACGAATAAAATGCATTTGTTTATATTGCAACTATTGTATGGATGTACTCGTATATACCATCCGCACTGACTAACAGTAGTATGTTGAACTAAATAAAAGCATAAAAATAAAATGAAACATTTACTTTTCCTCGTTTCTCATTTTAATACGAATAACATATGTATGTGTGTATATCGATGTATTTATACATATATACTATACACATATATTTTGTATTTGTTTGTATATGATTTTGATTATAGAGTCTCAATTAATTTCCCAACAGGCAGTTTTTTACTTGTTTTTAAAAGTAATTGGAAACCTACAACACAAAAAAAAATACTTAGATATTGTATATAAAAAAAATATATATATTTATAAAGTAAATATCAAAAATAACAGCTCACATGGAAGCAACACTCTAACCATATGTTCGTCCTTCGTATCAAATTGTATATGCATGATTTAACATATTCAATATTCAATATATGCTTGATATGTATTCAGACCAAAATTAATATAATATCATACATTCTGTCAAATAAGTACCCGGAAATCGGAAATTCTCATTTTTAATTTTCCCTCTGAGAATATTTCAAAAAAAATTTTTATTGTTATGCGTCATTTAGTTTGGTTACGGCGTCATTAGGAACAAGTCAACCTTTTGTGTGCGTTGCGATTTTTACTATGGATAAAAATATCGAACAAAGAGTTTGTGTGAAATTTTGTGTTTCAAACGAAATTTCTTTTGCCAAAACGTTGGAAATGTTGAAAAAAAAAACATTTGGTGATTCAACCATGTCGAAAACTCAAGTTTACGATTGGTATAAATCGTTCAAAGAGGGGCGAGAAGAAATCGCAACGCACACAAAAGGTTGACTTGTTCCTAATGACGCCGTAACCAAACTAAATGACACATAGCAATAAAAATTCACAGAATAGTGGCTGACAGTTGTGCCAACCTGGAAAAAAAAAATTTGTGAAATATTCTCAGAGGGCAAATTAAAAATGAGATTTTCCGATTTCCGGGTACTTATTTGACAGAATGTATATAGATATATAATATCATATATACATATGTACGTACTTACCGATGTGTGTAAAAAATGCCCTTTCGAGAATGCCAAACAATAGATAGAGCATGACTAATAGGAAGAAGAATTTTCCTTTAATCAAATTTCTATAAACATAAATCCAATTCAAATTTTTCTCATATTTTAAATCATATCGATGATCTAATACTTTCACTATGTCGAACAGCCAAACATATAGATTAGATTAGATTGATAAGTGCACATAGACAATTACTTTCTATGTGCACTGCGTCCGACTCGAACTATTGTGCACATACCCGAGTTTAATATTGGAAGAGATTATATCCTCATATTTTCTCAAAGAATATTTTTGATTCTTGTGAGTTCAATTTCAGATAGATTAATAGTCTATAGTAGTTGCTTCCCGAGTGTTTGTTTTCTCACCCGGCTAAGGGCTGGGTATTCTATGATTATGTGTATGGATGTCTCATCGCCCACCATACAGAATCTGCATATTTCACTGTCTGTCAATTTCAGACAGGTTTTATGCTTGTTTAGTAGACAGTGTCCACTGATACAGAATCTGCATATTTCGCTGTCTGTCAATTTCAGACAGGTTTTTTGTTTCTTTAGTAGACAGTGTCCACTGATTATACCTGTCATAAGTTTTAGTTCTGCTTTACTCTAACTCAACAAGTATTTTTACTTTTTCAACGAGTAATGCCGAAAGAAAGCTTTGGTACATTCCATACCAATAGTTTTTTTCAAGCTTGCATTAGCCTTGATTATATATTCTTGTTTGATGTAGTTTTTGTTTAGTGAGCTTTGCTGATTCCCAGGATTTGTTCGGGTCCAAATAGTTGCTTTTTAGCTCCCTCCCTTGCCAATATGTCTGCATTCTCATTACCATCGTAGCCAGAGGAATCTGGAAGTGTACTATCACTTGATTCCCGATTGATAGTTGTTGGAGAAGATTAGCTAGTTGTCTCCCAAACTAACCTAGAATTAAATGTTGACGAATGCAAGGCTTTCATTACAACCTGACTGTCCAACATTACAAATATTCTTTCTCCTATTTGAACGAAGGTTAAGAATTTCACTGGTACATTGATTGATAGCAAAAACCTCCGCTTGAAAGATGGTTGCTAAGCTACCAAGACTTATTGACATTCGTGTACTGGGATAATAAATTCCAACTCCTTTGCCTTCTTCAGTCTTGGATCCATCAGTGTACCAGACAATGTCGTCATGAGTAAGACTGATTTTTGAGCCTTCCCAGTTTATCACGTGTGAGATATAAGTTTTGTATCTTTTGTTGCCAGACATACCACTTTGATCAAAAAGTTCCCGAAATAACCACCGTGTGGCGCTCCCATCGTTCCAATTTGGCTACGTAACTTTTGCATATGTCAAGCTATGACGCTAAGATTTAGAGGGAATATCAACAACAGATGTACCAACTTAACAAAAAAAAAAAAAAAAACAGAACACAAATTGGAACAATGGGAGCGCCACACGGTGGTTATTCCGGGAACTTTGTGATCAAGGTGGTATATATGGTAAAAAAAAATGTTTGCCCAATTTTAAATACATTATGTATCAAGCTTCAGTTTGATAACTTTATCTTTTCATTCATGAAGTATGAAAACATACTTATGGAAACACATTTTTGGATGAAAGGTAGGCTTGGTTTATATCCGATGTCTGTTATTTTCTAACTTTTTTTTCCACTGATTATTCCATTTATTTGTAAGCACATCTATGGAAACACATAAATTGATTTTACTACTATATTAATTTGTTAATTTTTATTTAAAATGGTTTTTTATTCAACTTAAAATAATAAATAAGAATGCTAATTTAAAATATACAATGTTGGATGTTTTAATTAGCATTTGATGAAGTTTTTACTTTTTCCTTCTCCTTTTGTCTAATTTTAACGAAAATAATTTACTAATTTTTCATATAGTTTTGTTTCTGCGCATTGCTTTTAAACAATTCCCTTTAACCTTTAACAATATATAAACAATTTTTAACTCATAAAATTTTTATGTTTATATTTTCAGTTTACTTTCAATATTTGCCAGCTATTTTGTTATTACTTTCTTGTTTTATTTTTTTTTAGCCTTTACTTTGTAGTGCATAATTTCACTGTCCTAGAATTAAATATTCATTTCCGTTTTGCATTGGTGCAAAAAAACAAAAAAGAAAAATGAGGAAGACAAAACTAAAAAAAAGAAATTGCAATGAAAAAAAGACTAACTTGAATGAAAGCACAAAATTACAAAATTAAAAATTGCACAGACAAATTGTTCCGGTGCATTCTGCTTTACTTCACACACTTACTACTTACCCACTTACTGACATCGTAGAAAATGTAGTATGTTGGAAAATAGTACAGAAAATAGTACAAAAACAGTACAGAATAATAAAATTCCATCGCAGTTTGTACAAGGTTATCCATTTTGTAATCTTTAAAGTATAACGTACCCATTCGATAGCAGTCAAAAATATTTATAAACAAAAGTTTTATAAAATATTTTCAATTGAAGTTCTACCATTCTACCAAATGGATCGTTTAATGAACACATATCACAATAAACTTGTAAAACTTTGCTGCATAAGTGATGATTTTATAGTGATCACGTTTGCAGCTTTAGAATGATTCACGCCCGGGTATTGCACACCCACACATTTATTAAATATTAATGCTCTGTCAGATAGGAAAATCCCGAATATCGTGAGGTTTTGATCTATCACAATGAACCTAAAATGAAACAAGATCGTTTACAATGGATTGAAGCAAGTTGTTGTTCAGCTTTAAAACATATGAAGTCAGAACGATCAGTAAAAAAAAGTGATGGCATCCGTTTTTTGGGATAAAAAAATGAATTTTGTTAATTGAATATTTTGATTTACAGAAGAAAACAATCATTTTTCATCAAAACAATGCACGCGTTCAAACAAGCTAAATTGAATGAATTAAATTTAACAATTAGTAATCCATTTTCAGCAGTATTACAATTCAATTTTTGTGGTGGAACTTTCGCAAAAATTCGTCATTATATTCGGACGGCAACAATTGAAACTTTGATTACAGCGAGTTTGGATAAGCACGATATTAAAAAAAAGAAAATATAAAATATATATATATATGGCAATTGTAAGCCCGGAAGAGCACTTTGGCCGAGCTGTACTATATTTTTTTTTTTTTTTTTTTACAAGCTTTTTTATTGGATCTTTCTAAAATTACTTAGAAACTAACAATAAGTAATCAAATCTTACAAACTAAATAATTATGTGATATTCCCAACGTTCCATCACAATTTGTTGAGTCACGAGGTATAGCAATTTCACAGCATATTCAGTGTGTCTTTTCTTTTTAATCGACGATGCCCCGTGCCTCAGCAACAATTGCCTAGCAAGGGGATTCGGATGACTGTGTAATTTTTGAATGTAGCTTCTGCAAGATATTGCAACTTCCTCAGAAATTGTGGGTACATTTAAATCTCGATGGATGTTAACGTTCCTCATATACCAAGGCGCGTTTACAATAATTCGCAGACACTTGGATTGTATTCGCTACAATTTTTCGATATTTGAGGGAGATGCGGTGCCCCAAAACTGAATACCATAAGTCCAGATTGGCTTCAGGATTGCTTTATATAATAGCACTTTGTATTTGAGATCCAACTTTTTGTAACAGCCACCATGACTGATTAATTTTAAGCTTGATCTGAGTTTTCTTTGCCTCTATGTGATTTTTCCAGGTCAGCCTTCTGTCGAGGTGAATACCCAAGTACTTTGTTGAGGAACATTGTGGAACTGATTGGCCATTAATTTTAAGTGGGAGACATGTATCTGGCCTTAGCATGAAGGTTACATGTACGCTCTTTGATTCATTGACTTTTATACGCCATTTTGCTAGCCAGATTTCGAGAGAATCGATATGAGTCTGCATGAGTTTAGTAGCTTCTATGGGGTTAGAGCGAGTGCACAATATTGCCGTATCATCTGCAAAGGTCGATATAAATGTATGGTTATTGCTGGGCATATCTGTAGTGTATAAGAGATACAGTAAGGGGCCCAAAACGCTTCATTGAGGAACGCCAGCGTGAATATCCAATGGATTTGTTGTGTAATCCTTGTTATGTACGAGAAATTGTCTTTTCGTGAGGTAGCTACTAAGCAATGAGGAAACATTTGCAGGCAGTAATAGTTTGAGTTTGTAAATAAGACCATCGTGCCATACTTTATCGAAAGCTTGAGTGATATCAAGAAAGACAGCTGAGCAATACTTTTTTTCTTCAAAAGTGTTCCTTATCAGAGTTACAATGCGGTGGACTTGTTCTATTGTGCCGTGCTGTTTTCTAAATCCAAACTGATGTTGAGGAATCAGTTGGTTGAGATTAATAAATGGAGTTATATTCATGACAAGTAGCTTTTCGAATACTTTAGAAAGTAGAGGCAGGAGGCTGATAGGTCTGTACGATGCAACTTTTGTAGGGTCTTTTCCTGGTTTTGCTATCATAATAATTTTTGAAGTTTTCCAGTATTTGGGATAGTGTTTAATACGAAGGATAGCATTGAAAATGTGCATCAGATGAATTACTGAAGCCGGAGGTAGCTCTTTTATCATTTTACCGGTAATTTTATCTGGTCCAGGTGATTTTTTTGGGTTTAAATCTTTATAAATTGCTTTGAATATGTCCTTTTTTTAATTTTGAGCGTTATTGAGCAAGGTTGAGAAGTTAATTTTGGTACTATTGATCGTGTTAAATATGGAATAGTATTAGAAGTGACCTACTTATAAAGAGTGATCCAATAAGAGGTACTTTTTCCAATAAGTATTCTCAGACATCTCACGCCTAACAACTGTCATGTTCATATGACATTTGTGTTCATTATTCATTGACATTTCACCAGGAATAGACTTACGCCAGAATCTTTAGAAATTGTGGAAATTTATTTCCAAAATCAGTGTTCAGTGAGAAATATTTTTCGTGCTCTTCGACTACTTTATAGTGTTCATATGGTGTTGTGGTGTGTTTATGGTATTCAGGTCTTGTGATCTGATGCCGTTGGATTACTTTTCATTTGGTATGTGAAATCACTTGTTTATGTCGATAATAAATCACAATCGATTCCTTCATTAGAAGCGAACATAACGCGCCTAATTAACGAAATATCGGCCGAAATGCTCGTAAATAGGACCCATAGAATGGATCACGCAAGAGCAAGTTGCGGACAACATTTAAAAGAAATTATTTTCAAACATTAAATTTCGTAAATCGAGCTTACGTCTCAAATACAATTTTTGATTATTACATTTATTTTAATGGGTTTTATTAAAAAAAAAATCTCGAAGCTCTTATTGGATCACCCTTTATTAGCCGGTTCCGAACGGCAAAACCCTTCCGACATCACTTTTTCCGAACTTTGTCACAGCGCTCTTTTAGAAACTATTTCATAGCAAATTATTATTGCTAAAAGAGTTGCCAACTGCTTGCCGAAAGGTGGATGCCGTTCGAAAGAAAAACATTTTCGATTTGAAAGTTGTGATTCAGTCGGATATTGAAACCATAATGTACAAATCAGAAGGCCAACGCATACTAACCACTAAGATACGGCCACGCCAGAGTGTTTGGCAATGTTTCACAGTAATAAAGCAGAGTTTTTGTGTCGATTCGTAACCATGGATGAGACATGGGTCCACCACTTCACACCTGAGACAAAGGAGCAGTCAAAACAGAGGACTGAAAGGGGAGAATCGTGCCCAAAAAAGACGAAGACATCCATCCATCTGTAGGCAAGGTGTTGGTGTCTGTTTTTTGGGATGCACGTGGGATAATTTTTGCTGATTTTCTTCAAAAAAGAAAAACCATCAACAACGAGTATAATGCTAATTTGTTGCAACATTTAAGTGATGAAATTAAAGGAAAAAGGCCGCATTTGGCGAAATAGAAAGTATTGTTTCATCAAGACAATGCACCAGTTCACAAATCCGCTATTGCGATGGTCAAAATCAATAAGTTAAAGCTCGAATTGCTGCAGCACTCATCTTATTCACCAAATTTAGCTAATTCCGATTATTTGCTATTTCCAAATTTGAAAAAATAGCTTGGTGGTAGAAGATTTGCAAACAATGAAGAGGTGGAGTGTGCGGTAGCTAGACAGTTCATACTATACACAGGGTATCGAAGCTGTAGAATATCGCTGGGAAAAGGTGTATAGAGCTAAAAGGAGATTATGTTGAAAAATAAAGAAAAATTTGCCCAAAATTTGTTGTGCTTTCTTTGTTAGGTCGAGTAGTTCTGAGACCGCCCTCATATAACTCCATGTCTCTATTTCGAGGATACACCATACTAAGTTTACCATTTTCATTTGAACAATTTATGTTAAATATTGTAACATACAATACGCAAATATGATACAATTCGGATTACAATATATAGCCAAAAAAATTTGTGTATTTGCAAAATTACACAATTTATGAAGACACGTATTGGTGTAAATTGTTATTATACAATACTAGATATCTCTACAATAAAATAGAAAATAGCTAAAAAAGCAACTCATCATGCAAAGAACAAAAATGACAAAAAAAAAGATATAAAAACCCCCAGAGAATAAATGATACAAACACAATATTGCTTATATCTTCGGTTTGTTTGATTGTTTTTTGTGTTTTTTTTTTGTGTTTGCCTTGATTATCTTTATTTGTTCAATTCTTGTTTTGCCTCTTTATTGTACAACTGATTATATGTACAAGAATATACCAGCATATGTTCACACATTAAGCATATTCGTTGTAAAGTACACAAATATTTATGGGCATACTCGTACAAGTATCAAAGTAATATATCATTCTACTTTTGTTATTCACACACATACATTCATCATGCTCATTCATATCACATCTACGGACATATTCTTATAGAGATTTATCATTCAAATGAACACACTGAAAACAATCGTGCATATGTGAATGTGGGAGTATGTAATACTTCATGAGCATATACAAGTAGCGTATGATACTTATTAGCATCATAATAAACTATAATAAATTCTTACTATAATTTTATAAGATAGAGAAGACATAATGTAGTTGATATTTATTTAATTATTTAATTTTCATTTAAAAAGAAAATAAATATTTATATCTAATTTAGCAACAAGCAGTGAAAACCTCATAACTTACAAATGAATTAAAGAAAACGAACAATAAACATACACACACACACGAGAATTTTAAAAACAAATGAACTTTTACTTGTTCATGTAAAAGGAATTTAATGGCAGAAACTCAAAAGTATATGTACAATCAAGTGGTCTCTCTCTCTGTATCTCTTTGTGTGTGGTAAGTGTGGTATGTTTGTGTTAATGTTGGTATTATTTTGTACTAAGTGTGCAAGATATACTTACAGTTGAAGTAAAATATAATCTGCTGTTTTAATTTAGTGCAAATAAAATTTGAAAATAAACAGTTTTCATTCTTTGTATTAACTTTGAAGAAAGAAGAAAACGAAACTAGATAGTTCCTAGTCACTTGGACGTATAAGTGATATGATTTAAAATACTTATAAGGAAATAGAAAAAATCTTCATATTTCCATGATAAGTAATTATTCCTGTTTATAGAACAACATGCTGATCCAATTGTATATAATTAATCATACTATAATTATGCTTATGTCTACACGCTGTCTCTTCATCTCTTTTAATATGTTGCAAGGCAATAAAATGGTAAAACCAAGGTGCTAATAGCACCTACATATGACATTATTTGATATTTAATTATCTCTGTGAGATATATTTCTAAGCTAGCCAATAACTTTGTGGATAAATTAGCTTAGTTCGGAAATATTTAGCTTAACGACCACTATACGATGATACGACATGTCTGATGACTAACAACTAATATAGAGTTGTTAATATTTAATTTTTTTAAACTGATTTTCTATTAAATATTCCATATTTATTATTGCATTTAAATGCTAATACATAGATAAATTTTAGCAACATTTTAATAAAGCAACCCCTTCTAGTAGATATACAAGTTATGAACACACATATAAGAAATAATTAAATGAAATGTACTATTATTTCTGAGCCACCAAGTAAAATGATTCTACTTCTACTTTGAAAATGATTCTACACCTAATATATATACACAAGACAGTGGTTTTTCATCAACGAAATTTTCAACGAACTTTTTCTAATGTTTGGGGTACATATTGTCTCAAGAAAGCAATGTTAATTTTTCAACTATTTTCGAATAATGGAATATTGTCTTGAAACATTGGACAAAAATGACAGTACACCTAAAAATGCAATTAATAAAAGGTTTTATAGTAGCGAAAAATGCATATAGACGTTTGATTTTTTCTTGAACTACATTTTGTAGGAAATATTTGATGGTGCAATAAGAAAAAAAACCTTGAAACCCTTGTTCTTGTGATCTTGGAGTGGTATCACACAGATAGATGCTGGACAAAATAGAAAAAAATACGATATAGGATTTTTTTTTAAATGTGCCATTGTTATGACCACGTGTTAAATATCTTTAAAAAAATATTAATGTTTACTTATGCTCTGAAGTCTGTGGATATGGATGGGAATGTACAGCTGATACCAAGACTTGGCCAAGTGTTAAATATCTTTGAAAAATATCAATGTTTACGTATGCTCTCGAATCTTTAAAGTACAACATTCAAAACCAATGTTACTTAGGTCGTATTTTAAGTATTCAACTTTTCGGAAAGCTAAACATATTTCTCTACGTTTAGCATTTCAAAAGTTCCATTATAAGGAATAAAACCTTAAAGAAATGAATCAAAATATAAATATAAGTACGTAGTTAAAATAGAAGTCAAGAAGATGTTTCTGCAACTTTTTGGAAACTAATTTTTTACCTTGGTTTTTGTAGTAGAGTCTTCAATAAAAATTGACAAAAATTTGTAAATTTTAAAGTGGCCGTGGCATGTCATCCAATTATTATGATTCTGCTAGGCTGTACATATAATGCGGCCCCAGTCTATTCTGTTCTTCGGTTGCTGGCGCTATTTGGATACTCAAAGCGCCGCCAGGTTACTCAACACTTGGTTCTTCCAACGGAGGTTTCATCTTTCTCTTTTTCTATGTCCTCCAGCGGGTGCCGAATTAAATACCCTCTTCGCTGGAGCGTCATCTTCCATTCGATCGACATGACCCAGCCAACACAGCCGCTTAATTTTGATTCACCTGACTATGTTAATGTCAGTGTACAGCTCATACAGCTCATCGTTGTACCTCAATCGGTGCTCGCCATCAACGCAAATAGGTCCAAAGATCCTGCCCAGAATATTTCTCTCGAAAATTCCAAGCATCCTCTCATCCGTGATGGAAATTGCCAAGGCTTCTGCGCCATATGTTAGGAAAGTCATAATAAGGGACTTATAGAGTGTGATTTTCGATCTTCGAGAGAAGGCTCGACTACTCAATTGCTTACTCAGCCCAAAGTAACACCTGTTAGCAAGAGTTATTCTACGCATGACCTCCAGGCTGACGTCATTAGAGTTGTTGATGCTAGTTCCAAGATAGACAAAGTCTTCGAAAGTGTCATTGTCAACAGTGAAGTGTTGTCCAAGATGCCGGGACTCTTTATTTGTAGACACTAGGTACTTTATCTTGCCCTCGTTCACCGCAAGACCCATTCGACGTGACTCTCGTTCCAATTCACAAAATACTGCACTGACTGCTCGCGAGTTGATACCGATTATGTCAATATCATCGACATTCGCCAGCAGCATGACACTTTTGTTGAAGATAGTGCCATTATGACGTAAATCTGCAGCTTGTATAATTTTATCCATAATAAGATTAAAGAAGTCGCACGATAATGAATCACATTGTCTGAAACCTGGTTCGGTAATAAACGGAGGGGAGAGGTCCTTCTCAATTTTCACTGCACAACGAGAATTTAACAGTGTCATTCTGCAAAGTCGAATGAATTTTGCAGGTATACCAAACTCAGGCATAGTTGTGTAGTCCCTTATCGGATTGTCGAAAGCGGCTTTATAATCGACGAAAAGTTGATGTGTGCCGATCTGTTTTTCTTGAGTCTTTTCACACAATACGTATGATAAGACCTTGTATGCAATGCTCAGGAGACTTATGCCACGGTATTTGGCGCAAATTGTGGTGTCTCCTTTCTTAACTATGGGGCAGAGAACACTGAGACTCCAATCTTTGAGCATGCATCCAATTATAGCGTACGCATATTTTATGTTTTAGTAATACCACATATTGGATTTAAACATTCTGCTAATAATATTCACTAAGTTATCACATAAATAAATTACACTTTATATGGGAGGAGGAATGTAGTATTTACATAGTTCTATACTCTTTAGTATGTGCATATACGCGTATAGTAGTTGCAGTATAAATAAGATCATATATGCTATTGTATTATAAATAGTATCTGAAAGATTATACAAACTTATACCTTTACTCATAATATGCTATGTGTTTCCAACACATAGCTTAACTAGATATACTATCTATACTAGCTACTTACTGCATATGAAATATCTTCCCTTAGGGTCAGAAAACTCAAAGAGGAAGAGTGAGTATGAATGAAAGCGAAATGAAATGCAATTGCAAGAGCAAATATATATAATAGATACAACGGATGAGTATTTATTTGAATGTTGTGTGGTATTTTTGAAATGATTTCAATTTCTATATAAGTACATACTTAAGTAGTATATATATACTTTTTTTTTTTGTTCTCTACATGCTGAAATTTATTTCAGTATAAGTTATATGCACTATATACTCCTATGTAGGTGTAACAACGCATATTACTTTGGAATGCATATTCATATGTGCATATACCTATATTTACTCTAGTCATAAATAAAATATGAAATGGCAATGATAAAAAAAAAAATGTGTCCCATAGCTCAGTAGTTAGTGCGTTGGCCTTCTGATCTGTAGGTCGTAGAATCAATCCTCGGCTGAAGCACAACTTTGATATCGAAAAGATTTTGCCTTGAAGCAGTACCCACCCACCTGTCGACATGCAATTGGCAATTCTTTCGGGAGTAAAAATTTGCCATGAAAAAGCTCGTTAGAGAGATCTGTGACAAAGCTCAGAAAAAGTTATATCACAAGGGTTTTGCTGTTCGTAACCGGCTAATAGAAGTAGGTCCCTTTCAATACTGTCCAAAATTTAACACGCACAACAGTATTGTAAGGCAAGCTCGGCCTAAGCGCTCTTCGGATCTGGCAACAATTTATTTATTTATTTATTTATTTACTTATATTTTAATAATAAATAGTTACGAATGCGGAAAATATTGAATACTGCCAAGATATCATAGTTATATTTATTTCTTCTTTTCTTTTTTTTTTTTAAATTTTATTTTTTATTTTTTTTATTTTGCTGCATCATGCAATGTATTGACCAATATGCTATATGTAGTTGCACTACCACTTGAGCCAACTTAACGGAAACAGATAAGTGGGTGTGGATGCTTGAAGCATGTAGAAAATTCATATTATGCAATTTTCAATCATGCGAATATTTGCGTTTTCTGCAAGGACACTTCAAAGCAGATACATGTTGAAATATGATAAAACTTGTGGAAACTATATATATTATATATATTTACATTCAATAGTACTATTTTATTTTATTTTTTATTTTTATATAAACTTATATGTACCTGTAGTAACAGTAACATTTTAAACGCAATACCTTGTTCAGGGAGATATTTTCTTTACTTTAAATATAATCTATCTACAAGACTCACACTTTTTTATGCCCAAAAGACACGTCTATTATTCTATCTATTATACGCTATAATTATTAATAATAATTATTTAGCACTTATAAGCCCCGAAGGGTTCTTTGGCCCAGCTTCTCTTCCATTATTCTTGTGCGTGTTAAATTTTGAACAGCATTAGATGGGATCTACTTATTTTAGCCGGTTCCGAACGGCAGAACTCCTGCGACATCACTTTTCTGAGCTTTGTCACAGAGTTCTTTTAGAAGCTTCTCCATGGCAAATTGTTACTGCCGGAAGAATTGCCAATCACTTGTCGACAGGTGGGTACCGTTCAAAAGCAAAATCTTTTCGATGTTAAATTTGTTATGCTTCAGCCGGGGATTGAACCCACAACCTACAGATCAGAAGGTCAGCACAGTTAACATTGAGCTACGGCACCCATGGCTGTTATACGATATATACTACAATATATAATTATATGCAATATATACAGTTACTATTGGGTGTGGGAATTAGTAATCGGCCCTTTTTTTGCTCTCAAAAATCATTATAACGTTTCCCCATCTTTCTGACAATATATGGATTCCATCCCAAATTCCATTCCAAAGAAAGAACCAAAACAAATCGAGCTAATTTTTTATTTGCGTGACTGAAGTGAAGCGTATGCCATTAAGGGCGTTCTGCATGGACCGAAACAAGTGGTAATCTGAAGGCACCACATCTGGGCTATAAGACGGTTGGGGTAAAACTTCTCATCCGCTATAAGCAATATAGTTTTTAACCGAAATAGCAATGTGTGGCCGTACGTTATCGTGGTTAAAAATTACCAACTCGTATATAGTCGCATATTCCGGCCATTTCTAGATCATTGCTCTCTTCAAACGCATCAATTGTTGTCGGTACAGCTCTCCCGTAATAGTTCGACCCGGTTTTGGTCGACTAATGTCTCCAAATCCTCGTCTTCAAACTTTTTCGGCTGCCCAGAGTGTACTTTGTCTTTGAGATCAAAATCACCGTTTTTGAAGCGTACAAACCACTCCCTACACTGTGTATTGGATAAAGAATTGTCGCCATACAATTCCACAAGCAAATCATGACTTTCAGCCCCATTTTTCTTTGCAAAAAAGTAACAAAAGTAACTTAACAAAATTTCGCTCAAATGCTGTTTTTTTCGCCAATTCTTAAAATTTTACATCATGATAAAAATATGATGCGCACAACCATATTGAAAACTTTTGACAGCAATTGAATAGACATTTAAAATGACATTTCCCACAATGACATACGAAACAACGTGCCTACGCATGGAGCCATATAACGTAAAAGGCCGGTTACTAATTCACACATCTAATATCATAAGTGCCACTTGATAAAAGGATACTTACCACTAATCTAAAAACCTTAGAATTTAGCTACTTATAAATCAAATAATGGTGAACGGGTGTGTTATTCAAATATTAACTAATACCAAAATTTGACTTGATAAAAAACAAACGATACCATTTAGATCAATCTTATAACAAATAGTGGAAAATGTAATGTCAAATATGATTAAATATTTAAGAATGCCTCATAATGTACGAAATACCCAAAACAAAAAAAAAAACAAAAAAGATAAAAACTCAAGTGAAGATGGAACAGATTAATTGATCTATGATATTCAAACTTTCCGTGGTTTAGTGTCTAGTGCGTTGTCCTTCTGTGTCGTCGGATTGACTGCTAGAACGGCAAATTCAGCAACGTTTTTTTTTAAAAAACACTAAAACTTTATTTTTGAATCAAAATATGTCTTTTCATTCTTCCAAGAGTAGATATTTGCCATGAAAAAGACTCAAAAAGAATATTGCATTACGCACACGCACAGAATAAGGAAAGAGAAGCTTATCCAAGTGCCTTCGAAGTCTCTCGAAGTGCCAATTATTTATTTTATTTTTTAATCAAATTCGAAAAATGAGTAAAATTTCGAAACGAAATTGAATGGGTTTCCGCTGATTTGCCTTCATCATTAAGAAATTTAAGTATACTTTCTTGTGGAATTTATAAAATCGACAAGCGGTTACTGTTACATGGACATCAACTTGAACTCTTATATAATATAAAAAGCTTTTAAATACATATAAATACAATATGATGAAATTATATAATAACTACTCTTCAACAGTCGATGCAAATGCGCATTAAAGACAAAGTACATCTAATACCATCACCATTGAATTATGAACAATTTTACAACTTTTCACAAATAGCTTAGTTCAGTGATGATGATGATGATGATGAGAAAACTCTTATATTATACTTTTCTTAAGATCCATTATACCATACCTGCCCCATTCATATTAATGGGTACACTCCCAAAGTTACAACATCAACCTCATAAATATACCCGAATCGAATCGATTGTGGAACTTTTTCTGAAAATGAAAAGGACATTTCATTAGAGTTGATATAAAGGTGTATACGTATAGTAAATATGTTTATTATAAACTATTATGCAAACAATACAACTTACATATACAAACGCAATATAATAGCATCATTGTGTTGTTGAGCAACACTTGATTGTTTGATTCTTCAGAAATAAACACTTTATCATATTTATACTGCTTTTTCAAAAGCACTTCACCGGCAACAGCACCATCATCACATTTATCATCATCATCATCATCTTCAGCATCAGCACGACTATAACCACCATAATCATCAATCCTATTATTTTGTTATTATTATTATTATTATTAATAATATTGGAAGCTTTTATAAATGGATAAAGTACTTTGTAAATGTGAAACAAAACAATATGAGTAGGTACGTACATACTTTCAATGAGCAGTCAAGTATGATGAATATGTATAAAAAGTAGTATGTAATAGGAAAAAATAGGTATATGTATCTACAATACACATAATTATCATACGTATTTATTAACTAGAAAGGAAACAAAATACCTATAAAAAAAAACAAAATAATGTAGAGAAAGATAGGACCAACAATATGAGTACATTTTTTAACGAACCCGCAATCGTAACCATAGAGATAATTATATGTAATGGAATGATATTTTTGTTCTATGAATGAGTACGAAAGTATATAATAACGCATATATTCCGTGAAGTACAGTAATTCCACTAGTTCTCTTGGATTCAGTTACTTATTATATTTTTGATAATTTGGTTCCCTTTGTCAAGTGCTCCCTCTGCATTACCTGTAACTAGTTAATAAACTGGCGGAACGATATCAGTTCTGAACTAACAACCAACAGTTGTTGGAATGCGAGTTTGTTGACAATATTAAAGACTCAAGAGATCGATAATTTTACAAATTAATCGTATTATAATCTATTAATCATAAACAAATAAAGTGCAAAAAGTATGACTTCGATTTCGAAGGCAATCTCACAGGACATACAAAGATCCTGAACACCGTTTGGAGCTCTCTATGTCTTGTGGTCTTCGACAAGATGGATAAAATGCTAGCCTTCTCCAAACATTTTGAAGTGGTCATCAAGGATAAGCCGTATGATATGAGGAGAAGCGATATGATCCCAAAAGGATACTCACAGTTATGGTACACTGATAGGTCTAAGATGGAAGATGGCTGTGCGGGGGCTGGAATTGTTGGACCAAGATTTCGGAAAGCAATCGCAATGGGGAAAACAGCATCCATCTTTCAGGCGGATGTCCATGCCTTAGAGGTATGTGCGAGAGAATGCATACTTAGGGGCACCCGTGGTACCAAATATACATCCTGTCGGACAGCCAGGTGGCTCTAAAGTCCCTGGCAAAATTCTCGTTTCAGTCAAAGCTGGTTTGGGAATGTTTTAAACTTCTCAATGCCCTGGCAGCAAAGAATCCTGTCACCCTAATGTGGGTGCCGGGACACTAGGGACACGAGGGAAACGAAATGACCGACTCCCTTGCAAAGGAAGGCGCAAGCACTCCTTTCATTGGACCAGAGCCCTTCTGCGAGGTTACAAACAGTTTCATAAACAACTTGATATGTGAGAGGGAGAAACGGGATCTTCTCGACTACTGGAGAGTCCAAACGGGCATGCGGCAGTCGATGGAACTTATTGATCCCACACATGTTAGGGTGGATGCTGTTCTTAACCTCAGCAGAAATGATATAAAACTCTACAATTGCCCAGCAGTGGCAAGATGTAGACTTGGTAATGGAATCTTAACTACAAACCACATAGGTAAAATTAAGCCCACAACAATTACAAGATTTATAAATAGTCTAGAATTGTTTTAGTTGGGCAATAGGCGCATAAAAGATCTTTTAGATCGCAGTGAAAAAATAGCCTCTATAATAATAATAATAATAATAATAATGACTTCGATTTAGAGTATTTCATCTTAAAGAACCACTCTTCACTAAATTTGAAAATTCTTCAGCCCACAGAACTTTAAAAAACTCTAATATCTCACGATCCGCATAGAAAATTTTCGCGCTACACAAATGGTCCACGGCAGCGGGGTTGCCTACCATTGATATATAATATTTATATGTATTTGTGATTTGTGCACAATTGACTGCATAACTAAGCCATTTCCGTATCCGTTCGTATTGAGAATCGTTTGTTTCTATGTTTTATAGAACTTCCGTCTCTTTTTCATATATACGTAAGTACAACTTTCCCTTCTGTACTACATGTACCCATTCATTGCAGTATTCCTTTTCATTTCATTATCTAGTAGGCTATCTTTCTCGACCTCTCTCTATCTCATACTCGCTCTCTCTCTCTCTCTCACTCTCTATCTCTCTGTAAATATTTCTGATTCTATCTGTCTCTCTTCATGCCTTCACTAATATTCACTTTATTATATTGTGAAATTTTCCCAACTGTATAATTTTTGTGCACAATTACCGCATATAATTTATACGATGCTGCTTTGTAAGGTCATGAAAAGTATCGTTAATCATTAAAAATGTTATACACAAAGGATATGATGTTGGTCTATTGTTATTAGGTAAGTATGTATGTACATATCTATATACAAATTATCCAACCTAACAATATACATAAAAAAGTTAATAATTTTACGCTGGTTGCCATGTGATATTTTATTATAGATACTATTATAAAAACGATAGCAGATAGCAGATTTTATTGTTGTATCTTTTTATTAGTACCATTATATCTAATTGGATAGTTACTGGTTAAAATTTACATAGTTTAAGAGGTTAAAAGTTTAATAGTCAGTATATAAAACCAAATACAAAGTATTGACTCAAAATATCTCTCAAATATAGTTCAATTTATCTCCTCAATACAATTCAACCCCAGTGAAATGCTTTGTTTCATGCATCGAAGCTATTTGAATGAGGAAGAGAAAGAATATTCCTACCTCTTTCTCATTCTGGCACTGGCACTGGCACTGGCACGCTGTAGCGTGCCCATCTTTAACGGCCTAAACAAAATCTCAACAATTGACAGAACAACCTAAGTTATTAGAAAATAAATCTTACAAAATTTAAACTTGGAAATGGAAGATCAATCACGAAGTGCATCAAGAAAGCCTGAACCTACTTGGATTAAAAATATTCTTAGTTGACTGCTTATTTAACCATCGCAACCAATTTTGTTGTATCAAAGATGTACGTTACTGTGTCCGACCAGTCACTCGAAAAGTCGCAAATTTTTTGCAACTGATGGAGTTAGACCGACACGCAAAGTATCGAAATATTGCAGAAGCACTAAACATCATCCAAATGATAGTTTAAAATAATTTCAAAAATGCTGGCTGCTCAAAAAATATCCCTGTTTGGGTGCCACCTTAATTAGCGGAAAACAAATTTTGCTGACCGAATTATCATCAGTAAGGCGAAGATGAAACGCAACAAAATCAAACCATCAAATCATGGCGGTCGATGAAAAATGAATTAATTACGAAAATATTAAACAGAAAAAGTTATGGTCAGAGGCCAGTAGCGTGCCACAAACAACATCGAAACCTGGATTGATGGCAAACAAGTTGATGCTATTAATTCAGCAATCAGAATTGGCCTACAGAAAAGGTGTTGCATTCCATTGGAGAAGTACCGGCTAAAATCGCTAGATAGACAGCAAACAAGGTGTTGTGTAAAGGTGGTGTATTCCATCATGACAATGAGAGACCACACACATCTTTGATGACCCGCCAAAAATTGAATCTAATTGGCTGGAAAGTTTTGATGCACCTACCTTGTAGTCCAGACCTTACGCCGTCTGACTACTATTTGCTTTGGCCTCGAAGAAAACCAATTGGAGGACAGAAGTACTGCCGAAAATCGCTGGATTGATGGCAAACAAGGTGTTGTGTAAAGGTGCTGTATTCCATCATGACAATGAGAGACCACACATATCTTTGATGACCCGCCAAAAATTGTATCCACTTGGCTGGAAAGTTTTGATACATCAACCTTATGTCCAGACCATACGACGTCTGACTACTATTTGCTTCGGCATCTAAGAAAACCAATTGGACGACAGAAGTACCGCCGAAAATCGCTTGCTCAAGTTTTTCGCTAATAAACCACAGAGATTCCGTACCGACGGTATAATGAAAACTTCTCAAAAAAAATAGCAAAAGATTGTAGATAAGGAAGCAAACAAAAGATTACGCTGACCCAAATACGAATTATGTTCGGTAATGTATTGCTAAAATAATGTAAGGACAGTTAGGATATATTCAGTTATTAGCAAATTTGTTCATAGTTGTCCATAAAAATGTATAGACCTTGGAAAGTAATAAGCAGTAAAATTTAATCAGTCAAATCAAATTTAATTGTACATTGTGAAAGATGATCTTATGTTGTTCATAGTTCTTCATCAATGTAAGATATTGTCCATATTGGCAAATAATTGATCTTGATGTGGTTGTAAATGGTCTCTGTTCGGAGCAATTTGCAAAGGAGTTAGGTCTGGCGAATAAAGAGGTTGAGGTAAATCAATCCAGCCAAATTAGACAAGCTTCTAGCAAATGATGAAAATTGTGTGAACTCTCTCATTATGGTGGAAGATAAATCCCTTTCGTCAAATGGTCGACAAGAGATACCGGAGTTAAGCATTAGGTTTCATGGAAGTATTTCATAAATTATAACTCTTTTCCAGTCTCACCCGATAGACCGCAAAAACTTAATTTAATTGATATTCCCTTTGATCTTTGTTGATGGTAGCTGTTTTGTATGAAACATAAATTTCTAGTTTATCGACAAAACCAAGAGTTTTTTGAGAGAATTGTTTCATTACATTGTCATATGTTGTTTTAAAATTTCGAGTAGTTTGACACAGGCAGACTTTGAAGAGGTTTTTTAAATGTAAAAAAAAAAAATATTTGAAAGTGAGCCAGAACGTAATGAAATCATTGGACTGAAATTTGACAAATCCCGTTTGGCAAGCGCAACTCCGTACTGAAATCTCACAACACAAAATGTAATAAATAAATAACAAAGTCTTATACTGTCACTTCAATGGCGAGACAATAAAACTCTTGGGGGAAAAAACCGAACAAATTTTCCTACCATCCCCATTACGTAAATCTGCTATGTCTATCTGTATGAGTAAGATACCTTACGGCCAATGCACGAGTATGCCATCAATAAAAAAAATAAAGCAAAAACAAGAGCAAATGAATGATTGTAGATGCTTGTTAAATTGAACTATGCAGTCAAAAAGAGGGCCTAACCTCGATCTTGTACTACGTTATAAATTTGTTAAATTTTATGTGATAGACATATGTGTTAATGTTTTTAGATTGTAGTAACACGACACAATAAATTTTACTTACATATGTATACATTCGACCTTGCTTAGTCAGATAAAAGAATTTATATTGTATATATAATATATATATTGTATTGAAAAATACATTATATCAATGACCTTGGCATATGTTGATATTGAACTTAAATTAATTTTACACACACACATACATGCACACCAAAATATTTATATAATAGTGTGCTTTCTTCTTTGTTGTTAAAAAAAAAAAAATAAATACGAGTAGTCATTACACAAATGATGCCTTAAAACACACTTGACAAAAAGACTGACATATTACTATTAACTCCCATATGGTGAAATATGAAAAATCGTTTTATATTTGCTTTCTTTTTTATTTATTTATTATTTTTTTTTTTTTTTTGATTATTTTCGTTTTTTTTTCCAAATTTTTTGTATTTCTCTTCTTTTTTTTTTTTGGGAATTTTTTAGTTTTTTGCTTATGCTATTATCAATTGCCAATCAATGTACACATGCTTGCTATACTATCTGTACATACATACTATTCATATAGCCTCAAAACAGAATTTGCTGTCGTTGTCTTGGTTGTAGTTAGATGTTGAATTCATTGTTGTTTTTGTTACTGATGGTGGTGTTTTTTTATTTAATTTTCTTTTTTTGTACATTACCTTCTTAACTTAAAGTTAGTGAATGGCATAACTATGTAAACGACAAAATATATTTCTTATATGGATAAAAGTAAGTAGCATACATTAAAGCGGGTCAACTTCATCTTCATAGGTTTAAAATTAAGTTCGATCCTAACACACATCAAAATATCGATTAAAACGTATCGAAAACCTAAATTTCATATTTTGACATTTATATAGTATACACCAAAAATTTTAGGCCTTTATAAAACATTCTACCATTCAATTCCTGGATTGAATGATGTCCTACTCTCAAGTGTTAAATTTTCCTAGTTTAAATTTTAAGGGTCGTAAAAAATAAAAATTTATACCAAAAATATCGTGTCCAGTAGGTTTTAGAAAATGCCTTTAATTTGATGAATAATTATGTCAGTTATGACTGATAAAAATGTATGACTATGACAATGTTCCAAAGTAGAACCGTTTTTCCTGCAAAACACAGTGTTTTTTTGCCAATACAATTCTGATGACAGAGTAACATTCACTTATAGGCCTCAAAGGGCCATTTGTATCCATCATTTAATAGATAAAATATTATAAAATCATCGTTGAACAAATAAAAAACCGTCTTATTGACACTACGCCTTTATAAACTATTGAAAAAGAAAATATTTTTGTATCAATCAATCTTGATTTTGTGATTTAAAGAAAAACTGGTCAAAATTGTATGAAAAAAATTCTTAAAAATTTTTTAAAAAAGAAATACACAAACACAAAATTAAACTGAGAAATACGGAGTTACAGGGTTTTCTAATAGAATTATTATTTGGACTATACAATTTGCTGGCGCAGAATTTTACCCGCTCTAATGGAGTACCTATATCCGATTTATGTCCATATGAATGCCGTTGTAAGTGCTGTTTTATAAGTGCCCGTAGGCAAACATTTAACAACTGTGGGCTATTAACTGTCACTAGCTGATTTATATAAAATGTAGGAAATCGTTAAAAATTTAATTGAGTGGAAAATGTTATTGACGCCAAATTAAAGCTGAAGAACATTAAAATGTGGGCAAATATTATTAAAAGGAGAAAAGAAAAAAAAAAAGAAACGAATACAGAAAGGTAGGTATAACAAAAAATTGGGATTTGTATTATCAACGCATCAAATGCTAAAAATGATAAATAACCTTGACTAAATAAATATTCATAAAATATTTTTGTATACCCAAAAAAAGTTTCTACTTAATACGATTTCTGGATATCATTGCCATTATATCTATACATTTTGTACATACACAATATATATGTAAATTATTATGCTGAATCATATTCATCCAACCAATAAAATGCAAATGGTGGCATCCATAGCAGCATACAACAACAGTAGTGGAATTGAAGAATGACATTTTCCGAATTAAGTGTATATATTTGAAATTTCAGCTTCAATAAATTGACTTTATTTTTAATTTTTTGGATTTTCATCATGAAACTTATTCTTTGTGCTCTTTGAAATTATCATTCATTTTTGTTGTTGAAAGGGACACCGTACATATATATGTAAATAGTGTTCGTAGATTAAACCTTGAAAATGTAAGCATGAGTTTAGGGAAAAGTCAGTAACAGTATTCATTATGTAGTTACATTTTATTTGGATGTAAATAATATTCGAATATAGAAAATAATATCAATTTTTGCACCAAAGAATAATGGCTCCAATGTTTTCTTACCCACACGTACTTAATGTCAATAGGTGCAATATTAAATTTATATTGTAAGGAGAAAAACTGAGTGCCTTTTTGTTTTTGTATTTTTATTTCATATATTTTTATTAAATTATTTATGATATTGTACTATATCATCGATTTAATTTGAGTTGGAAAATAGTGACACTACAACTCAAAGATTTCCTAATAAATATAATTTAAAGAATATACTAACTATTGGGTTGGTAACTAAGAAATTGCCGATAAACACAAATTGACCCCAAATTACCAACCCTTTAAACAAAAATATGTGAAATTTGCTTCTTAGCCCTTCCACTACCATGGGGATGATACATCCTAGCAGAAATTTAAAAAATCTACAAAAATTCAATTCGCATTCTATTTGAATAAGAAAGCACCCCACTGCTAGTTATAGGCATTTTCTGACCCTGGTCACCTTTTTTTTATTCGTTTAATGAGTGTGTTGGCTTTCTGATCTGTAGGTCGAGGGTTCAAACCCCGGCTGAAGCATAACAAATTTAATATCGAAAAGATTTTTCTTTCGAACGATACCCGCCTATCGGCAAGCAATTGGCAATTCTTCCGGCAGTAACAATTTGCCATGGAAAATCATCTAAAGGATCATTGTGATAACGCTCAGAACAAGTGATGTCACAAGGGTTGTGACTTTCGAATTCGGATAAATAAGTAGATCCCTTCTAATACTGTCTAAAATTTAACACGCACAACAGTAATGGAAGAGAAGCTTTCCCAAAGAGCCCTTCGAGGCTTATAAGTGCCATATAATTATTTTATTTTTATTTAAAAGAAGATCGATGCAGACGCTGTATTTTATGCAGTTCAATGAAAAAGGAAAAACGTACAAATTACATTTGTTCAATGTGCAAAGACCCTCTGTGCATTGATAAATTCCATAAAAAAAAAAAATTTTTTTTTTAATCAGAGTTAAAAATAAAAATCGCTTCTTCTT
Organism: Megamerina dolium; assembly: GCA_963854835.1. Lineage (NCBI taxonomy): Eukaryota > Metazoa > Arthropoda > Insecta > Diptera > Megamerinidae > Megamerina > Megamerina dolium. Next base: position 109,360,279 of record OY978525.1, read on the forward strand.
ATTTTCACATATGTATATACTACCGATGGCGCATTTAGTCCCAATTCATATTATGTAAATAACCCAATGGAACATATTATTCCAGGACATATTTTCCTTTTGAAGGACACTTTTTTTTTTGTCTCATTGAATATTATATCTATCCGAAACAATTGACTAATTTTTTTTAAGCCAGCTGCGGAAATGTGACATATAACCAATGTCAGAAAGAAAAAATCATAATATTGAAAGAAAAGGTATCAAAAATGTGTGTATAGTCAAAAACACTATTGTGAGAAATCGGCATTTACTTAGTTGCCAAACCCAATAAAATTACATAGTTCTAAATTTAATAATTTGTAAGTGTTCGCTTATTAAACTGGTGTTTTCCGATACTAATAATTTCTATTTGGTATATGAATGCTAATATATTCAATGAATAAGAGAAGCAACTCCATCAGCAACGGCATCAGCAGCATTTGTATTACGTTATTTATTGTTATTTGTTTCTGTATCGATATTTGCTTTATGGTACATTCTTTATTTTTATATAACGTTCCCAATTCTTATGATTTTAATCGATTGTTAATAATAGAAATACAAATTTCCCAAAGGCTGATGGTACCTATGATTGTCCCATTTTCATTGATAGAATGAATGATAATGCATAGCTTGTAGAACTGTATCATGAAGCGGAAGAGGCACTAATTTCAAATAGATAACATTAGCATAACTTTTATTTAAGTTTTTTCTTTTTTTATACTAGCCAACTAGGAAATTGTGGCTTCAATTTTTATGAGCTTTCGATCATAATGCTTTTAACAAATGTTTGAATTTCTGAACAAATACGGTCGAGTTGAGTCCTAATGCGGTTCGAAATTGAGACCTTAGATAGAGAAAACCAAAGTATAAAGTACACTGCGCAGTACAGTATAGCAGAAATAGAAATTATTTTTCTCTGACCTTTTTTCAAGCGTTTGTTAGGCCAGCCATTCTACAATAATTTTGAAAAAAAAAAATATACAATAGTCAAGAACAATACATAAACCTATAAAATTAACCTTAAATTACATTCACTGCATGTCTCAGATTACTAAAATTTTTCTAAAATATATCTCAACTCTAAGATACCACATGAATCAAATTATTTAAACTTCGAAATTAGTTTTGACTCCAAAACACCTTCGAAGATCGTTTGACCTGAGCCTTCTAAAATTAAATTATAATTAAATTGATTCTAACACACCACATATCTTGGATGTTTGAAATGCATGAACCAGAAAATGAAATTTGTGATGAATTGTCAATGAGAGGTACATTGCTACATTTTCTTTTAGAAAAGTGAAATTTTGAGATGAGGACTTAATAAAAATGTTCTCCTTGAAATATATTATTGGGATTCTAAGGAAGCTACCTGTAAATCTACATGCTTCTCCCATCTCTCTACCTCGTCCAATTAGTGCCCAGACTGTTTTTATGCAAAATACTTATTTCTCAAGATGATGGTCTCGTGACTCGTGGATTTTCACAATGTCAGCCGCTGAAGTGTATTTCGGCAAAGCTTTACCTTAAACTTTTAGTAATTCATAGTTTGTTCCTGGATTTTTTTTTTTACCTTTATGAAGATAATCGTTCAAGTTAATCCTATAACTATCACTAAAACTTTTTCAACCAAAAAAATGAAATGAAATCGCTTGTCCCTGTTTTTTACTGTATTTTGTTCTGGATGTATCCAGGTTTCGTCTACAGTAATTAATCGACGCAGAATCACTGCGTCACATACCCATAATCTCTATTTTCCCTCTGCTTTTAATTCAGTGAATATCTAGCATCAACTTGAGTGGTTGCAATCATTAGTGGTTGCAATTTTAAGACATTCTGAACATCAAACATTCCCCCCGCTAGTACCGTCACGTTTAAATTGAGCACAAAGGTATATTATGTTGTAGAGTCTCATATTGGCTTTCAAAAACAATTCAATATTCAATATTCAATTTTTTGTCAATTTTCACAAAAACACACACACATCGATTAACTAAAACGATTGACAAACAACAACTAATCGTCCAAAATGGCTATTATTTTGGGGATACCTTTTAAAAGTTATTCAAACACACTAATGGTGAGTGCTGCTAAATTGCAGGAATATATTCTAATATCACATGACATCTAGGACGACGTCATGTGCCAACTTACCTTGCACAGGAGAGGCATCGTATGGAGTTTTAGCAGGCATCTGGAGGATTTGGACTTCGCCGATGACATCTGCCACCTCTCACACAAACTTATCGACATGCAAGCGAAGGCTGAGAGCTTAGTCGCGCTGGCACATACTGTCGGATTGGAGATCAACATCGCAAAGACCAAGACCATGACAGTTAACCACAAAAACGCCACAAATATATAATGGTCGAGGGATGTCGGACTGGAGATCAACATCGCAAAGATCAAAGCCATGACAGTTAACCACAAAAACGCCACAAACATATAATGGTCGAGGGATGTCGGACTGGAGATCAACATCGCAAAGATCAAAGCCATGACAGTTAACCACAAAAACGCCACAAACATATAATGGTCGAGGGATGCCCGGTGGAATTTGTTGAAGGCTTCTGTTACCTCGGCTGCATTATTACGGCAGCGTTCGGGCGACTGTATGCAGTGTGGACGAGCTCGCGAATCTCCAGGCAAATATTCAGCGCATGTGTGAAGTTAATATTGTTCTACGGAAGTGGTGAATCATGGCTGATCTCTAACACCATCACACAAAAACTACAAACTTTCGTCAACAAATGCCTCCGTATGATCTGTAGAATATTCTGACCGAACACTATAAGTTAAGACGCGCTGCAGAGGCTAACGAATGTCGTGTTGCAAATCAAAAACAGAAAGTGGCGATGGATAGGTCACACGCTTAGACAACCTGCAGATAGCATTACAAGAATGACACTAGACTGGAATCCGCAAGGGAGCAGAAGTCGCGGTCGACCAAAAAATACTTGGAGTAGATCGATATTGCGCGAGCTAGCCGATGTCAACACAACATGGGACAGCGCAAAAATAACAGCACAGAACCGGGTACGATGTAAGAGTCTTGTTGAGGCCCTATGCTCCAAAGGCAAAAAAAAAAATCTAATATCTAAAATTGTATGAAGAATCTTGTCCGAGAAATTAGTGCTTCTGCACTAACTTTAAGGGTGACTTCTTTGCTTAACTGTTTTCGTTTACCTAAAACGTTAGCATCAAGTTATCACGTACATCCATATTACTCATTTTTTATGATATTTCATTTTTTTGCTCTATAACACTTACTGTTTAACCATGGTGTAATTTCTTGATGTAGTTTTAAATGATTAAAATAGCATAAAATAGCTTGACCATTCCACCAACTAGGTTATTATCACAAACTTTCAGAAAAGCAATGTGACAAGTTAAATATTTATGTACAATTGTTGCATATGTAATTGGCATTGCGAATGTATATGTAACCACATACCTACTACGATATATATATATAAGGTTATAAATTGAATAGCCTAAAAAAATGAAACGCAACGAAAATAGCTATAAAGAAGAGTTCATTCAACTTTGGCTGAGTTTGTCTTAAACTACTACCTACTATCATAAGAGTACATATAAATACATTTGTAGAAGTTGAAATGACAATAATTGCTGCTGTAGATAATTAAAGTGTACTGGAATAATGGAATAATGGGATAATGCCAATTTACTTGTACTTTTAATTGTCGCAAACGTAAGATTAAAAGTGCAATAAAATGGAAAACCAAAAAAAAAAAATTGCACGTTTTTGCAAAAAACTAAAAAAAATTAGAAATCATAAATTTGTGGGATTGAATAACTCTATGTACTTACTTGCCAAATATATATGAGTTTATAAAAATTTAATTGAAAAATTGTTATGTTACACAATATGGTTGTTGTTGTACGAATATGTACTTGCACATATAACATTAAATATTACAAACAATTGTACAAATTAAAATTATTTATGTATTTTATAACTAAATATGAGGTTACAAACATACATATAAAGTATGTATAGAGTATGAATTAACTAATAAATGCTTCCTTATATAAACAAAGTATGAGTATATGGCAACAACAGCAAAATCACCATCAGTAGTGGCAACAGCAGTGAATGTCGGAAGAAGGAAGGTTATGGTATGTCGATGCGCGGGAAAACTTCTCATGTTTGTATTCGTTTTCGAGTAATATACCAATAACGCAATTGGCCCTTAGCATTGCACTTCCACATTGCTTTTGTGTGTGCACATAAGTGCATGTAAGTACAATCGACTATGTAAAAAACAAAAAATACATAGGCATCCAAAGCCAATAAATAATCAACATTTGCCCTCAACATTTGTTGCTCTAAGGAAATACATAAATATTTACTTACTACTTACTTACTTACTTACCGAAAGCATCACTAAAGGTACTTTCACTTTTTCACAAATTTTCCTTCTCATCAGCAACAATAAATACAATGCTATATACTATATTTACTTTCAGGCAAACACATTACTATACTTAGTACATATATTCAAATTTATTGCCTTGATTTTAATGCACAAGTGAGAGAGAGAGAGAGAGAGAGAGAGAAAGACAGTGGTCTGCAGATTGGAACACACTTTGTTATTGATGCGTAAAAATTTTACTCGATGAAAACTTTTTTGTAGAACAATATTGTTTGATTGTTGATTAAAGTTGAAGGAATATAAAAATATAATCTAAAAAAGTTTGATAATATTGAGTTGGCAACTAAGAAATTGCCGAAGTATTTTCCGATGTTTTCATATGAAAAATCATCCCAAAATGCCACCTTTAAGCAAAAATATGTTCTAATTTAATCAATCAAGCTAAGCTAATCAATATCAGAAAGAAAAATTCATAACATTGACAAGAGCTATCAAAAATATAGGTGTGTATGTCAGAAAGATCCATATATGAAATCGGCACTTAGTTAGTTGCCAACCCAATAGATTGGGAAAATACCAAAAATGTTTTAAAAGATAACTCCTAAGAGTAATTTGTTTATATACTTATTTATATTTTTTGTTTTTTGTTTAGAAGGTTTCATACTATAAAAATGGAACATGAAATGGTAGTTTTAAAAATTATGAAAAATGCATACAAGGTTCAGTTGCATAAAATGTTTTAAAACTGAACTCAGTAACAAAAAGAGCTGGGACGGCATATCTAAAACTTATGGGATAAACCAGAACATGATTGCATGGTACACAGATGGCTCACTCACAAACGAAGGAACCGGAGTGGGAGTATTTGGGCCAGGGGCAAGATACTTTTGGAAGCTCTAGGCAAAAACATGACCATCTTTCTAGCGGTAATCTACGCTATTGACAGATGCGTCTATTTTAATCTCTCACGTAATTATCGGAACAGAAGAATAGCTATTCTAACTGAAAGCCGGGCACTTAAGGCACTTAAATCTCATCAAATCTGGTGATGGAGTGTCTTGAAAAGCTGAACATCTTGGGTGAAAGCAATCAGATGTGGATACTATGGGTTTCAGGTCACGTGGGAATTGCAGGAAACGAAAAGGCAGATGAACTCACAAGAAAGGGAGCAGCAACCCCATTTGTATGTCCGGAACCATTCGGCGGATTGGGAAAGGGCAACTTCTCCAAAATCTTTAGGGAAGCAGAAGATATACAAAGGAAGCAATATTGGGACAATCTATCGGGGTTACTATAATCAAAATCGCTCTTAGGAACATATAACCCAAATAGATTTGAGTATTGTATGAAGCTAAACAAGAATAACTTAAGAAATATTACAGGAATTCTGACAGGACATTGTAGGTTGAACTATCATCTGATAAAACTGGGAATTTCCACTAATGAAATTTGTAGGTTCTGCGGGGAGGACGATGAAACCTCGACACATGTACTGGAGGTGTACCCCGCACTAATGCAAAAACGAATGAAATACCTAGGGGAACATCTACAAACTGATGGGGCAATCAGATTCGGGAATATAGGCGCAATACTACATTTCATAGAGGATGTTGGGCTCAGAGAACTAAACTTTGAACTAAAATGAAGGGGGCACGATAGATTTTATAGGTCGCGGTGCTACATCCCCATTAACAATAATAATAAAAATAATAATTATAAATTTTCTTCTCGAGTTATTGACCCATAGAGTCAAGCTCTGTGGCCTAAATAAATTATATTAGCCGATTTCGAACTTCAGAACCTTTGAGGCATCACTTTCTCTGGGCTTTGTCACAGATCTCTTTCAGAAGATATTTTCATGGCAAATTGTTAGTGCCGAAAGAAATGCTTATTGCTTGGCAACAGATGGGCACCGATTAAAGAAATATTTAAATATGTTTTGTTATAAAAATTTATTGTACTTGGAATTAAAACTGAACGGATTTATGGCAGTCTGAACATATATTACATAATTATTATAAAAAAGGGAACAATTGCTAAATTATAAACACTCATTTAGGTAAACCCTATTTTGGAATCTTGTCTAATTACACACCACGCGTAAGTGAGAACGACCTTAATGTAGACATTTTTAAAATGCATTCAGCAGCTTTGATAATACCAAAGCTTAAATATCATACAAAGCATAGAAATTGATGGTCAAACAGATGTACATGAATGACTGACAAAAACCAGTAGCTGAAAAAATGTTTGAAAAATTGAGATTTCTACATTTTAGCGCAATAAATTCAGACACAACTGAATTATAATCTTTAATATATTTTCTTGATATAATCGGTGTTATCCCTGTGGTGGCGTCACCCAGTGCGTACCGTCTCTTTCACCTCCACCACCCCTTGGTAAGCCTATGCCAACATACAGACATTTCCCATATAATATTGTACCACTAGACTGTATTCATCGGTCATTACCTATATATTAATGGAATTTCTTAAATGCTAAATAAATGCCAGATTAGCCGCTATTTATACTAAAAATTTTCCCAAATTCAATTCTCCCTATTTACATATTCATATGTAACGCTTTGTATTAGGCTCAGCATCATAACACCTATAAGTCTGCTGGTCTGATCAACATTATCGCACTGTCATAGCTAAGTAAAATCCAAACTTGGCTTGTGTCCACTGTGTTGCACTATAAATTTGTATGTGTGTGTGTATGCGTATTAATGTGTACCTTTGTATTAGATAACAACCCGAGGAACAGGTTGCACTACCTGATGCATATCGTTATGAAGTCAGACAGTATGGTGATAATACTAGCACAAGAGATGCTAGCGCACATTGGCTCTGAATATTGTATGTAGATGTTCATGTCACATTGATTATGGTGTTTTAGTAATTATGGTCTCTTATTATTTACATATATTTATATGAATGTATCTTACCATGGGAAAATAACAGTACTCATTAAAACAACAATAAATGAACTACCAAATTTTATTGGCTCGTCGAAAAAAAAAATGAAAAGAAAGAAAGAATTTGCCGACCTCTCATCATGGCCAACGTTAAACAGGAAGTTAAACCACATCACAGTAACTGCACTATACTATTATACATACATCACAATACATGAGACGGGTTCGAAAAATATTTGGGTTTTTTGCTTACTTTCATATTTTTTATGTGCCGAAAATGTTGTTGCAAGCTAAGTATGTAGTAAAGGGTTATCCATTTTGCGGTTTCAAAAGTAAATGTAAATAAAACACATATAAAAGATTTTTTATCATGATATTTCTTTTTTATTATAAAGTTTGAACGTTGACATTATGTGTGAAATACTACATCATTTAAATGACCACCACGCGAATTGTTGCAAGCATCGATTCTTTTGAGGTAATTTTCGACCACTTTTTGACACATATTGGGCGGTATCTCAGCCATAACGTGACGAATGTTGGTTTTTAGGTGCTCAAGAGTTAAAGGTTTATCTGCATAAACACGGTCTTTCGCGTAGCCCCACAAAAAAAAGTCAAGCGGTGTCAAATCGCATGATCTTGGTGGCCACTTGATATCGCCACGATTTCTCTTGCAATAAAGCCATATTCGCTCGAGTTGTGTGGCATGTGGCACCGTCTTGTTGAAACCACAAGTCGTATTCTTCAATAGCAAGCAAAAAAAGTCGATTATCATATGACCATAACGCTCCGAATTGACGGTGACAGTCGTTCCATCGTCGTTTTCGAAGAAGTAAGGTCCAATCACACCTCCGGACCAAAGAGCGCACCAAGCAGTGACTTTTTGTGGATGTAGTGGCCTCTCTTCAATTACTTGAGGATTCTCAGAACCCCAAATATGACAATTTTGTTTGTTAACATACCCACCGAGTGAGAAATGTGCTTCGTCGCTGAAGAAAATTTTGTTCGAAAAATCGCCGTCCACCGCCTGTTGTTCAAGCACCCATTCGACGTATATACGACGTTGTGAATGGTCAGCTGGATTCAGTTGTTGTGTGAGCTGGATTTTATATGGATGTAGGTGTAGATCCAAATGCAAAATACGCCATAATGTGCCGTAAGACAGTCCTAATTCCTGAGAACGACGAGGAATCGACACATTCGGGTCTTCGGCAACACTTTCACTTACAGCAGCGATATTTTCGGTGGTACGAGCGAAACGATGATGCACAGGCCTTACAATATCTGTAACCGATCCAGTCTCTTCATATTTCTTCACAATTTTGCCAATTGCTTGCGTAGTTGGACGATTATGTAAACCATAATCTCCTCTTAAAGCACGATATGTGGCTGTGTCAGAATCACCATTTTTATAGTAGGTTTTTACAATTTTAATGCGTTGTGCGATAGTTAAGCGATCCATTTTCGCAAATGTCAGACTTTGAACTGAAAAAGAAAGAAATTGTTTTAACAACTCAGTTTGACAGATGTCGAATTCTAGCCCTATACTTTTGAAACCGCGAAATGGATAACCCTTTACATTGAAACAATTTAGTTTTATTTTTATTCTCAAAAACTATTTATAAAACTGCATTTTTTTTTAAATCATACCTCATACGTCTTCTAATAGTTTCTCTAAAACTCACTATATCGATGCATCCATCACAAGTATAAAGCTAGAAAAAATATTTTTTTTGCAAATCTAATTTTCTGCTGCAAAAAAAAAAATAATATTGCTACATTTTGAACAGATCTAATATATATATACATATAACGGACATAATATCAATTTGCTTGTCTGCTGCCGACAAACGTGAGATGTATTTTTTTTTATTTTGTTTATTTCAATTTTTTTTTTGTCTCCTTCTTCATTTCGTTTCTTTAACAGTCGCTGTGGTTTTCCAATGTTAATGCATGCTACTATTTTATTTCATTTCATTTACATTTTTATCATATACTTGCATACAAATTTTCTTTGACTTGCATCCACATATATGTTGTTACTTTCGTTGCCAATGTTAAGTGCACGACCGATTAAAATCTTCAATGAATAAGTTAACATGGCCTAATATGTATATATGTACAGTGGAACGAATGATTTAAATGAGGTATAGAAAATATTCAAATTGAAATAATTAATTTAATGTTTTGGTGATTGAAATTTTATATAAGAAATATTTTGAATAGGTATTATTATCGTTATTTGAAATAATATAATCGTTAAAAACTTTACTTCACAAATGATTTTCAATTGGCTATAAAACTGAAAAATTTACTCATTCGAAAAAATTATGAAAGCAATAAAATGCTCACTTCCGCACTGAGAGCTAATTTACCTATGTATGTACTATGATCTCTGAATAAGATTATCGAAAATATATGTCAACTAATTTTTATGGAATACAAATTTGGTGTAACAATATCATAAGTGTCTGTTGCTTTAAAATGTTATCTTCTGTGAGAAAAAAAAAATAGTCAAAAAATAATAATACCTAATAACACATTTCGATGAAAAAATACAATACGATTTTCCAAAACAAACCATATTGTATTTCTTTAAATTCATTTACACACTGCATTCACAATTGAAATTCTTTAATTACGGCTTTATTTAACGTTTCGTATACAATGTTTCTCAATAAGGTTGCTAGGATTTTGACAGCTTATGGAAGCCATATTTGATATTTAATTTTTGACATTTGATGTTTTTTGTGTTCAGTAAAGTTTACCATTTCATCATTAACAAATTCACGTTATCACAACGTTTGGAAATCGTCAAAATGTTTTTTAGGAACACAGAAGGATGTTCCATTACTGTAAATGGCAAGCGTTTTCAGAGCAAAGTAATCGATTTTTTATTTCCGAAAATTGATGAAATTAACTCGGAGGATATTTATTTTCAACAACGCGGCACAACTTGCCATACAGCCGGCGTTACGATGGATATTTTGCGCGAAAAATTCGATGATTCGATACTTTCAAGAAATGACCCCAAAAACTGGGCACCAAGATCGTATGATTTAACGGCATTGGTCTATTTTCTGTGAGGTTATGTTAAATCACGGGGCTTACGCAAATCAACCCTGCACTGCACAAGACTGCACAGAGTCATCGAATGGCCGTGGTGGCTACTTGAAAGAAATTTTTTTTAAATTATAATTGGCATATACTAAAATAAAAGCAAAACTTATCAAATTTGACTAAATTTTCTATGCTTTCAAATTTCAATTCAATTTCAAATACTATCGTTCTTAAGGGGGAAGACCACTTTGACTGTTTGAAAAAATCGATTTTTTTTCTGGAAGGGGGCTACGCGACCTGGTGCAGTGTGTACAGGGAGCCCGAGATCCAAGCAAAAAAAATTGACATTTATTGTAAAAAAGATAACTAATAAAATCATATAAAACATTTTATCATTGCAAGTTGTTTTAATACTGAAAAAAAAATACCGAAAATACTTTATTTTCCGACAGCTCAAGGTGGTCTTCCCCCTTAAAGGAAAATGCTTTTTATAATAAATAACAAATTCAATTGCATGCGAATATTTATTGTAGTCATTGTAATTTAAATTTTATTGTAAAAGAGCTCTGTAAAAAAAGTTCGGAATAAGTGATGTCACAAAAGATCTAACTAACTAATACTGAAACTTCCAGCTGGCCAAGGTTTTTCGAAAACTCTATAGCCAAATATTAAATTGGTATTATTTTTTTAGACTCTAGTTTCAGAGAACTTTCTTACTCTAATAATAAATTGCTCTAAAACATTTATTCTAAAAGCTATTTGACTTAAAATCTCAAGCGATCAGTACGCAGATAGATTATGAAGCGACTCATTCTCACCGTAGATGTCTCAGAAGAAAAGAAAGAATAGTTTCATCATTCTCGATGCACAGATTCCGGAAATCGGTGGAGAAAGTTCTCTTCCTCGTCCAAGCAACTCAGGCAGCCATCATTTGCTGACAGTCCCATTCTCATCGAATTTCTGCCTACCAGCAAATTTTCAGCAGATGCCAGCCATTGTGTCGTTGATATTACTGTGACTTAGTGCGACTAGAAAGTTTGTCATACTTTTATTGACGATTCGACAAATTCTTCCGATGGGAGGCTCTTCAATATTTGATACCTTTGCAACAAGTTTAGCATATTTTAACCGTTATTAACCATTGAGCTCCAAAATCAACATTTCTTGACAAGCTAACGCAATCTGAAAATCCTAAACGTGAAAAGATTAACCAATTAGTACGTTTGTCGAAGGCTAAGCCTTTCTTAGGCACCATCAAGCATCATGATATAATGTTATTCTTCCAACAGATCGATATGTAGAACCCTTAAAGTTACCAAAAACCAAATTGTTCTAAACAAGAGCATAGACAATTAAACGGGATTTTCAGAAAGCGTCTGAATATAATGTCTACCCTCAAAATAAAGAGAGACTATAACATATTATATAAACATAAAGTCACCATTTACATACGTAATATCATCCAATATAGCCATTGTATCATTTTGATATTGCGCAATACTCACTTAAAAGAATGTGCAATACATAACCGTTGAAACTGAAAGTGATAATGGTATGCTTACATTGAACTTGTACATTGTATGCTAACATCGTGTAAGCTTGCACTGCAGCAGTGCAGCAGTGCAGCAGTTGAATGCCAAAGCAACAACAACAACAACAAGAGCAAATGTTGCATTTCAAACAAGTTTTCTTTACGAGTTAGTGAGTGAGTGGGTATGGATATAAGTATTATGTGTTGTGTTGCATGACCACATGCAGTCTGAAGATGAGCACAACAGACAAGAGCATCATAATCATCATCATCATCATTGGTGTTTGGGGCTGGTTTGGTTACTTACTTACATACACCTACTAGAGTACTGGTAACATTTGCAATTCGCGTCTTCTGTTTTTTTTTTTTTTTTGTTTTGTTTGTGATGATGGTTTTATTATTATATTGTACGTTTCTTTCTTATATTTTTGGTTTGTTTATATGCAGCTTCCGCATGCTATTGTGTTTAAATTTATTTTAATTTTAATTTTTGACTTTTGATTTTCTTCATCATCATCATCATCATCATCATCATCTTCATTTTTTTTTTTTTCTCTTTAACATCTGATATATACTTACAATATATTTTTGGTGTATGTGTATATAAGCAGTATTTCTTGTAATTATGTAATATGAGGAGTGTGTATAAATATATTGCGGCATATGTTATGACTCTGACAACCGGTTAACAATATTTGACGTCATATCATTCGTGCTAATATATATTATATACTATACGACGATTATCATGATTACTGTACATAGACGAAGTGGTTAAATAATTATGTGTCTGTATGCATGTATGCCTTTTGATTGCCAGAGAAACAAAAAAAAAAAAAAAGGAAGAAATGTCATATGCATGAATGACAATTGTCAGCCTTAGCGATGAGCATACATAGTAATAATTATTTATGTATGTAAATAAATACATAAAATTTTATAGACATTTTATGGATTGACAGCAAGTGGATTGAACTTTATTTTTGATGTTCGATGCAGATTCCGGTTAAATACATTTACACATATTGAAAATAAATGATTTTTATTAAATATGAAAAATAATACCGATTGAAAACATTTTTCAGTAAGGAAAAAAAAAACAACTTCAACCCTTTTTGTTTATCCTAGCTTCATTCCATAATAGCATAGACAGACGGAAGCATTAATCCCGATTAACCAGTTAATTCGAATTAACTAGGGCATTAACTGCAGCTAATCCGCATTAGCTATAGAGTTAATTCACAAAAGTAAAGAGGATTAGGGCAATTTGCAATGGCAACACTGCTGAAAATTAACAGCTGTTTTCTATTGTGAATGTATTCTCGATGCAACTTACAAAATAACAATTGTTAACAATTTTCGATAGGAGAAGCCTTGGTGGACAAGTAAATCCAGCTGTCAATTGCGTACTCTGAATGTTAATTTACAAGTTTCTGATAGTTTTCAGTTCGCTTACTTCTTGTATATTTTCTCATATCGAGAGTGACAGACAACAGAAATTGTAATGTAAAACAGCAATCAGCTGTTTACTTAATCCGCAATATTTCCGTCTGTCAGGTTAATATGTTATTCAGATTAAGTGTGCTGTTAATCCGGATTAAGGCTGCCGTCTATCTAGGTTATAAGGCATCTTATATTTGCAGCTGTGGATTATATATTTACTGCGAACATTGCCAACCAAGCGGCACACTCATCGATCATCTCAGCGTCCGCATTACTACAGCATACAGTCATTGTTCCGGCACAAACAGCATAAAAAGTCTCAATCAGCTTTGTGTATTTTGCATTCTAAGCATTAGGAGTGTTTTCATTATCAGAGAATATATTTAACATGGATATTCAGCTTTCTAATCCACTTTGCAATCGATGTGAGATTCAATGACGCTCTCCATACAAAGAAAATATAGTTTCAAATTGAATTGAAGGCTTATTTTGCGAAGTGTTTAAATGTTTTTTTTTTATGGATTCCTTGAAATACAGCCAAAACAATATTTTTATTGTAACCTTATTATCTCCTTGATGACCTTGATGAACACTAGATAGGTAGGTAGGTATGGGGTGGCTGACCCAAAGGGGCACACTTAGGTCATTATAGGCCCATTGTGTTACCACATGATAATACCTAACTAACCCTAACTCGCTAACTCAAACCATTTTGAGTTTAAAATGAAATGTGTGAGATCCCTCACTTTTGCTGTTGAAATACTAGTGAGGCTGTCTGAATTGTGGAAACATAAATGTGACATCCGTCTGCGGCAAAGTGCCGGGCATGAATACAATTAGTGTAGGGATTGGCTCCTCTTCTTCCTCATTTCTGCAGCTTTTGTAAATGTCGTGCGTTAGGTGGCACACAAGCTCTCCTTCTAGCATGTGTGCCAAAAACGCAGTCGGTTGATATTACGCCAGTCGTTACCCTCAACACGCTTCTATCTAGACTGAGCAGATTTTTTGTGCAAATCCAGTCTAGCCGTGGTCAGATCTGTTGCTAGATCCGGGAGAGTTTTAACATGTGTACTAAGAACTCAGTGGCCTGTTATTACTCCAGTCGTGACGTTCAATACGCTTTTATCTAGAGACTGAGCAGACAATTTGTATGGTTCCAGTCTAGCCGTGGCCAGATCTGTTGCGCGATCAGGAAGAGTTCTAGCGTCGTGCCATTTCTGGCTAGTTCATCCGCCCTGCAATTATCTGGACCGTCACTATAACCCGGCACCCACATTAGGTGCATATTACACTGCTCAGCCATCTCATCGAGAGATCTGCGACAGTGAATTTTCTTCCTAGATGATTTTGACTTACAAGGTCAGCTTTCACTAGTAGATTCCGTATGTTTAGGTTTGTGCCCTCTAAAATGATTTTTTGTGTGCTTATAGAATTGAAGCCCGTCAAAATTTTTGAAGCAGTTACCTCTGAGATGTTTTAATCAATTCAATTCTACACCAATGAAAATTAGAGCAAGGCGAGTGAATACAAATTCAAATTGAGATTATTGTCTAACAATTTTTGCCACATTTGTTTTTACTTCTTTCACGTCATAACGGAACTATCAACTGACAAATCACTGGAAAAGAGAGATCCATTAGGAGCAGACTGATACTTATAACAAGTCTGATAATACTGTCCGAATATAACACTTATAACAAGACTGTAAGATATACTGCCTGTCATACATAAATTGTGTATATTCATTCAACAAGCCATTATGCTAAGTTTATATGCTTTGTTTCCTTATTCGCAGACATATTCGCATAACATAATACATATGTACATTTATTGGCGGCTTATTTGACATATTACACTTCCATATGTATTTAATAAATATGTATAACATGTCATCGTCTCTGTACCCTTCAGTTGAGCTCCGATTAAAACATGACTTTATTGTCTCATTTTTTTGTTAGCATGCGATTTCAGATAGAAACACAATATACATGTATTACAAATGCTGAATCAAATGAATCAATAATTTTATATGTCGGTGTTAATTGAAATTATATATTATTTGTGTATTAATTTTCTTTGAATTGTTTGATTACGTTGATTCTCTTCATTCATTGTCTTTATTTTTTGATCGGTTACGAATTGAATAATTTCTGGTATTTTTGTTGTTATGATGTAACGGTAGATGCGATTGTTGTTGCGTGTTTTTTTAAATCATCATCATTTATAATCGTGCATTATTCAAACTTTTAAAATCAATGCCAATGCCTTTGTGGTTATCTGTCAGTCTGTCTGTCTGTCTGTCTGTCTGTCTATCGGTGTGTCTGTTTGTTTTAATTTTTCTTTCAAATAATTCGTATTTTTACATATTTCGAAATTTATTAATGAATTTCATAACACTTGTAATGATGAGATGCTGTTAGCGAAGCGCGCGCGCGCCTCTCGATGAGATGAAATGAAAGTATATAATCGGTATTTAAAAGTACATAGATAATTACACAGAGCTACGATACATGGTCAAATGTAACAAACACATACATATATATATTTATATTAGGGTCTTTAGTTGAGTCTACTAAAGTTTTATCGTGTAATTACCTAAATATGCTCGTATGGATGTATATTTTTAGCTACTAGTATTACTATTGTGCATAAATAGTATGTGTATTTAACATTTAGTGTTGCATTCGCCACCTGATTTAATATATTTTAACTACGAGTATTAGAGTGAAGGGCTATTACCATTAAATAATACAAGTATCATTATTATTATTCGATTGAGATATTTAGTGCAATATGTATGTAATAATGCAGCATATGTTTTGTATTAGTGAATATGTATTTTACTTTTTATTTTTTTTTTTTTACTTATTTTTTTAAACACATTTTTATTGCGATAGTCACTATTTATGTAGTTCAACTATTGTAGTAAAATAAATATCTATTGCATTATTTTATTTTTTTCCATTAGTTACAATACGGTATTTTGTATTGTAATTTGACCTATACTTTCACATATATATATATGCCCATACGTATTTGTGATCACACTGTGATTGTCATCACGTTACAATGGTGATTTCTTTTATGTCGAGCAAAATTTAAATAAAACACACACACTTTAAATATAACAAACGTAATCAAATTTTTGTAATATTGCACATAAAACTTATAGATATACGTTAGGGTTATTCCATACATTTCTATTTAAACGATATTTATTGTTTACATTTCACATGATATAATCTGCAGAAATAATGATAATAAAGAAAAAAAAAACCTAAATAGACACAATAAATACGTACATACAATACATAATATGGTTTTATCTAAACATGCCAAAATTTTAATAGGCAATCATAAAATGTGTACGTGCAATATATGTGTGTACAAAGACTTTTTACAAGCGGCACAAACAAAAACACCAACCAGTAATATACAACACTGTTGACTTTCTAAACATATTTACAAGCTTAATGATTTAGCAATATGATTTTAGTAAACAGTACAGATATATTTATTTTATTGTACTGTGTGGTAATATGCTCATATCGATATATGCTCATAAGGAGCTAGAGAGGATTAAATAGTCTTGCATTTATCTGGAGCGACAGAGCAAATTTAACAAACAACCTTTAAAAAAAATTTTTATAACAAATATACATATGTATATAATAAAGAGTTGACGCAAAAGTCCAGAACTGCAACCTAATTGATTCTAAAAAATCTCCTTACAGTCGGCTGGGGCCGACCAAATTATACCCTGCATATGTAGATATATATATATAAAAAGTTTACTCGAATATCCATCTTTTTCTTTTATTTCCACTTTTTGTAAAACAATTTTTGCATATACTACTAATTTACACCCGAAATATGGTTGACTTTGACGAAGTATGTACTTTGTATGTTATGAGAGTTCTAAAAGGGATAATTTAAGGGAGGTTTTTAAGTTAATTCCGGGACTTAGTATGGGAGCTATATAAAAAGTTGGCGTGGCTTACCTCTTTCTTGTAAATCTAATTAATTTTTCAATATTAATCCACACCTTAAATTTGTTTGTCCTACGTTGAATAGTTCATAAGTTATAGCGGTTTAAATTTTTAAAAATTTTCTCAACTTTGTATGGGAGCCCCAATAAGAAGTGGGCGTGGTACGCTGATTTTTTGCAAGATTATTTTCGACTTCCACATTAATCGAAGTGTCAATTATGGTTATTCTAGACAGAAGATTGCCGAAGTTACAGCTGTTTCAATTTAAAAGAATTTCAGTCATTTTGTATGGGGGCTACAATAAACAGTGGGCATGGCGCTCCGATTTCCTGTGAGCTTAGTTGCTCGTATAATACTAATCCACACCTTTAATCTTGTTATTCTACGCTGAATATTTTGCAAGTTATAACCGGTAACATTTTTTTTTAATTTCCGCAACTTTGTATGGGAGACTCAAAAATTAGTGGGCGTGGCTCACTGATTTTCTGCCATATTATTTCCGACTACCATGTTAATCTAAGTGTCAATTATGGTTATTCTGGACAGAAGATTGTAGAAGTTACAGCTGTTTCAATTTAAAAGAAGTACAGACACTTTGTATGAGAGCTACACTAAAAAGTAGGCGTGGCTCAACCACTTTTGGCGAGGTTATATAGTAGTATAATATAACTCCATGTGCCAAATATTGTTGTCCCAAGTGGTATATTATGTGAGTTATAGCAAGTTAAAGATTTTGAAAATTTCGAGGTTAGTCGCTTTGAATGCTTGGTGTGGGCGTGGCTATTGACCGATCATACCCAATATCAATCCCCTCCGTACTCTGGGATCATAGGTTACTTGTGCCAAATTTCGTCGAAGTAGCTCAATATTTACTCAAGTTATCGTGCGAACCAGCCAGGTGACAGACAGACGAACGGACGGACGGACATCGTTAAATCGAAAATTTAATCGACGCTGATCACGAATATATATCTATGTCTATATCTCCGGAGATTCCTTCAAGTGGACACAAACATCTGACCGAAATGAATATACCATGCATATTGCATTATGCAGGGTATAAAAATTAACCTAAAAATCTCCTTACAGTCGGCTGGGGCCGACCAAACTATACCCTGCATATTTAGATTTATATATAAAAAGTTTACTCGAATATCCAACTTTTCTTTTATTTCCACTTTTCAAGAAACAATTTTTGCATATACTACTAATTTAAACCCGAAATATGGTTGACTTTGACGAAGTAAAATGATTTTAAGATAATTCCGAGGCTTAGTATGGGAGCTATATAAAAAGTGGGCGTGGCTTACCACTTTCTAGTAAATCCAATTAATTTTTCAATGTTAATCCACACCTTAAATTTGGTGTCCTACGTTGAATAGTTTCTAAGTTATGGTGGTTAACATTTTTGTTTAATTTCCTCAACTTTGTATGGGAGCCCCAATAAGAAGTGGGCGTGGTACGCTGATTTTTCGCCAGATTATTTCCGACTACGATATTAATTTAAGTGTCAATTATGGTTATTCTAGACATAAGATTGCCTAAGTTACAGCTGTTTCAATTTAAAATTTGTATGGGGGCTACGATAAACACTGGGCGTGGTGCGCCCATTTTCTGTGAGCCTAGTTGCTCGTACAATACTAATCCATACCCTAAGACTCGTTGTCGTAGGCTAAATGGTTTGTAAGTTATAACCGGTAACATTTTTTTTAATTTCCGCAACTTTGTATGGGAGACCCAAAAAGGAGTGGGCGTGGCACATTGATTTTCTGCCATATTATTTCTCACTGCCGTGTTAATCTAAGTGTTAATTATGGTTATTCTAGACAAAAGATTGTAGAAGTTACAGCAGTTTCAATTTAAAAGAAGTACAGACACTTTGTATGGGAGCTACGCTAGAAAGTAGGCGTGGCTCATCCACTTTTGGTGAAGTTATATAGTAGTATAATATAACTCTATGTGCAAAATATTGTTGTCCCAAGTGGTATATTGTGTGAGTTATAGCAAGTTAAAGATTTTGAAAATTTCGAGGTTAGTCGCTTTGAATGCTTGGTGTGGGCGTGGTTATTGACCGATCATGCCCAATATCAATCCCCTCCGTACCCTTGGATCATAGATTACTTATGCCAAATTTCATCGAAATAGCTCAATATTTACTCAAGTTATCGTGCGAACCAGCCAGGTGACAGACAGACGGACGGACGGACGGACGGACGGACGGACGGACGGACGGACGGACGGACATCGTTAAATCGAAAATTTAATCGACGCTGATCACGAATATATATCCATGTCTATATCTCCGGAGATTCCTTCAAGTGGACACAAACATCTGACCGAAATGAATATACCATGCATATTGCATTATGCAGGGTATAATAAAGCATCTGTTATCTCAAAGTATAACTACTGAATATTTTTCTTCTAGTGCAAGCTCATGCTGGGCACTGTTGTTTTTTCATGCTACAGGTAAAGACGACAAAACGTTGCTTCTGAGAATGTAATGTCCTGATATGTAGTACAATTGCGATTACGATTGCGATACGAATGGGTCCCACAGACCCAATCAAAGAACGTTCGCGCAACGTACGGAATTGCCGGCCGATCAGCAATTGCTCGAACTGTTTTGAGCTCCGCTCCGACATTAGAATGGTAGTATGTATCTACACGGCCGACAATTACAGCAACAGATTTGGATTATCAATAGTTGCACACTATGAGTATATCAATATAAAAAGGGCAACATGGAATTTGTATGCCATGCAATGACGAAGAATATATTATCAGTACGGACACGACCTAAAATAAAAAAAATAAAAATAAAAAAATGAAATTAGTTTTACATATATCATCGCATATCAGCACAGGATAGGGAAATTTGGAAAAATATGGAAGAGGCCTATGTTCAACAGTGGACACAAATGGTTGGATGATGATTATGATCATGATGATGATATCATAATTTAGTACCTTGTAGAAGTGTGGATTCAAGACGTACGATTAAGAATGAATATCACTAAAACATTTCAAAGATCAGGGATGGTTTTTCAACAGCATTTTCTTCTATCGCATGCTAACAAAGGGTTATCCTACGCATGCGTTAATAATCAATTAAAAATATTTTTAATTTTGCTATTATTTTTTTTTTTTTTTTGTATTTTGTATTTTATTTTAATGTTTTTTCGAACATATGGACAATATGCAATATATAATTTTAATTTGTTCGGCCATAATTTGGTTTTACCAGCAATCAAGTATGGAATATTGAACATTCCGTAGCACTAACTTTAAGTCATAACACTAATAGACAGATGGTTCAAATCCACTGATATCGCAATGTGAAAGTAATCCCATATTTTCTATAATCACGAATAACTCTATCACAAGGCAATTTTTCCATAGAGTTAAAATGCACGTCCTAGTATAATATTTCAAATAATCACAGTTGGTAAATGATATCTAAATCACAACATATAAATACGTATGTTCATTTGAAATTATAACTAATTTACAAAAGCATATCACAGCGAGATGCCATGTACTCGTAACAATAGAAACCACTGACTATAGGTAACAATAATTAAAGTGTTGAATGTTTGGACATTGTGTGCACTTATTATACGATTAAAATTATAAGCTTGAAGGAACGCACACATGTGCTCATTATATCATCCTAAGTATATAAATAATATACCTATATATATACTCCTCTACTGACATATCAAATACATGCATATATGCGATTTGTACCTAAACAATGAACCTACCTACAATGAACAAGTACAAATAATGTTTTACTTTTCAGTTGAACAAATATGGACAAAAAAAAAAACAAAGTACTTGATCACCTAAAACTTGCAATAATATTTATACAAATCTTCAAGTATGTATTACAAAAGCAACCATATCGAATAACAATGATAACTGAAAGCAAGAAGAAAGAAAAAAATAAGTAAATAAAAAAGCAAATAAAATTAGGAAAAAAAAAAACACAGAAACATTAACATAGAAAATAAAAGGAACAAAGAGAGAGAGAGAGAGCATAACAACTTAATTAAGCAGAGATGCGACCATGACCTCGCCTATATCCGCGTAATACTTATGCTATTGCTATGTACATAAATTTAAAAGAAATCTAATCAAATAAAAACAATAATAATAACAATAACAGTAACAAAAATATTCACATTAATCAAAAAGAAGAAATGAGTCAAAATAAAGCAAAGAAAGTCAACACTTTCATGCTAATTCATCGAATGAAGTATGTACATTAGGGTGGGGAGTGATTATGTTTGGAGATTTTTATTTTATTTTTGTTTGCAATGAATAATAATCAATATGATATGATATATCATGTGTAGTAAAAAGAGAAATCCATTATTTTTCTAAGAGATGGCTTTAGTAATCTGTATCTCGCGTTGTATAAGTGCGATTGGGTTACACTAGATGGTGTTAAAAAGATAGGATTTCGTACTAAATAAACTTTTCAGGCAGTTTTGTGATGGCTTGACTCAGTATTGTTTGAGCACGCGTCAAAGATGGACACCAGTAAAGAGAAAATAGCCATATTTTACAGTTTTTCTTCGATAAAGGCGAAAACGCAAGCCAGATGGCTGAAAATGTGAATAGTGTTTAAGGTCCTGATACTGTAACATCCAATCACGTGCAATTTTGGTTTCGTCGATGGCTCTGGAAGGCCACTTGTCGAAAATATCGATACAATAATGGAAATCGTCGAGTCTGATCGTCATGTAAGCACTGTTTCTATTGCCCAGTCGCTAAACATTCCAAAAAAACCGTTTGGAACCATTTAAATAAAGCTGGATACAAAAAGAAGCTCAATGCATGGGTACCACATGAGTTAACGCAAAAAAACCTCATGGACCGAATATCCATCTGCGAATCGCTGGTGATGAAAAGTGGGTCACTTACGACAACGTCTAGCGAAAACGGTCGTGGTCGAACCGCGTTGAGCCGGCGCCAACGGTGGCCAAGGCAGTATTGACGGTCAGGAAGGCTCCCCTACGTCCAGACTCGGCCGTAGGGGAGCCTGTGCTGTCAACAATTGCACCATCTGAAGGAAGCCATCGCCGGGGAGCGGCCAGCTTTAGCCAATAGGAGAGGAATTGTGTTCCATCAGGACAACGCCAAGTCACACACATCGATAGTGACTCGTCAGAAGTTCCGGGAGCTTGGTTGGGAGGTTCTTATGTATCCACCTTATAGTCTGGACCTGGCACCAAGTGATTACTACCTGTTCCTGTCTATGGCGAATGATTTTGCTGGTGAAAAATTCGCATCAAGAGAAGCTTGTGAAAATCGACTGTCCCAGTTTTTTGTCAATAGGGACGAGGGTTTCTATGAGAGTGTCATTATGAAATTACCTTCAAAATGGTAAAAAGTTATCGAACAAAGCGGTGCAAAAATTATGGATTTCTTTTTACTATACCTTATATTTTTGTAATCGCGTTTAGAGGTGTCCAATGCAAGCGTAAAAATTTCGATTTGGTGCACTTCTTCTAAACCTATCAAGGTTGGGGGCAATGTAAAGTTTCTACTGGTATTCATAAGCCATAAAAAAAAAAACTGATTACTCCACCCTAATATACATATACAATACAATTACCTACATATTTGTTAACTACATATATGAATGTACTCGTATTTATAAACATTATTTTAAAAGATCATAATAATGACTTGCAAAAAATGAAAATTGAATATAAAATTAATAATTGTAGGTATACTCGTACGTGTATATGAATATATATGTAGGTAGATACATTATAATAGAAGATTTAATAATAATTTGCATGCATGAGTATTGCGGTGTTTTTTTTTTCGCTACTATTTTAATAATAATAAGCTAGTCTTTTTTTTTATTATAAAAATTTTGCAAATAGTAACAAAGTAATGAATAAAATTCGCAATTTTTATTTTTTACACATATTATTGTTTAAGAGTAAAATTATTACTAAAGCGTAATTATGCAAATATTTCGAATATTTGCATTTGTAAAATATCAGAGAAATTTTACAACAGCATATTTGCATATTACTGAATAATTCAATCAGTGTCAAAAAAGTAAGCTCTTTAAGAAAGTTTGTTTATGGACAATTTGTATTTGCCAAAATTTAATTACATTCGATTGATGAGTCGCATACATTAAATAGCACATAATTTTTGTTACTTGTCGAAAATGTTGATGAATTCGCAGCTTTGCCATTATACAAGAAAAGGTAAAGACATGTACTAAAGCATCAAGAGGACTATGAACGATAACGGAAAATGTTTACCATTCATCATAATTTCATGTAATATAGCGCCCTGCGTGTTGCACCGTGGAACAATTAATTACCAAAGCTTTTAAAAATGAAGGATAACAAAGATTCACGTAAAAATGAATACAAATTCAAAACTTCTATGACAAACATATATGAATACAAAATATTATGAAATACAGAAATATAAACTATTTTCGGTTAAATTATAAAAAAAAAGCTCCCCTACTCTACCCCATAAAAAGGTTTATATTATTAACTGCCGATGTTCCCATCCATTTAATAATTAATAATCATTAACAAGTCATTGTGTATTTAAGTGACAGTTATGAGCCCCGAAGGGCTTATTGGCCGAACTCCTCTTCCATTACTGTTGTGTGTGTTAAATTTTGGACAGTATTAGAAGGGGTCTACTTATTTTATCCGGTTTCGAACACCAGAACTCTTACGACATTTTTCTTCTGAACTTTTCCATGGCAAATTGTTACTGCCGGAACAATTGCCAATTGCTGGCCGACAGCTGGGTACCGTTCGAAAGAAAAATCTTTTCGATATTAAATTTTGTATTCTTAAGTCGGGGATTCAACAAACTAATCACTGAGCTATGGCACCCACTCGATCCAACACTTCTAAGATATTTGCAAAATCCAGACAGATTAACATGAATATTAAAATAATTCTCATTACTTTACCCCAGTTACAAAACAATTATTGTATACATTTTACCAAACAAATGACTACCAATGAAGATAAATCACATGAAAAATGTGATGAAATTGTTTTGCAAAACCAAATGTGATTTTGGGGTGGGGCAATTGGTGAATTAATTGATAAAAATTAATTTCCTAAATTGATTACTTGAATGACCTTGAAGAAGATAATTTTAATACAGTTTTGTAGGTACTTCTCCCCTCAAACTCTCTATGTTGCTCTACTAACTGACCAGCTAATGGGCGTTTATATATGTATATAATTTCATCATAAAAACTGTTTAAATAAATCTTCGCTTGTGTTATTACTTAAGTTAATTATAGTTGTATATGATTGATTTTTTTTTTTTGTTTTTTTTTTTTTGATTTGTCTGTTTCAACAAAATAATTGATTATCCGTATATATGAAAAATCATCTAACATAACCTAATTATATGAAAGTAAATCAATATCATGATGTGTATAACATGATGAACACTTAGTATGATTATTTAATTATTTTCTCATTTTAATTATGCCCATATTATGTATGTATGTATGTAAACATGATCACAACAATGTGAAACAGATGGCTAAGTAAATTGCTAAATAAATAAAAAAATTCAAAAAAAAAAAAAATACAAAAGAAAAATGAAAAATTACAACAACAGAAAATATGAAAAAAATTAACAGAAATTAAATAACTTTTTTCTAATCATTTTACTTATTTAATTTCACTACACTATAGTATATGTGCGTATGTGTATGTGTATGTGAACATATACCACAACAAATCATATCACATCAGACTATTATTATATTATTATATTTCATTTTACATATTGCACCTCACTTCACTTCATCTGAAATTAATGTATTTGCATATATTGTAATTAACAATAGGGGTATTCATTGTGTGTAGTATTTAGTTTTTGGAAGTAAAGCATTTGAGAATACTCCAAACAATCGTTTTGATTTTCTATGTTACATTACAATGTATATAAGCAAAAAAATACAGTAGATAAGACAACATGACGCGGCAATACGCAGTAATATAAATCATCAGTGGCTGTCATGAAAAGCAACAACAATTATAACGTACAACATACTCGTAGTATTCTCAAACTCTCGTAGTACTCTCAAATATTCGTTTATTTGTATCGAATATTTCTTGTACAAGAAATGAGTGGAGTATTCTATTACCCAAATATTTTACTCTCACTCATTCTCATTCTATTTAGATATGCTTTGCAAATATTTTACATGTTTTGAGAGTAAAGAGAATCATTCGAAAATCAAATACACTCTAGGAGCTCTTTAATACTAACATACATCCATCAATAAAAGCAAATGAGCCAAACCAAAACCTGAGAGGAAAAATTCATTTCTCAGTTCATAGAGAATTTTTCAATATTTTCGTTGATATGTTTGTTTATTTTTGATTATTAGAAATAATTCTGTCTGTGCTGTGCTGTCTTGAAAGTAAATTTTCTATGGTAATATGGAGCATATCAGACCTAAACAGACCTAATTTCTGAGAAATTTGCTAAAAAAATATTTTATTATATTCAAAAATTATTTGTTAAAATAGTTTTTTCTGTCAAATTCTTGTTTAAGATTATTTTATTATGATGCCGACAGGTGGGTACCGCTCGAAAGAAAAAACTTACCGATGTTAAATTTGTTATGCATGAGCCGGGGATTGAACCACGACCTACAGAACAGAAGGCCAACACACTAAGCACTGAGCCACGGCACCACAAGATCAATTCTATCCTTCATTAAAAAGGTAGAGGAGATTCTAGTGTCGTAGATGGGTGTTGGGTACAAAAGATCTCATTTGGTCGCAGTGCCCGTAACACTTGTGGTTGGCCCTCAGAGGTATCAGCCGTAGAGCTTATATCCTTTAACAGACCTCGGTCTGGTTTCGCGTGATCCACTTGTTGAACAAGGATTATGTCCTTGCTCCATTGTCATTTGATTTTTTAAATTTACAAATATTTTTCTAAGTACAATCACCAAATATAAAATTATATAAAAATACAACACACAATGAATACCCTTAATGGTTAGGCATATTTGCTTGCTGCGAATGTTATTCAGGTTTATTGTTGGTTTGCAAGTCAAGAAAATAACGGTTAACATATTGAACCAGTGTCAGCAACAGTTGCAAATATTAATGGAATTGATGGTAGTACGAATACAATAGACTGATACGCTGCCAAAATCGTTAACTCCTGAGCAAAAGCTGAAGTAGCACTAGCATCAATACATAGTAGCAGTGCCTGTAAAACAACAATACCAACCGGTTGTTTATAGTTTGTGAGTGAAATGTTGGTCATAACACATACACACACACACTCACACAAACACGTACTCTCGCTTTCGTCTTTCTCTTTTGCTCTCTCTATATTGTTTGCATGTTTTTTGCTGCCCATCTTGAGGTAGTACTACCATGCATATTACGACAGCAGCACTGATTATGAAAATTACCACCACGATCAAGATCGTTGTCGCAGTGATCATGATGATGATGACGTTCGTGAAATTCATAATGTTTGGGGATTTAATGATGGCATTTGCTTCCGCTGTTAGCTTGAAAGCGAGAGTATATGCTTAATATTGTTGTTGTTTGTATTTGCTGTTAATCTTGTTATACGAGAATATCAATGAGAGTGAAAATGAGTGCATAATAAAATATTTAGTAGTTTGTTGTTGTTGTGGTGGTGTTAAGTAAATAATAAATGGTTATTTATCATGCTCGCTCTCAATTTTTGACTTCATTATTCGAGAGAGAAAGAGAGAGAGAGAGAGAAAGTCAGAAAGAGAGTTACAGCAATAGAGTAGTATTGGTATATGAGTTGGAGTTGATTGGAGATGGTGAGAGCGCTAGGGAAAAGGTCACCATACAAGCGATTACGTGTAAGACTTATTATCGTAGACAAAGCTATCAGCCAACTAGCTGGACCAGCCTGAGCGGCAACAGTAACAAAGCACTACTAACAGTAATAATAATAATAATAATAATAATAATAATAAGCATAATAACAACAACAACAATGGACTGCACAATGTTAGGGAAGATTTCGTATGGTATCTGATTTGTTGTTGTTGTTGTGGTCTTGTTTTTGTTTCATATTATCATCATAAGATTTTTGTTGTATTCCCTTGCGTCCCTCAACATTTTCGTTGTTTCGTGCATTTCCATCCATCCGACACTGTTGCTGCTGCTACTAATAATGCTGCTGCAGCAGCAGCACCAGCTTACATAACACCCCATTATGAGTATGTATAAAATGCTGCAATATGGCAGATAACGTACCATTTGTGGTTTAACATTGAATGTACTCACTTACCAGAAGGCAGGAAATAAGGAAATCAATTCTGGTGTGAGGCTCCTTGTAAAAAGAAACGGTACCTTCTTCAACACACTCAAAATGGTGAAGTGGTTCATTGTGAGTAAAAGTGATAATAAAATACAATAGATAATCAATTTAAAGAAAGCAAAAAAAAAATAATAATAAGAAAAAATTTAAAAAGAAATGTGCTTGAAAGTGAATTAATGACAAAATATTTCTACTTCCGAATTATAGTTGAGCGTCTTGCTACTCGCCGGAAGTACGACATATGGAAAGCCCACATTCGGAAAGGAGCACGTGCATATTCGAATTCATTTACATGATGATGGCGGTCATGGCGGTGGTGGAGGTCATGGTGGTGGATTTGTCGAACACATTGAACATCACGGTGGCGGTGGGCATGGCGGTGGTCATGGTGGCGGTCATGAAACCGTAATTATAGCAGACGGTGGACATGGTGGCGGCGGTCATGGGCATGGTGGTGGTGGCCATGGTGGCGGTCATGAAACCTTAATTATAGCAGACGGCGGACATGGTGGTGGCGGCGGTCACGGGCATGGAGGTGGCCATGGCGGCGGTCATGACGACGTAATTGGTCCATTGACCGGTGGTCTCTTGGGCGGTGGCTTCATTCACGACGTAGGACATGGTGGTGGTGGCCATGGCGGAGGTCATGGTGGTGGTCATGGCCATGGTGGTCTTGAAACTTTGGTCATTGCTGATGCTGGTGGACATGGCGGTGGTCATGGTGGTGGACATGGTGGCGGTTTTGGCGGTGGACACGGCGGTGGCCATGGTGGCGGTCTTGAAACGTTGGTTCTTGCTGATGCTGGCGGTCATGGTGGTGGTCATGGCGGAGGTCACGGTCATGGTGGAGGTCACGGTGGTGGTCATGAAACTTTGGTTATTGCTGATGCTGGCGGTCATGGTGGCGGTGGTGGTTATGGCGGCGGACATGGTGGCGGTTTCGGTGGTGGTCATGGTGGCGGACATGGCGGTGGTCATGAAACTCTAGTTATTGCTGATGCCGGTGGTCATGGTCATGGTGGTGGATTTGGTGGGGGCCATGGTGGTGGATTTGGTGGAGGTCATGGTGGCGGACACGGCGGCGGTCACGAAACATTAGTTATTGCTGATGCGGGTGGTCATGGTCATGGCGGAGGACACGGCGGTGGATTTGGTGGTGGCCATGGTGGCGGACATGGCGGCGGCGGCGGCGGCGGCGGTCACGAAACATTAGTTATTGCTGATGGCGGTGGTCATGGTCATGGCGGTGGACACGGTGGTGGATTTGGCGGTGGTTTTGGCGGAGGTCATGGAGGCGGTCATGGCGGAGGAGGTCACAAAACGTTAGTAATTGCTGATGCTGGAGGTCATGGCGGTGGGCATGGCGGTGGTTTTGGTGGTGGTTATGGAGGTGGCTTCGGAGGCGGACACGGCGGTGGACACGAAACGTTGGTTATTGCTGATGGTGGAGGCCATGGAGGCGGCGGTCATGGTGGACATGGAGGCGGTTTTGGCGGTGGTTATGGTGGTGGTGGCGGTGGCGCCGGTGGCCATATTGACACATATGCAGTAATTCACGAAACCCATGGCTCAGGTGGAGGTTACGGCGGTGGTATTGGTTATAGCGCTGGAGGTCATGGTGGTGGTGGTGGTGGTGGTTTAGGTGATGCTCAGGGGCTTGCGCATATTGCTGCACTTGCTGCTACTGATTCACATGGAGGCGGTGGCGGTTATGGTGGTGGCGGCGGCGGCGGCTATGGTGGTGGTGGTGGTGGCCATGATGTAGCAAAACTCGCTGCAGTTGCAGCAGCCGCTGGAAGCTCATCATCGTCATACGGTGGAAGTGGTGGTGGCTATGATGGCGGATATGGCGGACATGGTGGACACGGTGATGCAGCGGGTGTGGCAGCAATTGCAGCCGCCACCAGTGATGCACATGGAAGTGGCGGATATGGTGCCAGCGGTTATGGTGGTGGTGGTGGTGGTGGAGGGCATGATGATGCCAAAATTGCAGCTATCGCAGCAGCATCGGCCGGTAGCGGCGGCGGTGGTAGTGTCGGCGGCTATGGTGGCGGATATGGCGGCGGCGGCGGCGGTGGTGGTCACGATGATGCCAAATTAGCGGTACTCGCAGCAGCTGCCGGCTCTCAAAGCAGCGGACATGGTGGTGATATTGGCGGTGCCAGCGGCGGAGGCTACAGCTATCCACCTGCATCAGGTGGCTGGCAATCAGGTGGTGGTTGGGGTGCATCAGGCGGCGGGGGAGGGGGTTGGCATTGAGCAAGGCCTATCGCATTATGCCATCACGTTGTTTATAGTTGTTTAATTTAAGCGCCACATAAATATGCTCAACACACATTCACTCATTGCAGCATATTTATTCTAGTCCATTTAACAAATTCTCCACAATGACGCCAACTCACGACACGACACGCTCATCCATATCCATATGATATGTACAATATTTATGACGCTCATTACTTACTACTATCAAATCATATTCTTCCATTTAAATTATGTTTATTTTTATTTGTTATCAATTTGACTACTATTATTATTATTATTATTATTGACTATTTTAATTATTATTTAAAGATAGAAAGAAAGATTGTTTAATATTTATGAATTATATATATATATAACGAAATGAAAATGATGATAAAATAAAATCTTGTACATAATAGATAAAACAGTGAATTTTTTTCTATACTTTGACTCTAAAAAAAACATTTTTAATGCACGCCGTAAAGTATTAACAGTATGATGTATGATGCCCAGCTAATTACTAATGATAATTATGACGCTGATTATGTTGTTCTTCATTATGATATATATACAAAGTTACATGCATGTATTTGATAATGATGGCAACGACTTTGCAAATTGTTTGTTATGTCAGATCGTTCCGCCACTAAATTAAATGCTACTTGCATAAAACATAACAGCAACAGCAACAACAACAACAACAACAACTTTTACATACACAACAACAATACGTATAAAACATAGCGCAATCAGTGTGTCTGCCTTTGGGGAGCATTTGGTTCATATTCATTATGCATTGAGATAGTATCCATTTACGTTACCAATACATAAGTGCGCAAATATGTATATATGTATGTACGAGTACATATGTATTATTGATTAAGACCATCAATACACAACAAGAGATTATGCTGATCATTTGCAACGCACGTATCGGCGAATAAGCATTTGAATGCTTTAATTTGATTACTCGTATTTATGAACAAGATTATCTTTCGCTATTCAATTCCAATCACCAAATTATATAATGTAACAACAAAATAAAAAATTGAAACAAATTACCATCTGACTCGATTTGGACATATCTACTTATCGAACATATCCGCCTATTCGCACAATAACCACCGTAAATATCAAATTATCCAATTCAAACTCGATACATGACTCACAGGCTAGTTCGGAAATAGAGATCAACGGATATATGTAAACTACACCTATCTTATTGTGTTTTTGGATTTTAAATATATACTTACATGAATATAATGTTATGTACATGTTATGTTATGACGCTGTAGCGCACAAATGTATTTAAGTACACTTTTTGCTCCAAATGTATTATAACTAGCAAACAATAGCTTACCATTGGTATAATTGTACAAAGAAATGTGATGGTTATTGCAGAAACAAATCCTACCAAAACAAGATAAGAACAATTAAGTATTATGCTATATTACTATAGCATAGAAAATTTGAAATTTTGTCTCCTGAAGATTTTTCATTCGTCACTTAACACATTTGTGCGCTACACCATCGATATATGTACAATATGTTAGCTAAAAATCGATATGTGGTACTATCAAATTATCAAAAGATGTAATCCAATAAAAATCACGCCTGCCTCCTACATGTTTTCGAACGATTTTATCATTTTGTATGATATCTAAGTATAGTTACCAACTATAATAATTCCATCTATCCGTTATATATGATTGCAAGTGATGTACTGGTTAAAATTCCTTCCAAATCTGACAGTAAATACCTAATATAAACTACATCGAAATATATTTTGATAACTACTTTCTACCTTCGAGTGCCGTAGCTTAGTAGTTAGTGCGTTGGCCTTCTGATCTGTAGGTTGTGGGTTCAAACCCCGGCTAAAGCTTACATAGACAAAGATAGATAGACAAAGTCCCTTATTACTTCAAAAGCGTAGTTGTCAACAAGACGCCAAGACGCCGGGACTCTTTGTTTGTTGACACTAGATACTTCGTCTTGCCCTCGTTCACCGTGAGACCCATCCGACGCGACTCTCTTTCCAACTCTGAGAATGCTGCACTGACTGCTCGCGTGTTCATGCCGATTACACGCGAGCAGTCAGTGCAGCATTCATGCTGTCATGCTGTTAGCGTATGCCGATCGGCATACGCTAACAGCATGACACTTTTGTTGAAGATAGTACCATTATGTCGTAGATCAGCAGCTCGTATTATTTTCTCCATAATAAGATTGAAGAAGTCGCACGATAACGAATCACCTTGTCTGAAACCCCGTTCGGTATTAAACGGTGCGGAGAGGTCCTTCCCAATTTTCACTGCACAACAGGAGTTATGCAGTGTCGTTCTACAAAGTCGAATGAGCTTTGCAGGAATACCGAACTCAGACATTGTTGCGTAGAGGTAATCCCTTACCGGACTGTCGAAAGCGGCTTTATAATCAACAAATAGGTGGTGTGTGTCGATCTGTTTTTCTTGGGTCTTCTCCAGGATTTGACGCAGTGTGAAAATCTGGTCGATGGTGGATTTACCAGGTCTGAAGCCACACTGATTAGGTCCAATCAGGTTGCTGAGCATAGGCTTCAACCTTTCACACAGTACGCTCGATAGAACCTTGTATGCGATGCTCAGGAGACTTATTCCACGGTAGTTGGCGCAAATTGTGGGGTCTCCTTTTTTATGTACAGGACAGAGAACACTGAGCCTCCAATCATCAGGCATGCTTTCATCCGACCATATTCTGCTTATGAGCTGGTGCATGCGGGTGAGCAGCTCATCGCCTCCGGTCTTAAACAACTCGGCAGGCAGGCCATCAGCACCTGCAGCTTTTTTGTTCTTCAGCCTTAAAATGGTCGTTTCAACCTCGTCATAGTCGGGTGGTGGAATATCAACACCATCATCTATAATTGGGGTTATCGGGCAAACTCCTCCACTGGCGGAATTGTTCGTAGCATCGCCATTCAGTAACGTGGAGAAGTGTTCCCTCCATAGGCTCAGTACACTCTGGACATCCGTAACCAGATTCCCATTTCCATCACGACAAGAAGAGGCTCCGGGATTTAAACCTCCACTCAGGCGCTTGATCTTTTCAAAGAATTTTCGAGTCTCATTCTTGTCGGTACACATCTCTATCTCCTCACACTCGCGTCTTTCCAACTCCCTCTTCTTGCGCCTGAAAAGACGTCTCTCTGCACTCCTTTTCTCTCTATACCGCTCCTTAACAGCTCGCGTTGCGCGTGCACGCAGGGTTTTTCTGTAGGCGGCGTCTTTCTCTGCGGTAGCGTCGCGACACTCCTGATCATACCACTCATTCCTCAGAGGACGGTAGTAACCGATTACCTCCAGGGCAGCAGTAGTCATGGAGTGGGATATATGTGTCCACCGTGCGCATGTATCATCAAGTGGGGGAGTGTTCTGCATAAGCAGATCCGATAGTAGAGTGGAAAATGCATCTGCTGTCTCTGGTGATCGCAGCTTACTGACGTCGAGCTTTCTCTGTGTGGGACTTCTCTTGTTATTTGCGACACATAAGCGTGTGCGCACCTTAGCTGCAACAAGGTAGTGATCCGAGTCGATGTTGGCACCACGGATCGATTTTACGTCCATCACACTGGAAGCATGCCTTCCGTCAATCACCTCATGATCAATTTGGTTTCTTGTTCTTTGATCTGGAGACAGCCATGTCGCTTTGTGGATGTCGAGATGCTGGAATCTGGTACCACCAATTACCATGTTTCGTGCTGCGGCGAAGTCGATCAGCCTCATTCCGTTATCGGAGGTGTTCTGGTGGAGGCTGAATTTTCCGACAGTTGGACCAAAGGTACCTTCCTTGCCCACCCTGGCATTAAAGTCGCCAAGCACGATTTTGATATCGTGGCTAAAGCTTAACAAAATTTAATATCGAAAAGATTTTTCTTTCGAACGGTACCAAACTGTCGGCAAGCAATTGGCAGTTCTTCCGACAGTAACAACTTGCCATGAAAAAGCTTCTAAAAGAACTCTGTGACAAAGCTCAGAAAAAGTGATGTGTCAAGAGTTCTACCGTTCGGAACCGGATAAAATAAGTAGGTCGCTTCTAATATTGTCCAAACTTTAACACGCACAACAGTAATGGAAGAGAAGCTCGGCCAATGAGCCCTTCTGGGTTTTAAGTGCCACATATTTATTTTTTAATCAATAATATATTGATGTGCTAATGGAAGAAAACAACGTATACATTAATATGTTCAATTTTTATTTGTCTACTTGCTCAGATGAAATTAAATTTGCAATTAATCAAGCTTAAAATAAATAATAGAGAAAGCAAATATGTTCTTTATATATTCGAAATAATTAATTTTATTATAATACTTGCATTATCTAACAAAATTATCCATTTAAAAAGGATACCTACATCTTCTTCAACCAAATAATTATGATGTTTTTGCTGATTGGATTGAATCTCACACATTTGCAATAGATTTATTATCATTGTATTGTATGATTTTTGTAGTAAGTGAAGTATGCCCGAATGTAATAATGAATAGAAGTAAAATTATAAAAAAAAATTTCAATGAGTATAAGAATTACTTGTTTATAAAATAACTGAAAGCCTGGCGATACGTATTTATAGATATTATCAACTTTCTTATAAGTGGAACGTATAATATTCTTTCAATTGTTATGTCTAATATAATATATCAGGTGTAGTAAAAAGAAATCCATTATTTTTCCAATAGATGGCTTTAGTAATCTGTATCTCGCATTGTATAAGTGTGATCGGGTTACGCTAAAAAGCGTTAGAAAGATAGGATTTCGTACTAAATAAACTTTTTAGGCAGGTTTTCAGATTGCTTGACTCAATATTGTTGGAGCAGTAAAGAGAAAATACGCCATATTTTACAGTTTTTCTTCGATAAAGGCGAAAACGCAAGCCAGACGGCTGAAAATGTGAATAGTGTTTATGATTTGATTTTGATTTCGTCGATTCCGTTCCGGTAATTTTGATGTCAAAGATGCACCACGCTCTGGAAGGCCAATTGTCGAAAATATCGATAAAATGATGGAAATCGTTGATTCTCACCGTCACGTAAGCACTGTTTCTATTGCCCAGGAGCTAACCATTGCACAAAAAACCGTTTGGAACCATTTAAATAAGGCTGGATACAAAAAAAGCTCGATGTATGGGTGCCACACGAGTTAACGCAAAAACACCTCATGGACCGAATTTCCATCTGCGAATCGCTGCTGAATCGCAACAAAATCGATCCATTTCTGAAGCGGATGGTTACTGGTGATGAAAAGTGGGTCACTTACGACAACGTCAAGCAAAAAGGTTGTGGTCGAATCGCAGTGAGCCGGCATAAACGGTGGCAAAGCCAGGATTGACGGTCAGGAAGGTTTTGCTATGTGTTTGATGGGATTGCTGCTCCCCTACGGCCAAACTCTTAATTCGGACCTGTACTGTCAACAATTGGACCGTCTGAAGGAAGCAATCGCCCAGAAGCGGCCAATTGGAGAGGAATTATGTTCCATCAGGACAACGCCAGGCCACACACATCGATAGTGACTCATCAGAAGCTCCGGGAGCTTGGTTGGGAGGTTCTTACGTATCCACCTTATAGTCCGGACCTGGCACCAAGTGATTATTACCTGTTCCTGTCTATGCCGAATGTTTTTGCTGGTGAAAAATTCGCCTCAAGAGAAGATTGTGAAAATCAACTCTCCCAGTTTTTTGATGAAGGTTTCTCTGAGAGTGGCATTATGAAAGTACCTTCAAAATGGCAACAAGTTATCGAACAAAACGGTGCATATTTGACTTAAATCGGATCATTCTAACTATTCTAAATAAAACTTTCGATTTAATGCAAAAAATAATGGATTTATTTTTACTAGACCTTATATAATGGAAATATATTTTATAGCTAAGAGGTTAAATATAAAAAAGAATTAATACTTATGACCCCTTTTAATATTACCTACTTATATAAGTATTCACCCAAAGCATATTAATTGAGATCTTGACTATATTTCACTTTTATTTTTAAACTTGAATTCCAAAGTTTATTTTTGTTTTTTGTTTTTTTCTTATCAATGTTTCTAAATGAATACACCTTGTTGTGTCACCTATGTAAAATCAAAATTAAAAAAGTTCTTGACAACATTTAAATTACATACAAGTATCTTGACATATTGCTTTTCCCAAAGTTTCATAAAATATACAAGTAATATGCTAAATTAATCAAATTTGAAATTGAAACATTCATCTTATGCAATCAATCAAATTTTCGGTGGATTAATACTACCAACCAACCAACCAAAAGCACACGAAATATTCTTTTATGGTGTACACATTATGCATGCAAATATATATGCTAGCTCAGGGAAAATGTTATTTTATAATATTCTCATGCATGTGTGTGTGTACATAAAAGTATAAAGTACTTATTTGTGAATGTTTATACAACGTCACAGCCCACACACACACACATGATTACTCATTTGACAGTCGACTACTTACGCACGTATTACAAAATATAACGATATTCCCTTCGAAATTCAATTTATACAACAACAGCAAGACGATAAAGAGCGCAATAATATGTACAATTTAATTGAAATGTGCCGTTTGGAGGCTTGTTGTATATTCATATAATAAGTATGGTGCAAACTTTGTTTAAGGGGGGTGTTCCCGTCTAGAATGCCGATTTTAGGCTGTTTTTCAAAAAATTATTTTGGAGCTACAAGGCAACATGCAATATTCTGGTTTTTTGCTTGTTGTTCCTTATTATTTGGAGAACAGAAACTCATATTTGTGTCAAAAAATTTTATTTTCTAAGTACAAATTTTCAGTGGTCAATATGACCTTGTCACGCTGATTTTCACTGCTGGCCGATAAGAAATTTCGGGAACCAGTAATCTGAAACAGAAATGGGTATGCAATTATTAATCTGCAATAAATTCCGCGGATGCTAAACCACAGTTTTAGTCAAAATGTTGATTAGAAACAAAATGGCGGCCATATGAAAAAAAATTGTCCAGTTTTGCCACCTTTTTTTACCTTTAGAGTGCTTGAAAATATATTTAACAATAATTTTTTGATGAAAACTTTGGTTTAGCATCCAATGAAAACCATCTAGAACATTTTCCCAAAATTTCAAGTCGATACCTCTCATAGTTGCTGAGAAAAGTTATCGGCCAGTACAAAAAATGTGGTTTCGAGAAAAACGCGTTTAAAGTTTCGACAGTCAGATTTCGGCGAGCTGAGATTACTTCAATTAACATGCAAAAAAGTGGGTACTGAGTTTGCGTATTGAAAAACGACTTTGGGGGGTGATAGTATATAGTATAAGGTACAATAAATCGCCAAAAAAAAAATCGATTTTTTCAAACTTCTACCCGGGAACACCCCCTTAATATAAACAAATTTTCCATCAAATATATAATATTTTAACATCTACTACATACATATATCGCCTGCCTAGTAAACACATTTTTTGCATCCTTCTTATCTACTGCTTTCTCATATTGAATAACTTATTTATAAATACAGGTACATATATGTCGTCACACCAACAATCGATCAGCAAACCGATTTATATTTGCTTGCCATTTACAAGAATTCTTAATATGAAGATTGCGTTTAATTTTTTCTGTATATATATGTAACAGCGTCAAGTTAAAAGCATAATCAACACAAATCAGTCTTATGCTCATCTACCATAAAAATGTATACTTGATCTCAACCATTAGGACCTCAACTCATCTACAATTGAATAAATAGAAATATTTACACATCATTATCAGTCATTTGTTTGCCAACTTGAATTGACGTAAAGACACGTGTCATAATTCTTCTTTTCAGTTCTAACATACTATCTATATACGTTCATATGTATGTCAGTCATGTGCGCTTCACATTTTTCTATTGTTATTATAATTTTAAGTAAACCGTGTACACACCATCTCTACACACACATGTACATACCGTTAATACAGTTTCAACGATTTTAATAAGCTTCATAATATGACATTGATTGTCTACAGATGACAAAGTGTTTCAGCTCTGCTCTGCTCCACACCCACATCACACATTTTAGCATAGCATTGTATGTAGCATGTACACATTCTATAGTACCACCATTAAGGAAGTATGTATGTAATATTTTATTATATCAACATTTTGTATTATTTCACGTTTGCTTTGTATTAGCGGAAGTACAAATGTATATGCATACTTATTAATACCTACACCGACATTCATAATAAAAAGGAGCCCACTTACATTGTACATATCCTATTGTACTATTTTTAAGTAAATATATTTACAAAGTGGCCAAATTAATTATGTTAATATAGTACTCATATTACTGAGTTTATTAAGAATACAATTTTTCATATCATAATGACAGAGAGATTTAATACCAAACCAAGTAAGAGTATTTGAGTCGGACTAGAGCGACTTGACTAATACACGACGAAGACAATATTATAAAGACCCAACTAACCGATATGGCTACTTTTGAATAATTTCAAACTAAAATATAGCGATATAACTAGATTAAACTGAGACTTTGTATTGCAGCAACATATGTATATATACATATGTATATAAAATGTATACGAACATATACAATTAGTGTCGAAATCTAATTCCATACAATAATGTTGAAAAAGAGATAAATAATTCTTCAAAACTATTACCAACATTTTTGTAATAATATCGAAAATTATTTTTGACAATATTGCAAACAAATTTTCAACATTCATTCATTAGCTCTAATCAATATGAATATAAGCTCACTTTTAGGGGCAGGGTATGCACTATATGTGTATGTATTATAGTGCTATAATAATCTATATTATTACTATACGTAGTATTACAAATGCACAATAAATTAGAAATTCATTGCGATTGGTGTTAAGTAAGAAGAGTGAGAAAAAAGATTGCTCTACAAAATTCATCTAAATACCTTCTTCACTAATAGCAATCATCCCATTTTAAAAAATAGCATTAAAATATATAATGATGGTCAATGGCAATAGCAATAATATATTTCGAGGTTAAAAAAAAAAAACGTTTAAATGTTTAATGTACAATATATCAGGTCAGTCCATAAGTTCGTGCGTTTTTTCTTAGGTGGTTTTAAAATAAATAAAAAAGAAGTTTTCAGTATTTATTAATCAATAATATATTTTCCTGCATTATTTACAATGTCTTCCCAACGTTTAGGTGAATTTTTAATTCTCTGCTCAAAAAATTGTTTGTCCTTGGAGTCAAAATACGTGTCGATATCTCTTTTTATAGCTTCTTTTGAGGTGTAGTTCTTATTGCTTAAATGGGACTGAAGTCTGCGGAAAAGGTGATAATCGCAAGTTGCAATATCCGGAGAGTATGGTGGATGCGGCATTAGCTCCCATCAGAGCTCGTTCAGCTTGCCTAAGGTCTGTCTTGCAGTATGCGGTCTTGCGTTGTCGTGGTGAAACAAAACTTTGCGTCTATTGAGAAATGACAGTCGATTTTTTTCAAGTGCTTCATTCAGTTGTGATCGTCTGGTTTAGTTCAAGCAGATCAAAACAAATGATACCGGCCATATACCACCAAATAGACAGGAAAATCTTCTTGGGGTGAAGGCCATCTCTGGGAGTTGGTTCTGATGTTTCATCTTTATCTAACCACTGGCGTTTGCGAACAGGATTATTGTAAAGAACCCATTTTCGTCCCCACTAACAATACGGTTCAAAATACTCTCATTTTCAAGCCGCTGCAGCAGCTGAGAACACACATTCACTCTCTGCTGAAGTCTTGCGTCGGAAACTTTATACGGAACGCAGCTTTGGAACCTTGGCTAATTGAAGCAGGTGCTTGTAAACTGTTACATGTGATGAATTTAACCTTCCAACCATCATATTGTCGATTGTCAAACTAGGCTCAGCTTCTACGAGTTCCAGGAAGGCGTCGGAGTTAAAGACGTCAGGACGATCAGCGCGTGGGGCATCCTCAAGCACGACTTCAGAATTTGGAAAACCACTTTTGCGCAATCCTTACACTGACGGTATTCTCCCCATGAGTTGCGTTTATTTCTGCAGCAGCAGTTGTTGCACTTTTTCCACTTTTATAAAAAAAATAATACAAAATATGCCTCTTATATTCATTCCAAGATTCCATTTTATTTTATAATAACGCGTGCTTCTATCCGCGATTAAAATCACTTGTTGAATGCAGAATACATCAGAGAAAAATAAAAATAGTTCCGTTATCTCCCACGAATCATTTACGCCTACTGTGAAACTATTGAAAAAATAACGCACGAACTTATTGACTGACCTGATAGTATATTAAGTAGACAGCTTATTTTATTTTTAGTTGAACAAGAAATGTCTATGTTTACAAGAAAACTGATTACTCAAACGCCGAACCCTAATAAATATCACAGTGATATACCCTTTAACAAAAGCACTCACTTTATTAAGAATTTTCTTTTCATTTAGATAACTGCATATGAGTACAGGGTGGAACATATACAAGTTTCTTTTAAAAAATTAAAATAAATAAACATAATTTTTTTTCGGTATATTAGGGATTTATTCGAAGGAGCAACCATATCCATTATTTGTGGAACAAGATTTC
The DNA here is from genome assembly GCA_963854835.1 of Megamerina dolium. NCBI lineage: Eukaryota > Metazoa > Arthropoda > Insecta > Diptera > Megamerinidae > Megamerina > Megamerina dolium. The sequence continues at coordinate 109,400,839 of OY978525.1, forward strand.
ATTCATGTGGCTACCTCGGCTGGCTTCGCAGTAGCGCCTACTGTCAACTCAGTTTTCCAAGACCTTGGTGACGGTTTTTGTTTCTATTTCACGAATTGTTTGCACATTATTCGCCTTAAGGGTCTGAATCGTTAATGGATTGTTCGCATAACATCGGTTCTTTACGGCACCTCACAAAAAAAAGACTAACGGTGTCAAATCACAACTCCGATGTGGTCATCGCCGAGACGGCTGATAACACGATTACCGAATTTGGTTTGCTTTGTGGCTGAAACCAAAGATCGTCCAAGTCCATGTCGTCAATTTTCGGCCACAAAAAATCGTTTATCATGCCGAAATAGGCATTTCAAACAGCAAATTGTGGCATATGATGCCACCGCTCCAAAATTCGAACCAAACTGTCACTCTCTGAGGATGCATTGGCTTCTAGATGATCACGTGCGGGTTTTCCGGACCCCCAGATGCGACAGTTATGCTTCTTAACATACCCGCCGAGATGAAAGTGCGCTTTGTCGGAAAAGAAGATTGTTCGAGCAAAACCGTTGTGCTTTTTGAGTCTAAACTGAAGCGCGATAACGAAGCGAATGATGGTGTGCCTTCAATTGCTGAGTCAATTGGACATTGTAAGTGAATAATGCAAAGGTCTTTGTGCAAAATCCGCATAGGGCTGATGCATGAAATGTTGAATTGTTGAGATCGATCTTTAATAAACGCTCTGTTTGGGCTACACAACATTGATTTTCGAAATAAGTTTGGTTTATTTCCCAACGTTGTTTAAGGTAAAGCGATTTATTTCGATGCAGTGGGAAAGAGTTCACTGTATGTTTATTTACAGATATATAGAAAACCATATGAAAATCAAATTGGTCGAAAGTATCTATAAATTATTACCTTTCATACACATTTTGCAACCTGTATATTGATATGAGGTACCTACGTGTTAAAACTCCCCATTGATAAACGTACAATGTTCAATTTTCATTTTAAATATTTGTTATTTTATTTATTACTATGTCATCATTATTATTGTATTACTTAAAGAACAAGTTAAGCGAAAGAAAAATACTTTATGATTACGCAGTGTACATTTTATAAAAAAAATTAATGTAAGTATTTGTGTATGTATGTATGTAATTATGAATTTATCAGCTTCTGTTGTGCAACTTAAACTAGATACATATATGTATTTAAGAGAACAAAATATACGATTTTCCTTTTGCGCCTAAAACTACTCGTAGATACAATAAGTACATAAGCATTTGTTTTTATTTATTTTTTTTTTTTTTTTTCAATTAAGAAATTATCTCGTTTTTCTATCGATTTAGAAAGGCTTTGCTCATATCATATATGGCAAAGTAAAGCGCTGTTGTTGAACCAGATTTCAGTAGAGTTGGTATGATGCCTTTGTAAAATCCCATAATACCCTCCTCACGTACGGTTAACTTTATGCAATCTCTCATATTTGTACAACGTTGATTGCGTCCAAATGTCTGACGTTGCATTTCGAAGCCCTGCAATTGTAGTCGTTTCTTAATAAAATCCAACGGATAGATGACAGTCTTCGAAGCAATGCCCGCTGCGGCACCATTCACTAGCAAAAAGCCCATGGGTATTTGTCCATTCGGAGATTCGAGTATATTTTCGGTAAATTTATTGAGGTATTTATAGAACATAAAATTACAACCAACCATTGGTGCTATCTGTATTAGGGATATAGTTAGTCCACGATACAGTCCACGCACACCTTCGTTACGAATTATGGTAGGGAATGCGGTAAACATACTATTATAGCCGACACCTCTATCTTGCGCCACAACACGTGTACGTATCACATCGAATGGTGTTCCAAGCACAGTGGCAATGCAGCCAGCACAACCGCCACTCACAAAATTTGTTGCATTCGCATGATCACGAAACCATCCAGTTTGCTGAAGACTCAATTTGATTTGCTCGTACGACCAAAATTGTGCGATAGTATACAACATGCTCATCACCTGACCGGAATTATGACCTTTCCAGAATGCCAATATGCCTTCTTCACGATAGATGCTACGACATGCTTGCAACAATGATGTATACTTTGGCCTTACAGCCGATTTGGACGGAGAGGTAGTTGTGCTAATCGATGACGCAGTTGGAGTTCTAGTCGTCTTTTCACTGATGGGCTCTACTTGCAGTTGAAAACGTATTTTGAGCACATCAAATGGTTGTGTAAGAGTACGTGTCAAACAGCCGGATATGGCTCCGGCTATAACCTGATTAAGTTGTGAAATGAATGAGTGCATGGTAAGCGAATCAACAGTGTCATTTGATGAGGATGTCAATCTTCGCCTATCATCTGCATCACCGTGTGGTGGCAATGATGATGGAATGGAACTTGAAATTGTTGGCATTGTGGTCGATTAGGTTTAATTTCCCTGTTACTGTTGGTTCTTGTTGGTTTTGTTGTCGTTATGAATGTTGTTTTGCGGATGTAATGCTTGTTAACTGGAATGTTTGGTATAACACAGGAAATGGAAGAAAGAAAGAAAAAAAAATGAAAGAATTTTATTAAAACGTGTAAATGTTTCTTTTTGTTTTGTTATTTCATATTTTTTTGTTTGTTTGTTTTTGTTAAATTTATTGAATATGTTTGTAGTGAATATTTAAAATTTTTTATATTGCAATATTATAGGTTTGTGTATTCACTGAAACACACTTAAGTCGGATATCCGTTGTTGGTGAAAGCAAAATTCTTCATTCTATCATACAGTACATTCTTATATACATGCACACACACACACACACAGACACACACATACAAACAGATATCCGCGAGCATTTACATATCCACTTGGAATTACCTTGAAATTACAACAGAAATATTAATAATGGAGTGATGCACATAAATCGCATATATCTCATATTTATGAAGCAAAAAAAAAAAAAAACGAAAAAATTCGTTTGCTTCATCCTTTCCTCAACAATTCTCTTGAGTATGAAATGACGATGATATTCAACAAAAGTGAACGGATGTATATAATTTTAAATTGTGAATGCATATGCGTATCAACATATGCATATACGAGTACTAATAGTATATTATACATTAGGGTGGATCATGAAAAATAAAGTATCAAAATTGCATCTCTAGTTTGAAAGATTATATTGAAATGACCTCGAAACCAACAAAAACAATTTTTTTCTTAACCCTTTTAGAACCGCCAAAATTTTTTTTTTTAATTATAGTACAGTTGTTTATAGCCCATTTTTTTTTTATTATAGCTTATTGAAAAGCACATCAGGGAGGGCTATAATTCCTTAATATATGACTACGAAATTGAAAGAGCCCTTAAATATCATATTCAGTTCCCCTGAGGGGCTACCTAATCACGCATTTTCCATCACAAAATTAAAACCCTTAAAAACTCAATCAACTGTTTCCTTTGAAGTGTATAGTTAGCTCTAAAACTAAAAAAGTAATAACTAAATGAAATAGGGGTGAATATCTCCCCCATAGAAACCAGGTTTTTTTTTTGGAAGACGGAAAAGCATCAAAGGTCTTCAAGTATTGTGGAACTTCACCCCGCTAAAATTGCCTGTACTATGATAAAAAAAACTTGTTTGAGGTTCTACAAGGGTTAAGAAAAAAATTTTTTTTTGTCCCGAAAAAGTTTCAACATAAATTTTGTGAATTTGGTTTGAAATTTCGAAACTATTATTCTTTTTTTGTATGGGTTACGATCCACCCTATTGTACATATATACACATATGTATGTAAATTGCACAAAGCAGAAAATTTAATTAAAATTGAAATTGACTTTTAAAGGGCAATCAGTTTCATAACTATTTCAAATATATTCCTATATATATGTATATATAATATACATATATATGAAATATGAGAAAGATGTTTCATCTTTATTTATGATACATACAAATTTTATTTGTCATTCCAAATTCCCCGTGTATATATAATATGTATGACAATGATAGGAATATATGTATATGAGCAATATATTTAGAAATCATAATAAATCCATTTGTCAAAATTGCTAGCAAATTAAGACACTTTTTAATATCATATTGATGTGCCATTTTAGCTTCACAACTAATACTTGAAGATGTACAAGAAGATGTAAAAGAATTTTAAATTTGAAATTATGTCCTTTTAAATAGAGCTATTTCTTGTACATTGTTAGAATACTTGTAATAATGTTTTGCTATATAAATATCAGTACTTTGTCGATTTTTGAAAATAAAGACAATGAAAATGAAAAATGAAAACCGTCTTTTCAGCGACTTTTTTGAAGTTGTCCAAAGTTCACCACATTTATTGCCTTCGTTATGATTTTGTTCTTGCCAAAAGACAAACACAAACTGCAGGCAAATCAAAATGATTCGTCGCTTTCTACATATAAAGTCTAGTAAAAAGTAATCCATTATTTTTGCATTAAATCGAAGGTTTTATTTAGAATAGTTAGAATGATCCGATTTAGGTCAAATATGCACCGTTTTGTTTGATAACTTGTTGCCATTTTGAAGGTAATTTCATAATTCCGCTATCATAGAAACCCTCGTCTCTATTGGCAAAAAACTGGCACAGTCGATTTTCACAAACTTCTCTTAGGCGAATTTTTCACCAGCAAAATCATTCGCCATAGACAGGAACGGATAGTAATCATTTGGTACCAGGTCTGGGCTATAAGGTGGATGCATGAGAACCTCCCAACCAAGCTCCCGGAGTTTCTGGCGAGTCACTATCGATGTATGTGGCCTGGCGTTATCCTGATGGAACACAATTCCTCTCCTATTGACCGAAGCTGGCCGCTTCTGGGCGATTGCTTTCTTCAGAAGGTCCAATTGTTGACAGTACAGGTCCGAATTAAGAGTTTGGCCGTAGGGAAGCAGCTCATAGTAGATGATTCCCTGCCAATCCCACCAAATACATAGCAAAACCTTCCTGACCCTCAATCCTGGCTTGGCCACCGTTTGCGCCGGCTCACTGCGATTCGACCACAACCTTTTTGCTTGACGTTGTCGTAAGTGACCCACTTTTCATCACCAGTAACCATCCGCTTCAGAAATGGATCGATTTTGTTGCGATTCACAGATGAAAATTCGGTGCATGAGGTTTTTTTGCGTTAACTCGTGTGACACCCATACATTGGGCTTCTTTTTGTATCCAGCCTTATTTAAATGGTTCCAAACGGTTTTTTGTGCAATGTTTAGCTCCTGGGTAATAGAAACAGTGTTTACATGATGGTCAGACTCGACGATTTCCATTATTTTACCGATATTTTCGACAATTGGCCTTCCAGAGCGTGGTGCATCTTTGACATCAAAATTACCGGAACGGAATCGACGAAACCAAAATTGCACATGATTGGCTGTTACATTATCAGGACCATAAACACTATTCAAATTTTCAGCCGTCTGGCTTGCGTTTTCGTCTTTATCGAAGAAAAATTATAAAATATGGCGTATTTTCTATTTACTGGTGTCCATCTTTGACGCGTGCTCAAACAATACTGAGTCAAGCAATCACAAAACTGCCTGAAAAGTTTATTTAGTACGAAATCCTATCTTTCTAACGCCATTTAGCGTAACTCAATCGCACTTCTACAACGCGAGATACAGATTACTAAAGCCATCTATTGGAAAAATAATGGATTTCTTTTTACTACACATGATAATTCAGCTTTAAATGTGTACTCAATTCACAGAAGTACAAATTCTCATTTTTCGTTGCCATTATAGCTGACCACTTACACAATTGCTCTTCATGTCCTTCATTTATCGGGTGTTATTTATGAAATATATTTAAACCTAAAAGTATCAAATTTAAAAAAGAAATATAGTTGAAGAAAAAAGAAACACAAAATAAACGATACCACTGAAACTTGTCATTTATACTATTGTGTGCAATTTCTCTAAAATAAACTCCCACATTGTGATGATGAGCACACATAGTCAAAAGCAAATAAATCGTTTGGTTTGTGGCCACAAGCTAACGATATATTCTATATAAATATATGTACATATATGTGTATATGTATGTATGTTATCTAAATGAACAAACAAACAGCAAGAAATCAACAAATGAATAATTGAAATTCAACTTTATCGTTATATGTGTTCTGGCTAATATAGTACTTACATTCATATGTATTTGTACGAATATTTTATTGCTAAAGTTGCTGTAAAAAATGATGTCTTCTTCTATATGATTATTTATGTATAGGAGAACACTCTTTTCATATTTATACTGGTGTAAATAATATCTCAACATAAAGTGAATTGACTAAAATTCTAATTTTTCGCTTTTTTTTTTTCTTTTTTACTTTTACTGTCTCTTACAGTTGCCAAACAGCAAGTTGTTGAATATACACAAAAATCACAAATTAAACATGAAAGTCGTCATATACAATTGGTACGCGAATATGGCTTTCATCCAAGAACAAAAGCTACCGTTGAAGATGGCGATGTGCTGCCAAAGAAATTCGAACCATTCCCGGAGGATATGTATGGCAAACCATTGGAGGAAATTGATCAATTCATATATGAAGAGGTAAGTAAGTGTTGACATAAGTAATTGTGATTATATAATACCGTATATTAACTTTCTTTTTTTTTTCTGATACACTTATAAGTATGACACTTATAAAAGTATGCGTATATTTATTTATGTCAATATTAAAAGCCATCAATAGACATCGCCATAAAGATGTCATGTATTATTCAGATTGTCCAATATAAGAAGAAAAAGAATGAACAAAATATAATAAAAAAAGGAAAAAGTTATCATATCGAATGATATCTTACATGAAGAATTGCATTAGGGTACCTCAATGACCCTCAATTGTCCTTAACTTAATTTCCGCTAAAAAAAAATCTTAGAAAAAATCATATATTGGAAAAAATTTATACAATTTATTTCAATGAAAATAATTTCCATTACTTTCTACAACTTTTTCCATCTTTCTGGCAAATGAGCAATACCATCTCTATAAAATGATGACGGTTTCGAAGCAATCTATTCATCCACTCATTTTCGCACTTCTTCAACATTTCGGAAATGTGTACCACTCAAGCCGTGCTGTATCGATCTGATCAAGTGGTAATCAGAAGACGCTATGTCTGATGAGTACGCTAGGTGAGGAAGAGTTTCCCATTCGAGCCGCGTCAGTGTTTCTTTGACGATTTTTGCAGTGTATGACGGTGCGTTATCGTGAAGGAGAATAACCTTGCGCCTGTTACTCGCTATTACTGGTCCATTTCGCAACAGCTCATCATTCAATTTGTTCAATTGACGTTTGTAGACATCAGCAGCAACAGTTTCGGTTACGGTTTCAGAAGCTCGTAGTACACCACTCTTTGCTGATCCAACCAAATGCAGAGCATTACATTATGACCGTGGATATTTCGTTTTGGCTGCCATGGGTTCACCACCCATGACTTCTTCCGTTTGAGATTGTCGTAGTAGATCCACTCTTCATTGTCAGTCACAATATGCCAGAGAAAACTCTTCTTTTTCTGTCTGGCAAGAAAGAAAACCGCGATATTGAAACAGTTGTGAATAGTACTTTCAGACAAATCATGTTGTATCCATTTTCCTTCCTTTTCGACCTTTCCCATGGCGTGTAAAAGTTTGGAAACAGCTTCTTCAGTAACTTCTAACTCGTTTCCAAATTCTTCTAACGTTCGAGCTGAGTTTTTATGCAATAATGCTTGCATACATTCATCGTCTTCGAATTTTTTTTTGGCTGTCCTGAGTGTGGTTTCTCATTGACATCAAAATCATTACTTCTGAATCGTCTATACCACTCTTTACATGTTGTATGTGATGGGATTTGATCACCATAACATTCTTAAGGAATCGAGATGAACTACTGCTAGACTTTTTCTCAAATCAACGTAGTGCAGAAGCACATGTCGTAAAAACATTTTATCGCGTTTCATTTTTCACAAAGCAAAAAAAAATTATTATTTACACAAATAAGTGTTTATGATGACTGAATTTGATCGTGAAATGTCTAATGACTACTAAAACTGTTTACAAGCCAAAATCTGTTCAGCTCCTCCCTGTTTTCTTTGTAGAAACCGCGTGCAAAGTGCGGGTGGGATTGCATCGTGTTCAGTAGTATTTCAAATTGAAATTTATTTATTGTTTTTGACCTAAAAGTAAGAATAATGCTATAATAATATTTCTAATTGGGTGCCGTAGCTCAGTGGTTAGTGTGTTGGCCTTCTGATCTGTAGGTCGTGGTTCAATCCCCGGCTCATGCATAACAAATTTAATATCGAAAAGATTTTTCTTTCGAACAGTACCCACCTGTCGGCAAGCAATTGGCAATTCTTCCGACAGTAACAACTTGCCATGAAAAAGCTTCTAAAAGAACTCTGTGACAAAGCTCAGAAAAAGTAATGTCGCAAGGGTTCTGCCGTTCGGAACCGGCTAAAGTAAGTAGCTCCCTTCTGATACTGTCCAAAATTTAACACGCACAACAGTAATTGAAGAGAAGCTCGGCCAATGAGCCCTTCGGGGCTTTAAGTGCCACATATTTATTTTTTATTTTTTAATATTTCTAATAATAATAAATAACAACATTTATTTCATCCTCAACGAAAAAAAAATTGATTACTTATATTTTTGCATCAAACTCCCTTGCAGATTTTTGGCGGAATAATTCTTAATAAACGCCATCACATTTCCCCTTTTATTTACTTTCATAAGCGCCTACTTTTTTCCCAGGGAAGAAATTCCCAATTTCGAAGTTCGTTTAGAATTGGAGAAAAGGGAAAAGGGAAAAACTCCCGGGGAATTTATATTGAGAATACAAGAATAGGGAAAAGGGGAAAAATTCTCGGGCAATTCTTATTCAGAATCGGGCTGTTTGTGTTTCATTTTTTTTTTTTTTTTGGCTACATGTGAACCTTCCATTGAGTGAGGAAACATCAGAGTACCATGATCGGAAAGGCAATTAATACCCGTTAGAGGTAGTCAAAATTTACTTATATCTCCAAGTGCCTTTACAAATGATAGCATTAGTAAATAGGATCCAAAGAATACAATGTGTATCAAAAAACATCTAGATAACAGTTTACACCAATTTATTTAAGCCTAATTAACGATTTGTAGTTAAAGTTAAATATCGTTAACAAAATTTTAATTTTGTCTCAGAGTATTATTGTGATTCTAAAAGTTGGAACTCTTTTTGATGCTACCCAAAAAAAAAAGAAAAAAAAAAAAAATACAATCCATACCAAATAAGAAAATTTTTTAAGTCACAATAATTTATGTATTATTTTAATATCAATTATCTTTTAAGTTGGAATTTATTATTTGCCATAATCTTTTTTTTTTTTTCATTTATGCATGCAACTCCCTTCACATGTTGTTGTATATTGAATATGTATTGAATATTGCCATTAGCTCTTTAACCTCATTTAAATATAATGAGTGGCAAATAAGAAAAAAAAACATATCGTAGTTAAAACAAATGAAGATATTATAACATCAACGACTAGTAATATCAATAAAAGTAATTGTCATATAAATAGCAACTTATGTATGTACCATATATGTGCTCGTCTCTGTTTACTTCCATGTACAATACATTCGAGTGACCCTTAAGGGTTTTTATTAAATATGGTCTATAAAAATATATTATTCGAATACATAGAAAAACATTTATCTGCTTGAATGTTAAAACTCATTATTGGCCAATTATATTAGGATAGTGTCGTTAAATAATCTTACAGAAATTGATTTCACAGATAAATCATAAAAAAAAATGATGACAAGATAGCTAATTTTCAAAGTGCTATCATTATAATTTTAAAGGTGAATGTAATTTTTTATGAGAAAAAAAATATAAGTACCTATAAAATATGGTTTATATGCCTTATGGATAGGAGACCGAAGTAATAATTGTTCCCACAATATAATATATGGAATATAATAGATGGATATAGGTACAAAACTTGATTGTTATACTAAATGAGTACTATTTCTTGGGAAAATACTTGAACACTCACAATCGCAAATCAATCAAAATTGAATAAGAGAAATATGTATAGTGATGTAATTAAAAAACTACAAAAATTTCCCATACAATTATGAACCACGCTAATATATTCTAAAACTATAATATAAGTATATTTATATATATGAAATGAACGATATAGCAGCTACATACATACAAGTATATTTTGTTATGGCAGCTTTGGTACATATTTAACCAAAGAAATGGCAAGAATAACTGTAAAGGCAGGCAACACTTACGACAAGTATGAATAGGTCATGTGTGCGACTAAGCAAGGACATATAACAGCTAACAACAAACCAATCAATTCAAAAGCGTCATACAATTACATTTACACTGATAAAATATTAATCGATATTACAATAGAAGATTGTAGTTGTTGTAAGTAGTTGTATGCACATATATATATATATATATATATATATATATATATATATATATATATATAGCTCAACTAGTTGTAGTTTATTTTATTTTTATTTTTTCTTCTTTATTATTACAATTGGGTGTGTATGTTTTAATAGAGATGTTTATACATATAGAGTGTATATAACTACACCATACAATATGTACACTATCTCTATTGAAGGAAGTTTGTTGTTGTATGCAATGTGCAATTTTAAGCATTTGTTATGACTTTGAGTGTCAGCAAAATACATAAATATCTCATTTAAGTAGTCAAGTTTTTTTTTTTCCTTTTCCTATTTTTTTTTTTTTTATATTATACCAAGAGATAATATTTTCTTTAGCAACAGCTGGCTATATGTAGTTAACAGAGAGTAGTTTTTAGTAAATGTGTGTGTGTGTATTATAATTTCCGGGCACTTAACGAGTATACACATAGCCATTGAAAAGGATGAACCGTTCGAGTGTTATAAATTAAGACCAATTCACTAAAGATTAACCGAATTACGACCGGTAACAACTAGCATTTTTGTTTCTTATAGAATTTGGAACGCTGAAGACTCGCTTTTACTCAGATATGCTCTAGAACAAACGTTTTTTCTTTCTAATAGCCTAGACAGACGGCGGCGTTAATCCGGATTACCGGCGCACTTAATCCGAATAAAATATTAACCTAACAGACGGCAGTATTGCGGATTAACTAAACGGCTGATTGCTCTTTTATTAGATTTGTTCACTTACATTACTATCACTATCAATTTCTGTCATCTGTCACTCTCGATATGAGAAAATCTAGTAGAAGTGAACTGAACGTGAACTGAAAACTATCAGAAACTTGTAAATTGACATTCACAGTTCGTAATTGACAGTTGGATTTATTTATTCGCCAACGCTTTTCATGTTGAAAACTGTTAACAATTATTGAAAGTTTTTTGTTAGCGAATAGACCTAATATTTTGTAAAATGGATCGAGAAAAATTCACAATAGAAATTTTTCAGCAGTGTTGCCATCACAAATTTCCCTAATCCTCATGTATTTTGAGAATTAACTCATAGAGTTAATGCGGATTAGCTGTAGTTAATGCCCGAGTTAATTCGAATTAACTCGGTAATCCGGAATTAGGCTGACGTCTGTCTAGGCTATAATAATAATAATTTCTATTCTTTTTGAATGCAAAAATTTCAAATTCTTTTGGCTTGTATAATTATTACCAATAAAAATCATGACATGATGACGAGTGAGAATAAAAAATATATAAATAATAAAAAGTTATTACATAATGACTAATTATGTAATAACTATTAGAATGCGTATTAAATTTCGACAGTTTGGAAGAGGCCTACTTCTTGCATTATTTTTTTTTTTTTTGTTGCCTTCAGTCACAAACCTTTTGCAGAAATTTTTACATAGCACAAATTGCTTAAAGACAGATGCAGAATCCTTCTGCGAACAAATTTTTGTTATTCTAAAAAACATCACACTTAATTGACCGAACCGAGAACGAGTGAGAATAGTTGACATACATATATATACATTAGGGTGGTCCTTAAAATCAAATGAACGACTTTTTTCAATATCACCTCCTCAACCAGTAACACCTCGGTCAAAGATATCACAATAAATGTTGGTCCTGATTGGAGGGGTCAAAGTTCAGATTCCTCTATTGAGACTCAAAAAATTAAGATATATTTTTTTTTCATCTAATAGCCAAAATAAAAACGATACCACAATAGTAGAAGATATCACGTATAAATTTTCGTTACGATTGGAGGTGGTTAAGGGGTGTCGCACAGTGGTCAAAGTTCAGAATCCTCTATTGAGACTCAAAAAATTAAAAGTAATTTTTTTTTTTTTCATCTAATCCCCAAAATAAAATCGATAGTACTATAGTAGAAGATATCACGTATAAATTTTGGTTCCGATTGGAGATGATTAAGGGGTGTCGCACAAGGGTCAAATCTGTATTACCGATTGAGGAGGTGACACTGAAAAGAATCATTCTTCTGATTTTAAGTACCACCCTAATGTAGATACATATACCTATGGATGAGGCTTAGGAAATCTGATGTAAACATTTGTTTCCTACATTTATGACCCACCCTAATGTAAATAGATCTCTATTTTATTTTCTTATAATTAAGCACTTAAACATCTTTAATGCTTTTATTCCATTGAGATTATTATGAGCGAAAATTGTTATTTAATGAATTTTCTTTCTTCTTCTGATGTAGTTTGTACTAATAAGAATTTTATAAACAACTTTATCTCATATATATTGTAATCTACATAGAACTAACTTTACATGATGTCAATTAACATATTTCTACTGGATTACATAAATAGTGATTAATGAAAGTTTTAAATAAAATTTATATGCAAATTTACGGTCACATATATGTAGTATGATAGTGACACAATAAAGTTTTAGAGCCAAAAAAGAAAATCTAAAAAAAAAAAATATTTTTCGAACACATAGATTCGCACTACTCGTGCGAATTATAGGGTGATCAATATTACTCTTATAGATTTTGATATGAAATTCCAATATAATTTTATATTAAATTTAGTGCAAACCGTTTGCAATTATCTGAATTGAAACCATTATCACAGCGCTAATATTTACAGCCATATAATTTTGGCTCATAACTCTTTTGAAGCTTGCCTTTAATAATGTAGAGAGTTTTAAACAACTTTTTCAACTTTTGCATTCACTAAAACAGTGTGTGACATGCAAAGGCTTCTCCAAATATTTATTCATTTTGACAGCATTCGTCTAAATGTTTGACAATTTCCCTAAAATTCCTCCAAGTACACTGTATCAGCTTTCTCGATGTCAATACTAGCGATACAAAAAATTGGATGAGCTCCACCCCGTAATATATTTTAATGCATTTTTCATTATCTGTAAAAAAAAAAAAAACCAAGTATACATATGCAGATGGAAATTCAATATATTAATTGATTCATAATTAAATTAAAATATTGCTGAATGTGAGCAATAATTTTTTTTCCCATATTTCACTCGTTATCTCAGTGAGACGTCAGACGTCAGACGTCAGATGTCAAAGTCACCTGTCACCAAAATCAATTTTAATTTTTTTGTCTTTTTTTTTTTACTCAAAATGTCAAATTTCTAGAGTTCGGTAACGATGATATTCATTAAATTTAATCAAATTTTTTAGTGAACTATTTTCCGATAAACCAACCTACCAATGCTATTCATAAAATTCATATAAATCATATAACTCATAGAGCATCAACAAAATCCTCATACATAAAGTTGACATTTAATCAAGAATAGCATCACCAATATCATTGGCACTAACACTACCACACTTCTAACACCAGTAACAGCGAAACAAATGAAGAAACACTAACAAACGTAACCACAAACTTTATTCAATAAAATCATTTATGCGTATCTAAAGTTGATTTATGCACAACTGACATCTGTAAAATAGTATACATATTTCATCATATGCTGTTTACAACATCCGTTCAAATGTACTTATACACATACACTGCTATTAAGCTATTACATACATATGTTATAATATAACTATAACTTATATCTATAACATATAATGTAATCTAACTTTTAGTATATGTATGTGTACATATTGTATATGTTAATCGCTAACAAATTGTGGGTGTTCATAACTTAATGAGTAAAATATATGTGTATGCTACAACTAACCGAGTATGTAGCTAAAATGTATGATAATAAATTGATTATAAATATAATTTTCTTTTTTTTAATTCGATATACAATTTTTTTTTTTCTTTTTACACAGAAACTTTTTTAATTGCCAGCAACTGATACCATATTATTATACTAGGAAATGCATGATATATTATATATATATATATATATTATTACATTAACCCATTTAATAGCAGGTTTTAATCAGTATGACTTTTTCTAGTGGTAAACACATACCTTTATATTCGAATATAAATTTTTTTATAATATTATATGGAGTTTTTTAACATATTTACATATGTATGTATGTAAATAAGTAAGCATGTATGCAAACATTTTACAAATTATTATGATAATCATATACATCAAGCATATCCAATACATATTTGTAGTTATTTAAAATAATATTTGTGGAATTTAAACTTTCATTGTACAAACAAAAGTATTTATATTTTTATGAAAAACATATTTATTATACAGGGTGAGTTTTAAGAGTCTTCGTATTCGACTTAAAAAAAAACATAAAATTTATAGAAATGTATGAAATTTTTATTTGAGTCGATAGAACGATCTATATAATTCAATGTTTAAAGATGATTTCATGTAAATGTTGACCGCGGCTGCGCCTCAAGTGGTTCATACGCTGGGTCCAATTTTGGCATACTCTCTCTAACATATCGGCCGGTATCTCTGTGCGTCAACCGTTGCAGACTTGTCGCTATATACATGAGCCTTAACATAGCACCACAAAAAAAAGTCTAAAGGCGTTAAATCGCATGATCTAGGCGGTCAATTGACAGGCTTCAAACGTGAAATAAACTGTTCACTGAACTCGCCCTTCAATTGGACCATTGTTTCGTGTGCTGTGTGGAATTTGACACCGTCTTGTTGAAACCACATGTCAGCCAAGAACAGCTCTTCCATTTTGGGCAAAAACAAGTTTGAAATCATAGCACTGTAGCGCTTGCCATTCACAGTAACGTTCCTGCCTTCGTCGTCTTTGAAAAAGTACGGTCCAATGATGCCATCGGCCCATAATCCACACCAAACAGTGCATTTTTCGGGATGCGGGCTGCTCTTCACACCAAATACAGCAATTTTGATTGTTTACGTATCCATTCAACCAGAAATGAGCTTCGTTGCTGAATACAATTTTCCGATGAAAAAAATGTGGATCTTCATTCAATTTTGCCAGCGCCCATTTACCAAAAGTTAGCTGTTGTGGTAGGTTGTGGGGCTTCAATTCTTGCACCAGCTGTATGTTAAAAGGTTTTACACCCAAATCTTTCCGCAAAATTTTACACGTAGTGGAGTATCATAGACCCAATTGCTACGAACGGCGCCGAATCGATAATTCCCGGTCATCAACAACACTGGCGGAGACAGCTGCGATATATTCCTCTGTCCGCACTCTACGTATGCGTGTTGGTGGTTTAATGTCCAATAATGTCGAATTTGGTGCGAAATTTAGTCACAAGATTCCCAAAAGCCGCCTTAGAAGGTCGCCCAAACTGACCATAAAATGGAAGAAGTGCACGATGCAGTTTCTCAACCGAGCAACATCAACATCGTGTTTACACATAGTTATCGTTGGTGGGGAAATACGATGGCAAACTGCACATTGGTCAACTCTTGGCCGGCTAGGCACTAGAGTGTATCGATTTTACTTGGAATGCAAAACTAAGTATTATACATAGGCAAAACCTATGCAGGGAATCATGAGAAAAAATCAACTCAAAATAAGATCGAAAATAATATGATAAGTGAATTTCTTTTATGCTAAACACTGATCTTAAAAAAAAATACCCAAAAATGTGTTTTCTTCAAATTTTCGACTAACATTTAACCTGCTTAAAAACACAGTAAATATTAGCCGATTTTCATATGTTTTTTTTTTCAATTATAATTTTTTTTATTTTATTTTATTTTTTTATTGTCTTGTTGAGAAGGTCATTGAGTCTTCTTTTCTACTACATTCAAAATCCAATGTTTTGCCGAAATAATATCTCAAAAGTTATACAAATCGTCAATAAAATATATCATTGAAGCCAAAACAGAATTTCGCAACACGGTAACCCTAAATATAATTTTTTAGGCTGTTTTTTTTTTCCTTCTCATCTTCTTTACGGGGTCTTGCTCAGATTATGTGTACGAGTATGTAGACATTTTTTTTTATCGATACACCCTAATATACACACAATGAAAGTGAGAGTTTTATAATTACTTGAAGGAAACTATGGAGTTATAGAAGAAATATGTATTGATCAGTGCCCCACAGATGCCCACAGAGAGCAAATAGCTAATTTTATGCTTTATTTACGATAATATTTAAGAATATTTTGAGGATAATACTCAACTTGAATGTCAAATATCAAATATTGGTTGCATCAACTGATTGTGAATTTATTGAACAATGAGTTTGAACACTATTAACTAAACAATTAATACATGAATTCCATGGAAGGCAGTTGCTATAAAAAAAAGTAGACCCATAAACAGAGTCTGCAATTGTAAAAGGAGCTTCAATATATTAAGCTTGTAAAATTGTAAAGTAAATACCTAAAATAACAGTAAAAAATAATCCTTGTGTAGTTTGTGAGTGATTTCCTTCAATTAAGCTATGGTGAGCTCAGATTACTATTACTCCTGAAGCTAATAAAATGGCTGTATTTAATAGGGGAATTTGAAATGGGTTGAAAGCAATAATTCCTATAGGAGGTCATGAAGCTCTTAAATCAATAGTTGGAGATAGTCTTCTGTGAAAAAACTATTTAGCCATTGAAAAAACCTCCACTAAAACGATTGTAGAAAATCGAGAACCAGAGACTAAGATTCATTTGATTGAATTGACAAAATGTTATACATCGCATCACAGTGCTTTGGTGAGGGGAAATAAATTGAATATTGTATGTCTTGAATTTTGGTAGACAGAATATCATTTTACAAAACCAGGTCTTACTGGAAGAAATCTCAAAAAATCAGTCAACAGCGTGAAACTGTGAATAGCATTTTATTGATAAAAGAAAATTACCTTAAAAGCATTTTTTAAATGTGCGTACTTGAAAATCTCTATTTTTTTTTAGCAGGAATGAGTCTCACTTGGCACCAGAATTTCGATCGTTGCCTATAGAATTTGATTTGACTATTTTCATATAGAATTTTAGATCAATAGGGCTTTAAGAAATTAATATTATAAATGTCAACAAATGAGTATTATTTATTTATTTATTTATTTTTAATTGAAAATACCTATTTTTGAGCCGGAATGAGTCATTTCGCATAAAAATTTCGCTCGTTGCCTACAGAATTTGATTTGCTTATTTTCATATAGAATTTTAAATCAATTGGGCTCGAACAAATGAATATTATAAATGCCAACAAATGAGTATTATTTGTTTTTTTTTTTTTTTTTTTAATAGTAAAATTGGTAGTTGAAAGAATTTAATTTCGATTAATTTTATTTATATGTGCAAAGTTATGTATGTACAGTTGTTTTATTATTTATTTTGATTATCAATTGGAAATGCATAATTCAAAAATGACCACAAGCACTTAATGCTTAATTCACATTTCATCACCTCAACTAATTGTAGATGTGAACTGTATATATGTTGATGTGCTTTTAAATTTATTTTAATAAAATTATCATATTATATTAAACAAGGTAAATGTATATACGATAAATATAGGTATCTACATACATATAATTAATACCTTTAAAATCAAATAATTATTTAGTTTGATGCAAATTATGCAAATTATTTATATAATTACTCTGATTTACAATGACAAATTATAAAGTCACTTAAATTATGGTTAAATTACACAAATCGGACTCTTTAAACATTTACCAAATAATAATATGTATTAAAGAACTGATTTATGAAAATTTATCATATCGTGATACAGCAAATCTACTATTCTATTGCGATGACCTTCAACTTTTGCATTGCCTTATGCATATATGTTTGTACAATAGGTGACTTATATGGATGTTATACATTTCCCCACTACATGTCCATATGTATCATATATAAAATAGTATCTTTTTTTACTTGCTTTTTACCAACGATGAACAATTTTAAATGCCAGTAGACGAAAGGCGAAAAATGTCATCATGAAAACGTTAAAACGATTTTATAATTTTTTTATGGTTTTTATTTTGTTTGCCATAGGATTGTTTAATAATCGCATCATCAACAACTACGTCAGCAATAAAAGCCAACAATAGAAAGAGTAGTAAATTCAACAACAACAATAGCACAACATTTGCTCATTTCAGTATGAACCTCTTGAAAAACATATGCATACACATGCATACATGTATATATAATCCTTCAGTGATAGAATCAAATGCAAATAAAAAAGAAAAATTAGGCAACAAAAGTAAAAAATATTATGTAGGTAGAAAGGAGAGGAAAACAACAAGACAGGGTGAAAAAATAGAAAAACAATCAGTGCAACAATTGCCATATTTTGTCCATGCATAGGACCTACATCTGTAGCATTTGCTATGATTTTATTTATTTATTTATTCATCTTTTTGCCATATATTCTTACACGTATGTGTAGTGCATTAGATTGATGCAAAAGTTCATACCGATGGGCCACAGAGTTATCATGGGGGGAATAGGGTTTAAAAAGGCTTTTTAAAGGGGTTTTAAAATGGTTTTCTTTCGAATTTAATATCGAAAAGATTTTTCTTTCGAACGGTACCCACCTGTCGGCAAGCAATTGGCAATTCTTCCGACAGTAACAACTTGCCATGAAAAAGCTTCTAAAAGAACTCTGTGACAAAGCTCAGAAAAAGTAATGTCGCAAGGGTTCTGCCGTTCGGAACCGGCTAAAATAAGTAGGTCCCTTCTAACACTGTCCAAATTTAACACGCACAACAGTAATTGAAGAGAACCTCGGCCAATGAACCCTTCGGGGTTTTAAGGACCCCGAAGCCTTATAGTATCTCAAGAATGTTGTGTCTAAATTTCAAGTAAATCGTAACAAAATTGACGAAGTTATTACTATTTTTATACCTGTCGGATCAGGTCTATACGCATGGAGCGTATAGGCCGAGCAGAGCAGGAAGTTGAAAAACAATCAAAAGAAGGCAGGATTCATTGTAGACAAGAGCAAAAAGATGCTTTAGACATCATGGATGTGATTGCAACATCCTTTATGGACCTGGCATCGATGATTCAGTGTGAGGTAAGCCGATAGAACTCGCTTATTAACGTTTCATCCCAAATTTTTAGTGTTCAAAAAATTAACCGATTTTTTCGCCAAAAAATCGCTTTTGTTTCTTCAATTTTGATATTATTTGATAAATGAAGAAAAAAATTCAAATTTCATCACAAAAACTCCAAATATTTTTATTTTGACAACAAATCAAAATTTTCCCTTTGAAAGGTATGTTTTTCTTCTATGAATTGGTAAAAAATATTATACAATTTCATTGGAATCTACAATTTTCTATTAAACTTTGTTGGAATACTGCAAAAATCTGCTAAATTCGTTTTTTTCTTAGTCAAAAATCTTGAAAACTCTTATCCTACTGAGCACATTAAAGGCAATTTTTATGAACTTTAACATCAAAATCAACTGCAACATATATCGTACACCTACATAGCCCGCATGCTAAATATTTGGCCCTCTACACATACGTATATAAATGTGATGTTGCTAACGTTGCATTGATCAAAGCAACAGTAGCGGCAGCAAATGCTACAATAGGTGAATGAGTAGAAATGTGTGTACTTCTACTACTTATGAGGGCGGTCCCAGAACTACACAACCTAACAAAGAAAACAACAAATTTGGGAAAATTTTTCTTTATTTCTCAACATAATCTCCTTTGAGCTCTAAACACTCTACACTATACACACTCTATACCCAGCGATATTCTATAGCTTCGATACCCTGTTTATAAAGTGAACTGTCTAGCTCATTAATATACCCATCTACCTCAGACTCAACCTCTTCATTGTTTTCAAATCTTCTATAACCAAGCCATTTTTTGAAATTTGGAAATAGAATATAATCCGAAGGAGCTATATCTGGCGAATAAGGTGCGCGCTTAAGCAATTCGAGCTTTAACTCTTTGATTTTTTCCATCGCAATAGCGCATGTGTGAACTGGTGCATTGTCTGGATGAAACAATACTTTCTTTTTCGCCAAATGCAGCTTTTTTCATTAATTTCATCACTTAAACGCTGTAGCAAATTAGTATAATACTCGCCGTTGTTGATTGTTTTTCATTTTTGAAGATAATGAATAAAAAATATCCTACGTTCATCCCAAAAAACGGACACCATAACCTTGCCTGCAGATGGAACTGTCTTCGCCTTTTTTGGACACGATTCTCCCCTTTCAGTCCAATGTTTCGACTGCTCCTTTGACTCAGGTGTGAAGTGGTGGACCCATGTCTCATCCATGGTTACGAGTCGACGCAAAAACTCAGCTTTATTACTGTGAAACATCGCCAAACACTCTATAGAAACATCTTCATGACGTTGTTTTTGTTCTATTGCAAGCAAACGCGGCACCCATCTTGCATCACAGTTTTTTCATCTCCAAATTTACGGTCAATATACGATGTAGAGCACTTTTTGAAATGCCTGTAATTTCACCTAGTGATCATCCATTACCATTTTGTGGATTTTCTTAACCGTTTCTGGCGTAGCCACCTCAATTAGTAGATCAGTACGGTGTTCGTCTTGGTAGTTCGTACGACCTCGTGTAAACTCTGCCACCCAATATTTTATGGTCGTAAACGAAGAAGCAGACTCCCCCAGAGTAGAATCTAGTTCGGCTTTAATATCTGTTGGACTGAGACCTTTCAAATGAAAGTATTGAATTACATAACGGTGACCAATTTTCTCCATGTTTACAAATTCACTGAGGTCGTTAACTTTCGATGGCTCAAAAAAAAAAAAAATACTAAACAACGTGGCGCCCATGTTTTATAAGGTTGCCACTTTTCACCCAAGTCAAGGTCGGGTAGTTCTGGGACCACCCTCGTATTCACATAGAAATGTATGTGTATATGGATGTATGTAATTATAAACTCATAAATAAACTTGGCAATGGTGCAAAATACGAGTACTTAGTTTGTGGTTGTTGCTGGATTTTTTGTGTGGTTTTAGTGTGGGAAGGATTTTTAACAAATTTTATTATTGTTCTTTATATTATATTGTATTATAACAACAACAACAAAAAATATTATTATTCTTTTAGTTTTATTTATTGTATTTTTTTCTCTCTTTATATTCTTATTTGCTTTTAGTTTTTTCTGTTTCACTAGTTATTTAGTTGCATGCAAATGTGGTTTGATTTTTTTTTTTATTTTCTTTTGTATTTTTTTTTTTTTTTTGTAATTAAACATGAAACATAAGAAGAAGAAAAACATGCATGATATATTTTTGTTTTGTATATTATGTTAGTATAACCATACATTTATAAACCTTAATGGCTTTCTAGTTTTGCGTCCACACTTTTATCTCCCACTGTACATTGAAATGCAAATTGAAATTTAGTTGAAAACGAAAAAACACAGAATAGAAGAAGAAGAAGAAGAAATAGAACAATATCGTACGACTTTTGTGCTAAATGTTATTCATATTACGCTTATATATAGTCACTTAGCTGTATGCATAATGGGGTTTGTTCTTCTACTAGAATGGTTGTCTAATTAAAAGACCATTAATTTTATTTGCAATACCTCCATCAATTAGCTTAATTTTAATGCTCATTTTCACACTACTCTACATACGAAACGTAATCACGCACAAACTCGTACCCATACCCATATGTTGATGACATGTAGATATGATATACACATTCGTTATACAGTTTGTATATAGAAATATATTTTGATACTATAAAACCAAAGTGACCTCAATTAAACCACATATATGCTAAATATACTACATCCTTTGCATCACAATTGTATGAGCACAGACAAACACACAAGCCCATAGCGTTCAACTATTTTCATTTCATTTGACTCTTTACTCGTTTATATGGCATATGAACGTGTATGTGCAATGCAAGATCTTCTGTTTCGCGCTCAGTCATTCGTTGTTTCTTCTATCATCAAACTGCAGCAAAAAAAAAAATTGAATTAATATTCAAAACTCGACACAAAATCAACACAACAAACACAATTTTCATAAGCATACTGTGCCATGCTCACATACACTTATACATACCTAAAAATATACAATAGTTATAGAAGAAAAAATATAAAACAAATGAATGAAAACAAACAGACAAACAAACAAACAAACAAATTTTTCAACTAAAAGTATAACAACATTCATATGCATATGTACGAGTATATGTATATGTGTACATACATATACAATGTGTACATACGAGTATGTGCAAAAATTATCATTGGCACATTTTTTATGTGTGCTAAAATTGTATAAGTAAATATGGCGTATAGTGTATAAAAATGTACATCATACAATGGTACTATGAAATAACTCGAAGGATAAACATATACATACATAGTATAATTCTCTTAGTTATACTACAATGTACAATTGTATTACATTTTTAAAAACAAAATTTAATATTAATAAGAATATTAATTAATTAAGGTATATATAATACATAATAATACTCAAAACTCATATGGGAAATATTTTCATAATATTTCCAATTATTTGCGACGCATTCAAGTAAGAGTATCTTACCGCTTTTCTAGTACGATCGTAGACGGTCTGGAGTCCCAGGGCATAGACAGAGTTCGCGCCTGTGCCACTGCTGTCCAGAACCGGAATCGGACCATACCAGTGCCCCCTGTGAATCAACCTACAGATGGCCTTCGTGGCCTCTCCTCTGATGAAAACATCCAGTGGGGGAAAAGTCATCATTGCATCAAGAGCTGGGCCAAATGTGCAGGCTACCGTTGCATAAGAGATGATTGGTCTTATCATAGCAGTGTAGATCCATAGGACCTTGCTAGGGGAAAGTCCCCACGTCTTGCCAAAAACACCCCTGCATTGCCAAAAGGCAGACAATGCCTTAGATGTTTTCTGCTGAACGTGTGACTTACAGAGAAGTTTACTATCCAGAATAAGTCGTTTTCCTTCTGGTAAAGAGGACCAAACCAGTCTTAGCGGGATTAGCTGATAGACCATTCGCGCTGCACCAGCGCCAATGGTCCAATTTACTAGCACTCTGTCTACGCCATGTCGACTACAGAATTACAGATGCTATCAAAAGTCGCATTATCAAACACACTTTCTATGTCCAAAAAGATGCCCATTGCGTAGTCTTTCCTTGCGAGGGCGTGCTCAACCCTAGCAACAAGGTTATGCAGGGCCGACTCACAGGATCCAAAGCCGTCTAGCTCCTGGCTAGACGCTGAGACTGAGCCCGGTAGACTTTACTTCCGAATTTTCACTGATGACTGCAGGACTGAAGAAGGTTCGGATTCTTAAGTCTTCGTGGAAACTGACGGAACTCAACTATTCTTTGTTCTTGGTATGTATGTATGTATCTGTCTTTCAGGCAGAGGTGTATGCAATACAGCAAGCAATGGATTATATCGTGGACAAGAGAATGAAAGGCAAGTCTATTTGTGTCTGCAGCGACAGTCAGACTGCGCTGCTGGCCTTGGACAACCCTATCACAATTTCCAAGATAGTGGAATTCTGCAAATCAAGGCTATATTATGTCGGAAGACATAATAGTTTAGCGCTGTGAGTCCCTGGCCACGTGGGAATCGTAGGCAATAAGACAAGAGTATCGGGTAAATGGTCGTATTTCCTAAGTAGAGATAATTGCAGAATGCTAATCGGCTTGGTAACAGGCCACTTTCTATGGGCAAAGCACTTGGAAAAGGTAAGACTACTTGTCTGTCCTACTTTTTGTGTGTCTGCCCTGCTTTCGCTCGCAACAGGTTTGAGGTCTTTGGTACTGACGTGCTGAGAGCCGAAACTCTTGGGTCTTTAGCACCACAGGATCTACTCCGATTTTTTCGGAGAGAGGGTAGATTTAAAACACAATAAAATGGAATTTCGAGCGCAGTGCAATGGACGAATAAATGCCTGAGTGCTGCGCTTGATTTCTTATTGTTCCAACAAAAAAAAAAAAGAGTATCCAAAGTGCATGAAGGAACAGTTCTCAGAGTAATCTTCCTACAACTTATGTACCATATTTCATATATTTTGGGCTACATATTATCCGAAAAAAGCAATATGAAATGTTTAATCATTCCCAAAATATGGGACATTTGGCAGATATTGTGTTCCATTTCTAACTTTCCAAGTTTGTACATTTCAATAAAGTAAAAATATCAGCTTCTTTTATTTTATAATTGAAAATGTCACACCTCTCATTGTCCTAAGCAGCTTCTTAAAATTCTGGATATCTGTCTCGCCATCTGGTTTATTAAAATAAGAGGGATTAAACTTGGATTTGATTCTTGGACAAATATACTAAAAATTATCGGTAACAAAATTTCAAATCAATTGAAAACTACTTTCTGCCCACAGTAGTGAACTCATGCAACATAAAGCATATTAATTGCTTCGCATTAGTTTCAGATCCTCAAAAAAAAAGGTTATTGAATTTGAAATTGAAATTGACTCACTAATGAACACATAATTATTTACGTATTTACAGATTATGAAATACAAAAATAGTCTGATAAGTCCATGATAAATGGAAAAAGAATGAAATCATTCAGCAAACATTTATTTAATTTCCAATAAAGACTACTTTTAACACGATACACTGC
Organism: Megamerina dolium; assembly: GCA_963854835.1. Lineage (NCBI taxonomy): Eukaryota > Metazoa > Arthropoda > Insecta > Diptera > Megamerinidae > Megamerina > Megamerina dolium. The sequence goes on from OY978525.1 coordinate 109,425,723, forward strand.
ATACATCTACAACAATCCTTGAACTTGTTTGAAGACCTCTCAAAATAAGCAAGTGTATTCTTAAGAGTGTCATTTGATTAAAAATAAAATATATAATTTTGCTAATATTAGTAACATGTTCTGAATTGATTAGGAACTTATCAGTCACCGACACTCTCGTAAGCGCTTTAAGGATTGCACGAGCACAAATTATCAGATAAAAGTCAAAGCTTTGTGATGACTTTTACATTAATCTTCTTTTATTAGAATTTTATCTAATCATTTAACTACATACATACGACGAATAAATACTTTTATATATCTAAGCGAATACATTACACATTTTTACAACATCATTTCTGTGGTTGCCACTGACTCTTACTATTTTTGAATTTATTTTATATAAATACATACGTACATTATTATTCTTCGAACATTAAAAAATAATTCGTTATTTTCACTGACGCGTTTAAAATGCAAATTCTCCGCAGGATAGATGAACTTTTATAAATTTATTTTCTATGCTTTTTCTATAGATATGTGCATATATATTGTACGAGTATATAAAGGGTTATCCATTTCGCGGTTTCAAAAGTATAGGGCTAGAATTCGACATCTGTCAAACTGAGTTGTTAAAACAATTTCTTTCTTTTTCAGTTCAAAGTCTGACATTTGCGAAAATGGATCGCTTAACTATCGCACAACGCATTAAAATTGTAAAAACCTACTACAAAAATGGTGATTCTGCCACAGCCACATATCGTGCTTTAAGAGGAGATTATGGTTTACATAATCGTCCAACTACGCAAGCAATTGACAAAATTGTGAAGAAATATGAAGAAACTGGATCGGTTACAGATATTGTAAGGCCTGTGCATCATCGTTTCGCTCGTACCACCGAAAATATCGCTGCTGTAAGTGAAAGTGTTGCCGAAGACCCGAAGACCCAGGCGGTGGACGGCGATTTTTCCAACAAAATTTTCTTCAGCGACGAAGCACATTTCTCACTCGGTGGGTATGTTAACAAACAAAATTGTCGTATTTGGGGTTCTGAGAATCCTCAAGTAATTGAAGAGAGGCCACTACATCCACAAAAAGTCACTGCTTGGTGCGCTCTTTGGTCCGGAGGTGTGATTTTACCTTACTTCTTCGAAAACGACGATGGAACGACTGTCACCGTCAATTCGGAGCGTTATGGTCATATGATAACCGACTTTTTTTTGCCTGCTATTGAAGAATACGACTTAGAGAATATGTGGTTTCAACAAGACGGTGCCACATGCTACACAACTCGAGCGAATATGGCTTTATTGCAAGAGAAATTTTCTGGCCGCGTAATTTCTCGTCGTGGCGATATCAAGTGGCCACCAAGATCATGCGATTTGACACCGCTTGACTTTTTTTTCTGGAGTTACGCGAAAGACCGTGTTTATGCAGATAAACCTTTAACTCTTGAGCACCTAAAAACCAACATTCGTCACGTTATGGCTGAGATACCGCCCAATATGTGTCAAAAAGTGATCGAAAATTACCTCAAAAGAATCGATGCTTGCAACAATTCGCGTGGTGGTCATTTAAATGATGTAGTATTTCACACATAATGTCAACGTTCAAACTTTATAATAAAAAAGAAATATCATGATAAAAAATATTTGATATGTGTTTTATTTACATTTACTTTTGAAACCGCAAAATGGATATCCCTTTACATATATGTATGTATACGTGTTGTACGTTAAAATAATTTTTTAAGTAAAATTTGCCTTTTTTTTCTATTTAACTCGTATTTGTATACGATGTTATTATTACAAGAAAGTAAAAGCAAAAAAGATAGAAAGAGAAATCGAGAATATAAAAAAAAAATTAAAACCAATAAAGATTTACCATTTGTGTGTGTATGTGTATGCGCACGTGTAAGTGTTGCATTAATGTCATATACAGACAGCGCAGCAAGTATGCCTAAGAAAAAAATATCCGGAGCCAAACATCCGGAGCAATAACCACCACCACAACAACACCTGAAAAGCTGGTGCTATGTGAAATTCCATAGCGATATGGTAAAAGAACTAATAATAAACAACCGAATTTTTAGCAACTTTCTCTTTAGCAACACTGTTTTTGGCAGCTCAGCTGTTTTCGTGTAACATGTTGCTGTCAAACATGTTCAGTTTGGTCTATAATTTAACCACGAATCAACTTACAAACGAACAACGCTTACAGATTATTGAATTTTATTATCAAAATTCATGCTCGGTTAAGAAAGTGCATCGTGAACTTCTTCCATTTTATGGTCAGTTTCGGCGACCTTCTGAGACGGCTATTCCGAATCTTGTGACTAAATTTCACACCAAATTTACAATATTGGACATTAAATCACCAACACGCATACGTAGAGTGCGGACAGAGGAAAATATCGCTGCTGTATCTGCCAGTGTTGTTGATGACCGGGAATTATCGATTTGGCGCTATTCACAGCAATTATGCCTCTGTTACTCCACTACGTGGAAAATTTTGCGGAAGGATTTGGGTGTAAAACCTTTTAAAATATAGTTGGTGCAAGAATTGAAGCCACACAACCTACCACAACAGCTAACTTTTGGTAAATGGGCTCTGGCAAAGTTGAATGAAAATCCAGTTTTTTTATCGAAAAATTGTATTCAGCGACGCAGCTCATTTCTGGTTGAATGGATACGTGAACAATCAAAATTGTCGTTTTTGGTGTGAAGAGCAGCCAAAAGCATTGCAAGAACTGCCAATACATCCCGAAAAATGCACTGTTTGGTATGGATTTCAAAGTTGTGTGTACTTTTTAAAAGACGACAAAGGCAGGAACGTGTACTGTGAATGGCGAGCACAACCGTGCGATGATTACAAACTTTTTTTTTGCCCAAAATGGAAGAGCTGGACTTGGCTGACATGTGGTTTCAACAAGACGGTGCCAAGTGTCACACAGCACCCGAAACAATGGCCCTATTGAGAGGCGAGTTCAGTGAACAGTTTATTTCACGTTTGGGGCCGGTCAATTGGCCGCCTAGATCATGCGATTTAACGCCTTTAGACTATTTTTTGTGGGGCTATGTTAAAGCCGTATGTGCCGTAACTCAGTGGTTAGTGTCTTGGCCTTTTGATCTGTAGGTCGTGGGTTCAATCCCCGGCTGAAGCATAACAAATTTAATATCGAACAGATTTTTTTTTTTTTCGAACTGTACCCACCTGTCGGCAAGCAATTAACAGTTCTTTCGGCAGTAAGAATTTGGCATGAAAAAGCTTATAAAAGAACTCTGTGATAAAGCTCAGAAAAGGTGATGTCACAAGGGTTCTACCGTTCGGAACCGGCTAAACTAAGTAGTTCCTTCTGATACTGTTCAAAATGTAACAACAGTAATGGAAGAGAGCCCTTCGTTGCTTTAAGGGCCACATATTTTTTTCTTTTTTTGTTAAGGCTCTATATCGACAAGTCCGCAATGGTTGACGCACTGGAAGCCAATATTGAAGAATTTATTCGTGAGATACCGGCCGATATGTTGGAGAGAGTATGCCAAAATCGGACCCACCGTGCAAACCATGAGGCGCAGCCGCGGTCAATATTTACATGAAATCATTTTTAAACAAAGATTTCATACATTTCTTTAAATTTTATGTTTTTTTTTTTTTATCAAATCCGAAGGCTCTTAAAAAATCTACAGCAATCGATATATGATAATATCTGGTGTTTTGTTGTTAAAGAGCCCTTTAATGTTCATGTTTGAAGGTAAAGAGCCAAAAGAGAACTACCAGCTAGATTGCGTTGCAATACAATGTCAAATGCTGCGTTAATATTCATTTCTATGCTTTTACTTCTATTGCTATTCATTTTGTTGATGCTCATCTTGATGTTAAGCTGCAGCGCTACCACTAACGAGCATCGACAACAACATTTAATATAATGTATAGATGCTTACATTTCATAGTAAAATAGCATCATTGCCGTGAGGATAAATTTTAATTTAAGCGGGTGCTGAATTTAGCCTTGAGAATTATGTAGGTAGTATGTATATGGTACACTTTTTTTCACTCGTTATTGTCATAATTGTTGGGTTGTTGGGATGTTTTCCAACATTTTTATTTTGCATGTTGCTTGTTGCTTTCATATTCAAATGTTTTTTTTTTGTTTTTTGCTTATTTGAAGCAAATTTTAATAAGAGCATTAATATAAAATTTTTTTCTTTTTGTTATGTGTGTTTACCTACTTAATTCTTTTATCCTTTTACGGAACGGAAAAAAAATATAAATGATAAAAGCAATAAAAATTATCATAATTTTCTAATATTTAAATATGAAGCTGTTTTTAACTTAAAACATATTTTAAAGCATTTTTATTTCTTTGTGGTAGATGATAAATTGTTGTTGGAATTTTTAATTTTTTATTAAAATTATTATTAGTTATGCATACAAGTTTTATCTATGTAATTTTCCATCGGGAAAAATCATAAAATCATTCTTAAACTAATTTTTTTCTGTTTGTTCTTTGTAATGTGTTTTCGAAAACAACAAAATATCTACAAAAAAAAAAAAAAAAAAAAAACAACAAATTTATAATACAAAACTCAATGACTTGTATTTTGTTTTACCAGCAATATTGAAAATATTCATTAGACAACAATATTTTGCATGCTCATCAGTACACATAATAAATATGTAAATTATATGCCGAAATTATCAAGCTTATGGATGGATATACAAGTAGTAGCTATACTACTAGCTATATACAAGTACTATATATATACACTTACTGATAAGTTGCGAGTAAACAGACCATTTTCTTGAAATTTTTTTAAAAACAATTTACACCAAAAACGCTATTAACTACAGGAACATAGTATGTACATACACTTATAGTATATACTAGATACATGTATACATGTAGTAGTTGGATTTGTGCGTGAAAATATAAGATATAATATGTAGTAATGTACAGTATATATCGTAGATGTGCTCTTGTGTCTATTCTGATAGAAAATGTGAAATAAAATTGATGGCTTGCAACTCATTAATTTTATGTTATGACGTAATGGAATACTATGTTTGTTCAAGTTATAAGTACATATATAATACATACAAACGTAATAATAATCTGCACATATAAACCCTGTAGGTAAAAAATTGTGATTTTTTGTCCCATTACTTATAATATATATTTTTGCATTAAATTGAAGACTTTACTTAGCATAGTTAGAATGATGTGATTTAGGTCAAATATGCATCGTTTTATTCCATAACTTGTTGCAATTTCGAAGGTAATTTCATAATGCCACTTTCATAGTAACCCTCGTCCCTATTGGCAAAAAACTGCGACAGTCGATTTACACAAGCTTCTCTTGAGGCGAATTTTTCATCAGCAAAGCAGGTCCGGACTATAAGGTGAATGCATAAGGACCTTCCAACCAAGCTCCCGGAGCTTCTGGCGACACACTATCGATGTGTGTGGCCTGGCGTTGTCCTGATGGAACACAATTCCTCTCCTATTGTCCAAAGCTGTCCGCTTCTGGGCAATTGTTTCCTTCAGACGGTCCATTTGTTGACAGTACAGGTCCGAATTAAGAGTTTGGCCATAGGGAAGCACCTCATAGTAGATGATTCCCTGCCAATCCCACCAAACACTTAGCAAAACCTTCCTGACCATCAATGCTGGTTTGGCCACCGTTTGAACCGGCTCGCCGCGATTCGACCACGACCATTTTCACTTGACGGTGTCGTAAGTCACCCACTTTTCGTCACCAGTAACCATCCGCATCAGAAATGGATCGATTTTCTTGCGATTCAGCAGCGATTCGCAGATGGAAATTCGGTCCATGAGGATTTTTTGCGTTAAATCGTGTGGCACTCATACATCGAGTTTCTTTTTGTATACAGCCTTATTTAAATGGTTCCCAACGGTTTTTGGTGCAATGTTTAGCTCCTGGGCAATAGAAACAGTGCTTACATGACGGTCAGAATCGACGATTTCCATTATTTGACCGATATTATCGACAATTGGCCTTCCAGAGCATGGTGCATCTTTGACATCAAAATTACCGGAACAAAATCGACGAAACCAAAATTGCACGTGATTGGCTGTTACAATATCAGGACCATAAACACTATTCACATTTTCAGCCGTCTGGCTTGCGTTTTCGCTTTTATCGAAGAAAAACTGTAAAATATGGCGTATTTTCTCTTTACTGGTGTCCATCTTTGACGCGTGCTCAAACAATACTGAGTCAAGCAATCACAAAACCTGCCTGAAAAGTTTATTTAGTACGAAATCCTATCTTTCTAACGCCATCTAGCGTAACCCGATCGCACTTATACAACGCGAGATACAGATTACTAAAGCCATATATTTGAAAAATAATAGATTTGTTTTAACTACATCTGATATACATATATAGAATTTAAATATTCATTTTTATATTAACATTGAATTGCTGATTAATATTCAATTTCGCAACTGTAGAATTTTTAATTGACATAATTTTAAAAATCTATCATGACAGATGGTATTATACATTATTTAGCAAAATTATAAATGGAAGATTTTCAATAAAACAGGGACCATAAAATCAATATAAATGGTTGGTCTAGGCACACTGTGGAGAAGATATATTTAAAATGGATATACATACATACAATGCTATCTTTTTGAATTTTTGAATTTAATTTTATATACAGTAGCCGCACATATATGTAGACTCAACTTAAGAGATTATAGAGAAATTTATTTATTTAATATGCAATTACAATATGTGAGTAATATCAGTAGTAGTGGCATCAAGACACTGCTGTAACCGGCAAACGTAATTATACTTACATTTCAAAAATTATGTATGCATTCAAGAATTAAGTACGAGTATGTAGGTACACATTAGTAATAATTTCAATTAGATTATTCAAGCTCAATGCTTTTACAATATAACAACACTGAAAATAGAATTAATGTTATAATTTTGTGTGGGTGTGTGTGTGTGCGTGTGTGTGTGTGTGTGTGTGTTTGTATACGTATATGCGTGTTTATAAAGTATACCTTCATTTATACAAATATAGGTTGATGACGAAGCTATTTACACATATACACATACATTGAGGCGATCGTTATTTAGAAATCTAATTTTCCTAGGTCCTAGTTGGGGAAAAAAATGAGTTTTAATAATATATCTGCCTTATAAATAAAAAATAAAATAAATATATGATCGACACCGATTAATTTTCTTTGCTCAACATTTTTGTGAAAAATACTCTATCTCCTATCTCTACCTCTTCCACCAACACCTACCTTGACCACTTTCTTAATTGTACAAGAATGAATATTCGTGGGAATATTAATGTGCGCTTCAATATAGAGCGCCAATATTGCCAATATTGTCTACTCCGCAATTAAAAAAACATACATGAACAAATATGTTCATGTTCTTGCATAAAGATAGCTTTTAGGTGACACACCTATATGAAATTTACTTTAATTTTTAAATTAATTCATTTCCTATCCAAGACAAAAACCAGAATCATTGAAATTGGATAAAATTTCGAACAATAATAATGTAAACAAATATACGTAGAAAATGATGAGAAATAATTTTTCTACATTTAGGACTTGTGAGCGAGTTCTACAATTTCAACAATCGGGATGAAACTTGCAAATTTTGTCATTTTTTTTATATTTCTATCCTCTGAGAATTAGAATTCATGTTCAAAATATTTCGAAATAACATTTTAGTAACCACCGTATGTTCTACTTATAATAATATGAATGAATAAATGTACGTACAGATGTTGAAACATGTTGAATATAAAAAAATATTTATAAAATAAAAATAAAAATAAAAATTTTTTAATAATTTTAACAGCTCCGCCTATTTGTAATGGTAAATTGCAAGCAACAGACAAATGTGTAGAATAATGTAGAAATTATGTAAATCATAGAACAGTACAAAGATGTTTAGCAAGATTTCGTAACAATAATTTTTGCCTTGAGGATGATTCGCGTAACTGATAAATAGCAAAAGATCATAGATATTAATGGCGAAAATTTCGATTATTAAACTTTGTAACAAGTATGTTTTTAATCAAGATGAAATTCATGTAAAACATGACATAATTTATTTGTACACATTTTGGAATGGGTATATGCAGTAGGACATCAAGATAAGTGCGCTTTTGCCTAAGAAAAAATTATAGAAAGTACTATAATCGCTCCCCTAAGAGACCTTAAAATATTCTGTTGATGACTCTTACATAGAATTCATAGCATCTAAGAATGTGTGAGCCCTTCTTGCATAGAACAGAGAACTTCTTGCATAGAACAGAGCCCTTCTTGCATAGAACAGAGCCCTTCTTGCTATCAATAATATTATTTTTGACTATTTTCTTTGCTTTAAATTGTTTCTCTTTCCTTACATTCTTAGATTCTGAAACTTAGAGAAATAAAACAAGTTGATTGTAATGTATTGCTGTCATTCAATAATCAGATATTTGATAAAATTTTCAACAAAAATTAGTTTAAAATATGATATAGAAAATGATTTTGAACGCTCAGGGCGATTTCTTGTTCTTATTTTATGTCGAAAAGGACACAAAAAAGGGAATGTGAAATGGATTTTATAAATTTGCAACTTAAAATGAGAATAATGAATGAGTAGAACGAAATATCAAAAACTGATTTAAAAGCGTATTAGTCAGGAGTGACGTGTTGTACAAAATGTCGGCCCACTTTATCTGTAGAAATCCATATATATTTCATTACTTTTTCTCATCCTTATTCATATACCTCTATGATATATTTCCATAGAAATGGAGATGTTTTAATTTCATTAATATCAATTTTGCAAATAGGTCATTACTCTGCTTATTTCATTTACATTATGATCGCATATGCAGATGACATTGCATATATATATATGTATATACATTTTACGGTAATATCCTTTTGACATTTATTAAAATCTCATAACACTCACACTCATATACTCGTATATGAACCTATATATAGTAAAGGGTTATCCATTTCGCGGTTTCAAAAGTATAGGGCTAGAATTCGACATCTGTCAAACTGAGTTGTTAAAACAATTTCTTTCTTTTTCAGTTCAAAGTCTGACATTTGCGAAAATGGATCGCTTAACTATCGCACAACGCATTAAAATTGTAAAAACCTACTACAAAAATGGTGATTCTGCCACAGCCACATATCGTGCTTTAAGAGGAGATTATGGTTTACATAATCGTCCAACTACGCAAGCAATTGGCAAAATTGTGAAGAAATATGAAGAGACTGGATCGGTTACAGATATTGTAAGGCCTGTGCATCATCGTTTCGCACCACCGTACCACCGAAAATATCGCTGCTGTAAGTGAAAGTGTTGCCGAAGACCCGAATGTGTCGATTCCTCGTCGTTCTCAGGAATTAGGACTGTCTTACGGCACATGATGGCGTATTTTGCATTTGGATCTACACCTACATCCATATAAAATCCAGCTCACACAACAACTGAAGCCAGCTGACCATTCACAACGTCGTAGATACGTCGGGGTGCTTGAACAACAGGCGGTGGACGGCGATTTTTCCAACAAAATTTTCTTCAGCGACGAAGCACATTTCTCACTCGGTGGGTATGTTAACAAACAAAATTGTCGTATTTGGGGTTCTGAGAATCCTCAAGTAATTGAAGAGAGGCCACTACATCCACAAAAAGTCACTGCTTGGTGCGCTCTTTGGTCCGGAGGTGTGATTGGACCTTACTTCTTCGAAAACGACGATGGAACGACTGTCACCGTCAATTCGGAGCGTTATGGTCATATGATAACCGACTTTTTTTTGCCTGCTATTGAAGAATACGACTTAGAGAATATGTGGTTTCAACAAGACGGTGCCACATGCTACACAACTCGAGCGAATATGGCTTTATTGCAAGAGAAATTTTCTGGCCGCGTAATTTCTCGTCGTGGCGATATCAAGTGGCCACCAAGATCATGCGATTTGACACCGCTTGACTTTTTTTTGTGGGGTTACGCGAAAGACCGTGTTTATGCAGATAAACGTTTAACTTTTGAGCACCTAAAAACCAACATTCGTCACGTTATGGCTGAGATACCGCCCAATATGTGTCAAAAAGTGGTCGAAAATTACCTCAAAAGAATCGATGCTTGCAACAATTCGCGTGGTGGTCATTTAAATGATGTAGTATTTCACACATAATGTCAACGTTCAAAGTTTATAATAAAAAAGAAATATCATGATAAAAAATATTTTATATGTGTTTTATTTACATTTACTTTTGAAACCGCAAAATGGATAACCCTTTACATATAAATGTCACGTTAATTTGATTTATGAAAATTAAAGCAGGAATACAGCACTGACAACTGCATTGTTGCAAGTGTTGTATATACTCTACATATATGTTGTCAACAATTTCATACAAATACATATTTATAGTTGTATATTCAATCATACATAAATAATTGCAAATATACGCACCCAACAAATAAGGATTTTCCATAAGCTACTTGTATCACATATACATATTGTATATGAATACATTTACCTGCCTACCTCTTTACCTACTTTTATACGATAGTTGTGAATTGTTGCAATATAATAGAGTTCTTCATTGCAATATGTTGCTACCGGCCATATAAAACTACACTCACAAAATGTGACATATAAAAATAAAACTGAAAACAACAAACTGATGCAATTGATGAGGTGGTGCTGATGAGAGTAAAGTGCAGAAAGTATGATTGGCACTACATAGTATGAAATCGATATTGGTATAATAAGTAAAAAAGAAAAAATTCATAAATAAAAAATAACTGACTTTCCACATGAAATGCTGTTGCTGCTCGTACATATAAATGCGGTTGCCATCATTGCCTTGCATTTCAATATTTTTTCGAATGCAAATGCATGCAAGGACAATGTGTTGTATGGTGGTAACGTGTTGCACAAATAAATAATAATACAAGAAAAGTTCCATATAATGTTAATCGCGATAATAATAATTATGATAATGATTACAGTGATAATTGATTGTCCACAAGAAATGTATTGTCATATTTTTTGTAATGTAAAATGTCATGTCATATGTAATAAGGAATATTTGTTAATCTTTCAAAATAATTTTAATTTTGAACTTGATTTTATTTTATCATACACTACGTCTAACAATATTCTCCATCACACATACTGCTAGCTATAAAGATAGCTACATACATATTTGTCCATCTACTATACAAATGGCATGCAATGTCCTTGAATATGTTTCCAACATTCAACTAATATTTAAATGTCGTATTTAAAAATACAATTGTTGCAAATCAAATGAAGATAACGCATAAGAGCGTAATGAAACCTGACGTCACCATAGGACCATCTTTTTTCACAAAAATTATGAGACCTCCATTGCTTCAATAATTATCGCTGATATTGAACGATGACCAGCAAGTATTTAATTTCATACATAATGACTGAAATTGTCTTTAAGTACTAATTGCGATAAATTGCGAATATTAATTGAAGTGATATCATAATTCTTGAAAAAAACGGCTGTGAAGCTCTTAAAAACACCCTTTAGTTACATATATATTTCTATGTATTTGCAGGCATGTACTTAGTAAAGCCAACAATAAAAGATAATGTACAAATATCAGAACATACTATATGTAGGTACGCGGGCTGTCCCAGAACTACCCGACCTGACATATAGATAGCGGCAGTGGTTTGAAAAAAAATACTTTGGTGAAAAGTGGCAACATTATAAAACATATGTTTTAAGTTTCAAAGCGCCACGTTGTTTGGTATTTTTTTTTGAGCCATCGAAAGTTAACGACCTCAGTGACATGGAAAACACGGAAAAAATTAGTCACCGTAATGTAATGCAATACTTTCATTTGATACGTCTCAGTCCAATGAATATTAAAGCCGAACTAGATTCTACTTGGGAGAGTCTGATCCTTTGTTTATGACCATAAAATGCTGGGTGGCTGAGTTTAAACGAGGTTGTACGAGCTGTCAAGACGAACATCGTAGTGGTCGACCAATTGAGGTGACCACGTCAGAAACGGTTAAGAAAATCCTCAAAATGGTATTGGATGATAGCCGGCTGAAGGTGCGTGAGCTAGGTGAAATTACAGGCTTTTTAAAAAGTGCTATACATTGTATATTGATCGAAAATTTTGAGATAAAAAGCTGTGTGCAAGATGGGTGCCGCGTTTGCTCAGAGTGCGTTTCTATAGAGTTTTTGGCGATGTTTCACAGTAATAAAGCCGAGTTTTTGCATCGATTCATAACCGCGGATGAGACATGGGTCCATCACTTCACACCTAAGACAAGGGAGCAGTCAAAAGAGTGGACTGAAAGGGGAGAATCGTGTCCAATGAAGGCGAAAACAGTTCCATCTGCAGGCAAGGTTATGGCATCTGTTTTTTGGGATGCACGTGGGATAATTTTTATTGATTATCTTAAAAAAAGGAAAAACAATTAACGGCGAGTATTATGCTAATTTGTTGCAGCGTTTAAATGATGAAGTTAAAGAAAAAATGGCCACAATTGGCGAAAAATAAAGCGTTGTTTCAATGCACCAGTTCACAAATCTGCTATTGTGATAGCCAACATCAATAAGATAAAGCATGAATTGCTTCAGCAAGCACGTTATTTGCCAGATTTAGCTCCTTCGGATTATTTTCTATTTCCAAATTTGAAAAAATGGCTTGGTTGTTGAAGATTTGCAAACAATGAAGAGGTGGAGTCTGCGGTAGATCGCTATTTTAATGAGCCAGACAGTTCATACTATAAACAGGGTATCGAAGCTATAAAATATCGCTGGGAAAAGTGTATGGAGCTTAAAGGAGATTATGTTGAGGAATAAACAAAAATTGTCCCAAATTTGTTGTTTTCTTTGTTAGGTCGGGTAATTATGGGACCGCCCCCGTATATATTTTCATATAGCATGGTTACAGAAATTAACACTAATACACATTTTTATATGTAGCTATATGTAAGTATACAAATATATACAATATCTACATTAGACTGGTTCAACGTCATATGAAAAAAACATAAAATACACTATAACCTGACTCCATTCCAGGATCTGACCTATTGATTTCATGCGTATAGAGACAACTACAACTATTCAAAGAGATTAATACGTATACTCTTGAGAGAGAGAGAGAGAGAGAGAGAGAGTTTATAATAATTGAACCACAACACAATTTTGATCCACACTTATGTATGCATAATGTGTGTGTTTATATAATGTACATATACACAATATAATATGTGTTATTTATGTGCGGTATTAGACGAAATACTATAAAATCCTACCTAAATCCATTTTACCATATATTATTGGTTAATGTTAATACAAGTATGTAAGTAGAAACACTTATTTGATGTACCCATAAATAGATAGATAGATAGAACATATGTATATGGCATAAACTACAAGATTAAAGTTTAAGGGTTAACTTCGATAGAGTATTATAAAGAGCATAAATATATATTCATTCACTTGAGCAAGCCTTATAGGCCTAAATGTTAGTTATACATATTTAAGAGCAGAGACATTAATACATATATTGTACAGTATTAGTGACAATGACATTAGAATAGTAGTCGAAAAGAAAACTTAGAAACATTACAAATTGAGCATTTGCTCAACTACAAGTAAACGTTGGGAAATTAAAGTTGTCAAGAACATTCCTTTCGGACCATAATAGCGCCGTATTTGATCTTGAATTGAAAGGATAGAAAATGTTAATCGTCATATTTTGCAATATTAATTTTCTAAATATTGGCTTACATAATATTTTTTTGCAATCTCAATCCGTTTTTCTGTCTCTTTTTATCTCTTGCGCTTTATCTTCACTATCTGGTTGACAAATTACAATCGCAAGAAATTGATAAATTAAATTTTGCTATTGTGAATGACACACACAAACTTCAAAGTAATAACAGGCGGAAAATACCAAACTAAGGATATGACATTTACAGATTAAATTTGTTTAAGTTATTAGAATATTAACCTTTATTTGCATTGAAAGTTATTCTAAAAAAAATGTTTACAAAATATAGATTTTAGAATACAGAAGGTATAGAGTTCCTAAATTGCTTGCCATTACTCAATACTGACATTTTTGAAAGTTTTTAAAAGTTTTTGAAAATTTTGAAAAAGCTTAAACTTAACTAGCACCTGAAAACAATTTTTAAATAATGACTTCAACTTAGAATATGATATTCCACAAGAACAAACAAATTTTTCAATATATTTTATATTCTACACTGGTAGAATGTAAGTTCCATAAGAAGAGGTGACAGGTAAAAAAATAAATAAATAAATAAATATGTGGCACTTAAAGCCCCGAAGAGCTCTTTGGCCCAGCTTCTCCTCCATTACTGGTATGCGTGTTAAATTTTGGACAGTATTAGAGGGACCTACTTATTTTAGCCGGTTCCGAACGGCAGAACACTTGCGACAACACTTTTTCTGATCTTTGTCACAGAGTTACCTTTTAGAAGATTTTCCATGGCAAATTACTGTTGCCGGAAGAATTGCCAATTGCTTGCCGACAGGTGGGTACCGTTTGAAAGAAAAATCTTTTCGATATTAAATTTGTTATGCGTCAGCCGGGGATTGAACCAAGACCTATAGATCAGAAGGCCAACATATTAACCACTGAGCTACGGCAACCCACAGGTGACAGGTATGAAATCATATTATCATAAAATAGGCATCAAAGGGCCCTTTGGCTAAGCTTTTCTTCCAATACTGTTGTGCGTGTTAAATTTTGGACAATATTAGAATGACCTATTATGTTTACGAATTTATCAGGAGTAGGTGCATATATGATGAGCTTTTTTTTATACGAAAATAAAACGCTTTTTTTAATGGGAAAGTTTAAAATATATTATTCTATCGTTTTCTACATATTTTTTCCACCTTTCAGACAATTTGTGTATACCACTTCAAAAAATTTTTTCTTCTTCTGCTTTTGCTATGCAATTTTCTAGTTCTTCGGTCATTTTTTGATCAAAGCATAATTCAAATTAATCATTTATTGTCGGTACCATGCAATATTAACAGTTTCATCAGGTTTTAATACCTCGTAATAGTAAATCACACCTTTCTGATACTGCCAAAGACAAAGGTTTCTCGTCTTTTTGAATCGATTGGGTTTTGAAGTCGAAATTGATGGTTTACCTGGATCAATCCCTGATTTTTTACGATTTGGGTCCACAAAATAAATCCATTTTTCATCACCAGTAATAATTGCAATGCAAAATAAAAAATCTTCGTTCGTTCCGTTGAAGCAAAATTTCACTTGTTGTTTTTTTTTTCGGTTTTCTTGCTACCTTTCATCCATTTTTCTTACTTTTGAATCTTTCCCATAGTATTTAAACTTCCAGAAATCGTTGCTCGAACAACATTTAACATTTCTGTCATTTGTTGTTGACTTGAAGTATTATTATTAAGGCTATGTAGCGCCGCGACCTGAAGATATTTTGTGCAGTGACTTGAAGTATCATTTTCGTTCAAAATTTCCAGAAATTCGGTGTTTTCTAACTTTTTCAGCGGTCTTTCACATTCTTCATTTCATCAAAATCATTATGTTGATGTTCTGCCAAGTTTTTCTTCAAATGGTAACTATTGCCGTCCGCAAGTCGTATGTTGTAGGCGCAAAATTCTTCATTTATAATAGGAAACAAATTTTATATTGTTATAATACAAATGAAATTTTCAACACTAATAGCCCGTTAATCCGGATTAAATTAATTTGAATTAACTCGTGCATTAACTGCAGCTAATCCGCATTAATTCCACAAGTTAATTCTCCAAATTAAAGAGGATTAGGGCAATTTTCGAAAAATTTCATTTGTGAATTTTTTCGATCCAACTTACAAAACAATAGGTGTGTTCACTAACAAAAAACTTTCAACAATTGTTAACAGTTTTCGACATGAAAAGCGTTGTGCGAACAAATAAATCCAGCTGTCAATTACGTACTGTGAATGTCAATTTACAAGTTTCTGATAGTATTCAGTTCACATACTTCTTGCAGATTTTCTCATATCGAGAGTGACAGATGACAGATGACAGATTGATAGTGATAGTAATATAAGTGAGCAGACCTAATAAAACAGTAATCAGCTGTTTAGTTAATCCGCAATACTGCCGTCTGTCAGTTTAGTATTTTATTCGGATTAAGTGGGCCGTTAATCCGGATTAACGCTGCCGTCTGTCTAGGCTATAACCGTTGTTGACAGATATCAATGCATTGGGTACACATCCACCTATCGGCAGAGGCTCATTTCAAATTTTTTTTTTTTAACTCCTTTAGGAACATTTTAAGCATTTTTATTCTACAAAGCCCTACATATTATTTTTGAATAGATTGTTGCAGTAAGAAACAAAGATACAATTAATTTGAAAAAGTTCGTATTGCCTCAATGTGAAATGAAATTTCAGATATTTTTTATTTTTTATTTTTTTTTTTTCATTTCATTTTATGTGATATTGTTTTTGTGTTTTCACACAAACTAACACACTAACAAAAGAGGTGACAAAAATAAAATTCCACACACAAATGAAAAGAAATTGAAATCGTATGCACCACTCAAGTCATCACAAACACAAGCATATGTATACAAAAAAACACATCTACATATTACATATATGTTGAGAAATGTACATATGTAAAGTGTACTATATATTACAATACGTCATGGCACTACTTGTGACATATCATTTGCATGTGACCGTATTAATATGTTTATGTACAACATTTACGCGCGATTGTATGCAGATGTTTATGTGCGTGTATGAAAATGAAAATACTTGTGAATTGCATTTTAATAAAGTTCGCACTAGCATAACGATACGTGTGTATATATCACAGATTCTCATATGTATATATAGGCTCTTATATATGTGTGCATTGAACCAAAATAATTGCTATTGCTTCGACTGACTATTAGAGGCATAT
The DNA here is from genome assembly GCA_963854835.1 of Megamerina dolium. Taxonomy (NCBI): domain Eukaryota; kingdom Metazoa; phylum Arthropoda; class Insecta; order Diptera; family Megamerinidae; genus Megamerina; species Megamerina dolium. Next base: position 109,442,697 of record OY978525.1, read on the forward strand.
GTACAGTTTTAAAATATACATATACTTGTAGGTTTTATTACCAAAAAAAAGAAAATCTTGCCATTGCCATTGTATTGTTGTTGTTCTAGTTTAACCAATTTTGCACAGAAATATCACTTACTTTAAACGCATACACATAGGAACTCGATATGTGGACAGATAGATAGTGAGACACATTGATAGCACTCAATTTTAGCGCAAAATATCAAATTGGGAAAATTCTCAATTCATATTGATGGGTGATACAGCTGTTGATGACATTTGAATCTATTGATTTTTCTATTCAGAGTATATGAGTATATGTGAATACATTTCTATAGTAGAATTAATCTGAAATTCCTCTAGATAGCATCATGTTTATGTTTTTGTTGCACCAAATGATCATTTTTAATTGAAAGAAAGAAAGCTTACAATTGTAGGTGCCGATATGTGCATACAAGCATATGGGTTTCAGCTCAAAAACAAGATTAAAAGTTTAACAAATACATAAAAATAACTATGTAATTGTAAGCACTTTGAAAGGACATCCAGTTATATAGACATATGTATGTACTAGATATGTCTAATGAAGAGATATATGGAATTTTCAGAATTTTAAGATTTCAATATGTGTACAATTTTTTGTAAAATCTCATGGATTTGTTAAAAAAAATTGTTTTTGTAGTTACAATTTGAGTGTTGATTAAAATTTGCCAAGATATATAATACATATGTACATTAGGCCGTTCCTCAAAAAAAAAAGTGCGCCGCACACCTTCACACACAGAAATACTTCCTGAGCCAAAGGGTAATAATTTTTTACGAGTTTTAATTCTCTGATATTACAGTGTACATTCGGGCGGTAGAAACTAAGATCAGGTGGGTAAGTACTAGAAGGGGATACTTGAGGTCAATAACCGTTGAAGCAAAAAATTGGTCTCCTTGAGATAAAAATATCGATATATGATACTTTAAGATCGGTCTATAAATGCCGAAGATATGACGAAAAATTTTAAAAGGCGACCCCTACTTTCGGTAAAAAAAAAATTTAAAACATGTTTTTTAAAGAGTTCTACTGGAATAATCAAAATACTTCCTTAACAAAAGTTTAATAATTTTTTACGAGTTTTAATTTTTTGCCATTAGTGTGGTACATTAGGGTGGTAGAAACTGATGTATGGTGGGTAAATACTACAACGGGACACTTGAGCTTAATGATCTTTGCGGCAGAAATTGATCTTCTCGAGACAAAAGCATCGATATATCACACTATAAAATCTGAGTGTAAATGCCGATGATATAACGAAAAATTTAAATGGTCGACCCCTACGTTCGGCCAAAAAAAAAAAATTTTTTTTCGAAATCAGCTTCCAAAAATACTTCATATTCGAAGGTGTGTAGCGCACTTTTTTTTTATTTGCCTGTAAGGTGATACGGCTAATGTACATGCGTATGTATTCATGTATGCATATATTCTCTTGCAACAAATTTAATTAAAACAAAATTACAAATGGACATTCAGCACAAAAGACGATTCAGACAAATGCAGTGTTAGACACAATTTAACATTTCCATTGTAAAGTTTCTCATAGCAAACTTCACACTTTTTTTTTAATTTGTCCTTTTTTTTTTTGCAAAGTTGAATTTTCGTATACTTGGAGCCCTTAAATGGAGATTATTTACAAATATTTTTATCAGTTATGATTTATAATAATAAATAACGTTTTCATGCGTTTTTTTGCAATCCCATTTTTAAAATGAACATTATTTTCGAAAAAATTACTTTTGGGTTTGCGGAACAGCTGAGGTCTCTAACAACATCGGATCTTCCAATGCGATTTTTAGGTAATCCGAATACAAAGCTCATGTAAATACTAACATACATATGTGTATAAGCCAGCAGATACAAATTCAAGAAAAAAAAAAATTCACATTCGCAAGCATAATCAATACTCTAGTGATAACGCAATGAAAATATGACGTAAATTGGTTTACAAGGCAACAAAAGCAAACAACATTAACAACAGCAATTGCAATACTAGCCAGCATTGTCCAGCAGAGACGAGAGGCAAACAGATAATGCTGAACCTACTACTTATAAATGCACACATACGAGTATATATGTATTTACATTCATATACTATGGATGGATTTAAGTAAGTGTATAAGTGTGTGTGTGTTTATATACTTTCAGACTACAGATAAATTCAAACAATAAATGAATACAAGTTAAAGCTTTTACTTTAGTGAGGTTGGTTTTCAATTAAGGACACTTTTAATGGCCAAATAAATTTTGTTGCCTGCCCAAAAATAAAGAACTTCATGGGGAGTAATATTGTAGGTATCATATGAATTTTTATTATAATGTAAGTAGTATGTTTACCAAATGTATTTATAGGTTTTAAGATTTTCAAATTTCCGTATTTTACATATGATACAGATATGCGTGCAGATATGCATAGTCACTTAAACATGCTTTTATAGATACTTGCGTATTGATTTATTATTTTACTTGGATATATAGCTAGTATATGTCACATATGGTATGTACACAGAGAGTAAAGTATAAACACTTGAAATATTGTCGAAATAAGAAAAATTTTACCACCACCAGTGCACGATAATGAAAGATTGTATTATAACGAAACGTATACATCATCACACACTCCACCATATCTCGTAAATCTTAATATGTACAATACATAGAGTAAATGGTTCAAAGGAAAAAGAAATAAGAATCTCACACACAGATGCATACACAAACACACATACACATACAGATACATAATCGTAAATGCAATTGCCATATTTTGTATATAGCGGTATTCACAATCATGCAAACAGGTAGATAATTCCAATCTATTGCGAACAACTTTTTTGAAAGTTTACTTTGCACACTACGTATACGACATCACCAGTAAATTTTCAACTGTCTATAATAATGGTGTTTGAATCACACTTATAAATAAGTCCACTGATCAGAAAATACCAAATTATGAATGTCATCATGCCAAATACACATTTTATGTGACTAATATTACGTTATGTGGCATGTGGCACATTTGTTCTCGGTCGAGGGTAGATCAATTCTGTGGAGTAGCAGTTTTGGTACATTTTTGAAAAATATTCTTTATTGACAATCAATTTCAATCACGTACATATTGGCCATTATTATCTATGATCTTTTGCAATTTTTTTTTTTTTTTGGGTAACTTCATAATTCCATCGATGTAGAACTATTGTGGATTATCGCCACAAAACTTGGACAAGTGATTTTCGGCAATTCTTCGGTCGGTTGAATTTTTACCATTAAAAAGAGTTTTGCAGAAACCGAAACAATTGGTAGCCAGACGGTGTAAAGTTCGGGCTATATGGTGGATGCATTAAAACTTCCCTAACCAGTTTCGTCAAATTGTTCCGACTCGTCAAAAATGTGTGTGATCTGGTATTATCATGATAGAGGTCAACATCTTTTCTGTTGGCTAATTTTGGTCACTTTTCCTTGATTGCTACATTCAAACGGTCGAGTTGTGAGCAGTGGAGATCAGAATCAACAATTTCACCAGGTTGCATCAGCTTGTAATAGGCAATTCCTTTCCAATCTCACTCAACACTAAACATAACCTTGTTGACTGTAGATCCAGGCTTTGAAGTCGTCTATGAAGGGTCATCGGTCTTTAACCATGATTGGTTGCATTGGATATTCACGTATTTAATCCATTTTTCATCGCCCGTAACAATTCGCTTCAAGAATGGTTTCATTTCGTTGCGTTTCAGCAGCGTTTCGCAGATGCTAATTCGGTCAATCAAATTTCTTTACGTTAAGGGGGTCCACCTGTATACATTTTTCGCATCTTTAACGAGAGCTTCTACAGGATGAGGAAGGGGAAGTTTATGGTCCTGGTATTGCAGATTAAATGTGAGCCTATAATACAAAGTTTTGTTGTGTTTCCAAACTTTGAAAGCGTTTCTCTCGAAACCATATTTTTGAATTTTGTGGGCAGAATTAAAAAAAATCTACTTAACCGATTGACTTGAAATTTTGACAGACTCATTAATACAGATATCTGAACGTACCCACGTAGCTTGAAATCCCACGTAATCTTGAAAACGAATAATTTTTATAAAAACAACTGCCATTTCTTCAATTTTTAAAATTTCGTCAAAATCCTACGTCAATACCTCAACGATACATATAAACAGAAATAAGATTTTTTTTACTTTTTGCGTTTTAGATAACTGGTTCGAGCGGAATCTTGCCCACAATTTCGGTATTTCATTTTGAAGGGGTCACTTTGAACGCCCTTAATGAGTACAAGCCTTCGGATTACACTATTGGAAAAATTTACTATTGAAATATAAGCACAAACCTTCAAAATAACGTAAAACTTATTATTATTATCGAATTAGTTCTCCTAACGAAAATTCCCGAAAAAGCGTTCGAAATACCGCGCTCACACAGGTGGACCCCCTTAATTCATGTAAAATAAAAATAAATAAATATTGGCACTTAAAGCCCAGAAGGGCTCTTTGGCAGAGCTTCTCTTCCATTACTGTTGTGCGTGTTAAATTTTGGACAGTATTAGAACGGACCTAGTTATTTTAGCCGGTTCCGAACGGCAGAACCCTTGTGACATCACTTTTTCGGAGCTTTGTCACAGAGTTCTATCGGATGCTTTTTCATGGCAAATTATTACTACCGGAAGAATTGCCAATTGCTTGCCGAGAGGTGGGTATCGTTCAAAAGAAAAATCTTTTGGTTATTAAATTTATATTTCAGCCGGGGATTGAACCCACGACCTACAGATCAGAAGGGCAACACACAATCACTCAGCTGAGCACATTAATTCATATGTTATACAAATATCGAACGTCTTTTAGTAGCCAACTCTTTTCATATGATTCAAAACTGTCACATAGTTGATGTTTAGTGCCTCCGCTATCTTCTGACAGTTTAAATGCCGGTCTTGTTCCAGCCATCTCAAAATTTCATCGACTTTTTTAGTGACTGGTCCACCAAAGCGTGGTGAATCTTTGACATCGAAACTCCTGGGTGCGGTGTCCACTCACAGCATTCTCATCGTAAACCGCAAAAAAATTTTCGGCATGTTTTTGCAGCGTTTTGACCTTTTTTATAGTAAAAAACCATCACATTGCGTATTTCTTCAGATATTTCACTCATTTTCAAATCAATATATGTTTTTACATGAGCAACGAATTACACAATTGTATTCACAAAAAATGTAGGCTGAAATGTCAGCTTTGACACAATCGAATTTGTTTTGCCCGATATATAGACATCAACACCATTTAGTAAGAAAAAACCGCAGAGACTTTTGAAATTAACTTTAGAAAAAAATATTAACAAATTTGATTTCAATATTTGAACTGTATCCATATTGAAATATAAATGTCTTTCCAAGCTCACTACTTGTTAAGCAATAATTATAAGTACCTCTTTGATCTTAAACAAAGTCGTTTCTTTTTGAAAAATACATCGTTACTAACTACAATGATGGTATACACCTTAATAATTTTCTTATTAAACTGCTTTGTTTAAAAGAATCGTTATTAGATATTTACTATTTCTAAAGTCGTGCAGCTTTAGGAACAGTCTAAAGAAACAAAGTCTAAAAATCAAAGTCACAATAATTAGCAACTACACAAAAATCTCAGAATTTTGCTTTGTAATCATCGTGACTTAGATGATTGACATTAATTAACTTCTTATGTTCACAAGACAGGCAACAATAAGGTACCGAAGTGAATAGATGAAAATGCAAAAAGAAAACTAACGTATAAGAACTATTGAAATTCAACAGTAAATTACACCTGATTACACACATACGCTTGCTTTTAATTTATTAATAAGCTTGTCAGTTGCAAATAAAGGAGCACAATTTCCACATAGATGTAGAGTTTCATATAAACTTGATATTCTAATTAGGAAGAATCCAGTTTAATGGTAAAGCGCATGAACGCTCTCAGTATTCTCGATAATAATGAACGGCTTTCACTGCTGAACGTGACATTTTGTTGCAAACAATTTGAATCGATTTTTTTTTTTTTGTCTTTGTGTTATGTCCTTTGCATATAGCAAAGCTTAAAATTACGATGAAAAAATAGAGTAAAGCACTAATGATTGTAAATTTAGTTGTTTCACGTAAAAATTGAACAATGTTAATTATTTTTTATTTTTTCTCGAAATTTTCATAATATACCTACATATAAGTAGGTACTAGAGTAGCTTTTAGTATTTCACTAATAAAATATAAAAAAAAAAAACAATATATTTAGAGAATAAGAAGTACAAATTACTTAACATAATATTAATCTTACCTTTTTAGCCAGTCGTTGTTCTTATAAAATAATTTTCTATTTAACAGTACTTCCCTGTAAAGAAGAGAAGAAAGAAAAGAAAATAAAGTCATTGATCAAATGAAAATAATGTAATAAAAAATTAAATTCACACAGACATTTACTAGTGTCATTGAGTGTCATCATTAATAATATATTGTTGCTACTACAGGGTGGGAAGTTTGGAATTTGGATAAGTATATGTTAAAAAAAAAAAGCTAATGAATATTTTTTCAAAGTCATGAGTATATTAGAAAGATTTGACTTTTCCATTTGAGAATGAAACACATCATTCAAATGACTGCCACGGCTGGCTGGCATTACAGAACCCCATCCGATCAACCCAAATTTTCAATACATTTTCGATTGTTTGGCGTGGTTTGACAATATTAAACTTTGTGCTTAGTCGTTTTTTAGATGAAAACTACTAAATTTTATTTTATGGACCTACTTATATTAGCCGATTCCGAACGGCAGAACCCTTGTGACATCACTTTAACTTAGATTTGTCACAGAGCTCTTTTTTAAGAAGCATTTTTGGCAAATTGTTATTGTCGGAAAAAATGTCATTTCTTGCCGGCAGGTGGATAACGTGCGAAAGAAAAGCCTTTTCGATATAAAATTTTGTTATGCTTCAGTCGGGGATTGAACCCACGACCTACAGATCAGAAGACCAACGCACTAGCCACTGAGCTATGGCATTTGTCGAAGTTACAGTGGTTTAAATTTCAAAGAAATCCAGGCACTTTGTGTGAGAACTACTATAATCAGTGGGCGTGGCTTCCCTATTACTTGGAAATGTAGTTATTCTTACAATACTAATCCGCAACTTAAATAGGGTTCTTCTAAGCTGAATTATTGGTAGGTTATGGCGCTTCAAAATTTCGGTTTAATTTCCTCGAAGTTGCATGGGAGCCACATAAAGAAGTGGCTATGGTTTGCTGATTTTATGCCAGCTTATTTCCGATTACAATATTAGTTTAAGTGTCAAATATGGTTGTCTTAGAGAGTCTAACAATGAATCCGACGAGATCTTACTCTCAACATTTTTACGTAAAATTTCGGCAGTGACACTCTTGAATGCATTAACGAAAAAATAGGAAATTTCCTTTCAAAAACCACATCATATAGTATACTATTTTCCACAGAGCCCAGGACAACTTTATGTAGATATGAATAGTTTCCTATATTTTTATAACCATTTAATTTTATGAGATACAATTTTTAAACATGTTTTTCCATTTTAATTTTTGTGAAGTATCTCATAAGCTCATATGTCTCATAAGCTATTCTAAAAGTACGTATGATATGTAGATTTGAAGTGCACAAATTGCAAGAAAATGGCAAAAAATTTGCAAAAATAAATAACAAAACAAAAAAAACCATAAGAAAAATCCAAACAAAAGTCCAACTAACCTGAAACAATGTGCACAATTTCTATAGCTACTCATACATTGAGTAGGAAGGGGTAGGTACATGTATGCTTCTACAATTTCCGGTTTTAGAAAATTTTATTTATGTACATTATGTACTACTATGTGTATGTACATATATAGGTAGTAGGTTGGGTACATGAATAGACCAAAAATGCATGATACTTACATCCTCACATCCTCACTATATGAATAATATATTTTATTTTATGGCCACACGAATACATTTACACACATGTATATAAGTAAATATATGACATAAAAGTATGAAAGCACTAAAGTGCACATCAATATATATTTCGAATATATATGAACATAAAATGAACACAAAAATTATGTACCTACATAATATTTTAATTGCTTGCACATATTGTAATTACAAAAAGAATTCTTTCGAAATCAATTATAATATACCTGTAGCGAAACTTTAAAATTGTTATTGAATGGTTTCTCTGTAAACTCTCACCAACATTTTTAATGGAAAATATTAAAAATTATATAAAAAAAGATCACTTAATAACACAGAAGCTGATCAGTTGCCGTCTGACTATGAAGTATGGATGACCGCCGTTCACTTACATGCATCAATTATTACTATTTGTTCGTTGCTCTTTATCAAAAAAGAAACTGAATGTGTTAAAATAGGGAGATAGCCTTCTATTCAAAAGCTTTCTATTTTATGGCTCAGAAAAAACTCTTTTTCGGAAGCTTTTAGAGCTCTTTCTGATCGACCAGTTTAGTAGAAAAAGACGCTATTTTCTGAGGGTTTTCGGAGCGTTTATGAGCATGTGCGCTCCGGAAAAGGAGTCCGAAAAGAGTCTTTTTAGACTCCTATGGTTTGCTGGGTATAAAGCCGCTTTCGATACTCCGGTAAGGGATTACATATACATAACTATGTCAGAGTTCGTTATAGCTGCGAAACTTATTCGTCTTTGCAGAATGACACTGAATAGTTCCCATTGTGCAGTGGGCTTATGTTGTGCTTATCCCTGCGAATAATAGTCGCGACGAATGGGTTTTACGATGAACGAGGATACGACCAAGCACCTACCGTCAACAAACAGAGAGTCCCGGTGTCTTGGACAGCACGTCACTGTTGATAACTGCGATTGAAACCAGCATTAACACCAGTAATGACGTCAGCCTGAAGATATTACGAAGAATCACTCTGGCTAACAGGTCCTACTTTGGGCTAATTAAACAATTCAGAAGCCGAACGCTCCCTCGAGAAACCACACTCTACAAGTCTGACATCATGCCTGTCCTTATATTGTATATGATGGGAGAAGGCTAGAAGGCCTACGCAAGAGCTAACACTATTTGCGTTAGTGGCGAGTATCGAATAAGTTACAACCATGCGCTGTATGAGCTGTATGCCGACACCGACACGGACATAGTAAAGCCCATCAAAAGTCAGCGGCTGCGATGGCTAGATCAAGTCGTACGAATGAAAGAACAGGCTCCAGTAATGAAGGTGTTATATTCGGAACTCGCTGGTGGACGATACAGAAGAGGCAGATCTAACCTCTGGTGGAAAAACGAAGTACTTGAGAAATTGATGGGATCTGGAATTTTTAATTGGCGATTCATAATAAATTCAGCCTAAATCGATTTTTTGGTTTTAATGGTCACATAAGTAAATCAAGTATATAAAAAAACCGTGCCGTGAATGCCGTAGCTTAGTGGTTAGTGTGTTGGCCTTCTGATCTGTAGGTCGTGGGTTCAATCCCAGGCTGAAGCATAACAAATTTAATATCGAAAAGAGCAATTAGCAATTCTTCCGGCAGTTGTCAGCCGCTTTCATCTGTGTTCCGCAATGGAAGATATGAGTGAGAAGATATAGTACTTTTTATCTTACTAAACGGAATAGCTACGGTTTTCGCCATTGAAATATCCAATGCAGAACCAGTCCTAGCCACTTCGTATGCTCTTTCGTTCCCCTCAGTGTTCTTATGACCTGTATTTTGAAGATATGGTATCAGAATCTAGGGTTTTGATAGCAGCTTGACCGTCTGTAAACATAGCCATCTTTGACCATGAGACTCTATCACTTGAAAGGTATGTACATCACCTCTTTTATAGCCAGCATTTTTGCCTGAAGCACACTGGCCTCATTAGGAAGACGTAATTATTTGGATATTTAATATTTAACCCTTACTACGGACAATATTTACTGCTTGTCGAATTTGTGCTACTATTGACATTAATAGATTGTAAGCAGATTAAATTCTTCAAGATAGTTTATAAATAAATACCAACAATAATATGTACTGCCTAATGCTGTAGGATTATCCTACGATACGTTACATAATAAGCACACAATAAAAAACAACCTCATCGCCAAACATCATCACCAACAAGAAGAGATAATCTAGAATTATATTACTGTCAAATTATAAATGCCTTTTAACAATTGCCAAAAACATTATCTGTTATCAATTTCACATATTTAATAACATGACAGACAAGCAAGTTTGAATCTAAAATCCAGAGATTTTAGTTAATCTTCAAATAATTCATCATGGCTCATGACAAAAAGTAGCTGACCAAAATAACAATAACAACAACTACTAAATCCAAACATGAAACATTTATTGTCTGTAGGGAATGAAAAACGATCAAAAACACAATGAAAAGAAATAACAAACAAACAAACAAAAAACAAAGACCTAATAAAAAAGGATTCTAATAAAATGAGAGAATAAAATATAGGTACGACGATATATGGGAATGTATTTTATTTGTGATATGTAAGTATGACACTACTGAAAGAGAAAAGGTAATAAAATGTATGTTCAAAAACGTTCATACATGCATGACACATTCAACATCGCCAAGGAAAGATAAATATAAATTTTTTTTTTATAAATTGTCAACATTATATATAAATTCATTTATAAATTTTGTACGCATTCATGTATGCATTCTTAGAATATCACCATTTATTTTAATTTTAATTCATCATACCTATTGTTTTGTTCGGCACAATGATGCGCATACACACATACAATATTATACCATACGATACTATACCATAGTATGAAGTCGTATGCATAACAATGGTTATTCTCTATGCTAGTCTGTAAGCGCCATTCTTACTTGTTTGTGACATATGTTCGTTCATTGCATATGAAGACAACAACGAGAAAGGGGAGAAACAAAACGAAACGAAACGAAACCAATGCGAAAAGTGAGAAAAATAATGTCAGCACAAGTACTTGTTATTGTTGTGTAGTGATGACGATGTTTTCTGGTTGATATCCTTGTCATAATGAAGGAAACACCGACATCAACAAGAATGGTATAATTGCGCTGACATTGAAGACATAAAATGTATTTAATAAGAATAATAATGGAAGGATACAGGACAACACAATGGGGCCAGCTTAAGACTGAACAAAATATATTTACAGCTTTTTTGAAAGAACACAGCAAAACGAAGAAGAAAAAACCAAAAAATAATCCTCAAAAATAGCAAATGCAATTTACATATATACGAGGGCGGTCTCAGAACTACCCGACCTAACAAAGAAAACCCAACAAATTTGGGAAAATTTTTCTTTATTTCTCAACATAATCTCCTTTTAGCTCTATACACTTTTTCCAGCGATATTCTATAGTTTCGATACCCTGTTTATAGTATGAACTGTCTAGCTCATTAAAATAGCCATATACCGCAGACTTCACCTGTTCATTGTTTGCAAATCTTCTATCACCAAGCCATTTTTTTCAAATCTAGAAATCCGAAGAAGCTAAATCTGGGGAATAAGGTGTGTGCTGAAGCAATTCGAGCTTTAACTCATTGATTTTGGCCATCGCAATAACGGATGTGTGAGTTGCTGCATTGTCTTGATGAAACAACACTTTCTTTTTCACCAAATGCGGCCTTTTTTCTTTAATTTCATAATTTAAACGCTGCAACAAATTAGCATAATACTCGTCGTTGATTTTTTTTCCTTTTTGAAGATAATCAATAAAAATTATCTCACGTGCTTCCCAAAAAAACAGACGCCATATCCCTGCCTGCAGATGGAACTCTCTTCGCCTTCTTTGGATACGATTCTCCTCTTTCAGTCCACTGGTTTGACTGCTCCTTTGTCTCAGGTGTGAAATGGTGGACCCATATCTCATCCATGGTTACGAATAGACGCCAAACCTCGGCTTTATTACTGTGAAACATCGCCAAACACTCTATAGAAACATCTCACGACGCGGCACCCATCTTGCACACAGCTTTTTCATATCCAATTTTCCTTCAATATACGATGTATAGCATTTTTCGAAATGTCTGTAATTTTACTTAGCTCACGCACCTTCACCGGCGATTATCCAATACCATTTTGTGGATATTCTTAACCGTTTCTGGCGTGGCCACCTCAATTGGTTGACCACTACGGTGTTCGTCTTGGCAGCTCGTACGACCTAGTTTACACTCTATGGTCGTATCGTAAAAGAAGGAGCAGACTCCCCCAGAGTATAATCTAGTTCGGCTTTAATATTCGTTGGACTGAGACCTTTCAAATGAAAGTATTGAATTACATAAGGGTGACCAATTTTTTCCTTGAAACTTAAAACATATGTTTTATAAGGTTGCCACTTTTCACCAAAGTAATTTTTTTTTTTCAAACTACTGCCGCCATCTATATGTCAGGTCGGTTAGTTCTGGGACCGCCCTCGTACATACATACATAAAAGCTGCTTAACTCTAGTCAAAGCAATATTTAAAGTAAATTTCTCTATAATTTTGTATTTTGTTTTTGTTTAATATTCTTGTTATTCTACCTAATTCTATTAGGCTGCTCTTAATGGTTTATGCTTGGGTAGAAACAAATGGGCGTACGCGTAAGTCACTTCAAGTTATACAACTTTTGTTCCTATTATCATTATTTAAGCACATACTGCTGACATATTTCTAGTTTTGCTACACATTTTCAAATGTCACGAAGCAGTGTTGCGTGGACAAGTACTTACAACGAAATGATAATAATATCAAAAGTAAATCATACAATAAACTAATCTAAACTCACGCAAATGCGCAAATGTGATTCATAGAGTGTGAGCCAACGTACACACCCTATCTACTATTTGTTGCACACTACCAAAAATATGATATGCTTAGTTCTGTTCTGACATATTTTTTTTTTGTTTTGGTTGTGGCTGGGAGCAAACGAACTTTTGTGCTTTGTGAAATAGTTTGAAAGTTGCTGTATTACGCTTCGCTAAATTTAACAGGCATCAATAGTAGTTTTACATTATGAAATATTAGATAAATGTTACTTATTATAATTGCTTTTTCTTTTTTTGGTTTTAATAAGCTTTATTTTAAAAGTTGCAACATAGTACAAATTAAGGTAGCTGGAGCATATAGCAATGCACTTTGATATTTTACACTAAAACAAATCGACTTCCAACACCCGAAGTAAAAAATGATTCTTAGTCTTCAGCATAGACTTGTTGGAGCTATTTATTTCGAAAGCAGGAGGTGTTGTTCATGGGCCACTATTTTTTCCCAGGGGAATATTTTTCTAGCACATTGTTTGGCATTTTTCTTATCCCCTATGAAAGATTTACTTAAAAAACAATGCTTTTTACTTTTTTTTCGCACCGTAGCGCCCCCTGCTGAGAGAATCCGTAATAAATGACCCTAGATTCAGATTCCTGGACCCCAAGAAGAATGTACTGAGAGTTTATAGGGTAGTTATAGGGTTTCTACTCAAAATAATAAATTTTTTAGACGCTTTTAAATCATTACATCTATAGCAGATACTCAAAATAGGCTGAATGAAAAACCTCAACGGATAAGTACAACGCCAGACAATGTTCTCGAAAAAAGTTCCCCGGGAAAAAATAGTGGGAGTCCGTGAACAACAAAACTACCCTAAGCTTCATGTTTTCGAGATAAACAGCTACAAATTTTCCTCTTTCGTCAAAAAAAAACCTGACACTGTGCAGCAAAACGGTCATCAATACAGTATTCTAGGGCACTCCCTCTTTCCAACAATTTGGATCAGGAAATGCTTGCCTCATAGTGACAGTGTAATTAAATGCTTATCGGCATATATTAAAGCAATTTCATTTCAAATTTAATTTTTCAATCAATATTTTATGACAACAATAAACAATGTAAAAATAGAATGTAAATGTGTGGTAGCTAAGTAAAATATTTATAATGGATTATTGATAGCATCTGTAATTATTTTAAATATAAAGAAAAAAAGCTTCTTTTAAGATAAATATAATAAATTCTGTCATCATTTATTATAATAAGATTACTTTTCTCTTGTATATTTTCAGGTAAATGGCTAATAATAATAGATAATCTATAATTGGTAAGAATTATAATGAAATTTAAAAATGGTGTGACAAAAAGAGAATTCTATAATTAAGAATCAGTTGACACAACTAAGTCATAACCACAGCTCTTTAACGTCTATAGGGCCAAGAATTCTATTGAATCGTGGAACAGGAAAATGGAATAAATATATGAAATTATATTGTAGTACAGCTTAATTCGGTCCATTTTGTAGCTGTTTTCAAGCATTCATTTTAATAACAATATGAATTTATACATTATTGAAAGTATTTTCCCTCGCTAGCCACAACTTTTTCCCATATTTCTCATATTTTTCGGATACCATTTCGAAAAAACGATGCGTCTTTTAATGTGATCCAAGAATTGGTCCAATTTTTGACTTCTTCCAAAGAACGAAAGTGCTGCTCAGTCAAACCATGAGCTGGAGAATACAGCGGATAGGGTAGAATCTCTCATTTCAACGTCCTCAAGTATGTTTTAACTTGCCTTGCAACTTGAGGTCGAGGTTTCTCATGCTGCAACATCACTTCGTCGTGTTTTTCAGCATATTACCGTCGTTATCCTTGCAGTGCTTGGCTCATACGCATCAATTCCTCTATGTAACGATCCCGAGTGATGATTTCGTTCGGTTGGAGTAGCGCATAATACACCACTCCCAGTTGATCCCATCAGCTACACAGCATTACCTTCGAACCATGAATATTGAGCATTGCAGTTGATGTTGATGGCTGGCCGGGTTTAATCCAATGATTTGTTCCGCTTGGGATTATCCCAGCAGCAGTTGGCATGTGAAAAATTGCCTATCAATATCTATTGATTTCAATTCATATGGCAACCAATGTCCTTGCTTTTGAATCATTCTCAAGGCTTTTAGGTGTTTTGATGTGGCTTGTTGAGTGACTTCCAACGATTTTCGAAGTTTTCTTGCGTTTGACGCGAGTCTTTCCACAGCATCTAATTCGCATCTTGAGATTTTTTTGGTCTAGAACAAGATGTGTCCTTATTGGAATGAAAAATATCAAATGAAATTGATACTTTATTTCCTTTGCAATAACTCTTATGCAAAAATTGTTCACAATATTAAAATTTTCTTGTGGAATTTTTTTTTTTTTGGCCAATAACAAAATATTTTAAATTAGAGCACCTGATTTAAAATATTTTTGTATACAATACAAAAAAAAAACAATAATAATAACAAAAGTCAAAATGAAGGTCACTCAGTGGTAAAATAGAATGAAAACTGCATAAGTCAAGACCTAATGCATCATGCTTTCATCGTGTTGAAATAAATTGCCAAAAAAAATCCTTAAATTCGTAATTTCCTAACACTTGGATCATTTAAGTTATGTCGTAATTGTAACGAATAATCAGTATGCATATGAAAAATCATTGTTATACAATATATACAAGCAAATATTCATTCATATAGCCTTAAATACATATATTTGCATATACATTTGCGTGTGTGTATAGATGTGCAAGTATTAAAATAAATTTTCATCGATTTCGCTGCAGCTGCAATATATCAATTTCTAGTATATAAATTGTTGACCACTAATTTCTAGTGCAACATTAATTAAAATCCATCTGAATATAACAGCGAAAATAATTTATAAAGGCCATTTTAAAAATGGAATGGGTATCACCCATATACATATATCCCATATAAGCATGGAGACTTGAAACAAAATGTTGCAATAATCCAATGCAAATAAGAGAAAACGACACTAATACGGCGCACGATTATTCAAATACAAAAACAAGCTTCATCATTATTGCTAGTTAAAAATGCAGAACGTTTACACAACAACAACAACAACAACATTTTCAATAGTTCTACATTTATGCATTTATAATTCTTCACTATTAAGTCATCTCGCTGGCTTAAAAGACTACTGTTATTATTATTATTATTATTATTGTTATCAGTATTGTCGTTGTTGTTAATAAATTCATATTTGCGTAAATGCATCAAATAAAAAATTTATGAAAACATAAAATATTTCCCCTGGTCGTAAAATACAAACGAAGAGCAACGCAGACTTACGAGTTATCGCAGGGGAAAAACTAGAAAACTAGCAGAAGCATTGAATTTTTACATTTTTCAATATATCTGTTTATGTAGATGCATTATGTATGGACACAATAGATTATACTTGTAGTTCATTGAAAACAATTGTTGATTATTCACTCAAATTATTCAGGTACACTATGAACAAGGGAGAGAAAATTAAAATTTACAATAATATAAATTGAAGTTCTTGCAATTTTTAATAATGATATATTTTCGTACAAAATTATGAGGTTACTTAATTCAATGGTTCTATAATGAACAGGGTATTTCAGTTGACACATGAACTGAAGCCTTCAAGCCATGGCAAACACCGTACATTCGTTGATTGGATGCTGCAAGCAAATGCATTCTAATTTATTATTCTATTTTAGAATGACACAATAAATGACAATATGTTATGAAAAAAAAATAAATAAATATATGGCACTTAAAACCCCGAAGGGTTCTTTGGCCAAGCTTCTCTTCTAATCGGTTTAATGTCACGGTTAGTAATTTTTTATTTCCTTAATTTTACCGTAGCTTCTCTCATCTAAAGAGTGAAAACCAAAAAAATAAAACAAAATAAAATAAAAAACTTAAAATATAAAGGAATTATACCAACTGGTATTAAGACCTGACATCCTATTCACAGAAAACCAAAGCACCACCAATACATTCTTTCATATATTCACATCTATGCAGACAGCAGAAATCATTGAAAATCATTCACCGAACAAAATCTATTATTAAACAATTTTCAAAATTTAATTTAATTTTTACTACAATAATAGAAGAAATCACTGTCACATCGTTATCTTCGCCTTAGCTAATACTTGCATATATAAACCAACATGTATGTACATATATACATTATTTCTTCATATTTGAAAGTCTTAAACTATGTAATCTTTTCAACATCAATAGCTTACATTTAATATAATTTCTTTGTCCATACGTAATACTTGTACAATTACTAGACATGAATACATCTATTGATGGTGGAGGGGTAAGCAATCATATAGGAATTTTAATATCAATTTAAATTTAATAAAAGAATATTGTAACAAAACATATTGTATAATATTCCTATAGTAAATGGATTGCACAAGTTTCGATACGATAGAATATAACATTGATTTTTAATATATATTGCGAATTAAAAAAAAAAAACAAATATCATAAAAAATAAGAAAAAAGATTTAAAACAAATTCTGCTCATTCAAATTACAACATTGAATATATTAATATGAGTACATATTTATTATTTAGAAACTCACCTATTGCTTTGCTAAATAGTAGTTCAAGATAATATGTACAAGATTATACAGATTATATGCACGTATAGAATTAAAATAAATACTTGCTGATCCTAAATACTGGCCTACACACTTTGCGTAAGAAAATCCATTTGCATTATTATAATCGTTCATTCCTGCATACCATATACATATCATATATACATATGTACACTTGTGCGTACGAGTATGTGCATGCACTTATCAAAACGATGCACCCATACTTGTATTTGCTAAAATGCAAAACAGTAATGCGAAAGTGCATTTAGTGAAGTATACTGTTATGTAACGAAACATCAAGAAAAGAGATATAGAATTTTAATGAAATATATATACATATACCTATACATACAAGGTGTTTTTTTAAGAGCTTTCATCTATACATCTTTTTTTACATCTATATAATTCAATATTTAAAGTTGATTTCATGTAAATGTTGATGTCCAATTTTGGCATACTCTCTCCAACATATTGGCCGGTATCTCACGAATAAATTCTTCAATATTGACTTCCAGTGCGTCAACCGTTGCGGGCTTGTCGTTATAGATATAAGTCTAAAGGCGTTAAGTCGCACGATCTAGACGGCCAATTGACCGGCCCCAAACGTGAAATAAACTGTTGACCGAATTCGCCTCTCAATTGGGCCATTGTTTCGCATACTGTGTGGCATGTGGCACCGTCTTGTTGAAACCACATGTCAACCAAGTCCAGCTCTTCCATTTTGAGCAAAAAAAAAAAGTTTGTAGTCATCGCACCGTACCGTTCGCCATTCACACTAACGTTCCTGCCCTCGTCGTCTTTGAAAAAGTACGGTCCAATGATGCCATCGGCCCATAATCCACACCAAACAGTGCATTTTTCGGGATGCATTGGGAGTTCTTGCAATGCTTCTGGCTGCTTTTCACACCAAATACGGCAATTTTGATTGTTCACGTATCCATACAACCAGAAATGAGCTTCGTCGCTGAACACAATTTTCTGATAAAAAAGTGGTTCTTCATCAAACTTTGTCAGCGCCCATTCACGAAAAGTTAGCCGTTGTGGTAGTTCGTATGGCTTCAATTCTTGCATCAGCTGTATTTTAAAAGGTTCTACACCCTAATCTTTCCGCCAAATTTTCCACATAGTGGAGTAACAGAGGCCCAAGTGCTGCGAACGGCGTCGAATCGATCATTCACGGTCATCAACAACACTGGCGGATACAGCTGAGATATTTTCCTCCGTCCGCACTCTACGCATGCGCGTTGATGGTTTAATGTCCAATAAGCCGCCTGAGAAGGTCGCCCAAACTGACCATAAAACCAAGCATGCATTTTGATAATAAAATTCATAATATGCAAGCGTTGTTCGTTTGTAAGTCGATTCATGGTTAAATTATAGACCAAACTGAACATGTTTGACAGTAACATGTTACACGAAAACTGAGCTGAGCTGCCAAAAACAGTGTTGCCAAAAAGAAAAATGTTCAAAAATCACATATGTATCAGCTTAAAACAGCTTATGATCATTTATTAAGGATGGTCAAATTGTACAGTAGAATTTGGTCGCATATAGCCGATAAAAAAAATTCGAAAACATCCACAATAGGTATATTATAGAGCAGTGATTCGTCGCATAGAAAAAATTCAATAAAATCCTAGTGTCAAAAGTAATGAAATTTGATGTTGCTTCAAATGTCACACTCCCACCAAAAAGGCCTTAAAAAATATAGGCACAAATAGAATTATAGTGATTGTAAAAACTGCTCAAAGTCGAAGAATTTTTCACAAAACTATTGGAGAATGTGAACTTCATTATTTAGTATGTTGAAAATAAAACAATCGTCGAAAAGTAAGATTATTACAGTCGGTTTGGGATCACTTATTTATAGCCTGCACTGGAAAATGTCTAAGTACATTTTACTGACAACAAATTTGATCCAACTTAATGAATATAGCTATATACATACAATATATAAAGATATGTTGTTATAATGAATTGTGAGGTTAACATCATGATCATCAACTATAACCTCAATACAATTGTCCTACAAATTCTCATCAAATATATGTAATATAAATTACATACATATACAGTGGCTCACAGCTTATTTCGTACAGTGTATATATTTTTATGTACATGGCTGTAACATCGAAACTAAAAAACTTATCAATAAGTTTTGAATGTAGATGTCTATGTATGTGTTTAGTAAACCTAATAAGAAAACGGGGAACCCCAAAAATTGTTATTTTTGTCATGCAAGAGAGAAAAACTATTGATCAGCTGATTTTCAGCTCACATCTTATTTCGTACACAAACTTCAATGTAAGTAAGTTTCATTCTGCCGCGCAGTTACAAAGTTTTTTTGAATTGTATGAGTTTTTGGACCTTTTTAACTATTATAACAATTTTTATTATTATTATTTTAAATAGTTAAAGTGCTGTAAATTAAACATTTAGCGTTATGGGTCGTCGTACAACGATGGAACAGCGTAAACTGGTAATTAACCATTTTAGGAAAGGTCAGAGTGTGCGAAAAATTGCTGAAATGACAAATTTAAGTGCCTCAACTGTCCAATACATCATTCAACGCTTCGTTCGCGAAAATCGGTTGGAGAACAAGGGCAGAGAAGCACCTAATAAGATTTTCAACGCTTCAGACGAGCGTTATATTGTACGAAAAATTAAGAAAAATCCAAAGTTATCCGCTCCGAAGTTGGCTGCAGAGGTTCAGCGTGAAATAGGAAAATCATCCAGTGCTGAAACTGTCCGACGTGTGCTGCGCAATCATGACTTGAACGGTCGAGTAGCCCGAAAGAAACCATTCATTTCGAAAATGAATATACAACGCCGACTTGACTTCGCCAAAGAGCATATTATTAATACTCCTGCGTTCTGGAATACCGTTATTTTCGCGGATGAGTCTAAGTTTAATATTTTTGGCTCGGACGGAATGTCATATGTTTGGCGTAAAGCGAATACCGAGCTAAACAAGGAGAACCTTAAGCCCACAGTGAAGCATGGTGGCGGTAGCGTGATGGTTTGGGCCTGTATGTCAGCAGCCGGAGTAGGTGAATTGGTTTTTATTGAGGAAACAATGGACAAAATGAAGTACCTCGAGATTCTGAAAAACAATTTACTTCAAAGTGCAGACAAACTGGGTTTGCGGGAAGAATTTCGGTACTACCAAGATAATGACCCAAAACATAAATCTGGGATTGTGCAATCTTGGCTTATTTGGAACTGCCCACACTTGATGTCTCCACCACCACAGTCACCTGACATGAATGTGATTGAAAATCTTTGGTCTATTTTGGACAATAAAATAAGAACACACAAGATTTCTAATAAGCAAGACCTAAAGAAGGTACTGATGGAAGAATGGAAAAAAATCACACCAGACATCACTCAAAAATTGGTGGATTCAATGCCAAATAGACTCCAGGCTGTCATTAACGCTAAGGGATGTCAACTAAATATTAAAATCAACTTACTTTGTTTTTAGTTTGAACTTAAAGAGACTGTACGAAATAAGCTGTGACATGAATTTTCCTATTTTTTTCTTATTTTATTTTTTTATAGTGTCAAACACTAAAATTTTGAAAAAGTAAATTTTGGAAAATAGAAAACAAACCTTCCTTTCTAAAATGGCATTTATACTTTGTTCAAATTTTTGCTATATTAGGAATTACGACTGCAGCAATTTTTAAACTGTCACTGTACGAAATAAGCTGGGAGCCACTGTATATTACAAATATAAATAAATCTGAAATGTATATATATATATATATATATATATATATATATATATATATATATATATATATATATGTATATCTGTACCTAGATATATACATAGTATATACATGAACATATACATATAAATTTTATTCAAACCAGACGATAAATTCACTACCATTAAAACTAATTTGACGCTTAACGAGAGTAAATGCATTATTCTTAGATGCGTTCATAGCGCAGAATATACATATGTACTTATATGCACATCAGTCTCAACAGCAGCAGCAGCAGCTACAATATCAAAGTCAGTAGCAAAAATAGCAACAGCATTAATATGATCACGAAAAAGTAACAATATTATCCAGAACACCCTCAATTGCAATATTATATACAATCACAACACATCATCGTCAGCAGTTGTTGCCTCAGTGTTTGAATGAAAGAGCATACATGCATGCATGTATAGTATGCAACTACTGATGTATATTTGCATGTGTGGCAAATAATATAATACATACAATAATATCAAATGTTGCAAGAAACAAGCAAAAAGCAGATAAGAGACTCGTAGCTATGACAAGTGATAAGCCATCTTCATGATGAAGAAATAATGCATTGTTTTTGTATTTAGATATTTTGAAAATAATATTATGTATGTAGGTACATATCGTGCAGGGTTGATCATATTAGGTGGACCCATTTATTACAAAAAAAAAATGGAAAAAAACACATTAACGATCAAGGAAATTTGTTTACATAATTTTTTAAAGATGATATTGCGCAAGTGTTTGCCGTAAGTTCGAATAACGTTTTGAGCCCGTGTTTCGGCATTTTCCATCACATTGGCCAGTGTCTCGGGTGATATGGTGGCTATTTCCTTGGCTTGCTGATATAAATCTTTGACTTCAAGAAGCCCCACAGAAAAAAGTCCGGCGCGTTCAAATCATGGATTCCAGTTAAGTTCGCCATTTTTCTAGATGAGACGTCCAGAGAATAATGATCTTAAAAAATGGATTGTGTCATGGGGTATGATGGGGTACCATCTTGCTGAATCCAAAAGTGCTGCATACTAATTTCTCAAACAATCGACATAAAAATATCGGCTGTGCTGTTCCCACGGTCGTTTTCGAAAAAGAACGGTTCGACGATCATAAATAAATAAATATGAGGCACTTAAAGCCCCGAAGGTCTCATTGGCCGAGCTTCTATTGCATTACTGTTGAGCGTGTTAAATTTTGGACAGTATTAGAAGGGACCTACTTATTTTAGCCGGTTCCGAACGGCAGAACCCTTGTGACATCACTTTTTCTGAGCTTTGTCACAGGACAAAATTTTTTCGATATTAAATTTTTTATACTTCAGCCGGGGATTGAACCCACGACTTACAGATCAGAAGGCCAACACACTAACCACTGAGCTACGGCACCCATTCGACGATCATATTCGTACAAATTCCGCACCAAACTATCACTTTTAGGTCGTGAAGACGTACCTCTTAAACAATTTGACAGTTTGCGGTGGCATAGAACTGACAATTTTGTTTATTTACCATTCCGTTCAACGTGAAGTGTGAGTGATGAACTCATAATGATTTTTTGTCACAATTTTTGCAATTTTGAATGTGCAGTTGAACAATAACAGCGTGTTCGGGTGGCATATAATGCTCCATTGCAAAAAATTCCTTCAATTGACAGCTGCAAGTCGAAACCTATCAAAGTTATACATTGCGTTGTCTGATGAATCCACCTAATATGGCCAACCCTGTATATGCAGAGATACCATAATAGCTTTCAATGTTATTATTATCATTGCTCGATTTATAAACATGTATATGTAATTACAACTATTAACAATCAACTACTATTGCCAAGGATGCTATTGGTGCTGTCTTTGTAAAATGTTGATTTAACTATGGCGATGACGTTGCTTATAGCAATACTTGTATGATGATGTATGCTAGTATTTATATGTACGTAGAAAAAACTTTCATTCAAGCATAAAACATTTAAGACTTTTTTACTATTTCTTCAAGAGTTTTGATTAGCTTCTTGAAATTCTATATACTCGAGAATGAGTATATTTATATATATAAAAATGTTGCCAACAACAGTGCATCTCTATAGGTATGTGCAAGAATATCAAAATATAAATATTTATGAGCATTTAAGTAACTTGAGTTGTTATTTTAAATATATTATATGCATTGAATATGTGCCAGTCACGTCAGTTAGAATTATTTGCATAAAATTCGCACATACAAAATGCTTGAAATAGCGCCACTAGGCTTTAACACATATGCACAAGAACTTGAGAATGTTTGAGAATGTTGGAAATATATTTAATCATATCTTAAACAAGTTGTTTAATTTCTTTAATAATTTCTTATTTTTCCGCATTGACAAGATCAATGATATGAGATCTCAATACATACTATGTTAAACATATATCACATATATGGGCATATCGATAAAAATTGGAGAAAAACTTGCAAATCTCTTCTCTTTTTTTCCTGATATAATTTTGCAATTAGCGTTCAGTATATTATATTTATACATCTGCAAATATAACTTTTTATCCCCACACTACGTATACGTAACATTCAGTAATATAAATGGTGTGCTTTCATGCATGAATACATATATAGAAACTTTTCCAACTAACATATAACATACATATACATATTTACATTAGTGCATACTACATTATACAAATTATATACATTTAAAGTTTATAGTAGGTATGCTAACACTTATATGTTGCTCAATTTAATTAAAACAACACACATCTGTATGAATGTGCATGTACATAGTGTATTTTACAATTGACCCAAAGCTATTTTACATAAATATTTATTCGTATAGTACATATGATTACATTAAGGGGGTCCACCTGTGTAAAATTTTCGAAAAATCGATTTTTTTTTACATTTTTCGCATCTTTAACGAGAGCTTCTACAGGATGAGGAAGGGGTAGTTTATGGTCTTGGTATTGCAGATTAAATGCGAGTCTATAATACAAAGTTTTGTTGTGTTTCCAAACTTTGAAAGTGTTTTTCTCGAAACCATATTTTTGAATTTTGTGGGCAGAATTAAAAAAAAATGTACTTAACCGATTGACTTGAAATTTTGACAGACTCATTAATACAGATAACTGAAGGTACCCACGTAGCGGTTTTTCGAATTTTTTTTTTTTCAATTTTACAGCAGTTTTTATATCGAAAAAAAAAAGCTTGAAAACGAATAATTTTTATAAAAATAACTGCCATTTCTTAAATTTTTAAAATTTCGTCAAAATCCTACGTCAGTACCTCAACGATATAAACAGAAATAAGATTTTTTTTACTTTTTGCGTTTTAGATAACTGGTTCGAGGGGAATCTTGCCCACAATTTCGGTATTTCATTTTGAAGGGGTCACTTTGAACGCCCTTAATGAGTACAAGCCTTCGGATTACTATTGAAATATAAGCACAAACCTTCAAGATAACGTAAATAAAAAAAAAATAAATAATGTGGCACATAAAGCCCCAAAGGGCTCATTGGCCGAGCTTCTCTTCCATTACTGTTGTGCGTCTTAAATTTTGGACAATATTAGAAGATAACGTAAAACTTATTCTTATTTTCGAATTAGTTCTCCTAACGAAAATTCCCGAAAAAGCGTTCGAAATACCGCGCTCACACAGGTGGACCCCCTTAAGGCGAAATAAAATTTTTTTTTTTTTTTGTATTTATTTATCTAAAAATTTCTTTTTTTTTTTTTCTTTAATTTTACTGACATTTTTCAATTGACAAATTTCAAAAATCTTGTGCTGTAATTATTTGTCGAAAATCGTCTCTTTTAAACAAATATCTACATAAATCATTTATGATGCAAATATATAGATACATAAAACAACAGAAGCAAAAGCGAATTTACCTTGCGCTAGTTTTGTAGTTTATTATTATTATTATTATTTTTAAATTGTTGGTTTCAAGTAACTACAATAATTTATGAACGCATTTATTCACCATGCAGAGTAATTTTATTCATATAGGGTGATTTGTTAAGAGCCTTCGGATTAGATTTAAAAAAAAAAAACGCATAAAATGTAGAGGAATGTATGAAATCTTTATTTGAGTCGCTGGAACGATCTAAATAATTCAATTTTTAAAGATGATTTCATGTAAATGTTAACCGCGGCTGCGTCTCAAATGGTTCATACGCTTGCTCCAATTTTGGCATACTCTGAGCCAACATATCGGCTGAGCTGCCAAAAACCGAGTTGCCAAAAAGAAAGTTCCTAAAAAATCACCCTGTACATTTGTTATAAGGATAACAGGCGAGAACGATAATAACATACATAAACCCAAACGTCATGTACATAATAGTTAATAACTTTATAGTAGTAGTATAATCGAGACGTCCATAGTTTCGCGATAATCATTCATTATAGTGCATTTACTCAATCTTTTCTCATCATTCGGATGAAAATCATTTAAAAAAAAAGAAATATTATTGGAATCAAATTTTTGTCATTTGAATCTGTTAGATAATTTCATGCCATTTATTTTTTAAATATGATTGCGGGCATATGTCCGGCTACGAGTTACATTCTCCAATATTTGACCACTTTTTTCTAATAAATCTGGCATTATTTCGTCAAAGGTGGCTTGAATATTGGCTTCCAACGCCTTAAGACTTGCTAGTTTGTTGGCATAAACCAATGACCAAATCAGTTCACCATAACGGCAGCTCCTTCCTAATTTCGAATAGCAATGTCATGAACACGCAACCAATCAGTCCAGCATTCTCAGAGTTGGAAAGAGAGTCGAGTCGAATGGGTCTTACGGTGAACGAAGGCAAGACGAAGTACCTAGTATCATCAAACAAAGAGTCCCTGCGTCTTGGAATGCACGACACTGTTGATAACTACGTTTTTAAAGTAGTGAAAGACTTTATCTACCTTGAAACCGGCATTAACACCAGTAATGACGTCAGCTTGGAGATATTGCGAAGGATCACTCTTGCTACTTTGCTACTTTGGGCTAATTAAGCAATTGAGAAGTCGAGCCCTCTCTCGAGAAACGAAAACCATACTGCGCCGAAGCTTGAACAATTTACACATCAGATGTGAGAATGCTTGGAGTTTTCGAGAGAAAGGACCTATTTGCGTTGGTGATGAGTATCGAATAAGTTACAACCATGAGCTATACGAGCTGCATGCCGACACCGACATAGTGTATTAAACGCATTAAAATTCATCAGCTCCGCTGGTTAGGTCATGTCGAGCGAATGGAAGAACACGCTCGACAAAGAAAATGTTATATTCAGAACCCGATGGTGGACAACGCAGAAAAGGCAGACCTAACCTCCGGTGAAAAGACAAAGTATTGGAGAACTTGTCGTCAGTGCTTGGAATTTCTAACTGGCGCCAACTATCGAAGGAAATAGCTGACTGGTGAAGCATTCTAGATTCGGCCTTAATCGATTTTCGGTTGTAATGGCCACATAATTAAGTAAGTAAGTAAGTAATGGTGATTCAATGACTGTTTGGGGATTGTCTACGCACCATATACGGCAATTGTGTTTATTAACGGAACCGTTCAACCAGAAATGAACTTCATCATTAAACACAAATTTTCAATAAAATTGCTCTATGAACTTGGCGAAAAGAATTAAATTTTTGAAAATATAATTCCACAATTTGTTAGCGTTTTTCTGGCGTTGAACGATTCATTAAGAAATGGCAAATTTTACTGAACAGAAATATCCAACACAATTTGACAATTCTCATCTGTCAAACCATAAATATCCCTATCGAAAGATTTCATGCAGTAAAAAAAAAGAACACCCGTTATATAATAACTTTTTTTACAGTGGCATCAAGTTCATAAATAATGAGAAAGTAAGAAGAAATTCTAACTACTTTTACAAAGAAAAAAACATATTTTTGAATTTAACTTCAAGTATATTTTCGATTTAATGTGTTACTTACAAACAAGCAAGTAATGCATTTAGTCAATTTAAAATGTAATTGTCAATAATGTAATATAGTAAGTACATCAACAATGCAGTGTCTATTTTTTTTTTTTTGCCTACTCTTTTCATATGCTTTCTAATTCAGCCTTCATTCGTAAGTACAAGGGAATAATAAAAGAAAATTTAAATAATTAAGTTTACAATTATTTTTCCCTTCTAACAAATTATATATTTACTATATTCTGCATAATACTTCATACTCATACAAATATATAGCAACTACAACAACAACAACAACAACAAATGAAATAAAAAGCATTTTCATGACAACATTTCGTTATCAACTTAACAATGGCGCATGACAAAAATGCATACATACATATTATAAAGAGCGCAACGAAGAAAAAGGAAATAAAAATGAAGTATAAAATTGCAATGGATGCAGAAAATTCATGCACACATACATTTGAATGTATAGTATGTATATGTATGAAGTAAAAGTAAAATGGCATAGAGAATTTAAAACAAGAAAATGTCCGCAATTATCACAACATATAGTAAATGTGTTAAATTATGCGCATAATTATTACACTGAGTGCATAAAAGTTTGCACACGCACTTTATATGTATCATATATGAAGATGCATAAGTAAAGTATATGTCTGCACATGTGATATGATGATAATGCGTAAATGTGGATATGTATGTGTGTTTTAAAAGTTAAAAATGAAACACTCTCAAAGAATATTAAGTTGCTTAATGATACAAGAGATACACACACACCCACACACACATGTATTCCATGTACATATACTTTTCAACTCATACTCTTACATATTCATACACTATATAAATGTGTTTGAGTATAAAATATTCAACACTAAGAATATGAGCATTAAAAATGAATATACCAACAACAGCATCTATATACACTCAGCAAAAAAAGTCTGCGTACAAGGTATAAAAAATAATACTTCATTGAAGAAGAGATCTTAATACAAGTTTTATGAAGTCTAATATGTTTTTTATTCATTGAATAACGTTCAGTCTTCATTTTTATAAAGATTCAGGAAATTAATTTCTTAGCAATTAAAAGAAAAAAAAAAGAAAAACAGAAACATGACTAAATAAGGACTACAAGGAACAAAAAACTAACAAAAATATATATTTTTTATATTTTTTCACAAAAATTAAAAGCTTGTTGGATAGCCTTTTCTTTTTAAAACTTCTGCTAAGCGTTTTGGCATTGAATCAACTAGCTTGGCAGTTTCTGTTGAGGATATTTGGTTCCATTCCTCGCGCAACACCTCTTTCAGCATCGTCTTCGATGTAATTTGGCGCTGGCGGATTTTGCGTTCGAGTAAATGCCATAAATGCTCTATGGGATTTAGATCAGGTGATTGTGACGTTTACGTACATATATTTGTCCATATTTGTATCAATAAACTATATTCGTCCCACGCCGTTGCTTGCCATGCATCCCCATATCATAGCGCCACCACCACCATGCTTCACCGTCGGTACCAAATTCTTCTTATCGAGTGCTATACCTTTTTTTCTCCATACAATCTTACGTCCCTTGATACCAAAAACGCAAAACTTGCTATCATCTGAGAAAATGACCTTTTCCCAAAACTCTCAGGGCTTGTTTAAGTGCTCCTTGGCGAAAACAATGCGATTTTATCTATTAATCAATGATATGTACGGCTTTCTACGTGCTATTCGACCATGATAACCAGATTATTTTAAGATTTTTCGGATTGTATCAGCGCAGATGACCTTCTTAAACTTTTCTTTTACTTTCTGAGCAATTTTGAGTGCTGAAAAACCTGGATTTTGCTGGACGTACTGTAAAACGTTGAGGATTTCTCGACTTGTTAGTGTTGAGGGACGTCCAGATCGTGGGCGAGAAACAAAAACACCAGTGGATTGGAAATTTTTTACCACTCTTTGAAGGGAAGAATGTGTTCTTCCAACAGTTCGACAAATTTTGCAATACGTTTTCCCTTCTTTAAACAGTTTGACAATAATTTCCCTTTCCGCAGGTCTTATTTTTTTTCTTTTCAGCTGTATTGATTATATTAGATGTGAAAAGCGATTAAATAACTGCAAATCCTTTTAAATCAATAACGTGTGTGAAAATTAATATGTAAAAAGCTCTCATATAACTTTTATATCCAACTATCATGCGGGGAATCTCCTTTTTACTACCTGTACGCAGACTTTTTCTGTGCTGCTAACTTAATTATAAATGTAAATTTATCGATAAATATAGTGCCACCAGATTTATAATAATTTAAATGCTATGGGGTTGTTCAGAAGACTTATAATCAAGTCGAAAATGTAATTGGAACCACAAATTTTACATACAAAATGTACTTTCGAGCGTTCTGATGTTACATTTTGGGTTGTACGCAGACTTTTTCTGCTAAGTGTATGTACAAATAGCTGTTATCATTATTGTACATTGGTACATTGAATGTATAGTTCCATTTCTGTATGAATATTGTATATGCATGCATGTACGATGACAAGAATGTTTATGAGTGTCGTCGTATAAAGAAAAAACCGCCTCGACACAGCAACCGATATAATGTACAAATATGCATGCAATGCATACATACACACACACACACACATGCATAGAAATCTACACTTACCAAGAATGGTAAATTACCCACAAATGCGATTATGTCATTCACATGCAATATTGTACCAAATATGGTCGCGGATTGTTATATACAAGTACTCATATATGTTCACGCTTATGCATGCTTGCATTCATGTATATGTACTCGTATATCGTACGTATGATACATACACATGTGTTTGCGTGTTCATTACGAAAATAACATCAAAAATCGTAAAGCGGAAAATTCGTTCTATTTTGATTTTAATTCCATACAATGCACCCTCCGCGACACTACATCAGGAATCCAAACTCTATGAAACATTCGCTAGTCAATGCTGAATACTGTGTAATATTATTAGTCAACTAACTATCTGCGCGCGGTCACTTGACATTATGACCACAAATAATGCAAAGTCATTGAGTCAGTACAGTGTGTAAATAGTTGAACGTAGTTCGGTACATCATTCCGTATACACAAATATAATTTTTGCCACATATGCAGAAAAATTCCAGCAAAAATCATTGCACTAGATGATGCATTTGGTGCCGTATTGGAGTACTTACAAAATGCTCCTCTTTTATTACCCAATCGTAATCACTATACCAATGATCCGCAGCCCATACTCTACAAAAATAGCAAGAACTCCATGTACACATGTAAAGATTACTTTCTAAGGGTCTGAGGGTACTCCAAAATTAAACGAAATGCATATAACAACAAATGTCGTCCAATTAATATTGCAATGTCCCATCATAGGACCATATGCTCCAGCTCTGGTTATCATCTAAAATGATTTTATTGTTTTTCAAAGTATACTCCATGAAGGTTTATACACTTTTGGATGCGATCAAACCAATTGTCGAAGCATATTTGATATTCCGACTAAGACACCTCCAAAAATGGTTTTTGTTGGGTTTGGGTCGTCTTGGAAGACACACAGGGTCGATTGCTGTTTTGTTTCGGGCTCATAAGCATATATCCATGATTCGTTGCCTGTCACGATCTTATAAACGTCTTTCGAAGCATCGCGATCCAATTTTTTCATCAATCGGCATGAGCCGGCAGGATCCAACGAGAACAAATTTTTCTGACAGCTAAGTGTTCATGGAATATCGAATGCACGTCGGTGGAACTAATGCCATCAGTGTACGCACAGCATTGATGGTTTCTGGCACAATGACCAATTTTGGACGACCTTCACGAAATTCGTCCTCGACCGAACGGCGACCACACTTAAATTCGTTAAACCAGTTATAAATTGTCTGGAGGGTTGATGCTTCATCGCTAAATGCCGCATGAAGACCATCGAGGCACTGTTGTTGAGATAATTTACTTCGAAAATCGTAAAAAATCGTAGCTCGAAAATGTTCACGAGTTAAATCCATTTTTTTTTAACCGAGATAAATTTTTCAAGTCACACAAATAGCGCTTGTACATCAAAATCTTCTGAGTATGAAAAAATGTCAAACTTTCCAATGGAAATGTCAAATTTGACGATGACAAATGGCTCTTTGACCAGCTTCTCTTCCATTACTGCTGTGCGTGTCAAATTTTGAACAGTGTTAGAAGGGACCTACTTATTTTAGCCAGTTCCGAACGGCAGAACTCTTCCGACATCACTTTTTCTGAGCTTTGTCACAGAGTTCTTTTAGAAGCATTTCCACCGCAATTTGTTTCTGCCGGAAGAATTGCCACTTTGCTTGCCAACAGATGGGTACCGTTCGAAAGAAAAATCTTTTCGATATTAAATTTGTTATGCTTCAGCCGTGGATTGAACCCACGACCTACAAATCAGAAGGCCAACACACTAACCACTGAGCTACGGCACTCAATAGAATATATATTTTGAAAAAATATTAAAGGCAACCCTCGTACCTTATTCGGTATTCACCACCAATGCGAATAGGTTCAAAGAATTTGCATAGGTCTTTTCTCTCAAAAACTCCAAGAATCCTTTCATATGAGCTGGAAATTATGCAAGGCTTCAGCGCTATATGTAAGGGTAGACATGATCAGAGACTTGAAGGATGTAGTTTTCGTTCTTTGAGACTTTTTAATCGCTTATTTGACACGGGTGTGTTGTCCAAGACTACAGAACTCAGTATTAATAGAAGATACTTATATGATTTTTAAGAAGTAACAACCTTCAAACGACACCTGTCCGTTTCCATACCAATTTCATGATAGTCCGATCCGATCCGATCCGATCATATTTGATGGGAAAAAATACAATTCTTTCACCAAGACAATGCACCGCGTCACAAGTCGTTGACTACCATGTCTAAATTACACGAATTACATTTCGAATTGCTTTCGCACCCTCCTTATTAGCAAATTTTGCACCAAGCAACTTTTAATTGTTCGCACACCTTCAGAAATGCTTGCCGAAAAGAGATTTGGCTCCAATGAAGAGGTAATCGTCGAAACATAGGTCTAATTTGAGGTCAACGATGAATCGTTCTACAAGAAAGGTATCGAAATGTAAGAGAAGCGTTGAAATGATTGTATAGCTCTTGAAGAGTCTCCTTGACTCGTTGACCCCTTGACTCCTTGTTGTTGAATAAAGTAGAATTTTGTCAAAAATTTGTTGTTTTAAAAATAAAATATTAAATGTAGTATTTTTGATTGTTACGTTACATTTGCTCTCAGGAAAATTATAGATCTTATTATTTTTGATATAATATAAGAATACAACAATACCAACAATAATTACAATACATTTTCATTGGAAATAGCTTTGGTTGCGAGAATAAAATATTTGTTGCCCTATGTAGTCTAAATTAACTATAAAATAAATTGCATGCTCTAATGACAAAGATGCATGTATTCGGCTAATCATTGTACTTATATATATATTATTTCAAATTGGCCATGGCACATTTAAATCCAGTTATAAATTGTATAGAAGTTACAGCAAGAGCATTTACATATAACTACCCAAAAATGCATATTTATATGTGTGTGTATAGTGTTGCATGAAATAAATCTTTTTTACGAATAGAAATTTGCAAAACTTTCATTTAATTTCAACACCTAACAATCACATTGCAGATGGAAATAAACAGATACTATGTGTGTAAAGGTATATACGATACAATACCTAAATATATGCATAAACGTGTATGTAAATGTCATAATGACCTTTTGCATGCCTTATATCAAATGCGGTTGCACTTTTGTAAATGCAATCTCCTTTTCCAATGTCAATTAAGTTAAACTTCATGCCTAAAAGCATGCATTAAAATAATTTTAGTCATGAAATAATATTGCTGCTGTTGCACTCAATGCAATATCATTATGTAGTATTATTAGGTATATGAGTATATAAGTAGAGTCCAGCGCGATGAGGTCAAAATATAATCATGTGAGCATCGTCGATTTTCCTATCCACATGAAAATTTGTGCTTCGTCACACTATAGTAAATCGTATAATGTTCGTATACGTCATATTACACTCTGGGCAATTATTGCGCGTGACGTAACGAGAGTTACAAAGACAACTTTTCTCAAGTTCCGCAACTTTAAATTCGCTTATTACGGTTCATTTCCCTTCAAGTTTTATTCTTTATAGTGAAAGTTTTGAAATTTCAAGCGTAGAAAAACAAAACGCAAAGTTTCCTGTAGGAAATATTGTATGATAAACTTTCAGAAACGTTATCAATCGTTGAAATAGGTTTAAAAAACATCTAAAATTATAAAACAATTATGTGAAAATGTGATGAAAATTTCCATAAAAACAAAAATGTCCATCTTCAAGAAGAGTCGCGGCGGACATTTGTGCAAATATTGTGTTTCATTATTAACCTCAGAGTTTGTACACAAAAATGTTGTAGTTTTTTTTTTTATATATGATGAACCCTCTCGTTGAAAGACGCTGTACTCTAACATCATACATATATACCTAGATAAGTGCATATTTGCAATACAATTTCTAATTAACATTTTTTTCATTCGAAACATTTTCATGCATCTGTATACATAAATGTATATAAATTAAAGAAAATTAAAAAATTTGTTAATAAAAATAGCATTCCGTCACTTGAAGTAAATAAAATGAGTTCTTTTACTCTTCCTTAAAATTTGTGATATGCGGTTTTATTGAAAGGCATTTTCCTTATAAATATCTAGTTTTGTTGTTGTTGTTGTTGTTGTTGTTGTTGTTGAAGTGGCTACTTTCTTCGAGAAAGGCCTAATTAGTGACTAGCACCGTTTTACTATCACGTATACTCATTAAGTGTTTTATTTAAATGTTGTATTTTGATATATTGAAGAGGTTCAAACTTCTCATAGTTTCCACGATCCTATCTCTTAAATTGCTACAACCACTTTGCGAAATCCAAAAATAACAAAATGCTTTTTATCTTAATAACCGAGATTTCGGTAATACTTTGAAGAAAACGGTTTGCCAAAAGAACGAATTCTGGCTCTTGCTAAACCAGGATATTCACATAAGTAATGGTGGAGACTTTCTGACTCATTCTCATCCTGACAGCTGCGACAGAAAGATCTGAAGGGAAGATTCAGTCTCTCTGCATGTTTCCCTACCTTCCGAATGAGCTGTCAGAACCCCAGTAATGCGTGTAATGTTTGGACGGGAACAATTTTGTAGTTAATTCATCCTTTGAATGTTATACCTTGGCCTTGTCTGTTTTGACATTGGTACAAGTTGTCAGCCGCTTCCATCTTTGCTCGGCAATGGCACAGTAGTGATAAGCTATGCTACTTTTTTATCTTACTGAACGGAATAGCTACAATTTCTGCCAGTGAAATATCCAATGCAGAACCTGCCCTAGCCAATTCGTCAGCTCGTTCGTTACCCTCAATTTTCCTATGACTTGGAACCCAAACAAGAGTAACTTGGAGCCGTTGACTGAGTTCTACGAGTTGTTGTATGCATTGTAAGACCAGTTTTGAAGATATTGTATCTGAATCTAGGGCTTTGATAGCGTCTTGACTGTCCGTAAAGATAGCAATCTTGAGACCATGAGACTCTATTACTTGAAAGGAATGTACATGCCTCTTTTATAGCCAGTATTTCTGCCTGAAACACTCTGGCCTCATAAGGAAGACGTAATGATTAGGATATATGAAGGGGCCCCGAAAAGATGCACGGCCCTACTCCGCAGTCCATCTTTGAACCATTGGTGTAGATTTCCCAATCAAAACCTCCCATCTTATGACTGATCTAGACTGATCTAATATTCATTACATACAAATATTCGTTGAGGTTGAGTGGTTGAGAGGTTGATTTCATTACACCTAATTACATACAGAAATTTGTTCGCCGTTAACTTGCTAACCGTTCGCGCTATAATCAAATGAATTTTAAATAATTCCTTAACAAACTTAATGAAATTATTAAAGATTGAATTAAAATAAATTATAGCGATTTACATAAATTAGCGTAGGTATATTGAAGAATTTAAAGTGTAAGAGATAAATGACGAAACGATATGCTTCAACTTAAAGCAGATATTCTAATATTGATGGCTGATGTTAAACCAACAAACTTTAGAGCACCATGATATTTAATATCCTTAGTAAAATTACCTTAAATGGAAAGGACGAGAAAATATAGAATAGAAAAATAAAATGCAAATAAAATATAAAAAAAAATATATGAGCATATATGAGCGTCTTTCTTGTCATAAATTTTATAAGAGCAGCATGAACAACAACAACATTGTTTTAATTTACAACACATTACAGTACTACTTTACATGCACTATATGTATATACTATATGTATATACTTGTATGTACTTTAGTCTTTACTCCCACATAACAGTTTATTGTACTTTCAACATTTTACACATGTATATATATGCTCAAATGTATATGTCTGTGTGTGTGTATATATGTATGTATAATATGCAAGGAAATTCATCACAATTCTTCAAAAAAATAGTTCTTCAAAATGACAACGACACCATTTTACATGTACCTACATCATCTGCGACAATAACAAAAAATATTGTAATAGTACAGTAAAGGTATTTCTTACCTCACTGCACTTAAATATGAAACAATGGAATCGAATGCAAAGAAGGCATACCATAATGATGATAAAGATGATAATGGCGATCATGATGATTATGGTGATGATGATGACTATAAAAGGGCTGTGATGATATGCTTAATATATAACAACAACGGTTATGTGGGTGTAAATATAAAATGATGATAAAACTTTGGTAAATTTAAATTTTTTTTTTTTTTTTGTATTTTTATTATCTTATTCTAACTCATTCAGATGTTTAGTACATACATACATCTGTTCTTGTTCAAATATTTCCAAAGTGTGACATATAATGCGAAAACACAATATTCAACTTGATAAATGTAACAATATACGAGGGCGGTCCCAGAACTACCCGGCCTAACAAAAAAAAAAAACAACCAATTTTGAAAATTTTTCTTTATTTCTCAACATAATCTCTTTTTAGCTCTATACACTTTTTTCAGCGATATTTTATTGCTTCGATACGCTGTTTATAGTAGAAACTGTCTAGCTCATTAAAATATAGATCTACCGCAGACTCCACCTCTTCATTGTTTGCAAATCTTTTACGACCAAGCCATTTTCTCAAATTTGGAAATAGAAAATAATCCGAAGGAGCTAAATCTAACGAATAAGGTGCGTGCTGAAGCAATTCATGCTTTAACTCATTGATTTTGGCCACAGCACACAGCGTTTTCATCTCCAAATTTTCGGTCAATATACGATATATAGCACTTTTTGAAATGTCTGTAATTTCACCTAACTCACGCATCTTCAACCGGCGATCATCCAATACCATTTTGTGGATTTTCTTAACTGTTTCTGGCGTTTCCACCTCAATTGGTCGACCACTACGGTGTTCGTCTTGACAGCTCGTACTACCTCGGTTAAACTCTGCCACCCAATATTTTATGGTCGTAACCGAAGAATCAGACTCCACCAGAGTAGAATCTAGTTCGGCTTTAATATTCGTTGGACTGAGATCTTTCAAATAAAAGTATTGAATTACATAACGGTGACCAATTTGTTCCATGTTTACAAATTCACTGAGGTCGTTATCTTTCGATGGCTCAAAAAAAAATGCTAAACAACGTGGTGCCTTGAAACTAAAAACGCATATTTTATAAGGTTGCCATTTTTCACCAAAGTAATTTTTTTCAAACTACTGTCGCCATCTATTTGTCAGGTCGGGTAGTTCTGGGACCCCACGCCCACGTATGTACTATACTATTAGAAGTGTAGAAAAATAATAATAATAATAATGACAATAATAATAATAACATTACATTAAATGTATGGCGCAAAATTTTGACAACCTAGATCAACCAACGTAAATTTTAGATAATTTGAAGCATTTTTCCCCATATGGAATTAAAAAAAGGTCGTTTTGAAACCGGTCTAGGAACAATTCCAGGGCAAATATCGAGTTACTTATCGATTTTCACAAGTTTTTATTTAGATAGCAAGTAATTATATTCAGGACAAATGTCGAGCAAAAACAAATATATTCGAATCCCGTGGTTAGAAATTTTATAACAACGTCGATTGTAATTCCACTACACAATTAATGCTTTTATAATGGATATAAAAACTAAAAAAGGTAACGTTTCTAAACAATTTCCATTTTGTTTTTCTCTTTCTTGGCTTTCAAGCGGCAGAATTCTGGCAAATTTTTTCGTGATTGAGGTTTTTTTTTTTAATTGATGCAAATTATTTTATTTCTAGTATTTTTGCTATGGAAGCTACAAATTTTTCGCATCTTTGAAGAAACACTTGAATTCTCTCCCAATAGAACCGCTCATCTTTTGATGAGCGGTTCACTTCATCAAATGAAGTGAAGCGTATTCCGGGCAAGGTATTTTCTAAGTAGCTTTTAACGGGTTTCGCCATCTTGGAACAACAATGGTCGCCCATTCCGGCTATTTTTGGTTCAATGGTCGCATCAATATGATGAGTTGATGTCGGTAGCGTTCCCTATTGATGAATTCACCTAGTTTTAACAGCTCATAATAACAACAACATTTTGATCCCATCAAATACAAAGTATCACCTTCGAAATATGAATATTCGATTTTGTAGTCGATTTAGCTGGTTGGTTTAGGGTTGTCGTAATTTGTAAATCTATTTTTCGTTACCAGTAACGATACGATGCCGTGGCTCAGTGATTAGTATGTTGGCCTTCTGATCTATAGGTCGTGGGTTCAATCCCGGCTGAAGCATAACAAATTTAATACCGAAAAGATTTTTTTTCGAACGGTATCCACCTGTCGGCAAGCAATTGGCAAATCTTCCGGCAGTAACAGTTTGCCATGGAAAAGCTTCTAAAAGAGCTCTTTGACAAAGCTCAGAAAAAATGATGTCGCAAGAGTTCTGCCGTTCGGAACCGGCTAAAATAAGTAGGTATCTAGGTATCTAATACTGTCCAAAATTTAACATGCACAACAGTAATGGAAGAGAAGCACTAAAATTCAAAAGTTGAAAATGGTGGAGCATAGCCTGTTATTCGCTCCATCAAACCATATCGATTAAAATGGCTTGGACACGTAACGAGAATGAATATTGTGGCGTTCAAGACTAGAGCAAGAGGAAGACCAAAATCAAAATGGACCGACGAACTAAAAGAAGACATGAATAAACTTGGAGAACTGGAGAGGTGTTGACCGTGTTGTTTGAAGATCCCACGTGCAGCAGGCTAAGCCTCACAAGCAGCTGTAGCGCCAAAAGATGATGATAAATGATACACTTCAACATGAAGATAATTGCAACATTATCCGATGTAATTTAAAACTACTAATGACCTCTATTCAAAATCTTTTAAAAATATATTTGCATATCCAATGTGACTGAACTCTAATAATATTTCCATATACATAGTATACATAGTTAAGCAAATGTAACAGGCGCTCAGTAATACTACACCAACTGCAACAACTATAATATAAAAAACTGCATATAAGTTATTACTAGCATCAACTGTGATGTTGGTTGGTTGGTTCGGCATGGTAATTATTATTTCATTCGAATTTTTATAGTATTTGAAACGAGATTTAAGTGTTTGCCTTGTTTACCATCATGCTCATATGTAGGTACAATATATACTCTATCAATCATGTGTTCAAAAATGTTTATATCTGTTGATCTTGTTGGTTGGTTGCCTGTAAGCAAGCTATTAAAACAATTATAGCTTAATGAAAAGTTTACACATCAAAGTTGTTCGTTATATATAGCGACGAGCTGACAAAAAAAAACGAATATTCAACGAGGGGAAAATGTGTAACACTTCGACTTCGATGATCGACTAGAGTATGTGGTATTTTGAACAAATTTATTTTATACCTCCTCATCAGCATACTATCCACGTAGTTTGTATTTCATATCAAAGAAGACTTCTGGTAAACTGAGATTAAATGAAAAAATCTATCCAAATTTCAACAATTCATTGCTTTAAATTTTACTTCTCCCTTTAGCACTATTGTAGTACTTGTACATTTTTAATACTTTTGATAATACATTTTTTTTTTTTTTTTTTGTTACATTCGCATTTTCATCATTCACCTCCTTTTCCTTTTATTTTCGCTCATTTTCAACTGTTCACCTTATTATGGTTAAATGAAATTTACTGTTGAATGCTTGTCGAATGACCTCATTTTCGTTGTTGTTGTTGTTGTTGTTGATGTTAATTAAGTTTAGTATAAGAAAAAACAATTTCACGAATTATTTGTTCATTCATAAATGCTCTAGTACGAGTACAATAACAATATAAAGGTAATTTGCACAAAAGCAAAGAACAAGAAACAAAAATTATTATGGAATTTTTTAAAATGATTTTTTTCAACCGAATTTCATTTCAAGAAATTTTTCATCCCCTCAATCCACTTAATGCAATAGGACAATTTTGAGAAGTATGTCATTTTCAACCGAAAGCATAATTTCGTAACGAATATTTTCCGATTTTTTCTTTTGTATATACCAAATATGCTGATTGAAAAGGAACACCAAATTTGGAAGGTTGCAACAGAGCCAAAATTATCCTGTCTTATTGTGTGTTAGTGAATTTACAGTCAGAAATTTTCCAGAAGAATTGCAAATTATCATATCTAATGAAAAAATAAAAAATTATAAACAATTTTTGAAATTATTGACTCAATAATTAAAGAAATTTTCAGATTTATCATTTGCCACTTCATGTTTGCATTACCAAAACTATGCTGCTAACTTCATATCCATGCAAACAAAAAAATTCTATGATGCTTGTTGTCCTTCTACGCATATATTTAGTACATTTTTAAAACAAAATTTTTAATTTCAAATCTGCCAAAAAAATGTCCCTAGGTAGTGTTTTTGTTCGACATAAACTAAATCCATAGTTATGTAGCCAAGTGTAGTAAATAGGTTCAGACAGAAGTTGATTTCAAATACTTAGAAGCAAAGTCATATTTTCTTATCGACCCAATTGTGTATATTTATAAACAAATTATTTTAATTTATTTATATTGTTTACCTCCATTATGTATATGTATTCATACAAATTTAAAGAATATTTCGAATCCATATATATATTATATGTACAATAAATATATCAAGTAGAAGATCTATTTGAAATGTGAAATGAAAATTGCTTTTGTTAAATTTATTATATTGTGCCGCTCTTATTTTTATTGCTGTTTTTCATTTTTCGACAATTTAATCGATTATGCCCTGGCGACCTATAATTCGGTATTTATTATTTAAATTTACGTACAATTTTATAAGAACACTACCGAAATAAGAAAACACAAATTATTGCTACGTTCGTACTCACATCATTATACTTAGGTGTAAAAGGTCTGTTATGGTCATCTTGCCAGGACTTATACGATACAAACGTAGTACATACACGTCTGTATATATTTAATAACATACTTGTGTCATTTTATCTTTTTTAAGCATGTAATTATATAATTACAATACATATGAGTATTGTCTTTCACTTTGGTTGAACTTCTCTTCCAATAATGTGTGGTTCATGTTAAATTTTGACTTATATTGGCATAGCATTTACTTATCAATCACATTTCATATAACACTGATAATTCAAATTGTCATTTTCAGAATGTAAAATCTCTGAAAGCTACAGTCTCACAAATGCAATTCCCCTTTTAACATTTCCACAATCAGACAGATGTGCAAATTAGTTCAATCTTCCACTATGACTGACAACTCACAACTGGTAGCAATGGCCAAAATAAATATGTATGTGTATACGAACTGAAATTTGGAATTGCTCTTGTATACACAGAATTAATATAACTTTGTCCCAGAAGGTTTTATCGAATATTACGTGTCGATCAATTCCATTACGTTTAGCTACGTTACATTCTGTTTGTTTCAATACTCATACATTGGTTTGTTGCATTTTCGTTTGCTGGATTAGCATATGATGCACTGCATTTCCTTTTCTAGTTACAATATATGTTGATACATTCATGTTGCGCATCATGTTGCTAAGAAAATGTTGAACAACTTTAGCTTCTTAAAATTTAAACCTCTACTACAATCCTATCAATCTTGATCATCTGTACTAAAATCGCTCAATATCGATGGTCTTATTAATAAAATTTGAAAATATTTTGCTTTCTTCAAGATTATAAATCATATATTGCCACTATGCATTTATAATTTTCTCATGTATTTTACATTTTAGCTGACTCTGTTTAAAAACTAGAGGAAAATCCGTAAAATGTCAAAAAATAATTTTCAATCAAGGATGAAGCATAATGGCAGCATTAATTCA
The DNA here is from genome assembly GCA_963854835.1 of Megamerina dolium. Lineage (NCBI taxonomy): Eukaryota > Metazoa > Arthropoda > Insecta > Diptera > Megamerinidae > Megamerina > Megamerina dolium. Next base: position 109,484,209 of record OY978525.1, read on the forward strand.
ACGGAAATTAATCTTTTTTAATTTTTTTTCTTTAGATAGATTGTTACATATATTATCAAAAGGTTTGTCCTTTTTTGGCCAGTCAAATTGGCATGACATAAACATAGACAAGACGGTAGAAATGAAATCGATGAAATCAAGTTTGTGGAAATACAATTTGCGTGTGGAAAAGCACACTACTCACATATATCAAAGGACAAATAGATAAAAATGTAGATAGTTAAATGCTACAAGACAATAAAATCAGATGACACCTAAAAGTATGCAATAAATAATATTTCACTAAATTTTAATGTTGAATTATATGATTCTTAAAACATTTAAATATCGGACAATATACTTTCAATAAAATAAGCTCAATTAATATTGTAAAGATGAATTTCCATATCCTGAGGTGAGGTGACAAAAAATCCAATATAGATATGAACATATTTATACATTTAGGTCAAAGAAATTGATCATGTTTTAGGTAGCAAATAGTTAGTTTGTTCATAGAAATGATGTAAATATGCATCAATATAAAGAAACTTTGTTATAACTGAATTTATAAAAAGAAAATAATTAAGTAAATTAAAGAAAATATAAGCAAATGGGATGTTATACGATTAACAACGAAAAATGAATAACTTAAATTAATATTAATTCTTTCTCAAATTTATATCCTAATTTCATTGTTGTTGTTGTTGTTGTAATCGCATTTTTTTCGCTGAGTTGGCAATGCTTGTCCTAGAATGACCAGAGTATGTTCCGGAACGAAGACCTGATTGTCATGGGAACATCAGTAATTTGGTCAATTATATTGATTGTAACAACAAAGTTCATATATACATTTTAGTACATATGTATTATATATACTATGTGCATATACATACATGCATATTTTCAACATTGCCTTTAATTAAGATTTTCTTCTTTTGTACTGAAATAAGTTTCGATATCACTTTTATACAATTGTGATTATAATTTTAAATTAATACAATTGCAGCTCTGGCACTTCCTCTATCCCTTTTGTTAATGCTATCGTTTAATAAATTATTATAATTTCAATAAAATCCAAAAATCGAAAAAAAAAATATTTTGTTATTCGACGCAAAGCAAAATATTAAAAGCGGCAAAGTAAATGTTAAGTAAGAGTATGGTTGATTTAATGAAGGTTATACATATGTTCTTTAAGGTCATTGATGCGTCAATTTCGATGCTTTTTACTCATGCATGCATATGTGTATTTGATTTTATATAATATTTTATTTAGTTTACAAAGTATTACATGAAAATTCGTTTTGAATATGCAATTGATATGACTGCTTGTAATGGATATAATAATGTGTTGGTGAGAAGCAAGGTGAAGTGCTGAGCAGAAGTAAAAGCCGGCAAACATCTAACTTAGGTACCGGAATATACAATTTTTCTTTTTTTCTGTTTGTCTGACAAAGGTCTGTGTACTATTGATTTGTCAAATATATACAAATTACTAAAATACTTTAAAATAATAACCAATGAATGAATTATACTTACTTAAAAATTATAAATTATAATTCGGCATATATATGTACTTATGAATATGTATGTAGTTTGGTGTTCGTGTGCTCACTTCCACTACGGATGTATGTATGAATATACATATATTTCTTTGCAGTTATGTATGTAGTTTATATAAGATATTTTATGCTAATCACAACACTAGAAATTTAAGTTAATCACCTTCACGTTCACAACAAATCTAATATTAATTTATACTGCTGATATCAATTAAAATTATTCCCACACCGGAATACCGTATATTTGTTGCATATAAGAATGGAATATCACACTTTTCTTTAACCAGCTGCATGACAATTTGCTTTGACAAATACTGAATACTTTCTAATAATCATATCTAGTGCCGAAATTCGAAATCAGCTGATTTCGTGCATGGCGTCAGGTACACCAAATTGGAGTGTTGTAAAATGCGCACTTTTTTTCATGAGTAATTGTTAAATGCCCTCGATGTTATTCACATAAATCTTAATTAACTATATATATATATTGTAATTAGGTTATCTACAAAATTTAGCTACCCTCTGTATTATAGAGATAAGACAACAACAAAAAATTGGCATACAATGTATGCTTTTTCACATGATTTCAAAATTAAAAAATTTGATAATTTTGCGGGCAACAGTGTCTATTAAAATATACAAATCGAAAGTATAATATCGTTGTATTCAGAATGAATTTTATAAATTTTGGAACTTCTAAACAATATTTGTGCTAACGCATTTATAAAACAATGACGTAAAATTGCAGAACCATTAAATGATATGCATGTGAATATATAAAATGAAAGTTATGGTTTTCTGTAAATGCATTTTATACATTTCTTTAAGACCTTGTTTGTCGAAAACTAGATCCTTTACATAGTATATATTTTGTTGTAAAGAACGTACCACATGGCTTACAATACTAGATCTCCAAAAAAACGTGCTTTTGAAAAAGTACTCTCACGTGCAAAAATTGTGCAACAGTATTAGAATAATTGTCGGTGTACAATGCAGTATGCAATATCTTATTAAAAATAACCAATATTCATAGATTTTTCGCTGGTGAATTCATAACTTGTTTCGATATCTATTCGCTACATGATTTAAATATTTTTTTTGGTTTTATATCCTGTCTATAAATACAGTACTACTGTGCCAAAAGTCAACCTATACAATAAGATTTGTTATATTAATATGCATATAAATCTCTTTAACTCGTGTGTAACAAGTTAAAGTTTGCCACCAAAAGACATTGTATCAGCCTGAATGTTGCTCCAGTGTCATGCTCGTTTATTTTATCTACAATTTTCCAAGCATGCAAATTATCAAACCATGTTCACTAACAAGATATACAAAAGAAATCTTAAAAATGAAGCTAAAATGCTAAATTTCTGCACAATTTATACCAATAACTATCCCATCATTTATGTCATTGCATGTAAACTATAACACCGTCATCGAAAAACACGCCATCTATACCAAGACGCTAGTACTCTAATCAATTATACTCCACATCGGTCAATACGATAATTAAACAAACTTGTTTGCCTTCCTACTCACAGTACCATTTCATCATTCTAGTACCAAGTAAAACATTTTACACAGCCCATCTAACAATCATTCAACATATTCAAATTCCTATACGACACTTTAACCACCATCTCCACAAATAAAAGTACAAAATGATATATATTTTTTTTTACTTCCAGAATAATCCAAAGATTTTTTTCTTTATTTTCAAAAATTTAACACAATTTTGTGTGATAAATCTTTAAAGTGCACATGGCAAAATTAATCTTGAAGCCTTTTTCAATTGGTATGTTTAACGTATTACAATAAAAGCCTGTAAAATGAAAAATAAAAAAATTATTAGCATACACGTAGTCACTATTTGTGTAGGAGCGCTAGCGCTCCCGATTACAATTTACTTACGTTAATGTGGAATCATCTATTTGGACCTTGCACGCATCTTTCTGCGCTTACGCTTCAACCTACGCATACGTTTCTTACGCCACTGTAATTAAATTGAATAAATACGCACAAAATTAGTTTGATATGCAATAATGATTGATATTTGCTAAAATGTTCATTGTTACAAAAAAAAAAAAACACGTGTTTTGCATGCAGTAAAATACAAATGGCGGCTTCTGACATAGTACACTACATGTATTAATTTTTAACAAAACGAAGTATTTAATTCATAATTTGATATTGTATTTATTTTTATTGAAAACACTCATTTCTTTTTATAATCAATACACATTTAGCCTTATCACTTTATTTCATTGTAATTTGAAGAAAATTTACCTTAGCTCTCATTTTCCTTCCTTCACACGAAGACGGTCTAAGAACGAAAGAAAGATGAACGGAAGTTCGTTTAATCAACACCTTCGACAAAGCTAAATATATGTCCGAAACAGTGCCAACAACTGTGCAATACAAAACATTCATATCAAATTTTGCGCATAGATGGCGCCAAAGTCAATACAGGCATTTGGTGGTGGGATTTTGCTTAAAATATTTCTTGTTGGAATGAAATTTATTTTAAATTTGAAATTTTCAAATTCTCTATATGTAATGGATTAATGTCATGAGCAGTAGATATAATAATTTCCACTCGATTGAATTAATTTGGAATAAATTAAAATATATACAAAAATATTGGCTTTTAAAAATAATCTTTTCGATTTTTTTTTTATATTTTTCAGACATTTTGTGTGGTCTCAAAACGATTTCGTAAAAATTATATTCATCGTTTCACTGGCACTAAAAGTCTTTTTCTCTTCCATCCATGGAGCATGGCACGGCGTGTGTGTGTCTATATTGCAACGAATCAATTCTTCGATTATTGTGTTATGGCAACGATATTATTCAATTGCATTTTTTTAGCCATGACTGAAACTGTGGAAGAAGCTGAGTAAGTTTCCTAGTGAGCTTAATGCCAAATTAAATACATTTTCATTTACTTGCTATATGTTATATAGATATATCTTCCTTGCTATCTACACCATTGAAATGGTAATCAAAATAATTGCGAAAGGCTTCCTTCTTAACAAGTACACATACCTACGTAATCCATGGAATTGGCTAGATTTTGTTGTTATAACCAGTGGTTATGCCACCATCGGTATGGAAGTGGGAAATTTAGCCGGTTTGCGAACGTTTCGTGTTCTACGAGCATTAAAGACTGTTTCAATAATGCCAGGACTAAAGACTATCATCAATGCACTGTTGCACTCATTTCGACAGTTGGCTGAGGTAATGACGCTGACGATTTTCTGTTTAATGGTTTTTGCACTATTCGCACTACAAGTGAGTAAATAATGTGTGTTAATGTGTGTGTATGCCTACAATATTTGATATTGAAATTTTCTCTAGGTTTATATGGGGGAGCTCAGAAATAAATGTGTTAAAAATCTTCCAGACGATTGGGTTAATACTACTGAACTCGAGTGGAGAATGTAAATACATGCATCTATGCAGTACTTGTGCAGTATATGTGATGTGAATTGTAATAATAAATAATCAATTTCAATTGTAGTTGGATCAATGACACAGAGAATTGGCTTTATGATGAAGAAGAGATGCCAATATTGTGTGGAAATCTAACTGGAGCACGTCACTGCCCTTCGGATTACACTTGCCTATGTGTAGGTGAAAATCCAAATCATGGTTATACGAATTTCGACAATTTTATGTGGTCCATGCTGACAACATTTCAATTGATAACATTGGATTATTGGGAAAATGTATACAATATGGTTAGTTTATATATGTCCATTTCAATAACAAACTTATATATTTATATTGATCATTTTAGGTTTTGGCTACATCCGGTCCAATGAGTGTATCATTCTTTACAGTGGTTGTGTTTTTTGGCTCATTTTATTTAATTAATCTAATGTTAGCCGTAGTTGCGTTAAGTTACGAGGAAGAAGCCGAAATAACAAACGAAGTAAATTTTTATTAAGTTCCTACGCTTATTTTTGTATATTAAATCTATAAACTATTTTATTTACCAAAGGAACGCAAAAAAGACTTATTGGATCATAGAGATGATTCGACATTCAGCTTCGACCCGTCCGTTTTAAGTGTTAAAAAATTGAATAAGAACAACAAAAAGAAAATCGACTCACGCAAAGGGGTATTATTGGCGTCCTACAGCAAAAAAAAGACCCGACGAAAAAAGGGTAAATGTGGAAAAGATGGTCCCAATAATAATAATACCGATAGCAATGGTGGAAATGGCCAAGTACATTTAGACATTATCCATTTAAACATAATTCATTATTCATGTACAAATATTTTGCAGAATAAAAGTAGATCAGTAACACCAAGTCCCACTCCAAGTCCCAGACACAGTAATACCGAACGTCCTACTGTATTGGCATTATCATCTTCACAACATCAGCAACAATCGACACAATTGCAAATAAAGGAAGCTCAACAGCAACAACAACAACAACAACAGCAACAACAGCGTACACGTATTTGCTTTCAAGATGATTCAAATATAAATCCAAATATGCTCTATCCATTGGATTACAAAGGTCAATTATTACCGACTAGCCGTCAGGCGAGTTCCAATTCGAGTGGCGTTAATCGTGAGTCATCACAAGATGATTCTGGCGTTGTCGACGATCATGACGAACAGGATACAGGCACTGAAATGGTGAACGTATCAACAGTGGAATTACAGAATGAATTGACACCAGTCACATTGGCACTGTCGCCACGTGAAGTACGCCTTATCAAGTGTAATGGGAACATTGCACGCATCAAAAAGCATAACATTTATGCATTACATCAGGAATTTTCTTCGGAAATTGTTGTAATTGGTATGATTGATTGATTGATTGTTTGAAAATACAATCAGTTTTAATTCCATGTAACACGAATCTGATCGAATCAAAACTTATATGAAATTCTAACTCTGGTTCCTGTTACAAAATGTTTCTGATGTGCAATCGATGATGATTTAATTGAGTTCACATTGTAATGCATCTTGTTTTATAGATGATCTTCCCGATCGTAATTGTGATAGATGCATACAATGCTGCATCGACTATGAAGGATGGCTGCAATTTCAAAATTGCTTGTATAAGGTGAATACACACAATTATTATTTTCATATTTGCATCACAAATAAAATACTTTAATTTGAAATCTTTGTTAAATTCAATGTCTAATGTCCAATTTATTTTATTACAGGTGGTTAGGGATCCACTTTTCGAATTGGCAATAACATTGTGTATAGTATTAAATACGGCCTTCTTGGCCATGGAACATCATGGCATGAGTGAGAATTTTCGCAATGCATTAGACATAGGAAATAAAGTAAGTATGATTATGATTTTTAATATGTAAACGACAATAATATAATTATTATATAATTACAGGTTTTTACATCAATATTTACATTCGAGTGTATAATTAAGTTAATGGCATTATCAAAAGAATTTTTTCTATGCGGTTGGAATATATTCGATCTCATCATTGTTACAGCTAGTTTATTAGATATAATTTTTGAATTAGTCGATGGTCTAAGCGTATTGAGAGGATTAAGATTGGTGAGTTTCATATATATTTTTTTCCACATTTTACATATCTCACACATAACAAATATATTGTTTAATTTTAGTTGCGTGTTTTAAAACTGGCACAATCTTGGACAACAATGAAAGTTCTACTTAGCATTATCATATCGACAATAGGTGCTCTGGGTAATCTAACCCTAATTTTAGTTATAGTAATTTATATTTTTGCTGTGATTGGTATGCAATTGTTTTCCAAAGACTATACAGCAGAAAAATTCGATCCAGATCCAGTGCCAAGGTAAATAGTTGTTCATTCTTGTATATGTTCACAAGTATGATACATTTTTTATGATATTTTGTTACCCTGTGTGAATTTCAATTGTATGTTAAATACACAACATAAATGAGATACCATTAATTCTTAGTAAATTTTTAGGAATTATCACTAAATGGATCACCAATGAAAATAATTGCAAAAATATGCTTTACTAAATTCAATATCCTCCTTATCCACCTTATTTAATCACATTGCAGTTATTGTAGATTATTGTTTATGAAAACACCGATCCCTATACCTTGCAATATTTTGTATAACATTTCGCTATTATAGAGCACAAATTGCTATTATCTTCAATATAAAATGACCAGCATATTTATCAAATATAGTTGCTCTAGATGTAAGACCATGTAAATTATAACGGTTTAAAATTATTAAATATTTTACACTTGTCCATTTCTCGTAGGACTAAATTATCCTTATAATGCTAATTCACATCTTCAATATAGTTGCCCCATGCGGAATACTTCCTTCGTCAAAAAAAAAAATTATAATAATAATCTGGCACTTATAGGCCCCAAAGGGCACTTTGGTCGAGTTTCTCTTCCAATACTGTTGTGCGTGTATATTTTGGACAACATCATTGTTTCCCAACAAAATTTAAAAAATCAAGCATTGGTTGGAAAAGCTTTCTTTTATAACGCTCTGTATTTAAATACAGGGTGGCTGATGAAAGCTGCTAATAAAAGAAAACGTAGCAACTTTTTTCCTATGTAACATATATCTTCCATTTTTTCTCTATTTAATAGATTCATTTTTAAATTTAACGAAAATTAAAGATTGGGATAATCAAACAAGAATATGGATTGTGTGCCGCTATCACGCGTTGTAGTCTGCAGTTTTCGTCCGAAGATAATATAGGCGGACGTTTGGCGGTACTCCTACTAGCAGATGGACTATAATAAGTCTCGTTAATAATTTTTCCGAGCGTGGGTCAATCACAAGAACCCTCATTTCGGACGCAGAAAACAATAGCTGCTGCCATACAAGCCAATCCTACAGTTTCGACAAGAAGCTTATCTGCTCAAATGAATATCAGCAGGCAGTCACTGCAGACGTTTTTTGCATAAAGATTTAAACTTATTCCCATATAAAATTCAACAAACAAGCCAACTGAGCACAGCATACATCCCAATTCACTTGGAATTTTGCGAGAAGTTCTTCCAAATGGCAGAAGATGACGAAAACATCTTGAACTACATTTTTATGTCTGATGAGGCCCATTTTGATTTGAACGGCAATGTTAAAAAACAAAATTGTCGGATATGGAGTGATGCTAACCTACAGATACTGCATGGGATGGAATTACACCCATTTCGCGTTACAGTGTGGTGTCCAATTTCATCAAAGTGCATTATCGGTCCTTACTTTTTGGAAGAAAACGGTGTTACTGGTACGGTCAATGGAACTACGCCGAAAAAGAATCCCTTTCAACTCTGTGTAGTTTCAACAAGATGGTGCAACTGCTCACATATCCATAGCCTGTTATGATAGAATTGCAGCGAAAATTACCCAATAAGCTGATTTCAAGAAACTCCATCCGTTGGACCCCAAAGGTCTCCTGACCTTGCTCCACCTGATTTTTTCTTGTGGGGATATTGCAAACTGGAAGTTTACAAAACCAAACCAACAAATTTGAATGATTTGAAGCAATCCATTCGAACGAAAATTGAGAGAATTCCTGCTACAACCCTTCAGGCAGTAATGAATACTGAGCGTGGAGGCCACTTCAACTCAATTATTTTCAAAACTAATTAACCTATTCATAATAAAAATGTATTATATTTTAAACAAATCAAGGAAAAAGTGAATTAAATGAATTTAAGAAGTTATTTTAGTTTCGTAATGTAGCAATATTCATCAGCCACCCTGTATTCGATATAAGTTTTATCAGTGGCAATATTTGTGTGTGGGAATTTTTTTTTTTATCATGATAAAACCATTAGAAAGATGGCATCAAGCAAGTATGTATGCTGTATTGAAGCGCTAAAAACTCAAAAAGTTTGCAAAAAAGCGTAAAAGAAAATTTTTTTTCTTTTGTGTTTATTTTGACTATTTTTACGTTTTTAATTATCCGACATAAAACTTATGCAAGCAAAATGGGTGCCGCCCATTAAACTGGAAGCGTTCAATTGGAAGATGTTGCCACAGCGAACAGAATTTTGCCAACTGACAGATGATGGCAGACAATATTTGTCAAGATAATTATTCTGATAATTATTGCTTTCTCTGAGCAATAAGTGGTCTTCATTGGCAAAATATATTGGCCGATAATATTATCAAGAAAAAAAAAACATTGAGCTGTGGAAACACCCTGTAATTGTTCTTATCTTATTTAGGTAGGGTTTATTTGTTCAATATTTATCAAATTTCTTTATACAAATATATCGATGGCAAGATATTATTTGATAGCCCAAACTCATTTTGACTAAAATGTGTACTTAACACATTTGTGCGCTACACCAACGATATGTATAAAATATTTTTGCATACTTACAGGATGTATTTATATGATGATGATTTTTATTTTCTAAATTTTCAGATGGAATTTCAATGATTTTTTTCATTCGTTTATGATGATTTTTCGCATTTTATGTGGTGAATGGATTGAGCCCCTATGGGATTGTATGCGTGCCGAAGAAGAGGTATATAATTATTGTCTCATATTTACAACAACAATATTCCATGTTTGGTTAATTTCGTTATTCTTTTTTTTTTTGTTTTTTTTTTGTTTTTTATGCAATTTTATAGCAAGGCGCTTCTTCATGTTTTGCAATATTTTTGCCAACTTTAGTTATGGGAAATTTTATGGTACTTAATTTGTTCTTGGCCTTGTTGCTCAACAGTTTTAATTCGGAGGAATTAAAATCCAAAAAAGAGGTAATGCATTAGCATGCAAATATATTCTTATATTTATATGTTGCATTTATGTATTTACATGTGTGTGTAATTCTTTGAATTATATGATTTTTTTGTGATTTTTATTTTTTATTTTCATGGTTTATGTATGAGTGTGTGATGTTTTATTTGCGGTATGAAATTTTTAAAAACAATTTTAGAATGAAATAAATAAATACAATTTATTCCAAGTTGGAATAAATAATTAAAATAATAAAATAAATAAAACAAAATGAACCTACCATTAAAATCCATAATAATAAGGCAATTGAATTTGCAAATAAATATTATATATGTATTTTGTGTGTATGTGTGTGTATTAAAAATGCATTCGCATCCATACTTGTATGTACCAATTATTTCGTATCCACATAATTATTGCTTAACTTGGTGTGTGTATGTATGTGTGTGTTTTTATGTAGTGAACGCACCATTCTACATATATTTTTAACAATTTTATGTTATTATTTCAATAAATCAAAAAAAAAAATAATACATGCAATAATAAATAATAAAAAATACATTATTCACATTATTACATTAAGAAAAAAAAAACCGCACTGCATACTCTTACTTATCACATATCACATTCAATCACTATAAACCAGAAGGATCGCTTCATGTTTTCTTAAGCTGCTATTTAAATTTTCAATGAAACGAAGGCATCGAGTCACCATCTCAATGAAGACAAGAGAAAATAGAAATCTCAGTTAAGAACAATTTAAAATCAGAACTTTAAAGTATGAAAAACAGAAAAATGTTAGGAAGGATAAAAATATCCCTCCGATTCGCATTTCAAATTATTTTAGATGCCGAAAGATTTACCTCGGTCTTTCAATATTCAAAAATTTACAACTCATAATTTGATGTAAATAATAACCTTTACCGTTTTGATGGCTCTTGAAAATTTAAGTATTCGGCATTATGAAATACAAACGCCACGTAAAACAATAATGTGTATCGAATCACCAACGACGAACCATCTCAGTTGAAGAAATTCATTCAAATCCAATCGGTCCAGTCCCAAATCAAGTTTTCCAACCTGATCTATGACAACAGCATAGCATATTTGAGATCAGTAATGACAAAATGAAGGAATAAACGAAGTTTAATTGATGTACAACAGATCTTCCGATTTAAGCCCACGCATTATATGGGATCAAAACACTATGCGGGTTTTGTTCCCGGGTCTTACAAAATGTTCAGAGTTTAATTACTAAAAAAAAAAAATTAATATGCGCTACTTATAAGCCCCGAAGAGCTTCTCTTCTAGTACTGCATTTTGGACAGTAGAGAAAATTTAATTACTATTTTCAACTGAGGTTATTAGGCACAAAATGTCATCTAATGCCAAAATCCATATGACACATATCACACTCACTTTTCTCTAATGTTTAGGCAAATGTTGTTGTTGTTGTTGTTGTTGTTATTGTTATATGGCCATTACAATAAAAAATCGATTTAGACCGAATTTAGCATGCTTCAACACCTATATCTATCCTTCACTAGCTGGCGCCATGTGGATGTGAAAACCTGAAAATCATGATGGTAGACTTGTAAAGGGTGGTTTTCGTTTCACGAGAGTTTCACGACTTCTCAAATGCTTTTTAGCCCAAAGTTAGCAAGAATGACCCTTCGCAATATCTCCAAACCGAAGTCATTACTGGTCTTAATGCTGATTGCAAGATAAATAAAATTATTCACTACTTTAAAAACGTAGATATCCAAAGACCCGAGACTCTGTGTTTATTGACCCCAGGTACTGCGTCTTGCTCTCGTTCACCGTAAGACCCATTAAACGAGACTCACTTTCCAATTCTGAGAATGATGCAATTACTCCATATAAACTAACAGCATGACATTTTTGTTGAAGATAGTGCCATTATGTCGTAGATCAGCAGCATTTATTATTATTTTCGCCATCGTAAGATTGAAGAAATCGCACAATAACGAATTGGGATAAATTTTAATTCTTCTTCTTCTTATGTGGCCATAACAAACGATGATCGATTTATGCCGAACATATAATGCGGCTTCAGTTTTCTCTGTTCTTTGCTTGCTGGCGCCAATTTGGATATTCCAAACGCCAACGGAGTTTTGGTCTTCCTCCTCATCTGCGTGCTCCAACGGGTGCCGAATTAAATACTCTCTTCGCTGGAGCGTCTTCTTCTATTCGCTCGACATGAGCTAGCGAGCGCAGCCGCTGGATTTGATTCGCCTGACTATGTCAATGTCAGCTCATCGTTGTACCTTATTCGATACTCACCATCAACGCAAATAGGTCTGAAGATCCTGCACAGAACTTTTCTCTCGAAAACTTCAAGCATCCTCTCATCCGTGGTGAAAATGGTCCAGGTTTCTGTGCCATATGTTAGGACAGGAATAATGAGGGAATTGTAGAGTATGATTTTCGATCATCGAATGAGGGCTCGACTACCCAATTGCATACTCAACCCAAAGTAACATCTCTTAGCAAGAGTTATCCTACGCATGATCTCCAGGCTGACGTCATTATAAAGGGTTATCCATTTTGCGGTTTCAAAAGTAAATGTAAATAAAACACATATAAAATATTTTTTATCATGATATTTCTTTTTTATTATAAAGTTTGAACGTTGACATTATGTGTGAAATACTACATCATTTAAATGACCACCACGCGAATTGTTGCAAGCATCGATTCTTTTGAGGTAATTTTCGACCACTTTTTGACACATATTGGGCGGTATCTCAGCCATAACGTGACGAATGTTGGTTTTTAGGTGCTCAAGAGTTAAAGGTTTATCTGCATAAACACGGTCTTTCGCGTAGCCCCACAAAAAAAAGTCAAGCAGTGTCAAATCGCATGATCTTGGTGGCCACTTGATATCGCCACGAAGAGAAATTACGCGGCCAGAAAATATTCCCTCGAGTTGTGTGGCATGTGGCACCGTCTTGTTGAAACCACATATTCTCTAAGTCGTATTCTTCAATAGCAGGCAAAAAAAAGTCGGTTATCATATGACCATAACGCTCCGAATTGACGGTGACAGTCGTTCCATCGTCGTTTTCGAAGAAGTAAGGTCCAATCACACCTCCGGACCAAAGAGCGCACCAAGCAGTGACTTTTTGTGGATGTAGTGACCTCTCTTCAATTATTTGAGGATTCTCAGAACCCCAAATACGACAATTTTGTTTGTTAACATACCCACCCAGTGAGAAATGTGCTTCGTCGCTGAAGAAAATTCTGTTCGAAAAATCGCCGTCCACCACCTTTTGTTCAAGCACCCATTCGATGTATCTACGACGTTGTGAATGGTCAGCTGGCTTCAGTTGTTGTATGAGCTGGATTTTATATGGATGTAGGTGTAGATCCAAATGCAAAATACGCCATAATGTGCCGTAAGACAGTCCTAATTCCTGAGAACGATGAGGAATCGACACATTCGGGTCTTAGGCAACACTTTCACTTACAGCAGCGATATTTTCGGTGGTACGAGCGAAACGATGATGCACAGGCCTTACAATATCTGTAACCGATCCAGTCTCTTCATATTTCTTCACAATTTTGCCAATTGCTTGCGTAGTTGGACGATTATGTAAACCATAATCTCCTCTTAAAGCACTATATGTGGCTGTAGCAGAATCACCATTTTTGTAGTAGGTTTTTACAATTTTAATGCGTTGTGCGATAGTTAAGCGATCCATTTTCGCAAATGTCAGACTTTGAACTGAAAAAGAAAGAAATTGTTTTAACAACTCAGTTTGACAGATGTCGAATTCTAGCCCTATACTTTTGAAACCGCGAAATGGATAACCCTTTATTTGTTGATGCTAGTTCTAAGATAGACGAAGTCCTTCACCACCTCGAAAGTGACATGTTGTCCAAGACGCCGGGACTCTTTGTTTGTAATCACTAGGTACTTCGCCTTGCCCTCGTTCACCGTAAGAAGACCCATTCGACGTGACTCTCGTTCCAATTCAGAGAATGCTGAATTGACTGCTGGCGTATTCATGCCGATTATGTCAATATCCTCGGCATACACTAACCGTATGACACTTTTGTTGAAAATAGATCAGCAGTACATCAGCTGTATTATTTTCTACATAATAAATTCATTTTCCTTTTCCATTCTTTTATATACATTTTCAAAAGCTGTATTCCCCATTTAATAACATTCAGTATGTGAAGACTTATAGCTGATAAAAATGAATGAATATTAATCGTTTTGCAATTCACGAATTAAAATTTTAATAAATGACTCTTTAATACAGTCTCTTTAATACATACATTTCAATGTTGATAACATTCATGTTAACATATTAATGTTAATTATAACATTACAGCTTTTCTTCTTCGCGTTGCGTTGATTATATATAATAAATCTGTATGGTTGTTGTAACGCTTGACACTTGTTGTAGCCTAACATTCACTGTACACTGTTATGCAATTCATTGGTGCTAATAAACAACATAAATTATAACAGAGTTAAAGTGTACTGAATGCATACATCATTTTTTTTTTTTTGTAAGAGATTGATATTTTTCACGTGACACTCTATACTGAATGAAAAAGTGTGCTAATTTCAAGCTTTCAAGAATGATGAATTAGAAGCATAAGAGTGCAATCTCGTTAATGCAACTTTTAAATGAATTAAGGATGAGTGAATTTCAAAATGATTTAATTCAAAATTGAAATTTAGAAACGCCAAAAATACACTTTTTTGAGAACTATTTTGAAATGTTGATCTAACGACTAAAGAATCGTATGGAAGTTAATGATGATTATGTAAGGAAAATCAAAAAGTAAGGAAATTTTAAATGTCGAACTAAAATTATATTTTTTTGTAACTATTTTAGCAAACATTTTAAGCACTTTTTTTCTGCATTATACCAGTGATTTTGTATAACTCGTCATAATAAGATTTTTCATCGATTGTTATTTCACATCGTCGTCGTCATGTGCTTTCAACCATTTTTTACACTTAACTTAATTAAAATATATTAAATATTAAAAATTAAATATATATATACTTGATTTATATTTATAACTAAATAATTATAATCTGATTGTATCTCTGTTGTTTCTCTTCTCATATATGTATGTACTATATATTGTATGATATAACTAATTACTCTAAAAACAAATTTCAATTTCCGACACTTGACTTTTCAATGTGCTTATACATATGTACAATGTGCGTGTGTGTGTCTGTGAGATCGTCTAATCAACTATATATGCAACTTTAATTTAACTCTAAACCTACTCTACTACTGAATAATTTATTATTTAATACTTTACTGAAAAACCAAAAAAAAAAAAAAAAAAAAAATACTCAAAACTTCGCGTGCATAAATATTTGTAATACGATTTGCACGCAAAAACGAAACCAAACAAACTCTTCATGCACCGTGTGTTAAATTGTCTGCAAACACCTTAAAATGAAAACTTGTTGAACTGAAAACAAACAACAACAAAAAAACAAAAATAATAATAATAATCCAAAAAATCCCCAAATTTTAAAACCAAAAAACAGATTTTCAAGAAAAAGGTAATTTTTCCCTTCAAACCCATATAATATAATCCTAAGTTTTTTTTAGAGAATAATTATGAATAAATAATTTCATTTTTATGCCATTTTTTTGATTCGATCATCTACTGGAACAAATTTTGCATGATACCATTGTTGATTATTATGAATTCAAAATGAAATAAATTTTTTGACATAAAATATGCATGTGAAATGGTTGCTTTTTTTCTCCAAATTGGTGTCTAAATGTCCTATTTGTTGTTATTGTTATTTCTATTGCTTCTACTATATTCTTTGTGATTTTTTTTTTTTTTTTTGAAAATCATATTCCATTGATACGTGATAGTGACAATTTTGAACCGGACACATGCTAACTAAATCACTGAGAATATTTTTCTTATTCTCACCATTATCACATAGAGCCTTGGCACTATCACTAATCGATAGAATATGATTAATTTATGTATAATAATAATAAAAACAAAACTATTTGATACTAAAGTAAACATTGGCACTTGCAACTATTTATTAATTAGTTATTGTTACTTCCAATATTTCATCTATTCAACAACATTTCCTTATTATGTTTTACATAATTTTCTTAAACGATATATTTTTACAATTATCTCACCTCTAGGAAGTTGGTGAAGAATCGAAATTGGCACGTAGTATTGAACGTGTACGCGATTTAATACGCAAAAAACGCCTAGAACGTAAAGAACGCAAAGAGCGAAAATATGCATCCAAATTTCAGCAGATTGTTATCGAAGCTCAAAATGCATCAGCGGCATCTTGTGCGACAGCCATGGCAACCGAAAAACCGAGTTTAATATCAGAGACTAAATTTCATAGATTAAGTTATCAGGTAAAATTGAATTGCTCACTGTCTGATAACAATTTATAATTTTCGCCTGCGATAGGAATCCATGAATCGACCAGTTTCCGGTTCCGATTTTGGTTTTCAAATCCCACTTAAAGATGGACTGCATACCATCGTCGATGGTGTTGAATATGATGGTGGCTATGACAATCATGCAGCAGATACGCAGCCAACACAGCAACAACAGCAGCAGCAGCAGCAGCAGAAGCAGCAGCTATATCAAGAAAAATTGCAATTGCAACAGCAACAACTACAATACAGGCTGCCATCATATGAGGAAAATGTGACCAGCTCCTGCCAATCAGACAATAATAGTCGCAACGATTACCATACCACTCTGTGTCCACAAGCAGAACGCAGATTACTACATCAAATGTCTTCCGGTTTCGGTACGCAACACAACGATTCACGCGACGAGCCAACCTACACCGAATCCATAGAGTTACGTCTAATGGGTCAATACAATTCGACTGACACCGATCCATATGCCAACGATCAGCGTAGTGGTTCGTTTATGCGCGGTGATTCATTGCAGGACAGTTCATCGCGTCGCTACTGTAGCGATGAGCACGATGAGGCGTATTTGCAGTATCAAAAATCACTATTGACACGATCGCCCAGTTATCGTAAGTCGTTAGATCGTCTATCGCAATCCAGCGATCAATCGCAGCGATCACTGATACCATCAAAAAGTTTTAAATCGGATGAGGATGTACATTTGAGCGTACGACGGCACTCAAGTGGCCATTCACTGAATACCATTTCGATTGAGCACGACGAATTGCTGTCACATCAAGGCAATCTGCGTGATGAACTTTTGAATTGCGATCAAAAGGAACTGTTCCAATTTTTGCAAGACGACATGGACAATAGTAATAATTACATTAGTGAGACGGTCGGTTATGGTTCGGCAGTGATTGATGCAACAGATACGGACTCGCTGATAATTGATGCCAAAAAAGAAGAACGCAAAACTTCAGCGAGTAGTATTAAATCGAATTTGAGCTATATTTCAAATTCCATTATGCAACAGATCGAATCGCGTCGCAGTGGTAGTCATTCGAGTAATGGCAATGGTCATGAGCACAGTGAACATTTACCACTTGTCGAACATTCCGAATTCGATAATATCATACAAAGTTTCGAAAAGGAATTGGAAGAAATTAAACGCTCAACAACATCGTTGGAGCGACGTCTATCCACCTTGTCGGAACCATCGCCGGCAGCTGATGAGGCGAACAAAGCGATACTTGATCATATTGCCATTATAACTGGAGCTTCCGAACGCAGTGCTGCCGATGAAGTGGTGCATCCGTTAAATCCCTACGATAGCTATGATCTGTCGACAGTGCCACGTCGCCAGCATTCGTTGCCAGCGAATGCCGATCGCAACAGCGTCAAAATCAAACGTCGCAGCTTAGAGAAACAACGTAAAATCGATGAAGATTTTTGCATATCAAATGAAATACGAAAAATCTGTGATCAAATGCATGCGCCATTTGTCACAATGGAAGCAATGGCGGTGGCGGCTAATGCGGGCGCACAATCGCCATTTTTGCGTCGCAAAAGTGATTTGTTTAGTGCTCAATTTGATCGTTTCAAACGTCTGTCGCTAATCGAACGTGTCGACGAGTTGCCCGAAGAGGAGAAGCCAATATCGACATTACGCATGGAATCGGAAAAACTGCCACGCAAGTGCCTAACCACAGATTTGATTAAGCTAGACAGTCTGTCGTTGAAAAGTACGAATTCATATGAGAATTTACTGATACAAAAGCAGCTCAGTCGCACCGGTCATCCGGATGGCTCAATATCATCTTCGACGGTAGTGCCAGCAACACCGCCCGTTTCGCTCAAATCAACAATAGAACCGCCAACGCTGACACAAATGTCATCGTTGAAGACGACACCACCACTGGCCTCACTTACCGAACATCAACAACACTATCATGCTACAAAAATTGTACAAACCCCAACGATCCTCCCAAGGGCTGTCGATGGTGTTTCACGCAATAAACATCGCATCGGCGAGCATCCACAATCGACCCTAGACAAAGCCGCTTCCTTTCAATCGACACGCACCGATTCGCATAGTTCGTGTGCGGCCGACAACAGTTCGGCTCTGGCACGTGCCACATGCGGCGTTACCATAAACGCAGGCGTTGGGCCGGAGGGCGCTGATGAACAGTCGCAGCAGAAATCCACATTCTCACGGCTGACTGAAAAACCATGGCATTGTCTGGTCTCCTACGTAGACGATCTCACTGTCGGTGGGAGACGTAATTCGCAGGGAGCATACAATGATCCCATGACTTTTCCAAGTTTCGGACAGTCAAAGCCACCGAAAGTGCCAGATGATTGTTTCCCACAGAAGTGCTATGATCAGTAAGTTTTGTATTATGTACAAGTATCCGTATCGTAGTAACTAATTTCTATTTTCTATTTTATGCAGCTTTTATTTTCGATGTCCTTGGTTCATGTCGTGCATGGATACGAAAAGTGCCAAAAAGTGGACTCGCATAAGGACGGCTGTCTTAACGGTTGTCGATACTCCAGCCTTTGAGTGGTTTGTGCTTGTGCTCATCTTCGCCTCGAGTATAACGCTATGTTTCGAAGACATCTATTTGGATAGCAATAAGACCTTGAAACGAGTTCTCTATTGGACAAACTTTTCCTTTTGTTTGATATTCGTCATTGAGATGGTGCTCAAATGGGTGGCATTAGGTTTTTCAAAATACTTTACAAGCTTCTGGACGATACTCGATTTTATTATAGTTTTTGTAAGTGTAGCATATTATTGAAAGTACGCACAAATACATTTAGACATTAAATTCCAAAAAGAAAATCCATAAATCACCAAAATACCAGGTATACAAGCTTAAATCCGCTGTTTGCTCGTAGATGGCGTTAATGAGCATATTGAGCTATTATCGACTCTGCATCCTTTTTTTATGAGTTCGACATCTGTTTACATCAATTAGTAGTAAACATCCTTAGTGATTTCATACAACAACATCCATTTTTCCTCGTATAATCATGTCTAGTTTCGTGCCAGAAAAAGAGCATATGCGGGAATCTCTACGCATCGAATGCTTGTGGAGACAGTGCGGAAACCACTTGCAGAGACTAATTTCGTCGATTCAAAGAAGGCCATTTTGACTTGAGTGACAAGAAGCGTGAAGATAGACCCAGAAAAGTTGAGGACCATGATTTGCAGGCTCTTTTGGATGAGGACGACACCCAATCGCAAAAAATGCTTGCCGCACAGTTGGGTGTTACTCAACAAGCCATTTCCATATGTTTACGAGCCGTGGGAAGGTTCAAAAATTTGGAAAATGGGTACCCCATGAATTCAACGATAGGCAGATGGAGCGAAATCTTGCTTGCTAGACAAAAAAGAAAATCGTTCCTGCATCTTGTGGTGACTTGCGATGAAAAGTTGATATACTTTGAGAATCCTAAACGAAAAAAATCGTGGTTCGATCCCGGCCAACCAGCAACTTCTTCTCCAAGACCAAATCGCTTTGGACGCAAGACGATGCTGTGCGTTTGGTGGGATCAACAAGGTGTCATCTACTACGAGCTGTTCAAACCTGGTGAAACTGTTAATGCTCACCGCTACCATCAACAACTAGTGAAATTGAGCCGTGCTTTTGGTGAAAAAAGGCCTGGTTATGAACAAAGACATGAGAAGCTGATTTTTCTCCACGATAACGCCCCATCGCACAGGTGAAAACTGGTCCAAAACTATTTGGACACACTCCATTGGGAGGTGCTATCTCATCCCGCTTATTCACCAGACCTGGCACCTTCTGACTATCACCTGTTTTCGTCGATGGGTCACGCGCTCGCCGAACAGCACTTCGATTCGTATGAAGACGTCGGAAAATGGCTTGACGGGTGGTTTGCCTCGAAAAACGAGGAATTCTTTTGGCATGGTATAAACAAATTGCCCGAGAGGTGGGAAAAATGTATACCTAGTGAGGGCAAATACTTTGAATAAATTAATTTTTGGCTTTCTATGAAAAAAATGTGTTTTTTTTTTTACCGTAAAACAGCGGATTAAGCTTGTACACCTGGTAAGATTACGCTGTTTTTCATCTTCGCATTTCTGCGTTCTGCTTGGTCAGCGTATTCTCGTTTAATTGATTTGTGGAAAATAGAAACTTTATCTATAACTCTTTCACACATTTCCTTTGATTACAGGTTTCGGTATTCTCTTTACTAATTGAAGAAAATGAAAATTTAAAAGTTTTACGCTCATTACGTACTTTAAGAGCTTTGCGACCATTGCGTGCAATATCCCGGTAAGTTTTCTGTATGCAAAATCGATTAGTCTTTTTTGTGTGTTACATACTTCTATTTTCTTCTATGATGTATACCGTATGTTATACGTTTTGGAATGTCGTATTTTTTTGTCTATAATTAATGTACTCTATTTTCAGATCATCTTTGCAATTTTCGCCACACTCTTTTTTGTTTTTTCCTTAAACTTTATTTGATTACTTAATGTGGTCTGATTTTAATGCTACTAATGCTACTACTTTTTTTGAATGTTTTAATTTTATGAAGCTTTAAGCACGTTTTTGTTGTAAATCAAAATCGCAAGAGTTGCAAGTGTTTAATACAATTTCGTCTTCTTTAAGAATTTCGAATAGAAATAACATCTTGCTCCTACTTAAGCTGGCCATTTATATGTACATGCGTCGTGATATATATCCATCTAGATATGTATGTATAACACTGAAGCCATCGTACTGTATTGTCGTGTACCATTATGTAAAATGTATATCCCAGAAAAGAATCCTCCATTCAATTTGAATTTATGTATATTCGATTTGATAAACAATTTGATTGACAATTTTGCGTACTATTTGTATTTGCACACAAAAAAAGGCCTTTTCATTATCATAATAATTATAAAAATAGAAAAAATAATAATAATAGTGAGAATAATAGCAATATTAATGCGAAAATGATATGATTAAATGTAACATGTAATTTTTTGTGCTGCAAATACAGAGCTATTCGTGTTACACTTTGCTTTCCATATCAATGAAACTCTGTGTACCTCTGTGTATTATAATTCATAATTAATCGTTAAAAAAAAAAAAACCTCATCATCACTATCACCCTTTAAATTATGCTGGTCGTGTTTTTCCAAAAAAAAATACATAATTACATATTTTCACTGACATTTTCCTTTATAGTTGCCTGCACGAAATGATCCACAACCGATAACCTTAAAAATATTTTCAATATTGTGAAATAAAATTCATGTAAAACAAGAATCATCTTCTTTCGAAAAGAAATGAACCGAAATGAACGCCTACCCTTGCTGCGCCACTGTATATCACTCAGTAGATGAGATAAATTCAATTAACTACAAAGGAAGAAATACGAACGTTCAGCCGGATATCGCTCAAATTGTTTTGGCAATAATGAAGCAAAAAATTGTATAGAAAGAACCAGTACTTACTTACTTATGTGGCAATTACAACCGAAATGCGATTTAGGCCGAAACCCGCTCCAGCCAACTCCTTCCTTCGCTAGCTGCCGCCAGTTAGAAATCCCAAGCGCTGACGAGTTCTCCAGTACTTGGTCTTTCCACCGGAGGTTAGGTCTTCTCTGTTCTGTGTCATCCAAATATAACACCTTCTTAGCCGTAGGTTGTTCTTCCATTCTATCAACATGATCTAGCCAGCGTAGCCGCTGAATTTTAATGCGGTTTACTATGTCGGTGTCGGCATCCAGCTCGTATAGCTCATGGTTGTGCCTTATTCAATACTCGTGTCACCAACGCAAAAAGGTCCATAGATCTTGCGTAGGACTTTTCTCTCGAAAACTCCGAGCATTCTCTCATCTGAGGTGAAAATTATCCAAGCTTCGGCGCCATATGTAAGGACAGGCATGATGTGAGACTTGCAGAGTGTGGTTTTCGTTTCTCAAGAGTGGGCTTGACTTTTCAATTGCTTACTTAGCCCAAAGTAGCAACTGTTTGCAAGAGTGATTCTTCACAATATCTCCAGACTGACGTCATTACTGGTGTTAATGCTGGTTCCAAGATAGACCTTCAATACTTCAAAAGCATAATTATCAACAGTGATGTGCTGTCCAAGATGGCGAGACTCTGTTTGTTGACACTGGGTACTTCGTCTGGACCTCGTTCACCGTAAGAAGACCCATTCGATGAGCCTCTCTTTCCAACTCTGAGAATACTGCACTGACTGCTGGTTGTTAAAGATAGGCTTCAATCTTTCACACAGAACGCTTGATAGAACGTTGTATGCGATACTAAGAAAACTTATTCCACGGTAATTGTACAGGACAGAGAACACTGAGGAATTATCCATTACTATTTTGTTTCTGAGGCACTCAGTGTACATTCAAGTTTCGTCACGATAATATATACATTTTCAGAAATATTATGACGGAATTTGTTGAGCATATGTTTTCACCAATTCGTAAGGGAATTTTTGTTAGCTCGAATCTCTTTGCTTTGACATCAATCACAGCATTAGCATCAATATTTATCAACAGCTGATGGACGACCTTCACAAAGTGTGTCATCACATGTGTGAAATTTTCCAGAAATGCTATTGGTCTTGCCCGAAAACTTTTCAGATTAGCTATAATACTTATACAAAAGAACAAAAAAACTTGGAAATAAAATGAAGATGTTCATAAAAATGAAACTGATAAGCTCGAGAATGGAACTAATCCTATGGAAATTACATTTCCCTCTAATACAATGCCATAAAGATGGCGGACTAAAGCTTGAGATTATTAAATCTTGATATTAGGAGACCTTTACTAATCAACGAATTGATTAAAGTATTCCTTTGAACATTTGTCCTTTGACTTTATGCTCAAAACTATGTACATACATAGACCTATCTAGCTGTAGCTTGATACATATTAGAGTTCAGCACGAATAAGTAAAATTGTACTCATGTAAGCATCACCGATGCGGATGAATACTGTAAATTTGATCTCGGCTTATCATGTATCGTCAAAACGTCGTAAGCGTAAAAATGAGTAAAGTAATTTAGTACTGATTGCATGTCTTCTTTTCCACATGAAAATTTATGTTTAGACAAATTATAGTTCGTCGTATCGTATATGACACATAACACTCTTGGCAAGTACTGCTCCTGATGTAACGAGTAGTAGTCACGATGCAATGATAACACCACTCGACAATTTTTTTTTTCCTTTTTTGCGAGTACCTCAAAAGAAGTAAGTTTTCTAGACTAACCTTGAATTGCTGAAAAAGAAACTTGCCTTCATTCATTCAAAATGTGATTTTTTGCACTTATTTTAGATAATAGATAAATAATAAATAAATAATAAATAGATAATAATATCCATATAATATGATTTGCGCACAATTCGAAACCATGGTCTTCTTCTTTCCGACAATGTGCCGCCTGTGCTGATTGGATTGAATTGGAAGGAAGATCACACCTTTCGAATGGCGTGCAAATCATGGTATATGGATAAAATGTTTTCGAGATTTTTGTCAATAACTTAAAAAAGTGTGAAAAAACAGATTTTCGTGAATATCTAGAAACGCTTCTTTGGAAAAATAAATGAGTACAATTTTCTTGTTCATTTTGGTCAAACTTAAATATGTTTTTTTTTTTCTGTCGAGTAGTGTAATTACTCATAACTGAATAAACGAGTTTCTAAATATATCACGATACGATACAGTAGTCAATGAAACACAATTTCTCTCCTATTGGCCAAAGCTGGCTGCTTCTGAGCGATTGCTTCCTTCAGAAGGTCCAATTGTTAACAGTACAGGTCCGAATTAAGAGTTTGGCCGTAGGGGAGCAGATCATAGCAGATAATTCCCTGGCAATCCCACCAAACACATAGCAAAACCTTCCTGACCGTCAATCCTGGCTTGGCCACCGTTTGCGCCGGCTCACCGCTATTCGACCACGACCGTTTTCGCTTAACGTTGTCGTAAGTGACCCACTTTTCATCACCAGTAACCGCTTCCGCTTCAGAAATAGATCGATTTTATTGCAATTCAGCAGCGATTCGCAGATGGAAATTCGGTCCATGAAGTTTTTTTCGTTAACTCGTGTGGCATCCATACGTCGAGCTTCTTTTTATATCCAACCTTATTTAAATGGTTCCAAACGGTTTTTTGTTCAATGTTTAGCTCCTGGACAATAGAAACAGTGCTTACATGACGGTCAGACTCGACGATTTCCATTATTTTATCGATATTTTCGACAATTGGACTTCTAGAGCGTGGTGCATCTTTGACATCAAAATTACCGGAAATTGCACGTGATTGGCTGTTACAGTATCAGAACCAAAAACACTATTCACATTTTCAGCCGTCTGGCTTGCATTTTCGCCTTTATCGAAGAAAAACTGTAAAATATGGCGTATTTTCTCTTTACTGGTGTCCATCTTTGACGTGTGCTCAAACAATACTGAGTCAAGCAATCCCAAACTGCCTAAAAAGTTTATTTAGTACGAAATCCTATCTTTCTAACGCCATCTAGCGTAACGCGATCGCACTTATACAACGCGAGATACAGATTACTAAAGCCATCTATTGGAAAAAGAATGGATTTCTTTTTACTACGCCTTATATAAACGCAAATTCTATGCTTTATTCGTGTGGCGTGAGGCAAATATCGTTATTCCAAAAGTTGGTTTTTTTTCGATTCGCTCCCGGCTCTATGCATCAATTGCAAATCTCTCATAAACTACTCATACATATTGCAAATATTACAAATATTTTCTTTGCATGTTATTTCAAGCATCTTTTTTCACAAATTATTTTGCTATTTCCATTTTATAATGTCTAATTTTTATAATCATCTCATCAATGCACACATTTATACCTAGTATTTTTTTTTAATTGCACATTTCTAAAGTAATAAATTCTAAATTATCCTTCTTGTAACATATATACAGGCCTATCGGATATCTCACGTGAATAAGCAATCGATTGTGTGTGTGTGTGTGTGTGTGTGAAAGAAATTCAGGTTGTTTTGGACAGTTGAATATTTAATATTTATATCGAAAACTTCACCGTCTAAACCTTTATTTTTTTTCCACCACGGCTAAACATTGTTCACGTCAGATCGTCAGATAGCGCACTGTTGCCAATAATTGTACATTAATAGAATCTACATACACCAATCCTGTACATGTACATGTATTGCATATACTCGTATACTTGTCCCCATATCTATGAATATGTTTCATTTTATTTCTATTCCAGGTGGCAGGGAATGCGAATTGTAGTAAATGCTCTAATGTATGCAATACCATCAATTTTCAATGTACTTTTAGTTTGTTTAGTATTTTGGTTAATATTTTCCATAATGGGTGTACAATTTTTTGGTGGTAAATTTTTCAAATGTCTCGACAATGATGGCGAATTGCTGCCAGTGACGGTTAGTACTCATCCAAAGCTCATCCAATTGATGAATTTTTTTATTTACAATAATATTTAATATTACGCAAATGATGATGTTATGACGCAAATGATCATCAACCATGGTCAATTCATTCGAATTGCATAGAATTATATTAATTCTATTTCATCGTTTTTTTACTCATTTCACATACAGGAGGTGAATGACAAATGGGATTGCATCGAACAAAATTATTCATGGGTGAATTCGAAAATAACATTCGATCATGTGGGCATGGGCTATTTGGCATTATTACAAGTGGCCACATTCGAAGGCTGGATGGAGGTAATGGCGGATGCAGTCGATGCACGTGGTGTTGATTTGCAGCCTCAACGTGAAGCGAATCTCTATGCTTACATTTATTTTGTCATATTCATTGTATGTGGCTCATTCTTCACGCTAAATCTATTCATTGGAGTTATTATCGATAATTTCAATATGTTGAAAAAGAAGGTAAGAAGTTTTTACGTTTCTCAGCAGCAGATGGGTGATAAGCTCACACAGGTTTGAAGAAACACTCACACTCAAAACACATAACAGTGGAAGAAGAAAAATAAAAATAAAAATAAAAAATCAAATAAAATGCAATTGATTAAAGCATTTTTAGACAAATTCTACCTAAGGAAGTATTTATTTATTTTTCCTCAATTTCCTCAATTTCCTCAATTTTCTTCTTCAATGTATAAATGTTAACCCTCTTCCCCCAGATATACACACATCTATATATATATATATATATATATATATATATATATATATATATATATATAATTTTTTTTTTTTTCTATATAAAATATATATACGTAAATGTTTATTTTCATCCATAATATTTTATAGTATGAAGGAGGAGTGTTGGAAATGTTTCTCACCGAATCTCAAAAACACTATTACACCGCCATGAAAAAGTTGGGACGAAAAAAACCACAGAAAGTCATTAAGCGACCACTAAATCATTTTTTAGCTATGTTTTATGATTTATCGAATTCCAGAAGGTAAACACCCGACAAATATGCTAAAAGTATGATTTACATCAGACACTTTCTTCAGACATTTTTATTCATTAATTATTCATTTTATACTTTTTCATGATTTTCCTTATCACTTCTTGTATACTTATGCGATTATTACATATTACAAAATATTGTATTTAATTCAATTTTATTTCATTTCACAGTACAATATTTAAAATGCTTTTGCTTAAGCTTTTGCTTTCAATTTCACACTATATGATATGTTTGATCATACATGCTATTGTGTTATACACAGATACTTGTGTATGATATTTTGTTTTTTTTTTTTTTGTTTTTTTTTTTGATTTTTGTTTATGGTATACTTCAAACAGACATACTCGTAGTAAGAAATAATTGTAAAAAAAAAAATAAAAATTATATACAAATACATAGATTAAACGACGAAACCGCTAATCATCTTTCAAAGTGGTTTTCTTCAATTGGTGAGCTAGAGTATATATGTATGTATGTATATATTCGAATAGATACATATATATAATATAGAATTGTATATACAGGAATGACAATTTTTATGCGATATTTTGATTTTTGTTTGTTCGTTAGTTTGTTTTGGGTTTGCCATGTATGACAAATGTATGATACATATGTATATTCCGGATCAGGCAATTGGAAGTTTATTTATTTTGCGATTCAAAAAATTCAATCCCACTACCCATCGTGTATCCCAAAACACAGAGACCAAAATCCTTGCCAATTTGCCTTTTTAATATTTTTTTGCTGAATCACACTCATTTGGACGACCTGTAGGACTACGTTTGAAATCAGCAAACCATCGACAAATTGTTGTTTTCGATGAAGCAAAATTCGGATAACATTTTTCAAGCTATTGCCCCTTAAAAAAACAGTGTTTAATCAACACAATAAATTCACTTTGTTCCATTTTTTCAAAAAAATTACAACTCTTTCCTTCTCAATACTTTGCTCGTGACAGAGCGTGGTGGTGTATTATAAATGCACATTTTTCGTTGCGGTGCACCATATTATTCGATCTTGCATAGTGTGCATAGGCTCATTCATCGTTTTTCCCCTATCAGTGGTTATAAATAGTTGATCCACCCATTTTTTAGGTGATCTTCCTCGTATTCTACTTCCGCTTACTTTGCCCTCCACAAACAGTTGCTCCAAGGTAGCATATTTCCAAGCCAAATATCCAATAGATACGTCAGATATGCATTGGAGATTATTTTCATAAGCCTTGTCTTTATATTTAGCTCTTCAAGTACAGATATGTTCGTTCAATTCGAGTAGTCCATGGAATTCTTAATACTCTTTTGTACACCCATAGTTCAAAGGCTTCATTTTTTTTTTTGCCGGTCTACTTTTTTCATGGTCCATGTTTTAGCTACATAGATAGCTATTGGTAATATCAAGGCATTTACAAGTCGAAGTTTCGTGGTTTTTGTTATTGCCCCATATTTTTGTAAGTTTTGAAGTTGCGGCCTTTGCCATTGCTAAACGGCGTTTAATTTCATAGGAACTACATACAACTGTAGTGTCAATTAGAAAAATAAAATAAATAAACATGTGGTCTTAAAAGCCCCAAAGGGCTCTTTAGCCGAACATCTCTCCCAGTACTATTGTGCATGTTATATTTTGGACAGTATTACAAGAGACCGACATATACAGGTTACTTGAAACGTTTCTAGCCTAAATATGAAAGCACAGTCATTTTGGTTTAAGTTTGGGTTTTTTATTCACTATAATCTTCTAACAGTTCAATACACTTAGTCTAGTGCTTCTCCAATAAATCTGTCCCATCATTAAAGTACGATTCCCAAAGGTGTGCATAATATACTTCTACGACTGCTATAGCTTCTTCATTCGACAAAAAACGCTTTACACGAAGGAACGGTTTTAGGTAATAGTCGCTGGAAGACAAATTTGATGAATTCTGTGGATGGTCAAGCTTTCGTCGACCTTTAATTCCTTGAATTTAGCTATTATGAAAACACTTTTGTGAGGAAGTGCGTTGTCTTGATGAAAAATTAAAATTTTCATCTTTAAATCGGGTCTTTTTTCGCGAATTACTGCATCCATTTTATCCAAAAGGTTACAATAGTATTCTGAGTTTATTGTTTTACTTTTCTGAAGATAGTCAATCAATAAAATCTTTTTTGCATCCCAAAAAACTGATGCCATAACCTTTTTGCTGATCGTGTGCTCTTCATCTGCTTTGGATGTGAACAGCCCGCTTCAGTCCACTGTAATCGTTCCTGTTTCAATTTAAAATGATAGTGGTAGATCCAAGTCTCGATTTTAGTCTATTGAAAACGCTCCAAACGCTCCAAATTACGCTGCAAAATTTATTTTTGATTCAGTTTTTTGTTGAATTGTTAACGAATGCGGCTTTTTCAGACGTAGTTCTTCATGCAAAATATTAGATGCCTATGGTATCAGCTATTTCACACTTAGTCGCACAAACAATAACATGTACTTTTTCCATGATTTCTGGTGTCGATGCACTTTTTGAACGCCCAGTGCGTGGTTCATCTTCAATATTTGTACGACCACGCTTAAATTCAGCAATCCAATTTTTTACTGTTGCATATGTTGCACATTTACAAAATCGGTATGGATTTCTTGTCTAGATAAATCTTTTTTAAATAAATACTCAATAATGGCACGATTTTTCAATTTTTCCATTTTAGAAAAACACAGCGACATGTCAACTTCAAGCAGCTGCTAAACAAGTTAGTGAGTTGCCAGATTGATTTGAAACTTTATAGGTGTTCATACGAAAGATAAAATCGTACAATAATTTATAATAATTATGTGGCAATTATAAGACCCAAAGGGCTCTTTGGGCGAGCTTCTCTCCCAGTACTGGGATGCGGGTTAAATTTTGGATAGTATTAGAAGGGTCCTACTTATTTTAGCCGGTTTCGAATAGCAAAACTCTTGCGACATAACTTTTTCTCAACTTTGTCACAAAGTTCTTTTAGAAGCTTTTCCATGGCAAATTGTTACTGCCATGTAAGAATTGCCAATTGCTTGCCGGCAGGTCGGTTCCGTTCGAAAGAAAAATCTTTGCGATATTAAATTTATGTTCGGCGCCATTTAAACAATTGTAAATAAACAGCTAATGTCACAAATGTCATTTGACAGGTATGGTCCGAAGGTTGGTGCCATCTCTTTATTAGTCTCGGGACTTATTGAACTTTGTGTTATCCGCCAGTTATAATTTTATTTTTTTATTAGCTGATATACATAATTAAAAAATTGGAAAATATAATTTATAAAAAAAAAAGTTATTTTCTAAATTATTCGTCTTAACTACCGTAGCTGAAACGGATGTTTTTATAAATGTTCTCTCATACGATACCAGTCTGGAAATGAAGGGCATGCTTCATCGAATCGAATTGGTCATACAGATGGCATATGAAGCAACAACTTTGAAAGTCGATTGTACTCAAATATTTTTTTATTTTATTTATTTAAACTGCCCTTGGGAGGTGGAAGGTGTCACTACTAACCTCGATACGACTTTCGCATTGCTTTAGAGTGAGGCTTTAGCTTTGCCGTTTTCTTACTCTCCCATTCTCATAAAATATTAGGGGTAATATAAAGTATTTAATTCTGCAATAAAAATTTTCTTTTGCTTTTTTCACGACCACAAAATATGTACAATTTGTAATCAATAACAGATCTAATAAGGTATATGTAAATAGATCAATATTTTACATTTTACAGCAATTTGAGTTATTATATTATATATGGTCACCTCAATTGCCGAATCCGGTATGTAACGTTACATAGCATTATCGTACATGACAATGTAATGATGATTTGGTGATAAAATTATTTAAACACTTAACTACTCCTCAGTGCGAGCTAAAAGGGTGTTTTCTTCTTTATAGCATGATACTACCAGTACCACCAACTATAAAGAATGATTCATCGCTATTCTATCTCTATGTATAATGTATAAACTAAAAATTGTATAAACTTCAATTTATTGTAACATCCCGCCTGCAAGCTCCAAAATATGTATAGGCTAATGTCGGCAAAAAAGCGTCTGAAGGCTGAAAATCGTGACAGGTGACGAATCATGGATATGTGCGTATGACTTCGAAAAAAAAACAGCAATCAACCGTGTGGGTCTTCCAAGACGAGCCAAACCCAACAAAAACCATATTTTGGAGGTGTTTCAGTCAGAGTGTCAAAAGTGCTTCGACAATTGGTTTGAGCGCATGAAAAGTATAAAAACCGTCATGGAGAATATTTTGAAAAATCAGTAATAGCCTAGACAGACGGCAGCCTAATTCCGGATTACCGAGTTAATACGAATTAACTCGGGCATTAACTGCAGCTAATCCCCATAAACTCTATGAGTTAATTCTCAAAATAAAAGAGGATTAGGGCAATTTGCGATGGCAACACTGCTGAAAATTTTCTATTGTGAATTTTTCTCGATCCATTTCTGTGTTCGCTCATAAAAAATCTTTCAACAATTGTTAACAGTTTTCAACATGAAAAGCGTTGGCGAACAAATAAATCCAGCTGTCAATTACGAACGGTGAATGTCAATTTACAAGTTTCTGATAGTTTTCAGTTCACGAACTTCTTGTAGATTTTCTCAAATCGAGAGTGACAGATGACAGAAATTGATAGTGATAGTAATGTAAGTGAGCAGACCTAATAAAACAGCAATCAGCCGTTTAGTTAATCCGCAATACTGCCGTCTGTCAGGTTAATATTTTATTCGGATTAAGTGCGCCGGCAATCCGGAATTAGGCTGCCGTCTGTCTAGGCTATGAAACCATTGTTGATGATAACCAAATGCATTTTCATACTTTTTAAAAAAATATAAAATGCAAACCTCGTATTTCAATATACAAGAGTAAATCATTTTGGCGCTTCTAGTAGAACTTTTCATTAGCTCATCATAGTTCATATTATTTCTTCAAAATTTTGTTATTTTTTTCCAATAAAATGTCAAAAATTAATCACGTACCACGTAACCACGGTTTGTCACTCAAAAATCTTAATCGACAGAGCGCAAAATAAAAAAATAGGACCACGATTAACGACATTAGCCTATTTTGAATGTTTAACTAGGTCACCAAAAACCCGTAATCGTTGTTAAACCATAGATTTATTTCAAGCACTTTTTTGTTCTATGTAAAAGTAAATGTTCTTCTCACCAAATTGATGCATTTATTTTAATATATTTCTATGCATGAAACATACGATGCTCACAAGCATTTATTAATTGCTGAATTTATTTTTAAACGTAAATATTTTCAAGCATGAATCCTATGTAATAATTTTATACAAATTTATTTTTATTTACAAAGCACAGCACAGTTTATAGTTTTATTGTTTGTTTTAATTATTGAAAATTATTTTTTTCAAATTTTTATTTATTTTTCCATAAAAAAAATATATACATAACTATGTAACCCTATTTACTTTTTCTAATACTAAATTTTACCTTTTTCCCTCCCCCACCCCAATTACTATTACTACTACAATATAATAAATATAATATCCAACTAATAAACTTGTATGCTTCAACAAAACATCATTATAACAACTACAACAATATAGATTCGAAATTGCCATATTTGTACTGATTTTTTTAAATATGTTAACTATGGGTATCGAGCACTATAATCAGCCGCATTCGGTATTTTTTATACTCGAAGTAAGCAATGCATTTTTTACCACCGTCTTTGGTTTGGGTAAGTACTATATAATATATTCACTCTATATATTTATATATGTATGAGTGTGTATGTATTTAAAATATTTAATTTATTGTGGATAATAAAATTTAAAATCAATTAAAACTCCAGTTGGAGACGTTAAATAGAATATCACATCAGATGTAGTCTGAAGGCCGGCAATCTTATTTAATTAATTATGTGGCCATAATAACCGAATATAGATTTAGGCCGAATATAACATGCTTCTCCAGCTACATATCTCTGTTCCTCGCTAGCTGGTGCCAGTTAGAAATTTCAAGCGCCGTCAGGTTCTCCAGTACTTGGTCTTTTCACCGGCGGTTAGGTCTTCCTCTTCTGCGTCGTCCTCCAGCGGGTTCCGAATATAACACCATCTTAGCTGGAGCGTGTTCTTCCATTCGCTCGACATGACCTAGCCAGTGCAGCCGCTGGATTTTGATGCGCTTTACTATGTCAATATCGGCATACAGCTCGTACAGCTCATGGTTGTACCTTATTCGGTACTCGCCACCAGCGCAAATAGGTCCAAAGATCTTGCGTAGGACTTTTCTCTCGAAAACCCCAAGCATTCGCTCATCCGAGGTGGAAATTGTTCAGGCTTCAGCGCCATATGTAAGGACAGGCATGATGAGAGACTTGTAGAGTGTAGTTTTCGGTCTTCGAGAAAGGGCTTGCTTAGCCCAAAGTAGCACCTGTTTGCAAGAGTGATCCTTCGCAATATCTCCAATCTGACGTCATTACCGCTGTCAATGCTGGTTCCAAGATTGACAAAGTCCCTTACTACTTCAAAAGCGTAGTTGTCAACAGTGACGGGCTGTCCAAGACGCCGGGACTCTTTGTTTGTTGACACTAGATACTTAGTTTACCGTAAGACCCATTCGACGCGACACTCTTTCCAACTCTGAGAATGCTGCACTGACTGCTCGCCGATGTTCATGCCGATTATGTCAATATCATCGGCATACGCTAACAGCATGACACTTTTGTTGAAGATAGTGCAATTATGTCGTAGATCAGCAGCTCGTATGATTTTTCTCCATAATAAGATAAGATAAGATAAGAAGTCGCACGATAACGAATCTGGGTCCTTCCCAATTTTCACTGCACAATGGGAGTTACACAGTGTCGTTCTGAGCTTCGCAGGAATACCGAACACAGACATTGTTGCGTAGAGGTACTCCCTTACCGAACTGCCGAAAGCGACTTTATAATCAACAAATAGGTGGTGTGTGTCGATCTGTTTTTCTTGGGTCTTCTCCAAGATTTGGCGCAGTGTGAAAATCTGGTCGATGGTAGATTTACCAGGTCTGAAGCCACACTGGTAAGGTCCAAACAGGTTGTTGAGCATGGGCTTCAATCTTTCACACAATACGCACGATTGTGTATGCGATGTTCAGGAGACTTATTCCACGGTAGTTTGCACAAATTATGGGGTCTCCTTTTTTATGTACGGGACAGAGAACGTTCCTCCTCCAATCATCAGGCATGCTTTCATCCGACCATATTCTGCTAATGAGCTGGTGCATGCAGGCGAGAAGCTCATCGCCTCCGGTCTTAAACAACTCGGCAGCCAGGTTATCAGCACCTGCAATTACTCCCATTAAAATTCTCAAAAGTTTCCCACCTCGGCTGAGTAAAATTTTGGTAATATTCCTCTCGGCAAATATGTTGCACTATTGATTGTGTCCAAGAATAATTTTTCCTTATTTGCTAATTTGCGCAAAGAGCTGTCGAGTAGTGTCATTTAGTGAGTTCTTAAGCTCAGCAATTGCGCAAAATACTAAACAACCATTTCAATCAAATTATTGGAGTATAAATAAGTTCATTTACTTTCGAAAATTTAAATTTTATTGTGAAAAATTGGTTACTCATTCAATGTTCAAAGTATTTTCCCATCTTTCTGGCAGCATACGGATTCTGCGTCGGAAGAAGTCGACATGTTTTGAGGCAATCCATGAATCATTGACCCAATTTTTGGCTTCTTCGTAAAAATGGAAGCGCTCTTTGTCCACGCCCTTTGTCATCGATCGGAACAAACAATACTCGGAAGGAGCACTGTCTTAGCAGTACGACGAGTGGGGAAGGACTTGCCATTTGATCATTTCTAAGTACGTTTTAACGGGCGCCGCAACATATTTCCGAGCATTGTGATGTTGCAAAATACCTTTGTCGTGTCTGTCGCCGTATTGCAGCCGTTATTCTCGCAATGCTCGGCTCAAACGCATAAATTGTCATCGGTATAGGTCACCTGTTCTAGTCTGACCCGATTCCAACAATTCATAATACACCACACTAAGCTGGTCCCACCAAATACACAGCACGCTTTTCTCGTCATGAATATTCGGCTTGAACGTGGATGATGTGGCATGGCCGGAGTATCTATGCGTTGTCCGCCGTTTTGGGTTATCGTAAGGGACCCACTTGTCACCGTCAGTTACAATTCGATGGAAAATCCCCTTTCTTTTTTGCCGTTGGCTTAGTTGTTCATATGTGAAAAAACGGCGTTCGACGTCTCTTGGCTTCAGTTCATACGGCACCCAATTTTCTACCTTTCGTATCATTCCTATTGCATTTAAAGAATGCCAAATGGTCGGCTGAGTGAATCCAAGTATTTTTGCGAGTTCATCTTGCGTCTTGCCTTCAATTCTTCATCCTCAAGCTTTTGTGGTGCTTCGGGTCGTTCTTCGTCTTCCAAATCAAAATTGCCACTTTTACATCGTGCAAACTACTACTGAGCTTCCACTAAAATACAATAACTTTCGGCAGCCTTCTTCTTCATATAGAAGACTTCTTCCGAAGTCGTCAATATAATTAGTTCTCCTTTAGTCCTGTCCGATAGTAGATTTTAAAAGAAAAATTGTGATTCTATTTTATTGTCTCCAACTGTATTTAACTGTTTATACCTTGTACTCTTATTTAATACTAAAAATTTGTATTTGTTTTGGTCTTCCTATTGTACAGAGGCCATCGTTAAAATTATCGGTCTACGCTATCATTATTTTACTGTACCATGGAATGTATTCGATTTTCTACTGGTGCTCGCCTCTATATTTGGTATACTCATGGAAGATATTATGATCGATTTACCAATAAGTCCGACACTCTTACGTGTGGTGAGAGTATTTCGCATTGGCCGTATATTACGTTTGATCAAAGCGGCCAAAGGTATACGCAAATTATTATTTGCCTTGGTTGTATCACTGCCGGCGTTATTTAACATTGGCGCCCTACTCGGCCTAATCACATTCATTTATGCCATCTTGGGCATGTCACTATTCGGTCATGTACGTTTGCAAGGTGCACTCGATGATATGGTGAATTTTCAAACGTTTGGTCGCAGTATGCAATTGCTATTTCGTCTAATGACATCGGCTGGTTGGAATGATGTACTTGAATCACTGATGATACAACCACCCGATTGTGATCCATTCTATAATAAACAAACCAATGGAGACTGTGGCCATCCCCTGTTGGCCATTACATATTTTACTAGTTTCATTATAATCAGTTATATGATTGTGATTAATATGTATATTGCCATTATTTTGGAGAATTTCAATCAGGCACATCAGGAAGAGGAGATCGGCATTGTTGAAGACGATCTTGAGATGTTCTACATTAGATGGTCAAAGTAAGTCTTTATAAATATTTGACATAATTTTATTGTAACACACATATATATTTATTACAGATATGATCCACATGCTGCCCAATTTATACATTTCGCTCAATTATCTGATTTTATTGCATCACTTGATCCACCCTTGGGTATTGCAAAGCCAAATACAGTCGCTTTGGTATCATTTAATCTACCGATATCGAAGGGTAATAAAATTCACTGCCTTGACATTCTACATGCACTGGTGAAACATGTACTCGGACATGTTGAAGAGACCGACAATTTTAAACAATTGCAAGAGCAAATGGATGTTAAATTCAAGAAACAATTTCCGACACGCAAAGAATTGGAAATCGTTTCATCAACACGCATTTGGAAGCGACAAGAAAAAGCAGCGAAAACAATACAAAATGCATGGCGTGAATATCAACGGTAAGTTAATGATATTTCTTTCTTTATATCCCAAGACCCAAGGGTATAGGGATGTATGGCTTCTGCATGTAATAGCCATAAGAATGGTAGTCTTGAAAGAGCATATAGATTCCATAATATAATTTTACCGACGAACAGATTAGCTTCAGAATAACTTAATGGGATGAAAACCATCTCCTACATAAGACTTTTTGTTTTCTAACTTTTCCGAAAGAATATTAAGCTACAGAGTTGCCACTCGGTACTGGAGATTATGTTCTCCAGCGAACGGATGGATTCAAGAATGGCCGTAATCAAATGAAAATCGAATCTGCCTATTAAAGTTTAGGATGGTGTGTCTGTCAACTCAATGAGAGAGTTCACTTAGACTAAATTACCCCTTTGTGGCTCAACGGATGTTTGATGGCTTCCAGTTTTTCATGGCCTGAACGGGTCTTACAAAAACCACGTGTGAGGTGCTATACAACAGTTTCGCTACCTTTGCAATGAGGCAATCTACCGGGTGGACCGTTTAGTGGGCCGTTTTTTTTAATTATATGTCATTTTTACACTGGAAACCTTGACAGAAAGTTGGCATCACATCTCCGCGGAACAAAATGAATCGCCTTATGCTTGAACAATATTGGAAAATAATGCAAACTTATTTCCAAAGTCAATATTGTGTAACCCAAACAGTGTGTTTATTGAAAATAAGTTTCTTTCATCTTTCATCTGACGAAGCGCATTTTTATCCCGACGGCTATGTTAACAAGCAAAACCGCCTCATCTGTGGATCTCAAAACTCGCACGCAATCGTCGAGAAGCCAATGCATCCTCAGAGAATGACAGAAAATTGGTGCGGATTTTAGAGTGGTAGCATCATTGGCCCATTTTACTTTGATTATGCTGCTGGAAATAACATTTTGGTCAACGGTTAACGCTAAAGAGGCATCATAAACGATTTTTTCGTGAGCGTCGAGAAGGCTCTGTATCCTCAGAGTGTGACAGTTTGGTGTTGATTTTACAGTGGTGGCATCATTGGCCCATTTTTTCTTTGAAAATGCTTTTGGAAATGCCATTTCGGTCAACGATTAGCGTTACAGAGGCATAATAAACGATTTTTTGTAGCCGAAAATTGAAGACATGGACTTGGACGATCTTTAATTTCAGCAGGATATCACACGCCGTGCAATACGTCGATCTTTTGC
Organism: Megamerina dolium; assembly: GCA_963854835.1. Lineage (NCBI taxonomy): Eukaryota > Metazoa > Arthropoda > Insecta > Diptera > Megamerinidae > Megamerina > Megamerina dolium. Next base: position 109,522,296 of record OY978525.1, read on the forward strand.
GTGCCAAGTTCAGTAAACGTCTTATCAGCCGTCTCGGTGATATCAATTGGCCACCTCGGAGCTGCAGTTTGACGCCGTTGACTTTTTTTGTAGGTTACCGTTAAGAACCAATGTTAAGCGAACAATCCATTAACGATTCAGGCCCTTAAGGCGAATATCGAGTATGCAATTCGTGAGATAGATTCAGAAATCGTCTCCAAGGTCTTGGAGTACTGGGTTGACAGGATGCGATCCAGCCGAGGCAGTCACATGAATGAAATCGTATTCAATATACAATGCGAATGTTTGTTCTTTCAAATAAACCAATAATATAACGAAAATAATTTATTTTTGTTCATTTTTGTTTTGGAATATTTAAAAAGAAACTTGTATATGGTCCACGCTTGCATTTTGTGCATTGGACGTAGTTACCTTCCAATTTTGTTTACACATGACAATTGGGATTGGATCATATATTTTATAACTCTGCGCTCGTAAAAACAGTTATAGCACTCGTTTTTTACAGTGTAGCTTGGGCTCACAAAGCTAATTTGTTAATAAAACCAATATCTTGCTAATTTTTTCTGGTTTTGCTTCGGTTTATAGGATCAAAAAGGAAAAGGAACGTTCAAATTCAGGCGATAGTATTACACAAACATCAAGCCCCGGTGGATGGCAAGCCAAATTATCAGCGTTAAATTTCTTTCATCTTCAGGTTGAGTAATCTACTATATAATTGCCTGTACATTGGAATTGATTGATAAATATATATTTTGATTTTAGGTTAGCCGTCGTGGTACACAATGCTCAAGTCGTGCCTCATCACGTAAATCATCACGTGCTTCCGATGCATCTGATCTAAGTGAATTAGCTGGACCATGGCTGAATTTGCCCCTAATGTTGGTGTCGGGTGCTGATGATGTCGTCAAAGATATTAAACAACAAAGCGAGGATCTTGGCAAGCGGTATTAATACACTATATTGCTATAAAATAATCATAATTAAATTGATTTTTGCACAATCAATCGATATAATATTTGCAATCTTTTGACGAAAGTTACATATACATTCTATATTTTATTTAGAATAGAAAAATCTTCAACTATACTTATGTACATAATATATTTATATACATATATTATGTATATTTCAAGACCTATTTCTAGAATATCCTCTTGTATCTCCCTAACCTATGAGTCATTGCTCGCAGATATGGTCGCAACTGTGTTACGAAGTCGCTCACAATCAAGTGATTTACATTTTTTAGCAAATTTCAAAGATTGTGCAACAAGAGGTAATTGTAGGTAACAATAGTACATAGTATAATTTGTTTCAAATGAACTTATAATCTCATTCTTACATAAAACACATGTATGTAGCAAGAATTCGTAAATTGTAATCTTACAAACAAATATTAAAAATCAATGACAACTCTGCCTATCTCTTTCTCATTTGGAAATTCATTATATCCACTAATATAACATTACATAAGCATATACAATATATTATCACTTTCTATATATTTCATTGCTATCGCAGTATGTAACATATTCAAACTCGTATTATAAGTAGTGGCCTAAACTACATATATAAATACTGACTACACAAACAGTGTTATCAAATATTTAGTTTTTGTAATATCTATACAAATTTCTATTGTAGTACATACACAGTTTGTAGAGATGTAGGGATGATTCGATCCTATGGCTTATTGATACTTCTTATCAGAAAGTATCATCGAATAAACGCATTGAGTATGTACTAATATTAATTGACAGTCTATTGTTACGAGGGCGGTCCCAGAACTACCCGACCTCACATATAGATGGCGGCAGTAGTTTGAAAAAAATTATTTTCGTGAAAAGTGGCAACCTTATAAAACATATGTTTTAAGTTTCAAGGCGCCACGTTGTTTAGTATTTTTTTTAGGAGCCATCGAATGTTAACGACCTCGGTGAATTTGTAAACATTGAAAAAATTGGTCACCGTTATGTAATTAAATACTTTCATTTGAAAGGTCTTAGACCAACGAATATTAAAGCCGAACTAGATTCTACTCTGGGAGAGTTTGCTCCTTCGTTTACGACAATATAGTATTGGGTGGCAGAGTTTAAACGAGGTCATACGAGCTGTCAAGATGAACACAGTCAACCTCAATTGGTGACCACTTCACCAATTGACCACCTCATTAGCGGTTAAGAAAAACCACAAATTGGTATTGGATGATCGTCGGCTGAAGGTGCGTGAGCTAGGTGAAATTGCAGGCATTTGAAAAAGTGCTATACATTGTATATTGACCGAAAATTTGGAGATGAAAAAGCTGTGTGCAAAATGGGTGCCGCGTTTGCTCACAATAGAACAAAAACAACGTCATGAAGATGTTTCTATAGAGTGTTTGACGATGTTTCACAGTAATAAAGCCGAGTTTTTGCGTCGATTCGTAACCATGGAAGAGACATGGGTCCACCACTTCACACTTAAGACAAAAGAGCAGTCAAAACAGTTGACTTAAGGGAGGAGAATCGTGTCCAAAGAAGGCGAACACAGTTTCATCTGCAGGCAAGGTTATGGCGTCTGTTTTCTGGGATGCACGTTGGATAATTTTTATTGATTATCTTCAAAAAGGAAAAACAATCAACGGCGAGAATTATGCTAATTTGTTGCAGCATTTAAGTGATGAAATTAAAGAAAAAAGGTCGCATTTGGCGAAAAAGAAAGTGTTGTTTCATCAAGACAATGCACCAGTTCACACATGCGCCATTGCGATGGCCAAAATCAATAAGTTTATGCTCGAATTGCTTCAGCAAGCACCTTATTCGCCAGATTTGGCTTGGTGGTAGACGATTTGCAAACAATGAACAAGTGGAGTCTGCGGTAGATGGTTATTTTAATGAGCTAGACAGTTCATACTATAAACAGGGTATCAAAGCTACAGAATATCGCTGGGAAAAATGTTAAAAGGAGCTGAAAGAAGAATATGTTGAGAAATAAAGAAAAAATCTCTCAAATTTTTTGAGTTTTCTTTGTTATGTCGGGTAGTTCTGGAACCGCCCTCGTAAAATTTGTTTGTTAAAGTTTTTTTTGCAATCTTAAATTCATATTCCCATAATTGTCCCCTGTCAGGTAAAAGCACATTACTTATTGGTTGTACGACTACAACGTCGGGTCCGTTTTCAAAAGATAGCTCTAGCTGTCATATTTGATTGACACAAACAGTTGATTTTTGCTTTGTTGAAAAGCTGTGAAAATGTTCAAATTTGTGTTAAATAAAGAGCATTTGCGAGAAGTTTTAAGGAATTTTCTTTTTTGTGGAAGTTTATGGTGAATCTGCTCCAACAGACAAATCATACAAAGAGTTGTTTCGACTCTTCAAAGATAGTGATTTTAGTGTTGATGACAAACCTCGACCTGGTCAGGCAAAAGAGTTTGAAGATGAAGGATTTGTTGAGTGAAGATTCGTATCAAATGCAAGAAGAACATGCAGAATCATTGGGAACCACACAATAAGGCATTTCAAAACGCCTGAAAACCTTGGGAATGATTCAAAAGCAAGGACATTAGGTGCCATACCAATTGAAATCAAGAGAAATTGAACGGCGTTTTTCCACGTGCGAACAGCTGTTCTAACGGCAAAAAAAAGGAAGAGTTTCTTGCATCGTATTATGACTGCCGATGAAAAGAGGGTCCATTACGATAATCCCAAGCGCAAAAAAACATGGATTAAACCCGGTCAGCCATCAACATCAACTGCAAAGCCCAATATTCTTGGTTCGAAGGTAATGCAAGCTATGCATCTGGTGGGATTAACTGGGTGTGGTGTATGATAAACTGCTACAACCTAATGAAACAATCACAGGGGAACGCTGCTGGCTTCAATTGATGCATTTGATCCCAGCACTAATGGAACAACGACCGCAATACGAGCAGAGAAACGCAAAGTGATTTTGCAGCATGACAACGCTCGACTACATGTTGTCCAACCGGTCAAAATATATTTAGAAACGTTGAAATTGGAAGTTCTAACTCACCCGCCGTATATTCCAGACATTGCTCCTTCCGACTACTACTTGTTCAGGTCGATGGCACATGGTTTATCAGAGCAGCACTTCTGTTCTTTCGAAAAAGTCAAAAATTGGTTCGATTCGTGGACTTTCATCCTTCCGACTACTACTTGTTCAGGTCGATGACACATGGCTTAGCTGAGCAGCACTTGAGTTCTTTCTAAGAAGTCAAACATTGCACTTCAGCAACTTTAGACTATTCAAATTTTTTAAAGCAGTGTTCATACTGTTTTTAATAAATAAGGTGTTTTTTTTTCATTTTCATGGCTCACTGATGTTCACTTTTTAAAAGTACCTAGCCCAGATTTTGTTCATATGGAGCTCAATTTAAATACTTTAACAACAATACCACGTTTAAATGCTACTAAAATACAATAATAATAATAAATGAAAGTAACTTTCAGCGTACTATAGGTAGTATCGAGTACTCATATTGAATGATAATCGAATCAACCCTACATAAGTAGAACTGCTTGTAGTAACATCATAACATCTCATTGCAAGATATTATCATCAGAAAATGCAACTGATGCCTTTCAAATTATATACGATAATAATTGCTTTACCCACCTACTTCTAAGAATATTCTAAAGCTTCGTAGAATTCACCAACTACATAGTACTTATGTATATAAATTCGCTCTGAGTCTTTGCCTCTTTCATACATCTATAGTACCAGCAACATATATTTTAATAAAAATAAAACCTAAAATTTAAAAATGCAAATATAAAAAATGAGCAGATGAATTGAATATTTACAATTTTCATTCCTAACGATCTTCAAAATGAATTTTCGTCTTTAATTATAGTTTGAAAATTCATTATGAATATTGTTAGGCGTGAAAAAAGAATCAACGGCACGACGTGATTTTGTTCTTTTCAATTTACAAGTGTCAAGAAATTATAAAGATTGTTTATATTTTGTTTGTGTGTAGAAGGAGCTGTTTAGATTTTAACATGGTATTGCCTACAAAGGTATTAAAATAATATTAAAGTCCTATAGTGTCCTATATTTAGTGATTAGAATTGACTTTATAGCTTAAAGTCCTCCACAGTTAAATATAATACTAAAGAACTTGCAGTAGCTGTGCTGTATTTTGATTCTTTTTTTCATGACTTATACATATGCGAAATATTTTTGGGCTTTTAATTATTGCTGAGTTATACCGCCACCCCGAAAGCGAGTACCAGAGAATATTGGTTCATTTAGATGAACTTTTGGATGGAGCCTTTTATGAAAATAATAGAATTATTTCATTAGAATGCAATGAAATGTATAATCTGTATGCCCAAAAATTTATGAATTAGAATTCATATTCCTCAGATTTAGCCTCATCTTGATAATTCCTGGATAATAACGCAAAGTAGGTCCATCACCATAACAATAGTCTCTTTTGACGGGTCTAGGAAATCGTGTTATTCCCATTTGTCTTCAGTGATCCATAGTGAAAATTTCCGGAGAATATTTTTGTGGAAGGCTTTAACCCTTGATCTCCTCCCAATTGTTGACTTTTATGGAAGTTTTCGGAAAAATGTCAAAAATTACCCATACGAGTTATAGTTAGAGAGTTAAAATGTTTCAAGAAAATAACCCTCGTAAAATTATCAGGTGTAGTAAAAAGAAATCCATTATTTTTCCAATAGATGGCTTTAGTAATCTGTACCTGTCGTTGTATAAGTGCGATCGCTAGATGACGTTAGAAAGATAGGATTTCGTTCTAAATTAACTTTTCGGACAGTATGACTCATTATTGTTTGAGCCCGCATCAAAGATGAACACCAGGAAAGAGAAAATACGCCATATTTTACCGTTTTTCTTCGATAAAGGCGAAAACGCAAGCCAGACGGCTGAAAATACTGTAACAGCCAATGTAACGTGCAATTTTACTTTCGTCGATTCTGTTCTGGTAATTTTGATGTCAAAGATGCACCACACTCTGGAAGGCCAAATGTCGAAAATATCGATAAAATAATGGAAATCGTCGAGTCTGACCGTCATGTAAGCACTGTTTCTATTGCCGAGGAGCTAAACATTGCACAAAAAAACCGCTTAGAACCATTTAAATAAGGCTGGCTACAAAAAGAAGCTCGATGTGTGGGTGCAACACAAGTTAACGCAAAAAAACCTGATGGACCGAATTTCCATCTGCGACTCGCTGCTGATTCGCAACAAAATCGATCCATTTCTGAAACGGATGATTACTGGTGATCAAAAGTGGGTCACTTACGACAACGTCAGGCAAAAACGGTTGTGGTCGGATCGCGGTGAGCCGGCGCAAACGGTGGCCAAGCCAGGATTGACGGCCAGGAAGGATTTGCTATGTGTTTGGTGGGATTGGCAGGGAATCATCTACTATGAGCTACTCCCCTACGGCCAAACTCTTAATTCGGACCTGTAGTGTCAACAATTGGACCGTCTGAAGGAAGCAATCGCCCAGAAGCGGCCAGCTTTTGCCAATAGGAGAGGAATTGTGTTCCATCAAGACAACGTCAGGCCACGCACATCGATAGTGACTCGCCAGAAGCTCCGGAAGCTTGTTTGGGAGGTTCTTATGCAACCACCTTATAGTTCGAACCTAGCACCAAGTGATTGCTACCTGTTCCTGTCTATGGCGAATGATTTTGCCTCAAGAGAAGCTTGTGAAAATCGACTGTCCCAGTTTTTTGCCAATAGGGACGAGGATTTCTATAAGAGTGGCATTATGAAATTACTTTCAAAATAGCATGAAGTTATCGAACAAAACGGTGCATATTTCACCTAAATCAATTCAATTTAATGCAAAAATAATGGATTTCTTTTTACTAGACCTTATATATTGCAAGTCTCCGAAGACAAGAACTATCCTAAATGTAATTTTGAATATGATTTTTCAAATTTCATAATTCTACTTTTGACCGCAAAAAGCCAAACTTTAAACCACTGTCAAAAAAAAATTGTGACGTAGTAACCGTAGAGAAAAACCGAATTGAGAATTTTTTTTTACCGAGAGAAAATGCTGTCGTTTGAAACGTTTGAAATTAGTTCGGTTCACCGACATGAGGCTGTGTTATACTGTATAATCAAAAGTTCACTTTATTATAGGACCCAATATTTCGTCAAAATTTTGCAAAGCAATAAATGAGAGCAGTAACATATTTATTTTTGCTAAAAAAATTATTATTATAATTATTCATGTTTTTTTTTTTTTGTTTTGCTTAAACTCTTAAACTAATCAAAATAAAAATCATAATTTTAAAGCGGTAGCATATTTGTGGAAGCGCCTAGAGCTAGTCGTCGTCGAAGTTTTTATAATTTCTTTTTACGCCATCAGGATGCTGTCGATGATAGTTTAACATCACCATCAATGCATAGAAAAAGTAATTATTAACACAAAAAATAAGAAAGCAATAATTTCAACGTTGTGCATTTTTATTATTTCCTTATTTTCCATATATTCTATAGTCTATATCTATATATATTGTATATAAATGTATTCAGCACAGTCCTTATATTATCATTCATTCATTTAGATATACAGTGGCTCCCAGCTTATTTCGTACAGTGACAGTTTAAAAATTGCTGCAGTCGTAATTCCTAATATAGCAAAAATTTGAACAAAATATAAATGCCATTTTTGAAAGGAAGGTTTGTTTTTTATTTTCCAAAATTTACTTTTTCAAAATTTTAGTGTTTGACACTATAAAAAAATAAAATAAGAAAAAAATAGGAAAATTCATGTCACAGCTTATTTCGTACAGTCTCTTTAAGTTCAAACTAAAAACAAAGTAAGTTGATTTTAATATTTAGTATGACATCCCTTAGCGTTAATGACAGCCTGGAGTCTATTTGGCATTGAATCCACCAATTTTTGAGTGATGTCTGGTGTGATTTTTTTCCATTCCTCCATCAGTACCTTCTTTAGGTCTTGCTTATTAGAAATCTTGTGTGTTCTTATTTTATTGTCCAAAATAGACTAAAGATTTTCAATCACATTCATGTCAGGTGACTGTGGTGGTGGAGACATCAAGTGTGAGCAGTTCAAATAAGCCAAGATTGCACAATCCCAGATTTATGTTTTGGGTCATTATCTTGGTAATACCGAAATTCTTCCCGCAAACCCAGTTTGTCTGCACTTTGAAGTAAATTGTTTTTCAGAATCTCGAGGTACTTCATTTTGTCCATTGTTCCCTCAATAAAAACCAATTCACCTACTCCGGCTGCTGACATACAGGCCCAAACCATCACGCTACCGCCACCATGCTTCACTGTGGGCTTAAGGTTCTCCTTGTTTAGCTCGGTATTAGCTTTACGCCAAACATATGACATTCCGTCCGAGCCAAAAATATTAAACTTAGACTCATCCGCGAAAATAACGGTATTCCAGAACGCAGGAGTATTAATAATATGCTCTTTGGCGAAGTCAAGTCGGCGTTGTATATTCATTTTCGAAATGAATGGTTTCTTTCGGGCTACTCGACCGTTCAAGTCATGATTGCGCAGCACACGTCGGACAGTTTCAGCACTGGATGATTTTCCTATTTCACGCTGAACCTCTGCAGCCAACTTCGGAGCGGATAACTTTGGATTTTTCTTAATTTTTCGTACAATATAACGCTCGTCTGATGCGTTGAAAATCTTATTAGGTGCTTCTCTGCCCTTGTTCTCCAACCGATTTTCGCGAACGAAGCGTTGAATGATGTATTGGACAGTTGAGGCACTTAAATTTGTCATTTCAGCAATTTTTTGCACACTCTGACCTTTCCTAAAATGGTTAATTACCAGTTTACGCTGTTCCATCGTTGTTCGATGACCCATAAAGCTAAATGTTTAATTTACAGCACTTTAACTATTTAAAATAATAATAATAAAAATTGTTATAATAGTTAAAAAGGTCCAAAAACTCATACAATTCAAAAAAACTTTGTAACTGCGCGGCAGAATGAAACTTACTTACATTGAAGTTTGTGTACGAAATAAGATGTGAGCTGAAAATCAGCTGATCAATAGTTTTTCTCTCTTGCATAACAAAAAGAAAAATTTTTGGGGTTCCCCGTTTTCTTATTAGGTTTACTAAACACATACACAGACATCTACATTCAAAACTTATCGATAAGTTTTTTAGTTTCGATGTTACAGCCATGTACATAAAAATATATACACTGTACGAAATAAGCTGTGAGCCACTGTACATGCATATGTATATATTTACATATATGCTTAATAATTATTTCTATCACACACTATTCAATTTATTATATTATATTCATATGTAAATACATACATATTTGTATAGAAAAAATATATATTACATAATTTTGAAATATTTTTGTAACTTACTTACCACCATAAAACACCACACCCAAGCACTTTTCAATATATTGTGTACGAACTTTTACTATTCTCAATATCGCCATACAAACATACAAATGATTTTCTTCACCTTGCCCCCCCCTCACTAATGCAGGCATTTCACCAACAACAACAGCAATATCCACAACAACTTCCAATTCCGAAAATCAAATCCATCAAATAGCGCCAACGCCCACACGGAAACGTGCCACGAGTTTTATACGCAAAAAACCACCACTAGAAAGAGGTTTGTCAGCACAAAGCGCTTTAAGAGTTAACAAAAATGCTTTTGTCTGTATGTGTGTCGATGGTATTATTATTTTCGACTGAACATTATTTATACAGCACACTTTTTCTATCTCTTTTTTCGCAACAATTTTTGACAGCCGAGGGACCAGCACCAGAAGTCATAGTTACAAAACCATCACCAGATCAGCAAATTGTATCGATTGGTTTGAGACCGGAAAATTCTACGCTGGTACATGTTTTGGTGCATAGAGAAAGCGAAGAATACAAAGATGAAGATGAAAGTGGCTGCAATACACCAATGGGCAACGGATTGGGTTGGTATATTTTTACATTATAAAATATCTGCTGGAAATTGTGAAAGTAGTCCAAGTCATCATTTGCAAAGAAATGAGTGTAAAATATTTGAATTAACATTGTTCGATTACTGGATTCTGTTAATAATAATTGCAACACTTATTTTGTACAACTATATACAGCAACAATTTATTTAATCAACCCTATTTACAATAAATCATTTAATGTACTTGCAACTTTTGCCTCTCATACTGTATCGATGTTTGCGCAATAACGTTTGGGATTCGATTGATTTGCATTCGTCAACACTGGCTCTATTTATACTCTGTGGCAACACTCTAGAATCTTCCTTTATTGATATTCATTTCAATGCTGCCAATATTCGTGTCATTCACAATAGTGTCAGTCAGAATAGTGATGAGTAACCAACCATCGATACTCGTTACAATATATTAGACATTGCGATCACTTATATGTATTACAATAAACAATTCATTTGCTATATTCGAGAAATTGAGTCCTTATGTGAAGATTGAAAATCGGTGGTCTGACTGCCGACAGTTCATTTTTACACTTATATTCCAACACAGCATACTTAATACCTCAGCGGTTAATATTTGACTTAGACCACTTTAATGATTATTGGTATATATATGTATATATAAATGTAGTAGTGAAAATTTCTATAATCTCCATTACGATTATTGGAAAGTGAAGTATTTCTGACCCTCTATTTGTTTTCAACAACAATTGTGAATAATTTATTGGTAAATCCCAATCCAACCTCTTCAAAGTCCTCACTATCAACATTAACTTCTCAACCTTGCTCCACAACGCTCAAATTTAGAAAAAATAACATATTCCAAGCAATTTACAAAGACTTAAACACAAAAAAAAACACCTGGTGCGGATAAAATTACCGGTCAAATGATAAAAGAGCTACCCCCAGCTTCAGTAATTCATCCATGCACATTTTCAATGCTATCCTTCGTATTAAACGTTTTAGGAAATAAACGCGAAGGAGTTATTTTTGAAAGTCTTTCTTGCTGTCAAGTCTAGCGAATTTTTCACGACTTTCTAATGTCACCGCCATAACTCCTTCTCGATTATGTTCTAAAACTCTTTTGGATACACTAGCCAGCAATTGAACAATTCTTTCCGTTCCTTGTATGTGTACTGGAATTTTCGGATCAGGCAGCGGTGGATCAATGTCTTCTAAATATTGTTGTAGATATTCATAAGGAATATTTCGAGTGAATGGTGGTTCGAATAAGATTGAATTATCATTCATGTCAATCATATTCGTAAAATCTGTGTAATTGAAGTTTATGATAGGCTTTTTATAAACTCTCAGTAGCATCGGATCTTCCACATGGTTACGGTAGTGTAAAATTTTTTTTAGAGCTAAGTCGCGTATTTTTTTTTCATCGTCGAACAACATTGCCAATAAAATGTTTTCTGAATGAGCATAATACGAGTTTTCTTTAACAACATTATTTACAATTTGGCTTAAATTCGAATGCAAATATTGAGTCCAACGTATGAATTTATAAAATAATACACTACCGTGCACGACAGAGTTGTAATATTTAATATTGAAGTACATTGGCGTATATACTTTAATTATATAGTTTGCCAGAATTTTTAAATTTGTAGATGGCTTGTTGGCTGTCACATATAACCGTAATAATCTACTGGCCTTGGTGAGCCAACGAGAATGTGCTATTGGCCCTGGTTTAATGTTGGCCAAATCCGCCAAAACCTCACCAGAAGAAATTGCAAGCGCCATTTTGTACAAGTACATTGCGTCGGTAGTTAATTCAACAGCACTTAAATCAGGTATATTTTCCAGAGTGATAATCTCAAAATCGTTTACCGCCTAAAAATAGAAGAGATTAGATGAATTAAATACAATTTTATCATTTAAATTCGAACACATTACTTGAGAAATACGATTCAAAATAGTAATACAAATTTAAAAAAATTACATACCGGAACATTATCACAAGTTTCTATTTGTTTGCTCAACGTTCCGGTTGTCGTTCGTGGTCCAGTGGTGGATGATTTCTCCAAAGTGTCAAACAAATGCCGTAACGGAAGCTCGTTAAAGTGGAGAAGGCACACAAACCAATGCAGTGGTCTGTTTAACTGCATTTCGAATCATCGCAAAATTCCATTTCTTATGCCAGTATTTGCTCGCTCACCATCACAGCATATGCCAATCAAAGAATCTAGAGACATTGCTTTGTTGATGAAAAATTCGTTCAATTTGATGACTTTGTGTTCAGAATCTTCATTTTCTACTTTTATGTAACCTAATAATTGGGAATGTGGTTCCTTTAAAACAACTAGGTGAGGTTCTTTCACCATCCTTGGATGAAATTTGTTATCGATTTTTTCCATCGTTAAAGAATCATTTTTTCTGCCGTCGAATGAAAATGCAATTAAATTGGAAGCATCATACCGATTATGAAGCACTTTTTGTCTACATTTAACTTTTTCTCTACGAACTTTAGACTTGTCCATAATGACAAGATTGCCATGACCATCTTTGACGCCAATGTCTTCCATAAGAGATGTTGCCAATGCTGATGCTATTCTATCTGACACACCAAATCTGTCACACATCATAGCAAACTTGAAAGCATCGTATCTGGGTGTATATGGTCCTCGTTTCGTTTGAGATGCATTTTGTGCTTCTACTAAATGTGTACTATGCTCATAATCACTTTCCTGGTCTTCTTCTGGCACGTATGTTAGACCCTGGCTCTCTTCAATTGTTTCTATTATTGTAGATGTAGGTGCTTGCTCTTCAATTTCTGTCTGGTATTCCGGTATCGTAGATCTTCTGTCATTATGTTGATCCATCATAAACTCTTTCAACTCTTCTGGAATCATTCCACATGAGCATAGAGCAGCTTTCAAGTCACATTTACATTTCCCAATGTAAAATAATTCTTTTATGGATCGTAAGAAAGATGTGAGACTGGAGCCTTTTGCTTTGCATTTATCTGCAGTGTAGTATTTGTCAAGCAAGGTATTCAATTTTCTAACAATATTTCGTTTGCATATAATTTCAATATTTAGTTTGCTCCAAATTCCAATCAATTTGTCTGTCACTTGAGGAGTAAATGTTTTATATGAAAACATTTTACTTTGCATTTTAGCACGTTCGGCCAAGAAAAAATAGCATCTTAAAATATCCTGTTTATTTGGCAGATTCAGACCAGTCAAATCAGAAGACATACCAAAAGCAGGAACATCGTGAGAAGGCATATGTTTCAAACTACTTTCGGTACTTACTGATGTTGGTGCGGCTTGTGATGTTGACGGCAATAGATCCATGTTTAAAATTAAATATTAATTAATTAATTTATAAATATTAAGATTTTCCAGCTAGATTTTGAGGTTTTCTTCCTTCAAAAGCTGGTAAAAATGTGATTTAGGTCTTAGCTTGAAATCTATCGATTTTATTTTTAGAAAAGCTGGAAAAAGGAACAAAATGTATGGAATATGATTTAACAATTTATAATTCGAGTATGTATTTTGAATATATTCAATACAAAGTCAAAAATTCGTCTATTTCCACAACAGTATCGTATATTTTTCCAAAAAAATGTACGAAAGCGCCCTCTGGCGGCACTCAAAAATAAAAATTAATGTCAAAAATGGATTCCGCGACCCAAAAAACCCCCACATACACATTTGGCTAAAGGAAATAGCATTTTTTTGCCTCTATTCTCGAATATTTCTAGAAAAAATACCTATTTTGACCCACCCTACTATACATTCATATCGACCGTTGCTGATGATACGGCAATATTGTACTCTCTCTCTCTCTATCTAACCCGATAGAAGCTACTAAGCTCCTGCAGACTCATCTCGGTTTTCTCAAAATCTGGTTAGCAAAATGGCGCATAAAAGTCAATGAATCAAAGAGTGTACATGTAACCTTCACACTAAGACTAGATACATGTCCCCCACCTAAAATAAATGGCCAATCAGATCCACAATGTTCCTCAACAAAGTTCTTGGGTATTCACCTCGACAGAAGGTTGACCTGGAACAATCACATAGAGGCAAAGAAAACTCAGATCAAGCTAAAAATTACTTAGTTTTGTTGGCTGTTACAAAAAGTTGGATCTCAAATACAAAGTGCTATTATATAAAGCAATCCTGAAGCCAATCTGGACTTATCGTATTCAGTTATGCACCGCATCTCTCTCAAACATCGAAAAATTGCAGCGAATACAATCCCAGTACCTGCGAATTATTGTAAACGCGCCTTGGTATATAACGAACGTTAACATCCATGGAGATTTGAATGTTCGTTCAAAAAGTGGATGCATCAAAACTTCCCAATCAAGTTCCGTCAATTTGTTCCGAGTCATCAGAGATATGTGTGGCTTGGCATTGTCATGATGATGCACAACTGCTTATCTGTTGGCCAATTTTGATCATATTTCCTTGATTACTACTTTCAAGTGGTCGCATCATGAGCAATAGAGATCAGAATTAATCGTTTTACGAGTTTGTAGCAACTCGTAACAGAACAATTTCCTTCCAATCACATCAAATACTCAACTTAACCTTGTTTGCTGTCAATCCAGTCTTTGAAGTCATTTTTGAAGAGCCACCAGCCTTTGATCATGATTGTTTGGATGATTCTTCTATGAAATCAATTTTTCATCGTCCTTTCGTCATTTCACTTCAAAAATTGTTCGATTTCGTTGCGTTTCGACGGCCATCTTTATAAGTCCTTTATAAATCTTATAAGTCAGTTTACCATCCACGATTGCACAGTCCTAAAAGAGTCCTAAATATGACATCAAAAGGAATGAATTCTATTTTTTTTAGTTTACATATGAGGGAATGTTATAAAGAACGTTCGCATATCCGAAAAATACAAAAACTTTCAAAATTTTTCTGTACATTTTCTAATAAACACTGAAACTTTAAAATTATGAGTCATACAAACTAGTGATTTTTGGACCGAATTTTATTTTGACACTGATTACTCCCGCTAAGAAGTTAATCGTTTAACAGAATAAACAGAATACCTAAATAATCAAGTCAATGACAATATATTTAAGTTTATAGGATCTTCCGCCACTATAGTTAAGTATCTTGTGAGAATGATTTATTTATTAATAAATTTTGTTTTCTTTGTTGATAGAAAAATACAAACCACCTCAAATACGAATTAGTCCTGGTTCAGATGACATATGCATGGATGAGCTTGTCACAGGTCGATCACCGATTGTACAAATTATGGTCGACAGTCCTAAAGATCCACCGCGAGGTGATTTTTCGCAAGAATATGAAATGCCAGAAGATCATCGAACACAATATGTGCCCGAAGAGGAGACTGATCAGACTATAAGAACAACGGCCGATGATAGCGGTGCATCGAAGAGCATCGATGAAGCACCAATTGATGTCAACATACAAGGTGACACATCAAAAGTGTTCTACGATTATAATCCTGATGATGCAAACGAAATTGTGTTGCTTGAAACTCTTGAAACAACCGAAAGCGATATGGCAAGAGAATCGCCATCACGCAACATACCACCAATATCAGTTGTAGATGCAACAGTGCAATCATCTGATCAATCTTCAGCTTCAGATGAAGACATCGCTAAAATTAGATGACCATCACTACATACAGCACCGGTGTCAGAAAGTTCTAGTTCAAGCACCAGTTGCTGTAGCTCACGTCCAGCATCAAGTTACAGTTCCAGTTCGGAAAATGCAATCGATGCAAAATCGGAAACAATGCATGCTAGTTGACAATCTCCGACTTGAGTAGTAGTAAACGATTGCAAAAATCGATGCCAACAGTCACTTGTCAAAGGCATTCTTATTTATTTTCTAGTATGTAGGTGGTCATCTTGCTTCAATTATTTTCTTAGTATATGTATAAATTGATAACGATTGAATCAACTGAAACATAGAAAATATATTAATATTTAAAAAATAATTTTTTTTATGATTAGTAACACATAATGCATACCAAAACCATACCTGCATTAAACAATAAATATTTCAAATTAATCAACGATATCCCAGTTTCCAGGTAAAAATGAACACATAAATAATTGAAATTGAATGTTAACAATTTATAATAGCATATTGGTTAATACTTTTACATACATACATAGTACTATAATAGCATCATATTCGAATTTCAAAGATAATAATTGCATATATAATTAGATTTAAGTAGATTCTGATTAGATCAGTCAAAAAAAAAAAGAATTTTAGGGATTTTAAGAATTAGATTTCTTATGTGCTGAAGATTTTTTGAAAGCAACAAAAATTTGAATTTTTTTGCAAAAAATTAATATTTTTTTCCTTAATCGCTTTAGGTTAAATTTGAGAAATCTCAAATTCTTAGTTTTCCTAAAGATAAGTTAATTATAAATTATTTTCTAGAAATTGTTGTAGAATCCTGCAATTTATGCATATATTCTTTGCAGAAAGCCTGCAAAATATCCACCACAAAATTGCTTCATATGTATATGGGCGCAGTCAGAATAGAGAAGGAACTAAATTCGAACAATATGGTTACAACAATACTTACTTACTTACTTACTTACTTACGTGGCCATTACAACTGAAAATATATTTAGACCGAATCTAGCCAGGTACTTCCTTCGCTAGCTGGCGCCAGTTTGAAATTCCAAGCGCTGACAAGTTCTGTAGTACTTAGACTTTCTTGGTTAGGATTTTCTCTTCTGCGTCGTCCACCAACGGGTTCCGAATATAACACCTTCTTAGCCGGTGTGTGTTCTTCCATTCACTCGACATGACATGACAGTCGCTGAATTTTAATACGCTTTACTATGTCAGTGTCGGCATACAGCTCATACAGCTCATGGTTGTGCCCTATTCGGTATCCGCCACCTACGCAAATAGGTCCACAGATCTTGCGTAGAACTTCTCTCATCTGAGGTGGAAATTGTCCAAGCTTCGGCGCCATATGTAAGCACAGGCATGATGAGAGACTTGTAGAGTATGGTTTTCGTTTCTCGAGGGAGGGCTTGACTTCTCAATTGCTTACTAAGCCCAAAGTAGCACGTGTTTGCAAGAGTGATCCTACACAATGTCTCCAGACTGACGTCATTACTGGTGGTTCCAAGATAGACAAAGCCCTTCCCAACTTTAAAAGAGTAGTTATCGACAGTGATGTGCTTTTCAAGATGCCGGGACTCTGTTTGTTGACACTGGGTACTTCATCTTGACTTCGTTCACCGTAAGAAGACCCATTGCTGCACTGACTGCTCGCCGACCTTGTATGCGATGCTAAGAAGACTTATTCACAGTAGATGGCGCAAATTGTGGGGTCTCCTTACAACAACTCATATAGTAATTCACTGATTTGATGATGATAAAACGATGCACTAGAATATGATTTTGTTGTTTTTGTTTTTTGAAGCCAAAAAACTTCACTTAAATTTCTGTCTTATATTGCGTAATAAGACACCTAGCTTCTGAATTCAATCGATAATATTCCAAAAAATAAATCCTGCGTTTTTGCTATGATCTCTGATGTTTCTGCAATTCTAAAACGTCTTCGCGTGATTGGTCTTCAAAAAAAAAATGGTAAGACCACGCTTAGACTCAGCAACCTGATTGTATACAGTTCGGAATAAAGGCGAAGAGTTCGTATTCAATTTTAAAAACATTCGGTAATGAGTTTTTGAGTTTCTAAAACTATCAAATACAAAAAGTCAATTGACTGTACGATATTGGATTATTTCTAAGTCGCATGTCTACATGGAATAGCTGTAAATAAAGAGTTCATACCAATGTTACACCTAATTATAACATCTGTAAGTGATTGCAGTAAGATATGAAACGGTCTATAAAAATAAAAATAATAAATATGTGGTACTTATAAAACCCCGAAGGTCTCTTTGGCCGAGCTTCTCTTTCAGCGCTGTTGTGCGTATGAAATTTTGAACAGTACGAGTATTAGAAAGGGCCTTCTTATTTCAGCCTTTTTCGAATGGCAGAATCCTTGTGACATAACTTTTTCTGAGCTTTGTCACAAAGTTCTTTTTGTAGCTTTTCCATGGCAAATGGCCATTGCCGAAAGAATTGCCAATTGCTTGCCGATAGGTGGATATCCTTGGAAAAAGAAATCTTTTCGATATTAAATGTATACTTCAGCCGTGGATTAACCCACGACTTACAGCCAATGCACAATTCTATTTTTTCACAATCTACTTGCAATTCTCTCTTTTCTTATAGGGGAGTAAGAACACTTAGGATACGAATTTTTACTAATTTAATTTACTATTTTACATTTTATAGTTTACTTGAAAAATGCATTTGTAATGCAAATAATTTTCATCCTTAAAATGCAAAGACTTCAAATTTTAAACGATTATTATTACTTAGAACAAATTCTGAACAAAATATTTTCAAAATTACTCCACAATTGCGATAGATATGATCAAAGTAATAGAAATCGTATGATCACGGAATAGTTCGCGCTCGTTGAGGGTAAAATATGAATTTTGAGGATTAAATATATGAAAAATTAATTTCTTAAAAATGTGAATCAAATTTATTTATGCATTTATTCATACTCTGTAAATAGAACATTTTTCATATATTTCTTTTTTAAAACCCGTATTCTTTTGTTACAAAAAGCTTTCAGAAAATTGTTCAGTGCATTAAAAACATAATATTCTAATATATTCTTTGAATAATTCTAGTGTATATAGATATTTGCTATTTATGCATTAATTAATTAGAGGTTGTTTCTAAAATAAAATCAAATCAATAAATAATGTCGTCATTAAATAATTATACATAATATATATATATATTCAATGTAATAAAGTAGTAAAACCAAAAGTTGACTCTGTAAAATAATGTAGATATTTGTTTAGTCCTTGTATAATAATATTATGAATTTTAAAAATTTAGATAGATATCTACTGTTATGTACATATATTGATAATCAGAATAAATATATCTTAGTATAATGTAAATATTGTTTTTTATAAATAGATTATTTATTTCTACATTTATTATTCATTTTTAGTAATTATTCAACTCGCACAGGATTACAATAAATAATCCTGTCTACTGTAAAGATAACGCCAAAAAAAAAATAATAATAAACAAGTTAGTGAATATGTTAATTAATTAGTCAACAAAACCAAAAAATAAATCAACAAAAAATAATAAAACAAACCATATTTACATAAGTAAATAAAATATACCAAAAAAAAATTAAATTAATTGAAAAAAGTAAAGCCAATTTAATTCAATACTCATAAAGTAAATCTTTTCATATATTTATTCAATACACATACATCTAATAGATAGTAACTACTTTGCATGCATGTAGAAATTAAATTTTAAAATTTAATTAATTATGTATGATATTGTAATATGTATATAATACAATAATACAATAATTTATATAGCACGATGATGTCACAAAGCTCAAAGGATACTTGTACCAATAATTCTCGAACTTAATATACACAAATTATTATGTACATACATACACATAGATCTTAATTTTCGTCGTATATACATATAGATTTTTTTTAAATTTCTGATCTGATTTAATATATTCAAAATTTTCAACACAATTTTGTAAACTAGTTTATTTATAATTGGGGTATTCTCTTAGTCTTTAGCATATGCCCTTGTACAGTGCTCATAGGTTCGAAGAGAGCTTAAAATTATTTTCGAATGTCTTAAAATTCTGTTGTTGTTGTTTCAATTTACTTACTTACTTAATTAATGTAATTACTTATCAATTTTTTAAATTTAAAATTCCTAGAAAAACGTCATATTACAAAACATGAGGAAAGATCAAAGCTGAGAATAAACTGTTTCGATCTACATTAGTCATATTGTTCAAATAAATTGCTTCGTATTTGTACATATATAGTATGGTATATTAAGATATATTATGCAAAAGAAAAAACAAAAGTTGAAACAAATTCATTAAATCGAAAATAACATTATTAAAGTGGCAGAAAAAATAATGGGAACGGTTATTATTGGTTTTGGATTTCGAATATACGAGGACTGTCCCAGAGCTACCCGACCTAACAAAGAAAACGCAAGAAATTTGGGAAAGTTTTCTTTATTTCTCAACATAATCTCCTTTTAGCTCCTATTAACACTTTTTCCAGCGATATTCCATAGCTTCGATATCCTGTTTATAGTATGAACTATTTAGCTCATCTAAAAATAGCCATCTACCGCAGACACCACCTACACATTGTTTGCAAATCTTCTACCACCAATCCATTTTTTTGAAATTTGGAAATAGTAAATAACCCGCTAAATCTGACGAATAAGGTGCATGCTGAAGCAATTCGAGCTTTAACTCGCTGATTTTGGCCATTGCAATAGCAGATGTGTGAACTGGTGCATTGTCTTGATGAAAGAACACTTTATTTTTCGCGAAATGCGGATTTTTTTTCCGTTAAATTCATCATTTAAATGCTACAACAAATTAACATAATACTCGCTGTTCATTGTTTTTCCCTTTTTGAAGATAATCAATAAAAATGATCCCACGTGCATCCCAAAAAAAACAACAGACGCCATAACCTTCCCTGCAGATGGAACTATATTCGCCTTCTTTGAACACGATTCTTCCCTTTCAGTCCACTATTTTGACTGCTCCTTTGTCTCAGGTGTGAAGTGGTGGACTCATGTCTCATCCATGGTTAGGAATCGATGCAAAAACTAGGCTTTATTACTGTGAAACATTGCCAAACACTTTATAGAAACATTTTCACGACGTTGTTTTTGTTCTATTGTGAGCAAACACGACACACATCTTACACACACCTTTTTCATTTCCAAATATATAATGTATAGCACTTTTTAAAATGCCTGTAATTTCACCTAGTTCACGCACCGTCAGCCGGTGATCATCCAATACCATTTTGTGAATTTTCTTAACCGTTTCTGGCGTGGCCACCTCAATTGGTCGACCACTACGGTGTTCATGTTGGGAGCACGTACAACCTCGTCTAAACTCTGCCACCCAATATGTTATGGTCGTAAACGAAGGATCAGATTCTCCCAGAATCTAGTTCGGCTTTAATATTCATTGGACTGAGACCTTTCAAATGAAAGTATTGAATTACTTAACGGTGACCAATTTTTTTCATGTTTACAAATTCACTGAGATCGTTAACTTTTGATAGCTCCAAAAAAATACTAAACAATGTGGCGTATTTTATAAGATTGCCACTTTTCACCAAAGTAATTTTTTTCAAACTACTGCCGCCATCTATATATCAGGTCGGGTAGTTCTGGGACCGCCTTTTATAAATAGTTTTTCAGTACCTTCTTTAGTTTTGCAGATATTGTATTAAAAGTAAATTTCAAAAATGCTTTTTTTATATGAAAACTAAACGATCGGAACAACAACTTTACTATCCTAGCACCACTAAACTGTGAATGTTGAACACCAAAATCTCATTTATTAGGAAAAACCTCTATTTTTAAACATCATTTGCATAGAACCAAAACACAGTACCTACCTGAATAGCCAAAAATATGTAAAAATGTTCACACTTTTGTCATTTTTTCATTTCTTATCAAGTATTTTAATTCATAAGGTATCATCAATGTAATGTGTTATATAATTTTGAAATTGTTCAAAAAGTATTGCCTGCCATACAAAAAAAGAATGAAGCAAAATATGTAGGGGAGAGTGGGGCAAAGATAGTCGTTGGCTCTCACGGCTAAACGACTGAACGAAAAACGGCACCATCTCTATGGTAGATTCGGCTTCACAGCCGGTGCTGACAGTTGGTTTTGGTTTTTCGGCTATAGCTCGTAAGCATGGCAAGGTACAGCAAAATAATCTATGGTGGAAATGTAGCCAGATAAACAGGCTTTCTAATGCATATTTCCGTTTTTCAATATCATTTCATTTCATATCAGTTTTTGCTCGCTAGAGCCGAAAATGTCTTACTAGACTATCTTTGCCCCAATTACCCCCTTTATTTTGAGAGTTTACTTTGCAAAGATGTTATGATCATAGAAATTTTCGTCCTTGACTGGTCCTCAAAAAATAGCCAAATTCGAAATTTTTTTCATAACTCTTTTATTTTTTATTTGATTCCAAAGTGTGATATATTGTTAAAATTGATCATTTGAAGTATTGTACTATATATCTATCTCAGATCCTTTTAATCCTAAAATGCCTCCTTAACCTGCTATGTTCAAATAATGCAATTTTTCATAATTCTTCAATTCAAATTTTTCATAACTCTTTTATTTATTATTCGCTTCCAAAGTGTATTAATATTGTTAAAATTGATCATTTGAAGTATTGTACTATATATCTATCTCAGATCCTTTTAACCCTAAAATGCCTCCTTGACCTGCTATGTTCAAATAATGCAATTTCTTCATAAAATTAAACATTTCATTAAACGATGTGTTTTTTCTAGATAAAAGAATTTCGAGTGTGGCTGTTTTTAGAACTCGCCAGGACTGACGAACACTTTTATGACCCCACAGTAGGCTTTCAATCTAGTTGGGAGGGGGTTGAGAGTCAATTGCAAAGCTTATTCTATCGTATGGAGATCGACCCGGTGTAGTGTATTATTCGCTTCCAAAGTGTAATATATTGTTAAAATTGATCATTTCAAGTATTGTACTATATATCTTTCTCAGATCCTTTTACCCTAAAATGCCTCCTTCACCTGCTATGTTCAAATAACGCAATTTTTCATAACTCTTTTATTTATTATTCGCTTCCAGAGTGTATTAATATTGTTAAAATTGATCATTTGAAGTATTGTACTATATATCTTTCTCAGATCCTTTTAACCCTAAAATGCCTCAATGACCTGCTATGTTCAAATAATGCAATTTTTCAGAATTCTTCAATTCAAATTTTTCATAACTCTTTTATTTATTATTCGCTTCCAAAGTGTATTAATATTGTTAAAATTGATCATTTCAAGTATTGTACTATATATCTTTCTCAGATCCTTTTAACCCTAAAATGCCACCTTGACTTACTATCTTCAAATAACGCAATTTTTCATAATTCTTCAATTCAATATATTGTTAAAATTAATCATTTCAAGTATTGTACTATATATCTATCTCAGATCCTTTTAACCCTAAAATGCCTCCTTGATTTATTATGTTCAAATAATGCAATTTCTTCATAAAATTAAACATTTCATTAACTGATGTGTTTTTTTTTTCTAGATAAAAGCATTTCGATTGTAGCTATTTTTATGACTCTCCAAGAACCGGCGAACATTTTTATAACCCCAAAGTAGGCTTTCAATCTAAGTGCGGTGGGAGAGTCACTTGCTAAGATCGACCCGGTTTAGTGTATAATTCATATTTCTCATATTTTCGTGCAACTTGAAATATTATGACATATTATTTGCATTTCAAAATACAATCATCTAGACGAATCCTTGTATTTCCTTCCTCTCTTTTGTGTGAAGTGAAATCAATCACATTGTCATTGTCATTTCAATTGTCATTGCAATTGTGATAGCAATTTTCTGTAATCGAATTTCGTTATTAGTAGTTCTATACTTCTTGAATCAATGCAACTCTTATTGTATGGATTTTTCATACAATGATTGTACAATTGTGCTAGACTAAAAGAATACCACTTGTATAATTAAGAGATAGAAACAAAGGCAGCTTCCAAATAGCATTAAAATATATAAGAATTTCACAAAAATAAATACATATATGCAATTTTCTTTTTTAACTTACCTATTTTGCTCTCTCTCTCTCTCTCTCTCACTCTACATCCTTGTCTTTCTCGTAAACACATTCTCACTATATAATATACAAACATATTTATATCTTTGACAATCATGAATATGAAATTACAAAAACTAAATAAAATGGTACCAACACAAAAAAAAAAAATCTACCAAATAACAAAAATATTAATTCTTCAAATTAATTAAGACTATGATTAATATTATAAATATATATATATATTTTTTTTTTTGTTGAATTATTAACAATTATAATACTATTGCGAATATATAAAACGAATACAATAACAATAACAATAGGACAACAACCAAAAACATATAAATGGAGCAAAATGAATTAAATAATTAAGAATACAAACATAGTAAAACATAGTGAAATAAGTAAAATGAAACCATACACTCGTCAATTAAGTGATATTAATTAATAATAGTGATGTTAAATGCATTTTAATCAACAACAACAACAACAACAACAACAACTACTACTAATACTACTACTACTACGATTACAACAAAACAACCACAATAGCAACAACCAATATAAATTAATTAAAAATAGCAAAACAATAACTTAGCAAAAAAAAAAAACATATAAAAATATGTATGTATAGGTGGTAGACGCATACATATAATTGTAATATATTGTAAAAAAAAAGAAAAAAAAATATTAATTAAAAAAATACCGAATCGAAAATGGAGCGCATCAATAACGCTTTCATCACTTCAAATAGCGTGTTGAATTTAACATTATGTATGTCATTACAATTAGACGCTTCCTTCTCGCTTCCCTCAATATGCTTTGGATGCGCTTTGATATGCTTTACTCTCACTCTCACTGATTTGAAGTGCGGCATATTGCCTACGGAACAAAGCGTAACAAAAACGTTTACTCAAATCAACTCTTTTTAGATACAAAAGAGAAGCGCTTCCTATACGCTTCCTAAGATGCGCATCAAAATTTCCGATTGGGTAGGCACTGGTTTTCTTCTTCACAATTGACTCATTTTCAAATCAAGTGCTTCATTTTACAAGCTAAATAAAGCAACCAACACCACATTCACATTTTTTTTTAATCAAATTCCTTCTTTAACAGTCAGTTTTTGTAAAATCAGCACTTCAAAGTGTTGAACAATCTGAATTTCCTCTCTGACAATGGCCAATGCTAAATTTTAGATATGTTACTCATTCACTAAATAGTTGATCATAGTTTGAAACATGCTACCTAAAAGATCGAAGACAGACGATGGTACAGGCGCCGGGATATACGATCCTAATACCCGTATATCTGTCGCAAATGTCTTCCAAGCAGAAATTCATGCCATAGAACTTTGTGCACGTCATATACATGCCAAAGGGCTCAAAGGAGCGCGCATTCTTATTTCCTCAGACAGCCCAAGCTGCGATCAAATCTCTCTCCTCATGGGAGTTCTTCACAAAACTAGTCACCGAATGCTTTCTTATCCTACAAAAACTCTCTATGCGAAATACGGTTACATTATGTTGGGTGCCGGGGCAATGAAGTTTCGGACGAACTAGCGAGAGCTGGCTCGTCTTCACCACGGACGGGCCCAGAACCTTTCTGCGGTATAAGCTGGGCATCGGCCAAAGCTATGATAGAAAAACATTACCACGACAAATACCTTCAACAATGGACAAATTCGACGGGTCTTCGCCAAGCGATAGCTCTCATCAGCTTTAATTTTGACAGAATTACTCTTAGCAGAACAAACCTATGCCTAATAACCGGTTATCTCTCAGTACATAACTGGTTAAAATACCACCTCCACAAAATGGGAATATCCTCTGACACGGAGTGTAGACTCTGTCTGGAGGAGGATGCAACATCAATCCACATACTTTGCGAGTGTCCGGCCTTGGCCAGACTACGCCTCAAACACTTTCAGCTGAGTTTCCCAACACCAGCTTCAATCATCAAATGTTCGACAAGATCAATTCTATCCTTATTAAAAAGGTAGAGGAGATGCTATTGTCGTAAACGAACTTGGGTACAAAAGATCTCGTTTGGTCTCAGTGCCAGCTATAGGGCAGGTATCAGCTATAGGGCTCATATCCTCTAACAGACCTTGGTCTGGTTTCGCGTGGTCTACTTGGTGAACAAGGATTATAGTCTTGTTCCAACGTCACGCTCTCTTTTGATTGTGTGATTGTCGCTATAGACATCAGCCTTTACATACTCCCACAAAAAAATAGTCTAAAGGCGTTGAATCGCACAATCTAGGCGGCCAATTGACCGACCCCAAACGTGAAATAAATTGTTCACTGAATTCGCCTCTGAATTGGGCCATTGTTTCGCGTGCTGTGTGGCATGTGGTACCATCTTGTTGAAACCACATGTCAGCCAAGACTAGCTCTTCCATTTTGGGCAAAAAAAAAAGATTGTAATCAACGCACGGTGGCGCTCGCCATTCGCAGTAACGTTCCTGCATTCGTCGTGTTTGAAAAAGTACGGTCCAATGATGGGACCGGTCCATAATCCACACCAAACAGTGCATTTTTCGGGATGCATTGGAAGTTCTTGCAATGCTTCTGGCTGCTCTTCACACTAAATACGGTAATTTTTATTGTTCACCTATCCATTCAACCAGAAATGAGCTTCGTCGCTGAACACAATTAAAAAAATAAAAAAGTACATCTTCATCCAACTTTGCCACCGCCCATTCACCAAAAGTTAGCCGTTGTGGTAAGTCGTGTGGCATCAATTCATCCAAATCCTTCCACAAAATTTTTCACGTAGTGGAGTAACAGAGTCTCAATTGCTGCAAACGGCACCGAATCGATCATTCACGGTCATCAACAACACTGGCGGATACAGCTGCGATATTTTCCTCTGTCCGCACTCGACATATGCATTTTGGTGGTCCAATGTCTAATAATGTAAATTTGGTGCGAAAATTAGTCACAAGTTTCCGAATAGAGCCGCCTCAGAAGGTCGCTCAAACTGACCATAAAATGGAAGAAGAGTACGATGGACTTCCTTAACCGAGCATAAATTTTGATCATAAAATTCAATAATCTGCAAGCGTTTTTCGTTTGTAAGTCGATTCATCGTTAAATTATAGACCAAACTGAACATGTTTGATAGTAACATGTTACACAAAAACAACTGAGCTGTCAAAAACAGTGTTGCATATAGGAAGTTGCTAAAAAATCATCCTGTAGTTGATCATAGTTTGAAAAAGACATCGTGTAATAATGGAAACATAACCTAATTACGTGTACTGTATCATCTCAATTGAAAGAAACTATGTTGATGAGGTTCAACATTGATGAAAACGGTGGAAGCAAAAGTAGTGTGTCTTTAGGTTGTCTCAAAGTGAACTTCTTTGATTTTTGGGTCTCGGGCTACCATTTTGTACTGTTACAGAAGTCATCACAGAAAGCTGCAAAAAAAAAAATTGTTAACGTAGTAGCCACATCAATTAAAGAGGCATTGCGTCACCACAAAACCGCCGTACTTTGCCCCTATTTCTATATTTCGCCAAAAATGGCAACTAAACAAAAATGGCAACTGCCACAAATGGCAACATACTATATTTTTAAATTGCTTGATTTTTGTACAAAAAAAAAAATGCGACTGGAAACAATGATTTTTATTAAAAGTTCAATTTGATTTGCGAAAAAAGTGTCTATTCGTCGTTGTAAAAGGTTGAAATTAATTTCAAAATTATGAATATGCTCTATAAAATGTAACAAATGGTTTGTAGATGATTGAATTTGATTTGAAAAAGGATGAATATGAAGTGCAAAACCTGTCATAAAAAAATTAATAAAATTTATTAATGTATTTGTAACTAATCATAACTGTAAGTAGAACATATGAATTTAAAAAATTCAAAAATAAAAATTAGATAATATTATTTTAATATTTTATTTATTCCATTTTCATTTTTTTTTTTTCTTAATTTTTTATAGATAATAACAAATCAATGAAATAATGAGCATGATGGATTATTTTATTTATATTTTATTTGTTTTTAATTTTTTTTTTTATTTAAGATGTAAATTTATTAAAATGCCATAGTTATAGTAGTAGTTTTGATATCCTCTCGTACATATTGTTAATAAAATAATTAGATAATGTGAATAAAAAAAAATTTAATAGAAAACATAAACAACATAAACAACAACAACAACAAAACAAAAACGACAATAATTACACTGTTTATGTAGTGCAATAAACGCTTGTTATTTATTGTATTTTAGATTTAATAATTTTTTTTTTGTTTTTTTGTTTTTATAACAAACAAATTTTTTTGTATTGTACAGTAATATTAACAAAATGATAAATTGTTGTTATGTACTAACATCTATAGTATACGAGTATTATGCGCCATACATGCATGTATGGGTACATGCATACATAAAAATCGGAATTTTTCATTGAATCGAATATATATAATTTAATTTTCATTAAAATGATTCTATAATCATTGACAATTGTCCATTATTTTTAGCAGAGCTTATAGAAAATGTTTACTCATCGGTAGATCCAATGAAAACCAAAATATCAATAATAATACTACATGTGTGCTGAAAAGTTCTGAGATTTTTTAATAGATGATCCAGACT
This sequence comes from Megamerina dolium, assembly GCA_963854835.1. Lineage (NCBI taxonomy): Eukaryota > Metazoa > Arthropoda > Insecta > Diptera > Megamerinidae > Megamerina > Megamerina dolium. The sequence goes on from OY978525.1 coordinate 109,550,566, forward strand.
CATTGCGAGAAGCTCATCTGTCACTGGTTTATGTATGAACTATTCATGACGGATTTCGTCCATTCGTTTACAAGCTACAGTCGTTTGAGTGACACTACTTTTGCCATGGTAAAAATATTGGAAAAACAGAAGTATCGCATCTTGATCAAATATTATTTTTTTTTTATGGGGAAAAAATTCCAAACAATCATCACAATGGCTGAAGAAATGTTTTCCCACATCTGATCCTTCAAAATTAATAGTTTATAGGTGGTTTTGTGAGTTTAAAATAGATCGAACAAGCACCGAAATGCACCATGCTCTGTAAGGTCATAAGAGGCTATGAATGTGGAAATCATCAAACAAGTGCATCGAATCGATCGAAAAGTGAAGTTGTGCAAGTTAGGTGAGACCGTGGATATTTGAAAAGAACTGGTGGGATACATATACTTTGCACGATGTATTGAATATGAAAAAGTTATCGGCGTGATTGGTGCCGCGTTTATTGACAGTCGACCAAAAGCGTAGGTTTAACGTTGCTGTAGTGCATTTGAGCGGATTTTTTTTCGATATTCTGTTACGATGGAAGTATCGTGGGTCCATTACCGTACCAAACGACCAAAGCGCCAATGCACGGCAGGGAAGATTTTCGCCCAAATTTCTTGGGATGCACATGACATAATCGTCATTGACTATCTGCAGAAGGGAAGAACAGAGTTATAGGAGAACATTATGCAGCATTATTGAACAAACTAAACGACGAAATATAGAAAAAAACGGGCTATTATGGCGAAGAAAAAAGTTCTATACACACATCTTTGAAAACGATGGGCGAATTGAACCAATTACCATTCGAAATGGTTTCTCACCCATCATATTCTCAATTATCTATTCTCAAACCTTTAGCGATGGCTCCAGGGAAATGGATTCCGATCCATTGAGCAAGTCATCGTGGAAACAGAGCACTGTTTCTGATTCTTCGATGTTTCGTACTATAGAAAGGGCATCAAAATGTTGGAAACGCGCAATACCAAGTGTATTGTTCTGGAAAGCAACTATGTTGAGGAATAAATGTAATTTTGTCTAAAAAAAACGTTTTTTTTTTATTAAAAATCTTGGACATTTTCAGCCCATGTTGTATAAGATCTTCTTGAGCGACTGGTAATGGTTTAAAAATATACTGATTCAAACATCGCTTAGTAAAATTTCCAAATTCGAAATCTACATTTTTATATTTATTTTATACATATTTGTTACAGAGCCAGCGTTTTTACATGTGCTCGGATTTTTTTTTTTTTTTTTTTTTTTTTGTATTTGACCGGATCTCACTTTCACTTATCTTTAAAATATATAATAGTAAGCCACAGACGACAGCATACTAAGGTTGCGCTCATCTTTTACCGGTTACTTATCGGTTCTCAGCGAATTTGACAGAATGTTTCGTCACATTAGTTCCAAGGGTCGCATTATTCATTCATTATTACGCGATGGTTTAATTTTCAATCTGTTCGCTATTTTCTTAATTTCTCTCGAAGCTGAACTACTGTGACATCACATTTAGAAAAATTCTCTCCAATGGGGGCAATCTTCTTTTCTATCATTCTTAGTAGTAAGCCGTTGTTGCTCGAATAAGTCTCTCTAATTACCGTATGGCATAAACTCTCAATATTCAAAGATTTAAATATTAGGTGAGGTAAAAGGAATTTTTGTATTAAATTGAATGTTTTATTTATTTATATAGTTCCAAACGGTTTTTTGTGAAATGTTTAGCTTCTGGGCAATAGAAAAAGTGCTTACATGACGGTCAGACTCGACGATTTCCATTGTTTTATCGATATTTTCGACAATTGGCCTTGCATCTTTGACATCAAAATTACTGCACTCTATTCCCCAACTTTTCGAAGTTATAAAAATATTTTTCCGCCATTTGTGCCACAGATGGCAGAATACTAAGGTTGCACCCATCATTTATCGGTTCTCAGTGAATTTAACAGAATCAGCTGTGTCTGTGACGTCACATTGGTCCAATGGTTGCTTTATTCATTCATTATTTCGCATTGTTTGCCATTTTTATTTGTTCACTATTTTGTCATTTTCTCATTTCATATTCATTCTTGATTTACAAATAACACTGCTCTGATAGAAAATATAGATTGTTGAAGAGATTTGTTGCTTGTTTTTTTTTTTTAAACATCGATAATTAAATTGTATTTTATAAGCTTTGACAAAAATAAAATTCTAGCAAAGCAAAAAAAATGGATTCTACTCTCGTCTGCATAAAAGAATATGAAGATCATTCTGAATAGATTCATAGACATGGGGTGAGAAAATTTCATTTTATTTAATCGACTTGTAAAAAGAACTTATCATTTCGATATGTTAAAATTTTTGTTTCTATTATCAGTATGTTGCTCGCTTGTTCAAGAAATATAGAATTTTATTGTTTTATTGACGAAAAAAAATTAATTATAGTTCGAAATGGATATTATATAAAAATAAGATCCTTTTTTTATTATTCCGACATTTATTCCATAAAAGTGCACAATAACATTAGTACTTGCATATGTACATACATATGCAAATACCTGGATACATGCAAGTACGTATGTAGGTACATGTATCTGGTAAAAACTTGTGTAATTTTATGGAATCATATATAGTATGTGTACATCGATACATTAGTTTAAAGTAAAAAAAAAAAATAAATACAACAATTCAGAAAAAAAAAATACTGGGCTTTACAAACATTTTCTACTCTATCTTTCCACTAAATAACATATAAATACTTATATAAATGTATTGAAAATAAAAAGAAATTCATATGTGAGGGAAAAGTAGATATTTGCAATTAATAATAATAATAATAATAACAGAGAAATATATTATGTATGCTACATATACATACAAACAGGACATATGTACATGAAACTCATTTTGAAACAAAATCATATCAAATAAACAAATTTATACATACACATACACATTAACATAGTATATATCTACATTGTACACAAAATGAATAATGGAAAAAAATTAAATAATGCATATGTACACACACACACACACACACATGCGTACACATATTAATAAAAAAAAAAGTACAAACATATAAATTGTGTTTAATTGTAATTGTAACATGACATATGATGCGTTAAGAAATTGTACAATGAATTTAAAATTATAATGATTGAATGAAATAGAAATTAAAAAAAAAAGTATTATTACAATCAATTATTGTTATTGAATATCTAAATAGAGAATGTTCAACGTACATACATACATATATTCACACACACACACAAATGAATATTATGGGTATTTAAATAGAAGAGACGACGATTTCATGAAAACCAATACCTTCAAAACAACAACTAACATTTACATATATGAAATTAAAAAAAGAAAACCAAATCACTTTAACATAATTCATATATATACGATATATACAAACATATTTATGCATGCAAATTGCTATGTAAAAAAAATATAAATATATATATACTCACATACACACACTCATATATATAAAAGTTATGTTTATATTTTATTAATACATAGTAGTTATGTATTATAATCATCAAGTAAGTTTTATTATAAATCAAAATCTATTCAAATGTTATAAATTAGAATATCAAAGAGAAAACGAAACGAATCCAAATTTTAAATAACAATAAACTGTAAAAGCAAAAAAAAATAACAAAAAAAAAAAAGAAAGAGATAATACTTAATTATAATAAATAAAATATACTACAATATAATATATACATATTTATTAAAATTAATTAAAAATATTATAATTTTTTTCATTTCGTTTGAAACTCATTTAAGAAAATTTAAAAAACATGTAAAAAAAAAAAATAAAATAAAATTGACTAATATTAAAATTGATTTCCATTTTATGCATTTTCTTATCACTTATTTTCGTAAATAATAAGAGGAAGCATTGATATATGTACGACCACAATTTTTGATAAGAGATAACTTATTGAGAGCATTACAGTGTATATGGAAAGTTTCCGCTTGCACATGTCCACATAATATTCACAAATATATAATCAACTAGAGCAACAAAAAAAAATAGTAATAATAATAATAAATAAATAAGAGATAAGATTTTCATTAATATATTCTAATCCATACTAATATATACTAAATATGGTATACTATATATATAATTATAAATTATACCTACATATCTCTATCATGTAGTAATACTTAACCCTTTTACTACTGATGAGACTTATGGTGGACATGTAATTTAAAGTTTTGTTACAAAAAAAAACTGACTAATCTTTCCCCAACTTTACAAGCCATAATGACTTTGTTAAATTAGTCGTCATTCGTGTGTTTGTAATTACTGTTAGCGCGTTTTGTAAACCTTGATTCAAGTACTAAATTCTTTATGTACCGTATTTTAAATATATAATATATATTTATAAATCCTATAGTTCCAAGGAGGAACAAAGGGCCACAACAAATTTTCTGCATTCAGATCTGTCTTGTGCCAGCCTCTTAACTTCACTCCAGCTAAGGTTCACAGCGCGGGTTTCCGACTCCAGCGGTCTTCTCCAAGTATTCGCCGGCCTTCCTCGTCTTCGGGTGCTTGTGGGTTCCAATCAATGGCGTTTCTTGTTAGGTCTTCGCTTTGTCTACGCAGAACATGGCCGATCCAGCTCCATTTTCTCTTCCGAATTTCAATGAGTACTGGCGTTGGCTGCGTCTTGCTCCATAGGTCAGCATTTGATATAATGTTAGGCCAGCAAATTTTCAGAATCTTGCGTAAACAGCGATTTATGTAGACTTGCAGAGCATTTACATGCATATAAACTTTGAAAAAAAGCATTGAAAGTATAAATTTGGTAATCATATCATAATAAATAATAAATTTTCAATTTATTATGTTCACAAAAATAAGCTGTATATGAGTCAATATACATAAAAATTCATCAGGGCATAGTATTCCTCGCTTGCTTCTAAAATAAGGTCGCTAAAGTCCAACAGCGTTCTTATGTATGTTTATATACTTTTCAAAACATTTAATCACAATTGATTCTATAATTATCCGTAATTTTTCTTGACATCTTCCAAAATTTTCCAGCTCATGAAAATACATTTAAAAATATGATTAAATTTAAATTTCTTTATTTCCCGATTCCTTTTGAGGATATTGCTGTGGAATTTTTGGCAGGGAAAACAATCAGTTGTATAGCTTTCTGTTAAAAATCGCAAAAATCTCTATTATTACAGCATATGAAATTATATTTAACCCTACTTCCCTACTTTCCCTCCTATTTTCTCAGGGAACATTTTGATTCTTGCAAGTTCAAGTTCAGACAGATTGATAGTCTGTAGTAGTTCCTTCGCGAGTGTTTGTTTTCTCACCCGGATAAGTGCTGGGTATTCTGTGATTAGGTGTATGGATGTCTCATCGTCCTCCATACAGAATTTGCATATTTCGCTGTCTGTCAGTTTCAGACGGGTTTTATGTTTGTTTAATAAACAATATCTACTGAAGTTCCCATACATTGTATCAAAAATAATACTCTAGGGAAGTAAGGTTCGATTCTAACCCGAGATTTGGAGAGATTTTTAGTTGAAATGATAGAATTTTGAGCTACCTGAAGCTATAATTTAGTAACCATACTTCAATTCTACAGTAGTAATTAAATTAATGGCATGTAGTCACAGTAAAAATATTGTCGATAAAAAAAAAATGGAATCGATTTTTTAACAGAAATATCGGAAATTTGCCAACAATTGTCTGTACTATCAAAAGGTTTTCCAGTAGGGACATAACAATTTCGTATCTTTATATGAACGCACCCTTAAATTTTTTTAATCAACTGTCAATGTCAAAACGTTAGTTAAAGTCAACATTTTCATCATGGTAAAGTTCACGAACCAGCAACGTTTGAAAATTATTAAAAATTACTACCGAAATTCTGAGTCGGTTGTCGCAACTTTAAGAGCGAAAAATCATCTTCAGCGATGAAGCTCATTTCTGGCTCAATAGCTTTGTCAATAAGCAAAATATGCGTTATTGGTCAGCAACAAACCCACAAGTGCTTCTTGAGAAACCGTTGCACCCGCAAAAAGTTACTGTTTTGCGGGTGCGGTTTTCATGCCGGAGGTGTGATTGGGCCGTATTTTTTCGTGAATGAAAACGGCCGTCATGTTACCGTCAATGGAGAGCGCTTATCGTGCTATGTTGGATGATTATTTGTGGCCAGAATTGAATGAACTTGACATCAGCGATATGTGGTTTCAATAAGACGATGCCATTAGCCATACAGCATACGTCACAATCGATTTATTGCAAGGCAAATTCGGTGAACGTGTTATCTCGAAAAATGGTCCGGTCGAATAGCCGCCTCGTTCATGCGATCTAACACCATTGGATTTCTTTTTATGGGGCTTTATCAAGTCACTGGTCTATGCCAACAAGCCAGCAACTTTAGACGAGCTCAAAGGCAACATTCAACGCGAAATTGCCAACATTCCGGTCGAAATGTGTGCTAGAGTGGTGGAAAATTGGGTCCAAAGAATCGACCGCTGTAAACGGGCTCGTAGTGGTCATTTGAATGAAATCGAATTTCACTCATAAAATGCAATGCTTGCAATATATCCACAATAAATTTGAACTCAATATCTCAAATATTTCTGTGTTTTATTAATAGATAAAATTGTTATGTCCCTAATGGAAAACCCTTTATAAACTGGGTAATTGAGAGTTGCAATCCTCTATATACATATACATATATATTATTACTATATCTTCTCACAAGGTGAGCAAAGTAATATTTGCCTGTGAGAATAGAAAAATAAACCAATAAATCAATAACATTCAAAAATAATTTTTATTGCAGAGTAAAATTCAAATTCAAATGGATTTTTCGAATAGAGAATGCAACATTTTGTTCAGATAGTTTGAAACAAATCACATTTTGGGATTCTCAAAAATATCGTCATTTCTAGGTTAGGTTAGGTTATGTGGCTGTCCTCTCTCTGAGAATACACACGTAGGCCAGAAAGGCGATTGTGTGATACAATTGAGCTTCTCTTCCAACATTGTGTGTGTTAAATTTGGATAGCATTAGATGGGACCTACTTATATTAGCCGGTTCCGAACGGCAGAGCCCTTGTGACCTGATTTTAAATTAGTTTTGTCACAGAGCTGCCATTTTTATAACTTCTTTGGTCTGCTTTTACAATAATTTCCTAAACTTGTAACAGGCGCTCTTTCTTTAGTTACCCATATCATCCCCATTGGTAGATGGCAAAGGTTTAGAAGTGGCGGTAGTTAAAGGGTTATCAATAATTCTAATAATTTTGTAATTTTCTTATCTACATAACAGCACCCAAATCAGTGTCAAGATTGTTGAATATTTCAATTAGCGATGAAAGCGAAACACGATTTATTAGTGAAATTCAAAATTTACTCAACAAATGTGTCAACAACAAAAAACAAAAAAAAAAGAATGAATAGAAAACGTAAATAAATAAATAAATTAAATAAATAAATTATATTACATAAAAAAAATACACACACACTCACAAAGCGATACAAGAAAATCATCAATAGAATGAAAAATATAAAAAAGAAAAGAAAAAAAGCAGAAAAACAAGTCAAATGCAGCGTCATTTCTTGCGTCTTTCATTAATAAGAAAATCTAAACGGACAAGTATCTTTCGAATACATATTCTACATTTTATTTGCATATACATACTTACGTACATACCCAAGTATATATTGTATTTTTTGTATACAAAAGAAAATAACAAAGAGAATTATAAGAACGGCACACACAGAACAGGTTCTGCTTTATCCACATCACTTTGCTTCAATTTTCTTCGTAGTTTGTCTTTGCCATGGACAGAATAATCTTCGAATAAAAATTAGCACTTGCACTTCAAAACTCATCTCCGATGCGTATATATGATAGGTAAATTCAAATATGTGAATGTGAAGTTCAGCGACCTTACTTACCTGGCTAGTTGCAGCAACATTTGTGCCAATCCCAAGTTTCTTTTTTTTTTTACAATAAAACAACATCAAACAATATAAACGCAAAGAACTTGTTTTCGTACATGAGAATTTTTTTTGTTTACTTTTGTGCTTTTTACTTCTTAGATGTGTGTATAGTATATACAAGTATGTTGTATTTTTTTTTTGTAGATCTAGGGAATTCGTACAGTAAGTATAGTAAATGCATAACCATTGTTGTAGTTTCTTAAGAAATTATTTCAATATATGTATATAATCTATATTTGTTTATACATAGTAATTATGAAACGGAAGGCAGAGAAATAATATTACAACATATTTATTATTATTTATTTGAATTGTGTTCTTTTAATAGAATGAATTAAAAAAAAATATATTAAAAAGATTGCTTTTATTTTCAATTATGAATTCTTATTAGCTTTCTCTCTAATGTCACACACGAATGTTAATTTACTACGGCAATGCGTATTTATTCTGCATCAGCCTTTGATACAGAGAATGGCTCACTAACTGGCAAAGAACCAGAGTTGGCAATAGTGACATCCTTAACAGGACGATCTCTTCCATCGGTTTCGGTCTTTTCAATGGCACGCACAACATCCATACCGGATAGTATTTTACCAAATACAACATGACGCCCATCAAGCCAAGACGTCTTCTTGGTGGTAATGAAGAACTGTGAACCGTTTGTGTCCTTGCCAGCATTGGCCATGCTTAACCAACCAGCACCATAATGCTTCAGTTTGAAATTCTCATCTTCGAAACGTTCACCATAAATAGAGCGTCCACCAGTGCCGTCGCCCTTTGTGAAATCACCACCTTGAATCATAAAGTCTTTGATGACACGATGGAATTTGCTGCCCTTATAACTGTAATACAGAAACAAATGTAAAAAATGTGTTCAATTTATATGTAATCTATTTTATGACGTCCAACAAAATATTTCGACTCAAAGAAAGTCATTCTTTAGCAAAACCATTTTGAACAAACCTCTAAAAATCTAATTATTTTGAGGACTTATTTAATAAGACTGTTTATTGAGAAAACTAGAAACATTTATTCATAGAAAACGCGCTTTTGTAAAGTTTTTTTCAAAACGGTTTAGCATACGAATGGATTTTCAATATAAATAAAATAAACCAAAATTCATTTTAAGCTGATAAGAACAGCACCACTTTTTATGTAGGGCCAGGCTGATGTATAAATTGTGTTAATTTGCCAGTAATTTATTATATTCTTTCATCGGATCAATCTAATGTTCAAATCAAAATGATGACAATGCTGTGGCATCTACATACATACATGTGTTTATATCACATATGATTGTGATATTTTTAGTTTAGTAGCAAAATTACAACCAGAAGTCTTCCTTGGTTTTATATGCGCATATGCATATTCAAGTCAGCTTCAAATTGAACAATTATGATTTGAGTAATTGACAATTACAACGAAAAAAAAAACGGTGTCAAGTGGATATTCACTTTAAATTATATTCATTATGTATTAACTTGAGTAATTCAGACAATTGAATAATTTGAACATTAGTTGAATCACATGACGATGCAAAATTATTTGCATCAAATACAATTGTGCTCGACAAACAAATAATTCAGCTGACTATAATACATATGTATGTATGTAGTACAAACGAATCATTTTATGCTTCGCTAATAGTTATATGTAAACTTACCCTTCGCCTTCTGGTTTTTCAGCCAACTCTTTAAAGTTTCGCACTGTCTTTTCTACAGTTTTGCCAAAAAGACCAATTTCAATGCGTCCAGCAGGTTCACCACCAATTGTGATGTCAAAGAAAACCTACGCGAGTCACAAACGTACAATAAGAACAATTGGATATTTATAAATATGAGAAAATAAGAAGCAGATATGTACATTGATCACGAAAAAAAAAATTGATGTATCAGAATAAAGTTTGTATTATACCTTATCTGTTACTTTAGGTCCTTTACTATCATCAGCAACAGCAGTACCAGCCACTAGTGCTACTAGGCACAATCCCAAAAACAATTTCATTTCTTTTGTACTATTTTATTTCTTATAGATAATAAAATAAAAATAAAAAACTTTATATGAAAATACCACCGCTCTTTAATTTTTCCCCGATGCCGTCAGCAGTTTAATAGCAAATGAACAACGAAAATCAGATGAGCGAGCTTCGTACCCTATAGAAACGTAAAATACAACACATAAAAATACACGCAGCATTTTTTACACATAAGCAAAACGCTGCTGCTGTGAATTTATGGGGGGAAGCAAGAATAACGAAAGAAAATCGCAAGAAATTTGGAGGTATAAATAATGGACACGTAATCGAAGAATGAGAATGTGTAAAAGATGCATAAATAAGAATAAGATTAGAATTAGATTTCTTGAGAAAATAATTTTGAAAAAGAAACCAGTAACGCAGTTCGTTAAATATTGGCAATATTATTGTCAACTGTGCATATCAACTAGATTTGTTTTGTGGTTACATATTTAAGAAATCAGCAAATTGATACACCTTGATTAAAGAAATGGATTTTTGGCATTCCATAATCAACTCTAACAAATTGGAAACCAATATTTTTATAATCATCGCCACTAAGGCAATGTTATGCAAACGTTTATGGTTACGTCGTTGTCACCGGATGTTTAGAATGCAAAATATAGTGAGATATTACTCTATCAAACTTTTGCTGCACAGCCAATGGAATTGTTGTTGTGTTGAGGAATGGACACAGCAAAAAAGAGGAATGAATTGTTCACTTTAAACTTTTCTTTGCTGTCGCTTTGTGGGATATCACACTTTCAAGCTTTTGCTGACGATATTTTTCTTGTTTTACTCTCTCGTCAATGTTTTGTTTGATGCTATATTCCACTTTCAAACTTTTGTTGTAATATATATTAGTGTATATCTACAGCTCTGGCCAAGCGACGCCATCTAATTTGACGGTCCGATACGATAGCAATCGGACAGCGCAGCGACAGCAATGTAAACTCAACATAATAACAGCTGTGCAGCAAACGTTTGATAGTTTGAGTTTAAACGTGTAATATCCCACATAGATACGAATTGTGAGTTGCATTCGATTTTCGAATGCTGAAAATGTAAAACTGAAACTCCATACCAGGGATTCAAGATTCGAAATTTTGACATTTCGGAGTCAATATTTGTAAACATCTTTATTATAGAGACTATTCTTATGCTATGGCTTGACCGGCTTTTCTAATCATGTTTAACAGTAAACATGCTTTCATAAAGCTGGCTTCACAAGTATATCCATGCGACTCTGCAAATGACAGCAATTTGCTTCTATTGTGTTTTATACAATGCTCACCAGCGCAATAACGCAACGCAGTGCAACTTTACCCATCACTATTCGTCATAACTGTGGTCTTATTATAAACTGCTGTCAGTCACAAGTAAACAAATATTTGTTAATTTTGAACAATGGAAAAGAATGAATTCCGTGCTGTGATTAAACACTTCTTTTTGAAGGGCAAAAAACCGAAAGAAATCAAAGCCGAATTAGATGAAGTTCATGGCACATCTGCACCAGCAACTAAGACTGTTTACAATTGGGTGAATGAATTTAAACGTGGCTGTACATCCACAAGTGATAAACAACGTTCGGGCCGCCCACTGGAAGTGACTACTCCAGAAATGATAGAAAAAATCCACGATATAGTTCTGACTGATAGACGAGTTAAAGTATCCGAATTAGTTGATGCCACTGATGTATCACATGGTTCAGTGGTTGCCATTTTGCACGAAAAATTGGGTATGAAAAAGGTTGCAGCCAAGTGGGTACCATGTGTGTTAACAAGAGAGCAAAAGCAGGAACGTGTTCGTCTTTCAATTGCATGTCTGGATATTTTTAAGAAGAATCCAGCTGAATTTCTTGATCGGTATATCACTGTTGATGATGCTTGGATTTATCACTACACACTACAAGAAGAAAGTGATGAAATCGTTTCTAAACGTCCGAAGATTCAACAATCAGCAAACAAGATTATGGCAACAATTTTTTGGGATACAAGGGGTATAATATTTACCGACTATGTACAAAAAGAACAATCAAAGCATGACGAATATTATGCCGCATTATTGGATCGATTGAAAGATGAAATCAGAATTAATAGACCGCATTTCGAAAATAAAAAAGTTCTGTTTCATCACGACAAAGTACCGTCTTATAAGTGGTTAAAGTCAAGTACAAAGTTAGCTGAGTTGGGCTTTGAATTGCTTCCGCATCCTTCGAATTCTCCAGATTTGATGTCCAGTGAGTTTTCCTTGTTTCCCAATATGAAAAAATGGCTTGAGAGAAAGAGATTAACTTCACATAAGACTGTTATTTCGGGAACCGATGCCTATTTTACGAATCTCGATAAGTCATACTATACTGATAGTATTAAAAAACTTGAACAGCGCTGGACAAAATGTATAGAATTACAGGGCGATTATGTCGAAGAATAATATTTTCACTCTACTCTCGAATTTTGGGAAAATATTTTCAGGATGACGCAACCACAAAAGCGAAAGTGTTCTTTAACATATTTTAAAGTAAATTCATCATTGATCCTCTGCATCATGACATTTTCCAAGAGTTTGAACCACTTTCAAATTTCTGTTGCATATGGCAAAAAGTGAATTCCGTGTTTTTTACTAATCACTTTTTTCCCCAGCTGAAACAAAGTAGTGGCGCGATAAACACTATGGTGACTATGCAACATATCCTAACCACCTTGTTAACAATTGATAAAAAAAAAAACATGAACGTACTCTTTGGATATTTGAATATTTTCGGACGCGTTCCAATATTGATCAAGCATGAAGTACATGACATAATCGGAACATCAAAAATATGATGAATACGCTCCGAAACGTGTAAAGACCCAATAATCGACGAGGAAGAGCATGGCAAATATTTTTTGGGATGCAAAAGGAAACAATAAATTATAGTGCCTCATTTATTGAACGAATTGAAGGACGAAATCAAAAAAAGGCGGTCTCCTTTAGCAAAGAAAAGTTAAAATCGAGTGTGAAGTTGAATGTGTTGGGCTTTACTTCTCAATCATCATATTTGAATATCTCGATAAATCATTAAATGATAGTATCAACAACCTTAACAATATTTGTCTAAATGTATTAAGTTGCAGGCGACAATGTTGAAGAGTACACTTGTCGCTCCTAACTTCCTCATACTTTATTAGTTCATTTGTAAATATGTACAATAAATAATTTAATTATATGCTAAAGATATAGCGTTTGTGTATTTATATATTAATCAACTAAAATTCTACACATCGCGAATACAAGAATTATATTTTATTCTATTTTTATATCTACCAGAGATAGATTTCAAATCGTATCTTTCTGTTTTGTAGTGATTCATGGTATAATTTTAAAGGTAGAGCAATTTAAAAGGTTTTTGGAGTCGCCTTACAACGTCAGAAACGTTTTCCTTATAGTGTCAAACTCGCTTGTTTTTTTTTTATTGTTTCTTCCTTTCATACGAGTAATTTATTTTGTTTAATTTTTCATTAGTGCTAACTCACTTAATGCCATAGGAGTTCCCAAAAGTCCTTATAGAAGTATGTACATAAGGGACATACATGTAAAATCACCAATACATATAAACTTTGTTGTTATAAAAAGTGGGGAAAATTCACTTGTACCACGGAAAAAAGGAAATTTTATTTTGTACAAAGTTATCTGTAATTAAAAAACAACCAAGGAAACAAAACTACTCCGAATGTCCTTTAAATCTTCCATGATCCTTCCAAAAATTTTCCAAGCTGATGCCGAGTTCAATAATAAGAATAAAACACACAGATTTTTCTCAGTGCTTCTTCATCCACAAATAATACGTTCGACAACATAAATTCGTTTTACCATTTGCCTGACTGACATCCAGCTTCTCCTCCTCCTCCTCATCCAGTAAGAATGTGAATTCCATCTACTATGTAAAATTATAAAATAAATTATCAGTCGTCGACTAGCTTTTGTTGCGTACGGTTGTTTTGGTTTACATAGTTCTTTTACTCTGTGCGGTTCGTTTGTGTATTGCGCACCGTTACACCTATCAACAAAGTATAGACGTGTTGCTTTTGTTCTGACTTATTTTTTCACTTATAATTTCTAAGTACTTATTTAATCAGTGAATTTCTATTTTATTAAATAATAAACCATGCCCCCCGGGGTGCATGGTTCAGGGGACAATAGATTCGCTCCTCTAGCGGGTAGTCCCAAAGCTAAAAAGAAACGTATATTCAAACCCAACAATGAATTTCCTATACTTTCAACGCCATGCTCTCCTTTTTCTAACCCAAAATATGTAGTTGTTGCTTCAACAAATACCCAAAAGCCGTTATCTCATTTTTCTTGTTTTTCTGTGCAAAGATCTCTGCACGCAATAAGCAAAGACATTGAAAACATATCTGAATTACGTGATGGTAACCTCCTTTTGCTTGTTAAAGACCGGAAAATAGCCGATAAGTTTCTTGCTGCCAAACAGTTACCAGGTATATGCGAAATTCAATGTAAACTTCACGAAAACCTTAATTTTGTCAAAGGCACTGTATTCGCACCATACTTAACCAAAATTCCTGACGAGGAAATCGTAAAAGAATTGGCCCCTGTGGGTGTTGCTAGCATTTATAAATTCACCAGAAAAGTCGATCAAAAAGACCAACCTACCGGAGTTATTCTACTTACATTCGACCTATATAGGCTTCCGGACTCTATTAACATCTCGTGGCACAAAGTACGCGTCAGAGAATATATCCCAAACCCCATGCGTTGCAAACTGTGTCAATTGTTAGGACACACAAAAAAATATTGCAAAAATAATCCAGTATGCGTAAACTGCAACCTTCCACCCCACCCAAATTCAGACTGCCCTCGCACCAGATGCGCAAATTGTGAACAAGAGCATCCGGCAAATTCCAATACCTGTCCAAAATTTGTGCAACAAAAAGAAATCTTAAAAATAAAAATTCAACGTAAATGTTCACTAAAACAAGCAAGAGACTTTTATAGTGCACAACTGCCACAATCATCATCGTCTACATCTTATGCTGGGGTTACTACTAATTCCTCAACCACAGAAAAGACTCAATCAGCTTCCCCAGACTTCAATAAAAGACCTCTCCATTCTACAACACCTTCAATAAATTTTAATTACTCTGTTAATTCAGAAGATACTAACATTCAGCTTACTTCCTCATCCAATAACTTAGCCACAAATGAACACAATACAACGCAACCAACTTCATCCTCACGCAATACAAACATGGAAAACGTTATATATACTCTCCCAGTCAACCCTTTCTCATCAGATGTTGACAACCTCACCACCACACCACCCACTTCCTCTAAACGTTCTAACTCTACCATACTCGCTTCAATCACAAAACAACCAAACGCTCCAAAAAGCAACACTAGTCCGACTGGCATTATACATTCAGACACCCTCTCTCCCATAACTAATCTTACCAAACAACTAATTCAGAGAAATGAATATTTCGTAACACCTATCCAAAATGATATTGACTCTGATATAGAAATTTCATAAACATTATAACTGATATATCCTCATTTCTAAAATGACTTTCACTATATTTCAGTGGAATATAAATGGATTATTCAACAACTTTGATTCATTTAAACTGATATTAAAAGAAATTTCTCCGTCCTTTGTATCTTTACAAGAAACCCATTTGCCTTGCAATAAAACAATACAAATTTCAAAATATTACACCAGTTACTTTATCAACCTACCTCAAAATACTGGCAGCAAACAAGGCCTTGCAGTAAGTGTTAAGAAAGGCATCCAACACAAAATAACCCACACTCAATCATCAATTGCTAACATTGCAATAGAAATCAATTTAGGCTTCAAATTCAATATTATTTCCGTATATATTCCCCCCCAGCAGTCATTCGACCTGAAAAACCTGCAAGACATAATTGCGAATTTTACAACTGATGTGATCATTGTAGGTGATTTTAATGCTTGGAGCCCTCTCTGGGGTTCCGAATCATGCAACTCAAGAGGTAAAATTCTGGAAGATTTTATTCTTTCAGAAAATTTAATAGTCTTAAACGACAATGCTCCTACACATTTTTCCACTCACCAAACATTTACACATGTAGACGTCGTTATGTGTTCTGCAAATTTAGCACCAAAACTGACTAGCTCAACAATGAATCTCCTCCATGGAAGTGATCATTTCCCGTTAATAACGAAAATGTCCTCCATTCTTTCTAATCCTGGCACACCTCCTGCTAAATTCATTACAGACAAGGCAAATTGGAAACATTTTGAATTTCTTGCAAACAAATTGATACTACAAAAGCCACAATCCAACAATATTAATAAAGAAACTGCTCTTTTACATGGTACTATTCGTACCGCAGCTAATTCCTCAATACCCCAAACTCGAAGCACAAAATACAAGGCAATCGTCCCTTATTGGTCCTCATATCTCTCCTCTTTGAGAAAAGAGAAGCAATTGCTATGGTATAAGTATAGGAATTTTAGGTCCAAAGACAATCTCATCAGCTATAAGAGAGCAAACGCCTTTTTCAAAAAAAAATTAAAAGAAGCGAAAAGGCAAAGCCTAGAAAAACTAACAGAATCCATAAACCCTAAGTCAAATCCTAAACAGATATGGGCCAAAATAAAAATGTTAACTGGAACCTACTCCCCACCAACAATAAAATTTGTAGATACTGACGGTGGCCCTATATACTTAACTAAAGACATTGCCGACCATTTTGGCTCCTTCTGGTCCAATTACTCTAAGGATTCGAACTTTCACCACGATTTCAATATACAAAAAAGACTCATTTTGGACAACACGTATATAAATAATTCACCTCTTCCATCTGCGAAGAGTATAGAATCCCCGATCTCCTGTTTCGAGTTTGAGTTAACAGTTAACGCTATGTCAGGCAAAACACCTGGAAGAGATCGGATCTCCTACCCCATGTTACAACACCTACCATCCTCATTAAAATCTCGAGTTATTGATCTATATAACAACATTCTAAATCAGGGTTTTCTTCCACAAATATGGAAACACGCCACAGTAATTCCAATACCCAAACCTAACCAATGTGCTTCCAATATCTCAGGGTATAGACCCATATCCTTACTACCGTGCTTAAGTAAAGTCCTTGAAAAAATTGTAGCAAAGAGGATCATGTGGTTCGCTCTATCCAACGGTTTTATCAGTCCACATCAGGTTGCATTTAAAGATGGTCAAGGTTGCATGGATGCACTATTACAATTTGAACATTTTGTATCTTCGGCTATCTCTACAAAAAATCATGTTTATGCATTTAGTCTTGATTTCGAGAAGGCTTATGATAGAATTGGCATCCATGTCGTTCTGCGACAACTAGAAAATTGGAAAATTGCTACGAAAATGTATAATTTTGTTAAAGCCTTCTTGACCAACCGATCCTTCTCTGTCCGAATTAACAATAAGCATTCAAGCACATTCAGATTGTTCAATGGTATCCCACAAGGATCGCCACTATCAGTGGTTTTATTTATTGTCGCTTTTGACGAAATCAACAATATAATACTGAACCACAAAAGGATTTCACACGTGATTTACGCGGATGATGTTCTTTTATTTTCTAAAAGCAAAGATTTAAGCATTGTGCGCAATGATTTTTCGCAAATTTGTTCAGAAATCTTAACCTGGTCTATATCTTCAGGGGCCAACATTGCTTACAATAAATGTAAAACTATTCATTTTTGTAATAAAAGATCATGCCCTGCGTTAAATTTAACTATTAACAATGTAAATATTGTAAATTGTAATAATTTAAGGATACTAGGTATAATATTTGATAGCAAGCTAACTTACAAAGAGCATTGTAAATATTTAAAAATTAATTTAGCTGTACGACTTAATATTATAAAATACCTATCATCTAAACACTGTCTCATACACTCGTCGACGTTGATAAACATAACGAGAGCACTAATGTTGTCAAAAATTGATTACGGGCTAGCAATATATGGACACTGTTCCCACAGCAACTTTAAGGTTATACAACCAACTTACCACACGGCAACAAGAAGATGCATCCGCGCATTCCCCACATCACCCACCATATGCACCCTAACCGAAACAGGACTCCCATCCCTCAAAGAGAGAGTAATGTACAACACACTCAAGCTCACCTCAAAACTTATATTTGGCAACAACCCTGTGTTATTTAATTTGGCAACTGCTGCAGTGAAAAGCAAAAGGAAGATGCGACGTCCATCGTCTATAATAAAATGCCTATCTGCGGCGAATGAGTTAGGTATTCCTACCTCTCCTTTAAAGCCCAGTTTCAAACGTCCACCACCCTGGCTAAGTTTTAATGGCTACATGATACTCGACTTAGTGAAATACCATAAGAAGGTCACTAACCCAACCGTGTTCCACCAATTATTTAAAAATCTCGAATCGGACCTCATAAAGCAAGGCTGGAATTTCTTATACACTGACGGGACAAAAAACGTTTCCAACACAGCGTTCGCAGTAGTGGATGCTAGCTACAAAACCGTATCTGCTGGTCGTCTATTTTCATTTTGTTCGGCGTACACTGCTGAAGCTATAGCTATACTTCAAGCAGCTAAATTAGCACTTGACGCTAAAAAGAAATATGTTATTTGTTCAGACAGTCTTTCAACAATTCAATCACTAAAAAACACTAAAAATTGTAATCACGTAGTTACATCAATTCAAAATATTTTGTTACAACGAATGGACGCATTAAGGATCATGTGGGTTCCAAGCCACACAAATATTGCAGGCAACGAAGCAGCAGACCAAAGTGCGAAAGCCGCAGCAGTTCAGCCGCTATTGACATTTAACGCTATATTCAAAGAAGATATACGTCGATTGATATCCACTCATTTAAGAAAGATAAGACTTCAAGAATGGTCTACTTTTCATCATCACTACTCGCACATGAATGTAGAAGCGCTCAAACCTAAACTGCCTATGGACGTATCCTGCAACGACTTGAGTGCTTTTATTCGGCTGCGAATAGGGCACACAATCCTCACGCACAGTCATCTACTTAAGGGTCAGCCACCACCAATTTGCCCATTCTGCAACTGTGAGCTAGTTACAGTGACACATCTTCTGAACAATTGTGCACACTTTTCAACAATCAGAAATGACATCTTTGGACACAACATCCCATCTACAGAACTACAGAGTGTAGAGACAGCATCCATAAAAAAAATAAATAAGTTTCTTATATTATCTGATATTAAGAGATTAATTTAGAATTTTTTATATTTCTCTTAGATTAAGACTTAACCTTGTAAACATTGTGGATTTAATCTAACTTTAGAATAAGTGAGCCGAAGGTCTTGTTACTAGTGCTCCTAGTTTGTAGTAGTAAGGTGATTTATCACTTTATTTCTTGTAATAATAATAATAATAATAAAATAAATTATGGAATACGGGTATACTGTTGGATATATAAAAAAAAAATACCAAATCGATGTCTTGTATAATTTCTCTTGAATTATGTTATTTTCTTCACGTCAACTTACTTGTATTGCCTTATCTTGATGATTCTTCTTTCCTTGCTTCTTTTCTGTTATATAATTAAATTCAATAAAATGTTATAAAATGTTTGCCAACTTACCAATTTGATCGCTTCAATGTAAAATTATTACAAATGTTTTGACAGTTCAACATTTGTTCATTGTCAACATTATTAACCCTCTGATTGGCCACAAGAGTTTGAATGTATATAGTTTTTAATTTTTGAAAGCAAGACACTGTGCTTTAAACAAATTTTTGATCATTCAAAACAATTAACAAAAAATTTATAAGTTAATATAATTACGATGAAATTAATATTAATCGAAAAGGGAAAATACAAAAATGCATTTTAGAAGTTTGACCCTCATACGTAAGCAGGGGTTAATGTGTCAAAACAATTTTGAATTTATCACTTTGACAGATTTCATAAAGCAAATATGAAAGTTCAAATTATTATGTCAATTAACGTCATGCTATTTCATTCGCACTCATTACATGAAAAATAAAGCAATAAGAAATATCCCAGAAATATGCATTAGTATTTGTATTCAGACAAAAAAGTGTTGGATAGTATTGGAATTTCAAGGGGTAGTGGGTAGTCATGGCTAGCAGGGTAATTAATGAAAAATTACAAAATTGTTTGTGTATTTCGTACCTCTTTGTACGGAGTGCTAAGAGCGCATATGGACAGCGATCCATATGTTGCGTTGTTTGACTGACCTTAGCTTAGTTGAAATACATACGCTTGTCAACTTTTGCGTGACGTTAACATCTGTCAGTTGATTCATTTGGTGTAAATTTCAAAGCTTTGTAAAACCGATGTTGCACAGACTGTCACGGTTACGTTACTGATACAAAGGTAAAATGCGTATAAATTTTGAGGATTGGAAACAAACTGTCAAAATTTGCCTCGAGAATATTATACCCTCAATGTTTTGCTGTTAACCCAATGCAATTGTTGTTGTGGTGAAAAACGGATACAGAAAAAAACAGAAATGGACGATTCGTTGCTAACGAAACCAACATAGTTTGGAGAGCCAAAGATTTATATTGCAGGAAAAGTTTGAGTGTACAATACAGCATCAATTAAAACAATAGATCCGTTCGCATACTTTACTAATAACATTTCTCTATCAACACAATTCAAGAGCGTATTAAAAATCCTCTCTAAAAATGAGAAAAAAGTAAAAAAGTACGCGAACGCAAAATTTGTAAGATTTACTAGTAACTTCCAAACTCCTTCAGTTCTGTCACTTGCCAGTAACAACAGCTGTTTTTTTTTTATGATACGAATTCTTACTAGTAGAATATATTACAATAGTACAAATTTACAAGAATTATCACAGAGAGAAAATAACTTGTTCTCTCAATTTCCCCTCTTTTACTGGTTTTTGGCGTACGCGAACACATTTTCAGTAAAAAATAGTAAAATTTGTAATAATTTATAAAAACTATTACGTAGCGAACGGACCTAATGTTTCTCTGTAACACCAATACAATTGTTGTTCCACCACCACAAAAATAATTACATTCGTTTGACAGCAAAACATTGATAATGGAATATCCCCTACAACTATTATATCAGTGACAGCCAAACGTTGGAAGTGTAATACCCTTCTCTGGGAAATAGTTTATATTGGGTGGTAAACATTTAGTGAATCAGTTAAATGGATCTTCTATAAAATTCGTGATATTTGTAAAATGCAAATGAAATTCGGTCACTTATTAAAGAAACTCTGCTGATAATTATTACTTGTACATCATTTGGAAGTTTCGAGGCTATTAGGAACACCATATCTGACATTTGCCTGAAAAATGATGAATCTGACTCGTGATAATTTTCGTTGTATGATATTTTACGATTTTAAGCGCAAAATAAGTGCACAGGAGTGTGTTGAGCGATTGGCTACTGCTTTTGGCGATGAAGCGCCATCAAAAACGACCGTATATCGCTGGTATAGTGAATTCAACAAGGGACGAGATTCGCTCGGCGACGAACTTCGCAAAGGTCGTCCGAAATCGGCCGTTGTGCCAGAGAATATCAATGCTGTGCGAGTGCTAATTGAAGAGGATCGTCATGTGTCATATCGCGAGATTCAATCATCCTTGGACATTAGTATGCCTAGCATATATACAATTTTACATGAGCATTTACATTTGAAAAAGCTTGCGGCCAGATGGGTGCAGTCTTTTTTAACAAACGCTCAAAAATCTGAACGCCTTCGTCTATCAACTGCCTGTTTGGATATATTCAAGTGTAATCCAAGCGAATTTTTACAACGCTATGTAACCGTTGATGAAACATGGATTTACTATTACCCATCACAACCAAAAAAAATCAGTGGTGAAAGTCATCCAAAACGTCCGAAGAGTCTGAAATGGGAAAGAAAGATTTTGGCAACAATTTTTTGGGATGCACATGGTGTCATTTTTATTGACTACGTACAAAAGGGAAACAAAAAAAACGATGAATATTACACCACATTATTGGACAGATTACAAGATAAAATCGAAAGTAGTCGGCCACATTTAGTAAATAAAAAAGTGCTTTTTCATCACGACATGTTGCTGTCTGACAAGTCAAGTCTGAAGTTAGACCAATTGAATTTTGAATTACTTCCACATCCTGCAAATTCTCCAGACTTGCTGCCTAGTGAGTTCTTCTTGTTTCCAAATATGAACAAATGGCTTGAGGGAAAACGATTCACGACAAATGAAGATGTTGTATCGGGAACATATGCATATTTTAAAAATCTCGATAAATCACAATACACTGATAGCATTAAAAAACTTGAACAACGTTGGTCTAAATGTATAAAATTAGAAGGCGACTATGTGGAAGAATAATTTTTTAATTTTACTCCCATCTGCTCGTAGTTAATAAATAGAAATGAATATAGGTAATTTTCGAATTATTTGCATTTATATATATATTTTTGTATTAGCACATTTTTAACTTAAGTCTTGTTTATAATTATTTATATATATATTTTTTTTGTTCATGTGTACATATGTAAGTATATATAATTTAAATTGTAACGATTAGTAAATATTTTTTATTAATTTATTGTATTATAACTAAAGCTATACACAATATAAATACAGTTTTTAAGCCTATATGTAAAATGAGTTTAAGAATATTTTTTTTTACAATTTTTTAATAATACCATTAGGAATGCTAAATTGCTGCTTTTAAAAAGTTAGGCCCTATGAAAACGTAGAAAATAATTTTTTATGTAAGTATATATGTCAATAATTTAAAAAAATACATATATACAATGTATCCAAAATAAATGCTTTTGTATTTACAAAAGGGAACAAAATCAATTAATATATATCTATATTCGTTATCAAAATTAAATTATGGACGAAATAAAAATTATTAAAACATAATTGTGAGTAAGAGTGGGTGGTCATAAAAACAAAAATATTGTGCTTCTATTTTTGTCCTCGCAAGAATGAGAACGATTCGAATTCAAGTCGAAAACAGCCAATTACAGATTGCATCGTGAGCAAAAATTAGAATGAATGCTTTTGTAAAGCCTTTACACTAACAAGCTACATTTCTACGAGATTACAAATTTGGAAGTTCGTTTCAGTCATTGCTACCAATAAGTGACTCATGTTGCTCATCATCATTTATTCTGTGAAATTTTTAGAAAAGTGGTAATTAGATTAAATTTACAATGCAAAAAAAAAAGTAGTTTTACCTTACAATACTGGGTTTATGGCAGCTACACAATTTACGATAAATTATTTTCAATACGCGCATTATAGGATCATAATCATCGTTACGCATCAGCAGTGCGACAAGCAATAGTGCAATGAATATCGGTATTGCACCCATATAAAACATCGGCGCATATGGTTTATTTTTAAGTAACACATCAAATACTATTGCAAGTGGTATTTGTAGCGACATGGCTATAGTGCCGATAAGCGATGAGGTTAAAAAACAGCCCCACAGCCACAATGCTTCTGAAATTACTGTTCCAATTAAGCCATTCAAGAATAATATAGCAAATTGATTTCGATTTGGTAATTCAAACTCTTCTATTTTTGTGAAATTTAATATGAAAAAGATTGGCCACATAAGCAATAGATTCCATAAACCGACGAAACCTGCCATAGATATACAAAAAAAAAATTATCAATTATTATTTAATATACAAATTCGATTATGTATGTGCACTAAATCTTACCAAAGAAAAGTGGTATATCAATCTTTTCTTCTGTATCACTTTTTCGTTTCACAAACACCAAATAAGCTGCATAAAAGAATGCACTGAATAGAGCCAACAATGCACCACGTGAAAATTTGGTATCATGCACATCAGATATACTGACCGTAATCTGTATATTTAATATGAGTATATTGAATCATTCCAGTTAATGTTAGTTTTAATACATACCACTCCACCAATATTCATTACGACAGCTATGACTTTGGTTATTGTAAATTTATCGCCATTTGTTGATGGGAAAAAGGCGGCTAATATCAATGTAAATAAGGATGAGGATGAACTTAGAAGTGTTACCATGGCAGTTTCACCCAACTGCAGTGCAATTTGAAATAAATAGTTTGCAAAAAACCACTGAAAAGAAATCATTACATTATTTGAACATCTCTGAATCGTATTGTATAATTACTAGTATGCAAAATAGTAGTGCAGTTTTTGCTGTTTTGTGATGTGTTTTTTGCCGCCGAATACGCATGCTTGCTGCATACGAAAGTCGTGCCATTAGTGCTTCGGTAGCCTCATGTGCTGACATCTCACGTACCTCGGCCATTTTACTAAAGCGTACACTACGAATACTCGAATCATCGCTTTCTGTACCAGACACAGCTCCACCGCTGCGTATTGGAATAAATGTGGGATCACTCTAAAACAGAACAATTGCAAAATATTTCTATTTGATATTACTATATTCGATATACATACTAATGAGCCAAGATTTGTATAATAATTTTCATCTTCTGTATTCTGATCCATTATCTGTAAGATAAATTAAGAAATTTTTTGTATTTAAAAATGTATTCTCACTTGTATGTATTACTAACAACATAATTTCCATTTTGTTTGTCGCATGACTCCCTCCATGGTGTAACTAAACCGATGACAATCAAGTAAATAGTGAACATCGATGTTTTAAAGTATGTACAAAAGAATGGTTTATCGAATTGTTCATTTTCATAGAGAAACTGCAAATCAAACATAAGAGCACATTAGTAATTCACTTTATTACGTTATTAAATACATTTACCTTTGTCAATTCGCTAGATGTTACCCAAATTACATCGACTAAAATGAGTATTATAATGCCAATGATGAGTTTTTGTGTTTTACTTAGCATGGCGTTTGTTATAGTTTGGTCGTTCGATAGCCACCCACGTTGGCTGATGAATTTTTGACCCAATTTTATTTATAATTATTTTCTTTATTTATCTTTTGTCAATTTTGATTAGGTTTTCTCGTGAAGTTATATGTCAATATTATTTGTATATTACTTTTGCTTTAATTTTCAAATGCTCTCAAGTCGAATGTGTAGTTTCATGTGTTTTGTTTTCATTTTCAATATTATCGTCTTTGGTATTTGCGATTGTTTTTATGATTAATATTACTGATTATCTACGTACGATATAGTTTCTGCTTCATCATATTCACTTTAGTTATATAATGGCATTGGCGCAATTGGAATCGGCATTAGCCATTGCGGTAAGCATAAGTTTACATTAATTCCTTTCTTCGATATTGTTCATTTCTAAAAAGACATTAAATTTGATGAATAAATTATGACTGCGAAAAAGTAATTAATTATTTATATGCAAACTTTTTGTGTAGACATGAAAATACTTCAACATATGAACGTCCTTTTAAGAACTTATACTATGCTTTACTGGTAAACTTATTTATAATATATATTCCGAATTGGTACTATTCGTTTGTAACTGCAAAATACTATAGACCTGCCAGTTTGAGCAAATCAACCTTCCATTCTATAAAATATGAAACAAAATCTTCACAAAGAGTTTGCCGGATCACCGGACATTAATGCAGAATTTTGATCCGATAACTCGTGACTGAGCTTCGATGGATACCTTGTCATAGAGATTTATCCAGGATCGTATAGGTCGAGGAAAGCTTTACATGTATCGAAACAAAAACGGAGAAGCAACAGGTGGTGGACATTTTTATACCAGTAATGGTAGTACAAAACCGAAATGAGGCCATAGAAGCAAAAATTTAATCACTGGATGACATGCATGTCAAAGTAAGTGGCCCAAAAACCAATCAAAAACGATCACTTTTCTACGATTTAGTAGAGCTTTCGATTTATTGATATCCGATTATCTGATATCTATCTTCAAGGTTAATTTACGTTGTTAAACGTTGCAGGAAGAAATATTTAGTGCCTATTGCAAAGGCTCAAGCTTCAAATTTCCTATTAATTACAAACAAATGCGAAAACGAATTTTGAATTATTTATACCAGATTGAATGTAGTTTTTGCTTCTGTAATTATGTACTACTGATTTACCCAGATTTATATAATAGAATGATTATGAGACCCCAATATACGATGTACAATAGTAGTAAACATAGCATTAAACATTAGATATCAAAGCTGAACTATGCATTTTGAGCTCTGTTTGTTTATCAACGCCCTGGTATCTCTACGATATCGGAGAAGCGATCAACTCAGATTTATCGTAACACCGACAGTAGGAATGCATGCTACGATCTTTCTAGAACACGGTTAAAGCTTATTAATCTGGTCCAGACAGCTGCACATAAATTTTACAATTACTTTTTCCATTTGACATTCATATATATTTTGATTGACTTGAGTTGTTTTTGCCGCTAGTAGTATGATATAAAATAATTATTTTGCTTACATACGAGTATATCGAAGGCTATTATGATTAAAAACTACTCGTATAATACGCTCAAGTAAAACTTGTCAACTATTAATCATACATATTGTTTATTTACAACAAAATAAAAACAAACACCTATAACCAGTCACTGTGGCAATGAAAGTGATTAGAAACAAATTGCGCTGCGCCCAGCTATATTCTGTTCCAATACATACTTTTCTTGAATTATTCCTCACATATGTAATATATATAATTTTTTTTCCTTCAGCCTTTAAATTCTGCCAATGGTTAAAATCTACAAGACAATTTACGCTTTTTATGACTTTCAATTTGAAAATAGTATTATTTCGACGCACTTTTCTATTTTAGGATATCAATATTTTCATCACTCATTTTCATTTTATTTACATATATAACTCATTACTTTTCTCGCGTTTACCATTTTCGGTATGTACAGAATAGTTTATTGTAGAATAATGACAGCTGTGAAAATATTCGTCTGCTTCATTTCAATGGGTCAATCACAATGACACACAATTACAAGAATATGTCAAGATTTCATTTAAATTTCCAAATTATTGTTAAACAAAATTAATATTAACGTTAAAAATCAAAATCACTATTATATTTAATATATGTAATTTTTCTTCTAAGTCAATTTCTTCTATTTGGCGTTGGCAACAAGGTATTCCCCCTTTTTTCTACTTTCTCCTGTACTGTCAGACTATTCGAAACCCATTGAATTCTTTGTATACACAATTTGTATGAAGAGATTAAACGTTCAAAACGTGTTTTTAAAGTACCCGCTCAATCACCCACATTCATTTTTGCGAATGTGAATGAATGAGTAATAATTTTCCTTCGAGCAAGAGATTCAATTATATAGCATAGAGCAAAACTGTCATTTTATAGTGTACTCAAACAGAAATTGAATTCAATCACGATTCGAATAATTCATATTGAGTTGTGTGGCTTAAAATGAAATGAGATCCTTTACTATCAAGTTTTAACAAAATATATTAAACAACAATATATGCAATTTAAATTTCAAGTTATGCAAGTATAAACTATATAAATATCTTATGCATTTTTGCTGGAGGTTTATAAAATGGTCCTTTATGAAATGGTTCTTGAAAATCACACTATTTTTGTGGTTGAAAGGACTTAATCGCATGCAGAAACTAATTCACGTTTTTACCAAAACCACATCACGCGGAAAGGAAAACCAGTTCTTTAATAACGATTTGTCGGAACTGTCGTTATTGCAACTCGCCTCTGCATGCTTCATTTATAAAAATCACATTGTTTAAATTAAAATTGTTTTAAGTAACCGCGTACTATACAAATGCAAGAATTATGAAAATTTTATTTGAAAAATATAACTGTTCATTCAGGGCGCAATCTTTATTCTTTATTCTTGGGCGTTGGGCTTACAGCATTATGACTCTATCTACAGACCGAAATACATAAAAAGTATGCATGCATATTCATCTGTCAAATGAAATTAAAATATATGCGTGATTATGACTTAACTTAACTTTTCTTAACTTGACTTAACTTTTTCTAGCATTGATTTTTCCGAACAACTGGATGTGTTAGTTGTGCAGTGGCAAAATTGAAATAATTTGAATTGTGAAATTTAAAATGTAAATTTTCAATCTTCTTCTGTTTCATTTTTAAATTATTAACTTTTGCTTTCTCTCAAACTTTGCTATGACTTTTTATTTGTGAATAAACATATGCCCTTTATGCTTGAGGAATACTTTTTATGTGTTCCATGAAGTATACATTTTGTATGCTTTATGCTTTTTATATATTTCGGCTTTAATTTGTGACTCTTTATTTATGCAGGCATTGCTGATGAGATGAAATCAATTTTTTGGCTTGTCAACTTCGATATTCTTTAGTGTATCACCCACCTCTAGAAGGAGATGGGTGACTCGTATTTCTGACAGATGTCATATTTCAGCTGACTGTAGATTACTTATTGTATCGCGTCCACACATACACATACGGCAACTTTGAGAAATTGTTTGAAAATGGAAAAAATTGAATATCGCGCGGTGATTAGGTTCATGTTTTTGAAAGGCAAATCAAATAATGAAATAAAAACCGAACTGGATTCTGTGTATGGAGACAAATCACCATCGATTGCAACTGTGAAACAATGGACAAGTAAATTTAGACATGGCCGCACAAGCATTTTTGATGAAGAACGTCCAGGCCGACCAGTTGAGGTAACAACTCCAGAAATGATTGATAAAATTCGTGATATAATTTTGGATGATCCGAAAATAACGTTGAGTGGTGTTGTAGACATTGTAAACATTTCAAAAGATCGTGTATCAAACATTGTGCGTGAACATTTGCACATGAAAAAGATTGCGGCAAGATGGGTACCTAATCTACTAACAAGTGATCAAAAACGTGAACGTGTTCGTATTTCCACTACCTGTTTGGATATTTTTAAGCGCAATCCAACTGAATTCTTTCATCGCTATATCACCGCTGAAGAAACCTGGGTTCATCACTATCCACCCCTATCGAAGCAACAAGAATGCGGTGAAAGCGCTTCAAAACGTCCGAAAATTCGTCAATCAGCATTAAAAGTGATGGCAACAATTTTTTGGGATGCATGTGGTATCATTTTTATCGACTACGTCCAAAATGGAAAAACAAGCAGCGACGAACATTATGCTGCATTACTGGACCGTTTGAAAGACGAAATAGAAACTAATCGACCTCATTTGACAAAGAAGAATGTCCTTTTCCATCACGACAGAATTCTCTCATGCAAATATTTGAAATCGACTGCTAAATTAAATGAATTAGGCTTTGAGATAATTCCACAACCACCAAATTCTCCAGATCTGGTATCCAGTGAATTTTGTTTATTTCCAAATATGAGAAAATGGCTTGAGGGAAAGAGATTTAGTTCTAATGATGCTGTTATAGCTGGAACCGATGCTTACTTCGACAATCTCGATAAATCATATTATACTGACAGCATTAAAAAACTTGAACAGCAATGGAGTAAATGCATAGAGTTAGAAGGCGAATATATTGAAGAATAAATATTTCATTCTACAAATAGTTGAACATGCTGCGCAACTGAAAACTTAGTATTGCCGGTTTTTTAGGGTTTTGTAAAAGTCTTTAAATTCCATTCACGGCAATACATTCTCCTTAGAAAATTATATTATTTATTAGTAATTGCTCTGCAAACAATTTTTGTCATTTCATTCAGCGCAGCTTTTGTTCCTTAAAAATTCCAAATTAGTTTTGCATGAGGTGGATTAGCATGACCGATTGAATGCCAGAAACCCTTTGCTTTTATTGCTTCGATGTACTATTACAATACGAATTGTACTGCTCTTACTGTGTACCTTATGTTATGTTGGCATTGCAGTTCGTCTGTAAAACAACTTACATGACTTTTGGTTGTATTTCTTCAAGATTTTAAAAGGAAATTTACATTAAATACGTTATCAGGATCAGCCGGTTATGTATTGACAGGTTTATGTTTAACTACTCTTTTACATTTGGTATATTATGAGAATATAAGGATATATGTAGGCATTTCGATACGATTCGACTAGGTTTTGGCTTGAGAGGCTAATCTTATACTTAAATATGTTACATATGGTATGTTATGAGAATATAAGGATATATATGCAGCCATTTCAAAATCGTTTTTTCTGTGCATTCTATCAGTTTACTTTTTTAATCCACTGAATGGAAAGTTTTGAGAAACTTCTACCATTAGGAGCAAAATTATGGTGATTTATAAGATAGTTCGCTTTATTATTTATTAATGATGGGTAGCTTAGGGAATTTTTGTGGACTGATACACTATACCAATTGAAACCTTCAGTTTCAGTGGAACAAATTAACTTATTATGATATATATATAACGATCGGCTAAATATTTTTTGTTTCAATTGTACATTAGGAAATTAATTTGGCACTACAAATTAGCATTTAGGACAATTCTATTTTAATTGTAAGGATATTTAAAAAATGTTTATTCAAAATAAATGGTTAAGAAAAATTCACAAGCTTTTGTTTTTCTTTTGCAAAATACGATTTTCTGTTGCAGGACTGGAGGAATGTACAGACTTGCCTCTTATGGCATTGCTATAAGATCAATTTCTTTATTGCTCCAGAAAAAATGGTGTTTTTCCACATGTCGTGGTCATATGAAAAATGATTTCATAACCTTTAAAATACCGCTATCGAATTAATCATCCTTAATTACTAATCTAATTTTTATTGTTTTGGTTATATTAAAAATTACAATGTTAAAAGATTAATAACTTATTTATAACCATATGATAATTAAAGTACTGTAACGATATACATTAGTTGGTAACAGCTTGTTTCGGGGGTTTACTGCTCGCATCGTCCTCGATACTCATTTCGCCTCGTTCAAATTTTTCAAACCACTCCTCAACGGTTGATTTTTCTGGTGCAGAGTCCGGATAACATTTATCAAGCCAAGCCTTAGTTTCAATAGTATTTTTTTTCGCTAAAAAGCAATGCTTCATCAACACACGAAATTCTCTTTGATCCATTTTTAACACAATAACAAAAGTTTATCCACTCACAATGCTATATCTCACGAACCAATTATCCGACAGCTGACCAATTATACATGTATCTTTTGAAGGTTGGTACTAGTGATGTTGCTACAAAAAATAAGGGGATATCAACAACATAACCTCACTTTTTTGGCAGCCTTATATAAGACATTAACATTTTAGCATACTCAAAAACGCCACTGAATTTCTGCCATTGATTTACTCTATTTTTTAGAACGTTTTTCACTTCTCATTCCTCTTTGTATAAAAATTTTACAAAATCTTCTCAATTTGTTATCAAAAATTTAAGTAAACACGAAAAGAGTATTTTGTACGTTTGGAGATTTTGACATTTTATGTTCACTCAGAAACTTTAAATGTTCTCTTGTAATATTCTTCAAATATATCTAAGTGTTTTTTTGCTTTTAACCACAAATATGTCGACAACAATGATACATTCGCTTTCAGATTTGGTTATTACATTACTTTGGAAAAAATACGTATTTCAGCACAATTCTTTTATCAACGCGCAATAACGCAACGCAATGTATCGTTACCCACAACTACTCGTTACATTTCTATAAACTGCTGTCGGTCAAAAGTAAACAAAATATTGTTATTTTTGAGCAATGGAAAGAAATGAATTCCGTGCGGTGATTAAACACTTCTTTTTGAAAGGCAAAAAGCCGAAAGAAATCAAAGCCGAATTAGACGAGGTTCATGGCACATCAGCTCCAGCAACTAGGACTGTTTACAATTGGGTGAATGAATTTAAACGTGGCTGTACATCCACTAGTGATAAACATCGTTCAGGGCGTCCACTCGAGGTGACTACGCCAGAAATGCTTGACAAAATCCAAGATATGATCCTGAATGATCGACGAGTAAAAGTGACCGAACTGGTTGAGGCCACTGGTATATCACATGGTTCAATGGTTGCAATTTTGCACGAAAAATTAGGAATGAAAAAGATTGCGACCAAATGGGTGCCGTGTGTGTTAACAAGTGGCCAAAAGCATGAACGTGTTCGTCTTTCCATTTCTTGTTTGGATATATTTAAGCGTAACCCAACTGAATTTATAGATCGATATATCACCGTTGACGATACATGGATTTGTCACTACACACTACAATCGACACAACAAGAAAGTGATGAACGCGCTCCTAAACGTCCGAAGATTCAACAAACGTCAAAAAGGACTATGGCAACAATTTTTTGGGATGCAAAAGGCATAATTTTTATCGATTATGTGCGAAAAGGAAATTTCAATGTTGACGAATATTATGTCGGATTATTGGATCGATTGAAAGACGAAATAACATTAAGTCGGCCACATTTCGTGAATAAAAAGCTTCTTTTCCATCACGATAACGTGCCGCCTTATAAGTCATTAAAATCGAGTACAAAGTTGAATGAGCTAGGCTTTGAATTACTTCCCCATCCACCGAATTCTCCAGATTTAATATCCAGTGAAATTTCATTGTTTCCAAATATGAGAAAACGGCTTAAGAGAAAGAGATTGACATCTCATAAGACAGTTATATCGAGAATGGATACATATTTTGAAAATCTTGATAAATCATATTATACTGATAGCATCATAAAACTTGAACAACGCTGGAGAAAATGCATCGAGTTGCAGGGTGATTATGTTGAGGAATGAACTTTTTGCTCAACTTTCAATCTTCAGAAATGTTTTAATGTTTAATATTTTTCTCATGTTATTTTCCGTCTCGACACCTTGAAACGTGCGTTCAAAAACAGGGCTAGAGAAAAGAAGGTGAAAAACATTATGATAAGGAACGATAAGGTTAAGAATAGTGGAGACATTTTATTTAATGCAATTAAATGGTGTTACCTTAAATGTTCGAGTAACAATTATGCCCACCCAATAATGATCATCACCCGATATTCCATATATGAAGCGATATGAAATCGCAACAAATTTACACCCCATTTGAACATAAATACAAAATTTATTTATATGTAGAATGTCATTAAAATGAAAATACTTTTTTATTAGTGTAATTATTTGTAACTATACTTATTAGTAATTATATTTATTTAAGTTAAATTATATTTCGCTATTAATTATAATTTATTTATAATATTAATACATTTTATAATGTAATTATAATTATAATATAACTGATGCACATTATACAAGAATGATACAAATTACTTTTCTATAGCCACAAATCAATTTCCTCTCAAATACAGGACTTCTTCTCAAATTGCATACTGTTTGTCACCTGTAAGGATTTTATTTTCTAGCATGTATGGGAACCGTAATGTGCTCGTACTTTTCTTAATAATTCAATGGTATATGCTTTAGGCCGACGGAATCATTGAGTTTCGGTAACAGCGCTTCCCAACAAATGTTATTTATTAAATTTTATTTATTCATCTTTGTTATGTGGAACGTCTATATAAACTCTAACGTGAAAAAATGAAAATCTGACACAAGTTGGACTCCGGTTAGATTTGTCAGTTTTGTAATCGTATAAGACAAAAAATTTTTGTCTGAATTATACATATTGCAGTATTTCGTAAAAATATTGAATATAAAATTCGTCTAAAAATTAAATCCGTGGGATCAAAATTTTACAACTAGGTTCACATATTTCGCAGGGTCGCTGACGCCGAGTCTCAGCAGGAAAAATTTATTCGATACCATCTGTTATATTGAGTGCCAGATAAAAGCATTTAAAAAATGCGTCAAACAAGTATGTTCGTTGTATTGAAGTGCTTGAAAAACTAAAAATGACTACAAAAAGTTTATGAAAAAAAGCGAAAAAACATACCATCAATTTTATGGAAGTTATTTTAAATATTTTCCCGTTTTTAATTATGTGACATAAAACTCAAGCAAACAAAATGGTCGCCGACCAAAACTTTGCATTAAATTTGAAAATGTTGTCACAACGAACTTTTAGTAGAAATGTAGAATCGGCTGTCAAAGTAGCAAAGTGACAGTTCATGACTGGCAATATTTGTCAAGATTATTGCTATCTATGAGCAATATATTGTCTCTATTGGCAATATATTGCCTGATAACATTCTCAAGATAAAAATGTATGTCTGTGGAGATGCCCTGATAGATAATTTTGTTGTCAAGTTATTCGCATTTACGTATCACGACACTATCAGGTATACTAATCAACCAATAACTGCTTGTCTCAAATGTTTCAATAATATGAATGTAGACTAAATTGTTGTATTTTAATATAATGAAGCATTAGATTGATGTGCGCATGTAAAAATGTTATTTTTGAAAAATTTTGATAACTGTACCATGTAAAAAAATTAAAATTAAAACCAAGCTTTATACCAAATTGAAAATATAAAAACCAAATTTAATTTCTGACTAAAAAAAACAAAATTTTGTCTTTATCTTGAAAATTAGAATTTTAGATTATCAGAGCCGCCATATTGTTTATTTTTACCGAAAAATCTTTGTTTGTTACATCGATTTTAAATGAACCCGTGAAAAATTATTTTGGCCCCTGCAAAACACTATTTGTGGGATCGATCCGTGGCGATAACACAGTCTACAATAATTCTTGTATAACATTGTATAACAATATCTTATTATTATTCGTTTTACAAAAAATAATTAAAATACCCATTTTTTCAGGTCGTTGACTACACGACTAAAAACTGTCTGTCGGTTTGACAACGAAAAAAGCATAATTTCATTTTGAGGAATATATGAAGAAATATATTGTATTTAGCTGCTAGCACAACAAACTTTAATATCGAAATCTAAACTTATATTTTATGGATATTTTCCTACGCATTAATAAAAATAATCATGTTCATTTTTACCTGTTTAAATACTTTCGTTTCTTGTTAATTCTTTCTAGGTTCAGTGCAGTGCCGTATGTCTTTCCGTAATTTGATGAAAATGCAAACTATTTAAGACAATTATTTTTGTATGGATACCAATACTTGTTTTTTCAATATGCTGGAGGTCAAAATTGATTTTAGACCAATGGTTTCATGGATTTCTTTCGTTTACCTGTGATTGATGGGCAAAATTATTTTAATTAAATAGCATAAATCGAATGCCTAATTAAATGAAAATACAATAATCCCCTCTACAATCATATGATTAATTTTCTTATTATCGTAAAAGCGCAATTAAAACAATTGTTGACAGCAGTTATTAGTTAATTGATTTACTAGCATACTATTCGCACACGCTACATTAGTTTATTTGTAGCTGACAGTGTTATTATGTGCAAACAATATCCGTATTTAGTAAATTCACTTTTTTTCTTTAATACTATAAAATTCAAATTTAGATCACGATCACATTATAATGCATACACAATTCCTAAAAAGGGGCAACGTCATGTATTTGTTGATAGTTTGTAGTTTGGTGTGAATTGACCGTTTATGTTCAAAAGTAGAAAGAGCGAAAAATGAAACAGAAACTATGTAATTCAACCTTAAGCTAGAAATAAATAAAAATAGAATTACATAGTTGTACAAATAAATAGATTGCTATTTACTAGTTACAATTATGACAACTTTGCTATGGATATTTTAATTGAATTTCAATTGTTTTTAAATAAGCTTTTAAACATTTTGTTATTTTAATTTAATTATATACAATTCGATCGTACGATCAACGATCAACAAGATTGCAAAACCAAATACAATGCAAAAGAAAAAATAAAAATAAAAACGTGAATTTTAAGTAGTATTACGAGTGTAATTGATATTAATTATTGAATGAGATGTGATTTCATAATTTTTAGAGACCGCATTCACTTACAGTCTGGTTGTTCAGTGGCGCTAGATGAATTCAGTTTATCATCAAAAGCTAAAGAATTACACGATCTAGGTGGCTAGCTGGCAGTATAATTTCAGGAAATAATTTTTTTTGGGTAATGTATGGTTCTGCTTTTGGTACCATAATGGGTGCGTAGCTCAGTGTTTAGCGTTGGCCTTCTGATCTGTAGGTCGTGGGTTGACCCCCGGCTGAAGTATAACAAAATTTAATATCGAAAAGATTTTTCTTTCGAACGGTACCCACCTGCCGGCAAGATTTGGCAATTTTTCCAGCAGTAACAATTTGCCAAAAATGCTTCTTAAAAGAGTTCTGTGACAAAATTAAGTTAAAGTGATGTCACAAGGGTTCTGCCGTTCGAAACCGGCTAATATAAGTAGGTCCCTTCTAATGCTGTCCAAATTTAATACGCACAACAGTATTGAAAGAGAAGCTCAGTGGTATCACAATGGGCGTTAATGGTCTAAGTTTGTACTCTCAGAGAGAGGAGAGAGCAGCCATATAATCTAACCTAACCTCTAACTAACCTATGGTCCTGTTGAAACAACATTTATGAAGCGAAATATGATTGATATTCAATTCTTGCACGTATTGTATGTGGTTGTAAAGGTGAAGGCTAAGGTGTATACGTAAAAATTTCCATAATTTGGTTTTTGGCACCAAACCAAAACGTTTCTTACTCAATACGACGGTCGACACAAGGCTGAACTTTGGTCATACTGAATTCGCAGAAATATGCTTCAGAGCGGCCATAAATTCATCGACACAATCATTGAGTTTTGGCAACAAAGCTTCTCAACAATATTGCAATGTTGAGTATAAATTTCAATTTGGTTGGCAGATTTGATAGATTTTTCGAATTCTAATACCTTTTGAAAAGTACTCCAGTTCAATAAAAACACCCTGTAATATTTCGTGTATTATGTAATTATCAATTTTATATCAATTCTTTTGAATTTTAGCCCCTTTTTTAATGGTTCTGATAGTTTGATGATGGAATCGTTATTAAAAAATTATCCAACCAATTTTATTGCTCTTCCTCTTATATCTCATATCACAATGATGAATGATACAAGTGGCCGTAATGTGCTACTTTTTGTTACATCTGCTACTGACAACTTAACATTTTGTTGTATGCTTTAAAACTTTAAAATTGAACCATCGACAAAAGAGTTGCCCATGGAAACTGTTTTGTTGTGGCATTTGTCACGAAAATAAAATGCTAAAATAAATTCATAATAGTCCACATTTGAAAAAAGGGGAAAAAGAAGAAAATAAAACCAACAATAACTTTGTACAATTACAAAAAAAAAAAAGGGAGAGCAAAAAAACCTAAAATAATTCAACTCAACACGCTCAGTAATATATTATTACATTTTAAGTAAAGTTAGTGTAGCACATAATACGTTTCATTTAATGGCTACTGTTGAGGACAGCATTGTATGTAATGGACACACCATAATATTACCATCATTGGAAGTGGTTAAAACAAGTACGCTGAAATTAAAAATAACACCAGAAGAAAACCAATTATGTTCAAAATGTGTATTTTTTAACATCTTTCTTGTTTCTCATTACTTTTTATTTGAATTTGTGCTACAATGAACAACAACAACAATATGCAGTACCCAAAATGTCGGCTGGCTCGAATATCGATTGGCTGTTGCACATCTATTTTGCACGAAGAAATTTTCAACGTTGCAAATCAATCATACAACGTGAATTGAGTAATCACTTGAATCCTGAATATTTATACTTTGTTAAGGTATGTATCATATTATGTATTATATATATGTATGTATCGTGTTTGCTTTAATGCATTAGTAAATTAATTTCGATTTTAGTCAACTGTTTTATACATTAGTTATATTCTGCTAAATACAATATTATATTGGGGAAATAGTGTAGGATCCACTCTTTTGAATAGGCTGCTAAATTTTTCATTGCTTGTTACCGAATTACACTTCACAAGTGATGCGATTTCATTGCACTGAAGTAATTAATTTAGACAGAAATCTATTTATTATTTTCTTTTGAATTCACGTTGTATTGGAATTTTCGAGAATAAAATTTATCGCTCGTTATACCCTCTTTACCTCTTGTTTTTGATAAAGATATTTAAAATCGAATTAAAACACATAATAATTGACTTTTGTATTTGTACTCTCTGTATATGATACGACGCCATTTGGAAGTCACAATCAGCTGGGGTCGCGTATCGGCCATGCGGTATCATAATAAGTTCTAAGTCGTGAATATTTTGTGGTACAATTCAGAATGAAGGCAATTTGAATTTATGACCCATTCACCGAACATTCGACATTGATTGAATCTATTCGAAAACTTGTCAATTTTATAACGAAAGGTGCCCAAAAGAAAGAGTGTTTGTATTACTGCAGAAATTGACGAAGTTGAAGTAGTTGGAGATCGGATTCACCTTCTGCACGTAGGACTAAGTCCCCGTTTAGACACGAAGACAGCTGCATGAAAATCCTTTTGTTTGTAAGCGAGGGACGCACGGGGGAGAGAGAGGTGTTTTTGTTTGCTTCTCATTCGAAATGTCAAACGTTACTTACTTACTTATGTGGCCATAACAGCCGAATATCGATTTATGCCGAAAATAACAAGCTTCGCCAGCCATCTCTGTTCTTCGCTAGCTGGCGCCAGTTAGAAATTCCAAGCGCCGTCAGGCTCTCCAGTACTTGGAGAACCTTCTTAGCTGGAGCGTGTTCTTCAATTCGCTCGACATGACCTAGCCAGCGCAGCCGCTGGATTTTGATGCGCTTTACTATGTCAATATCGGCATACAGCTCGTACAGCTCATGGTTGTACTTTATTCGGTACTCGCCAAAAACGCAAATAGGTCCAAAGATCTTGCGAAGGACTTCTGTCTCGAAAACTCCAAGCATTCGTTCATCCAAGGTGGAAATTGTCTAGGCTTCAGCGCCATATATTAGGACAGGCATGATGAGAGACTTGTAGAGTGTAGTTTTCGTTCTTCGAGAGAGTGCTCGACTTCTCAATTGCTTACTCAGTCCTGTTAGCAAGAGTTATCCTACGCATGATCTCCAGGCCAACGTCATTACTGCTGTTAATGCTGGTTCCAAGATAGACAAAGTCCCAAAGAAAATGTCAAACGTTAAGAAAACAATTAAAACGAGTTCACGTTTCGCCGAGAAACATTTTTGCTCGTGTTAATGCGAACGAAACATAAAAAGAGAATTGAAAATGTTTTTCATGTTACGAAAGCACTGGACACATTCCTATACGAAATACAGTGAAATTGTTAGATGTGAAGCATTTAAAAAAAATTTTGCTATACTTCATAAATATATAAGATTTTGAATTTACAATTGACCCTTTTTTTGTTGAGAAAAATCTTACAATACTTTTTCCCCCAACATAATATATGTAAATAATTCCTTTAATCGTTCCTTTAAATATCAATGAATGAAATTTAAATGTATTGTGCGTGTAATATTTATATTTTTAACCCTAATTGACTCATACTAATCAACACTATGCTATCCTTTACAATTTATGTATTACCGAAATAGGGTTTAATTGACCGTGAAGAGGAAAATAACATTGAAGCACTACGCAATTTTCAAAATGCCCTCGATTTAAATTCCAAGAATATTGAGACATATAAAGAAATTGGAAAAACACTGTAAGTAAACGATAATGATGGATGTTTAATGAAATTTAAATAATAATTTCTTTTTTGTAATTGCCTATTAACATTTGAGCGAAGAAATAGTTATTTAAGTGTAATTTCAAAACTTAAATCATACGATTTAATAATAAAAATTCCAAATGCAAGGTTTGGTTTACAAGATGGCCAACAATTTACATTGTACATATATAAATATGTATATCTATTTGAGAAAGCAATGAAAGTCGTTAAATTTATAAGTGATAATAAATCATAATCTTTCTTTTGGCTATCTTTTTATGGACAACAATATAAAATAAATGTTGTCTGATCATTTAATACGTACATAAGTATTGTACTATAATATTCAATGCTATTGTGTGATTATGGAAAAGTACTTACGCGTATCGTATTATTGTATAATTATAAATACTATCGATTACAGATACATTATGGGCCGTTTTAATCAGGCTCTTGATATATTTCATGAAGCCGAAGAACTTTCACCACGTGCAGATTATGAAATTTATCATTACATTGGTGAACTATTGTATCGCTCTGCTGCAACACATAATGATGTACAAATGGCACAACGTGACGAGACAGATGCCAAAATGTATTTTCAAAAGGCTGTGCAATGTGGCAAGAAATTAGAAAGCTATCAGAGACTAGCAGAGATTTATCGTAAGGAAAAGCAATATAGCAAGGCGATTGAAATACTTGAAAATTGTTTGCAGTAAGTTATGAAGAATGTTATTTAAATATATAAGTACGTATTTGTACGGTGACCAAATATTCTGAAACAGAAAGGGGTATGCATTTTTTAATGACAATTGAATTCAAAACAGTAAATTTATTTATTCTATAATTTTGAACAAAATTTGATAAAATTTGTTTGTTCATCGGGTAGAATAACGAATTTACTTTCTGACGTCATAAAAACATAGACAAAAATCGCTGATATGTAGTATTTCTTTATATACAATTGAAAAATTCACAATAGATGATTAAATGACGCAGAATGCTTCGACAATATACAAATTTTGGAAAAAAATAGGAGTGATTTGGGGCTGCTGTTGAAATTAATAGCGGTTTTTTTTTGTCTATAACCTATCTGGCAATGATCAAACATTGAAACTCATTAAAAAATGTACGGTGTTCCATTAGGGCATGTGGTTAATGTTTCGGAATTTTTCCAAATATTTGATTTTGTTCGAAAGGCGCAACACAATAGGATTATATGTGGAAAATTATTTTGCGGATATGCTCACCACGACTATTCCGTAGATATCTCACTCTTTTGGCCATATTCGTGATGACATTTTGAAGTATGACCTTCGGAGTGGACCGAATCATCGATGTAATATTGCTTTTTAAGTGTGAAATCGTTTTCGGATCATTCACATTCATAGTCTAATGGCGCCAAATCAAATTTATTGATAATAGGTCCATTCGCGTACGTAATAGTTTTAGAAATTATTACAAATTATACTATTTCTTAATGGAAATGTGTTCGGGTACGCCAAAAACTAGTAAAAGAGGGGAAATTGAGAGAGCAAATTATTGCCTCTCTGTGATAATTTTTGCAAATATTTACTGCTAATATTTCTACTAGTAAGAATTCGTTCAATAGAAAAAGCAGCTGTTCTTACTGGCAACTGAAGGAGTTTGGAAATTACTAGTAAATCTTACAAATTTTCCGTTCGCGTACTTTTTCACTTTGTTCTCATTTTTAGAGAAGATTTTTTTTTTACGCTCTTGAATCGTGTTGATAGAATTTCGTTTTACTAGTAAAGTACGCGAATGGACCTAATGTTGCACAGAGTTGTTTCACTAATTTGGTTGATTGCGACCCCATTTTTGGTGAATCGATTGTACCGTTTGCACCATCGACTTGGAATTTAAAATTCAAAATTACAGAACCAGATAACTTTTCAATTCTTCTCATATACAAATTATTTGATAGCAGAATATGTTAAAAAATTGACAATACCATTTTCTTCCATCAGGAACATTTCGGTAAAAGGCAGAACGCCTGGTCACCGTATTCATAGGTACTTAAATGCAAAAATTACTCATATCCATGTATCACATGTAGAAGCAGAATGAAAGATGATTTGTAAATATTAATATATTTCTTCTTGTATCTCACATATTTGACTTATGCACTTATTCTTTCACAGACTTGCTCCAGAAAATACTGACGTACTTACTGAGATTGGCGTATTATATTTGAAAATAAATGAAACTCAAAAAGCATTCGATCGACTATTGGAAGTTATAAATATGGATAAAAAATGTACAAGAGGATTACTTGCATTCGGTGCAATATTGCAAGTAAGTCGACAGTTAAATGTTGATAACATAAAAAATAAATAATATCTAATATGTTTGGGAGAAACATTAAAAAAAAAATAATATTTCCTAATGTGAAAATCTCATTGTAATGTGTGCTTGAAAATTCATAGCGTCACTGCCACTGATTTAAAATTAATTAAATGATTTTCGATTATAAAATAAAACTTGTGTTTATTTCTGGAAATGCTGAAATTAATTAAATTTTTATTAAATTATTACCATGTGAAACATTCTACCTCTATTAAATGTCAATACAGTGTTCTGTTGGATTACTTTTTGGATGGATTCTCTTTAACAATTATTTATCTATACCCTACAAATTAGATATATAATTTATTTTATTTATATATATATTTCTTTGTCTACTTATGATTTCATAAAATATGTATGGGATATTTGGTTGAAAAATGTAATTTCACATTTTTGTGTAATATAGTCACGTAACGATGTGGACGGTGCCTTAGGGAAGTATAAGGAAATTGCTGTGGCTGAGCCAAACTTGGCTGAATTGTGGAATAATATTGGATTGTGTTTCTATAAGAAGCGGAAATTTATTGTGGTAATATGTTAAACACTTGAATACTATATTATACATACATACTCGTATATATTTCTCAATACACTAAGATGGTTTGAATGAAAATGAAATAATTATTATATGGATATTGGGTTGGAGAAAAAGTATCGAGCTGTAGTTGTAGCAGATAATTCTGATGCAATTTGCAATGCTAGATTATGAGTATTACTGCTGCTTATTGGCAATATTTTTTATGTTACAAGAGTGAATGGCCAAATTCGATAATTCGATAATATATTGAAGTGGGTTTCTTTCGATATAGTCAAAGTTTGCATACACACAATACTGAAGGTTCGAAGTTCGGTGAAAACCATCTTTGAGTGGAAATTGAAATTGAATCATATGAAATTTCCAATTTGTGGTTATAAGGCAGATTTTGGATTGTTGGTTCGTTACAATTGTACAAGGTGCGACAATTATGTATTAAGACTGCCTCTAGAAAACACAATTAAAACACGATATCTGCTAATTTTTCGGTATATTTATTCGAAATATTCTCCTCTTTATTCAATACACTTGTTACATTGATTTAATAGTGATTCAAATGCTTGTTCCAGCTTATTTTTTGGAATTGCCTCCAGTGCCCTCGTCGAAGCTCGTTGTATGGTCTGAATGTCATCAAAAAAACATCCTTTCAACTTCAATTTTCATTTTTGGGAACAAAAAGAAGTCACACGGTGCCAAATCAGTTGAATACGGCGGGTAATTCAACACACAGACCCAATTCCGAGCCAAAAATTGACGAACAATGAGTGTTGTGTGACTTTTTTCTCTCTTTGCTCTATGTTAAAATTTCAACATCAAACGAACACGTGTTTTGTAAAATGAATGTCATGAAATTTTGACAGTTAGTAGAGGAAGGTTGAAGCTTCAAAACTCATGTGCTCACACATAGATGGGGCGCTTGGTTGCTGAGGTATGGTTC
The DNA here is from genome assembly GCA_963854835.1 of Megamerina dolium. Classification (NCBI taxonomy): domain Eukaryota; kingdom Metazoa; phylum Arthropoda; class Insecta; order Diptera; family Megamerinidae; genus Megamerina; species Megamerina dolium. The sequence continues at coordinate 109,593,894 of OY978525.1, forward strand.
GAGTCTTAATACATAATTGTCGCACCTTGTATTGCTACGCAGTTCTAAGGCAATCGATTTCCGTGTAGCCAGTATCAATCGCAATGATTGGAAAAAAACACGACAATTTTTGAAGTAATCGAAAAATCGGTTTCATCATCAAGACACAAGGAATTGCGATTTAGCAATGAATCTGAATGAAATCGAAGTAATTTCTAAGCTGTTGGTAACAGCCGATGACAATTGGATATCGTACGACACTGTAGTGAAACTGCACAGACAGTTGCGGACTGGATTTTCGAGAAATTAAATGCCAAAAATTGCAATTTATCAATCACTTTAAATAAAAATAAAAAAAAAAAGGATCGATACTTTTTCTCAACTTAAATATTTTATTATTTATTCTTATGTTTATCTGGTTTACTTAAAAATTTAAACAGACGTGCTTCATAAATATTTAACATATTTTGATTTTTCTCATCTTTTAAATAACAGCCTTGAAAAAAGTAATATGTGAGTTGCCATCCATTTTAATAAGTTATTTTTAAATGTCTTCTCATACATTCTAGGCTATATCCTCCTTGCGAAAATCTACATGGCTCTCACCCTTGAATTATAATGCGTTGTATAATCTTAGCTTAATTTATATTACAGGTAAGTCGCCAGCAGTTACACTACACTCTGTTTTTGCTTGCGTAGCATGATTGTAAGTTAAAAAAAAAAAAAAAAATAAAAATGTTTACATTCCACTTAAACATCAGCTGTGAAAGAATTATATTATCTTTTGAGCACCATACAGTGGGATGTTCATTTATTGAACAAAAACAGAACAAAGCAAATTTCATTCCATCATATTTCATTATCGCTCTAATATTAATTCCTTTCATTTTTGCTTACGTGTGCACATATATTTTTCCGTATATATCCTACGGCGTTGTGTGATACATTACATTGAAAGTATTATAATATAAACAGCTTCTGTGTTACTCTAATGCTGTGCTAAGCATTGCTATGCTTGCTTGGTTCTCAACATTATATGCAGACGTATTTCACTCATGCTATTTGCCTATTCGACACCTTTCTCATTTATAAGCTACATCGTTTGCGTTTTCTTCTTCCAATCCCGGTATTTCTGTTAAAATGTTAGCCCGTGAATTACAAGTTTGGCTATGAGTGGTTTTCGGAATAAATAACACAACCTTATATTAGCAAAAGAATGGCAGGATAGTGATATTAGATAGATTTTTAGGTCGATGGATTCGAATCTGTGGTCGCCAACATCCTCAGGTTTTGTCCTACTCGTAACCTTGCTTGTAAACATCGAAAACAAAATTGCAAATTATTCTTTTACACAAAGGTTCTGCCGTAGGTCCTTTCTAATACTGTTGAAAATTTAACACATACAACAGAGTTGAAAGAGAAGCTCGCCCAAAGAGCCCTTCGGTGCGAATGTGCCATTTATTTATTTATTTTTATTTTTAATTCCATTGTGGACGATCATAATATGTCATAAAAGCTGTAATGAGGCTACTTAATGAGTTGTTTCATTTTTAATAAATTGCATGGGTATCCTAGCTCAGTGGTTTTTTCCTTCTGATCTGTGGTCGTAGGTTTAATCCCCTACTGAAGCACAACATTCATATCATTTCTTTAGAACGGTACCCACCTGTCGGCAAGCAATTCCCAATACTTCCGGAAGTAAATAATCGCAATGAAAAAGCTTTTAAGAACTTTAAAAGCCTTAAACCCTTGCTTCAAAAAGCTTTAAGGCAAGGGTTCTGCCGTTCGGGACCAGCTAATATAAGTAGGTCCCTTCTAATACTGTCCAAAATTGAACACGCACAGTAATACTGGAAGAGAAGTCACATATTTATTAAAATATTTGAATTAATTGCATGTACTAGCTCATAAACAGAATAAGGTCTTCCTTGTACACAGAAAGGTAGATCCCACTATTTTCGCTAACTAGCATGGAACAAGTAATTTCGTGAGTATTGTTTGAAAGGCACTTTCTTATCTTAACAATATCTTACTTTGCAGTTTGACACTGCTAAACTTTCATTATTCAGACATAATTGGCATGAACACGCGAGCAGTCAGTGCAGCATTTTTTGAAGGGTCAATTAACAAAGAGTCTTGGCGTCTTGGACAACACATCACTGTTGGCAACTACACGTTCGAAGTAAGGGACTTTGTCTATCTTGGAATCAACATTAACACCAGCAATAGCGTCAGCTTGAAGATCATGTAAAGGATTACTCTTGCAAACGAAACTCAATTGAGGAGTTGAACTATAGTTTATCATTATCTCAACATGCCGGATACATTCCATTTATGATGAGAGCATGATTGATATTTTTGAGACTATACGTAAATCCATGGAAGATCTTTGGATGGTAGCGCTGGTTTGGTTATGTCGAGGGCATAGAAGGCAAAAAGGTGTCACATTCAGAACCTGCTGGAGGCCACAGACGGAGAAGAGGACCCAACCTCCGGTGAGAGTGGTTGGGCCAAGCACTGAAGAAGCTGACATCGCTTGAAATTTCTAAATATCGCGGGGAAGCGGGGACTGTCCAAGTTCGTCCAAAATGGAACAAAATCGGTTGTAATGACCAGAGAAAAAAGAATTTTAGTTTTACAAACGCAAGTGAGTACCGTAGCTCAGGGGTTAGTGCATTGGCCTTCTGATCTATAGGTCGTGGGTTCAATCCCCGGCTGAGGCATAACAAAATTTAATATCGAAAAGATGTTTCAGTACTCAGCTGTCGACAAGAATTGGCAATTTTTACGGCAGTAACAATTTGCCAAAAATTATTCTTAAAAGAGTCTTTGACAAAACTAAGTTAAAGTGATGTCATAAGGGTTCTGCCGTTCGGAATCGGCTAATATATGTAGGTGACTTCTAATGCTGTCCAAATTTAACACGCACAACAGTATTGGAAGAGAAGCTTGGCGGTAGCACAATAGGGCTTTCTGGCCTAAGTGTGTCCTCTCAGAGAAAGGACAGCCATATAACTTAAACCAACCTTTACAAACGCTTTTGCCATTTATGATTTTGTATTTATTTTCTGATACATAGTATTTTGATTCTTTTTTTATTTGTTTTATGTAAGTAGGTATATAACAGATAGAAAATTTTATTTTTTAAACAAATTCTTACTATCCATTTTTCATAATTTGAAATTTATTTTTAATTCATTTGCGAATTTGTAGACTAAATCACGGGATCTTGAGATTGCTTGAAAATATTTCCAAAACAGCGGGTTCTATAAGAAGTCCTTCAATAGGCGTCCTTGGTATGTACATTCTGTCAAATAAGTACCCGGAAATTCTCATTTTTAATTAATTCTCATTTTTAATTTTCCCTCTGAGAATATTTCAAAAAATTTTTTTTCCCAGGTTGGCACAACTGTCAGCCCCTATTCTGTGAATTTTTATTGCTATGTGTCATTTAGTTTGGTTACGGCGTCATTAGGAACAAGTCAACCTTTTGTGTGCGTTGCGATTTTTACTATGGATAAAAATATCGAACAAAGAGTTTGTGTGAAATTTTGTGTTTCAAACGAAATTTCTTGTGCCAAAACATTGGAAATGTTGAAAAAACATTTGGTGATTCAACCATGTCGAAAAAAATTTCACACAAACTCTTTGTTCGATATTTTTATCCATCGTAAAAATCGCAACTCACACAAAAGGTTGACTTGTTCCTAATGACACCGTAACCAAACTAAATGACACATAGCAATAAAAATTCACAGAATAGTGGCTGACAGTTGTGCCAACCTGGGAAAAAAATTTTTTCGAAATATTCTCAGAGGGAAAATTAAAAATGAGAATTTCCGGGTACTTATTTGACAGAATGTATGGATGTATTAATATATGTGTATTCGAACATAGGATACTTACATAATCACGGATGTATAAGAGTTTAAAAGCGAGACAGAGAGAGAGAGAGAGAGAGAGAGAGAGAGAGAGGGAGAGAAGTAGTTAGGGTGAGAGTTAATCTCTGTTAAGGACATCCCCTCATTATGTCAATTTAAATTTACTAGATGGTTCAATAAAAAGGTTGGCCAATTAAGACATCATACGTAGATTAATTAAAATATTTTTTTTTAACTAACGTGGCTTTTTCGCTTCATTTCTTCATTTAAACATTCCAGTACTGAGCAAACGCGACATGTGGTTTTGAGATAAACTTCTTCATTTTCAAGTCAATATGCAAAATTTTATCCACCGAGTCTTGACCGAGGTTAGACAGTCTTTGTGATTCTACAATCATATTTAAACCTTGCAATTCAGTTTACAATCATTCATTTCAATATGGCAGATTTGCGTTAGCATTCGACAAGCCAACTTTTAGATTCCACAGTAGTTTTTACCTAAAAGAGCATAAGAAAATCAATTTTCTCCATCCGTCTGGGGTTGATTTGCCTCAAACCTCCTGAAATGATTTGTGAAGGATGATAGTTAAAAAAAAAGATGTTTTTGATTTATAGGCGCCAGCTTCATCGTTCGTCAACGTCTTTATTGAACCACCATGTATGTCATTGTTTTTACAGTTAAATGACTTGTGAACTTTCATATGCATGGTACATGTGTTTATATAACTAAGACTCTTCTAATAACAATTTAATTTGTTATTTGTATGTTCTGGGGATTATACACTAAGAACAAACAGGAACATTTGCCTTTAAGCTAATTTATAATTCAACCGTTTTATAAACAAGCTGTGTGTTTCTGAAAAATCAAACAATAATCAACACTTTCAGACATATGTATGTACTTTATAACAATATTATATAGGATGATTTCTTTAAATTCGTGCTGCTGCTGCTGCTTAACACATTTTCAGGTGCTTCACGATATTCGGACCGTGAATGTTAAATATATATTGTAGTATTCAAAAATGGTTTATACATATTTCAAGAGCATTGCATTTACAATATAATCTATTTGATATCTATTTTAAATGTTATACCTACATATAACATAGATGTATATTTGAAATTGATATCAAACCATCTTTATTATGTGGATGCGAAACGTGGAATGAGGCAGCAGCTGATATAAACACACTACAAGTTTTCGTAAATAGTTGCTTACAAAAAATTTAAAAAATATACTGGCCAAATACTATATCAAATGCTGTCTTATGGGCCAGAATCCAGCATAAACCAGTACAATTGGAGATCTGGAAAAGAAAATGGAGCTGGATCGGCCACGTTCTGCGCAGGGAGAGCGTTGACTTAACAAGGACTGCGATTGACTGGAACCTCCAAGGAAGTCGTAGACAAGGAAGACCAGCGAACACGTGGATACGACTATTAGAGTTGAAAACTCGTGCCATGCGCCATAGCTGGAATGAAGTGTAGAGGCTGGCACAAAATAGACCTGAATGGAAGAAATTCGTTGTAGCCCTATGTTCTAGCCTGGCACCCTAGAAATATGGCTGGATGGATAGGTGTATATTTACAGTATTAAGAATTTAAACTTAATTCAAAGAAGCATGTTCACTATACACTTGAGTGATGGCGGGATTTCAAGCCACCATCAACTATGCTGTTAATGCTGCATTATACAAACTCAACACCTATTGAAGTGTTTCATAAGTTTTTCAACGATGAATGCCTAGCCAGTTTTTCAGCCTAGCCAGATTATAGTTTTTTGAAAGACCCTTCAACATGTGGTGCCTAGACAAGGGTTAAAAACGTTAGCTAGAGACAATTCCACCAGAAATATTTGTTAAAGAAATTACGTATGAATGAATGAATATGCGGCACTTAAAGCCCCAAAGGGCTCATTGGCCGAGCTTCTCTTCAATTAGTGTTGTGCGTGTTAAATTTTGGACAGTATTAGAAGGGGCCTACTTATTTTAGCCGGTTCCGAACGGCAGAACCTTTACGACATCACTTTTTCTGAGCTTTGTCACAGAGTTCTTTTAGAAGCTCTTTCATGGCAAGTTGTTACTGTCGGAAGAATTGCCAATTGCTTGCCGTTCGAAAGAAAAATCTTTTCGATATTAAATTTGTTATGCATGAGCCGGGGTTGAACCACCACCTGCAGATCAGAAGGCCAACACACTAACCACTGATCCACGGCACACACATAAATTACGTATACGTATGATTTTTTTTCTTCCTTTAAACTCCTAATTGGAGCATAGGGCTTCCCCAAGGCTTCTCCATCGCACACGGTTTTGGGCAGTTGTTCTAGCGCCCTCCCATGTGATGCTGGCAGCAGCTAGTTTTCCTAATGTTGATATTCTCCAGGTGTTTCTTGGCCATCAGCGTCTTCTGCTCCCTTGCGGGATCTGCTCAAGTGACATTCGCGTGATGCTATCTGACTGCTTTCTTAGCGTGTGGCCAATCCAGCGCCACTTCCTACGTTTAATCTGGACCAGTATGGGCTCTTCGCTCGTCAGACGCCATAGTGCCTTGTTGGAAATAGTGTTAGTCCAGAAAATTCTACAAAAGATTCTCAAACACTTGTTGACGAAAGCTTGAAGTCTCTGCGTGATGGTGTTCGAGAACAGCCATGTTTCACTTCCGTACAGTAGTGTCGATTTCACACATGCGGAGAATATTCGCAATTTCGTGCGTCTGGATATTTGGGAATTTGTCCATACTGATTTTAGCCGGCCAAATGTTGTCTTTGCTTTGTTTAGTCTGCAGTTAGCATCCTCTTCAGCTCCCCCGTATGTTGCTGTATTATAAGGTATATTTTAAAATTATACGAGTAATTTCTCACGTCTGTGATGTTATATGTTGTATAACATGAAAAGAAACTTGCGATGATTGCCTTATAAAGCAAGATAAAACAAAAATAAATATGTGACCCCGAAGAACCCTTTGTTCGAGCTTCTCTTCCGATGTTTTCTGAGGTTAGAAAGAATCTTGATATGACGGCGGAAATTTGACCTCCGATTCACGGATTCAGCGACCCAAATTCGCTAGTGCCCTGACCATCATACTTATTTGATTAAGGGGTTGCCTTATTATTCGTATTTATATCCCTTTGTCATAGACATTGCTCAAGGTTTTACATTTTATAAAACCTCTAAAAAAAAGAAGCCATTGCTAACATATAAACTACATTAACTGGGCAAAAATGGTAATGTTAACAAATATCACTTGTAATAAATGAGAAAATAACGAGAATTCATTTTAACCATTGTATCTAACATATCATAATGTCCACAATAAGACAAAAGCGCAAAATATACATTGTCATGGTGTCATTTTGTATGACTTATTCCATTCATATAAAATTAATGCACATTTTAAGAGTCGAAATATTATGAGATGTACTAAGTATGTATTACTAGAATGCATATTTATGTATACATTTGTGAATAATCTGTACATTTAACAAGAACGTTTTAAATTTACATACATACAATTACAAGTACTTGTGATATTACTAAACTAAACTAAACTAAACGTACATATAAGTAGTGTCATATGTATGAATGTATATAGACAAAAATGGAATATGAATAATAATAGAAAAACAAATGAAAAAAATTATAAGAAAATATGTCAAAAATATATTCGGAAATTTCTATGTGTATACACATCATAAAAGAATGATGTGGGTGGCCATTCTATTAAATTGTTGCTTCTGTTTTTATTCAGTAATTGAAATTGATGTTGTTCATAAACAGTTTTTATTGTTTGTTTTGCGAACATGAACTTTATATATATATTTTTTGCAGCACAACAATATGCGAGCGCATTTCATACACTTGCTGCAGCCATAAATTTGCGCAAGGACAGCGCAGAATGTTATATGCTTCTCGGAAGTGAGTATCATTCAGTGTTAGCTATATATTTTGAATAGAAATTGCACCAACTATTTCACAGATAATTATGTTTTTTAGAAAGGCATGCAAATATTTTCTAAACAAAAGCACTTGGCTTTGTCTCAAAAGCGATATAGTATACGCTTATTCAACGAGATAACTATAAGGTCTAGTAAAAATAAATCCAGTATTTTTGCATTAAATTGAAAGTTTTATTTAGCATAGTTAGAATGATCCGATTTAGGTCAAATATGCACTGTTTTGTTCGATAACTTGTTATCATTTTGAAGGTAATTTCATAATGCCACTCTTATAGAAATCCTCGTCCCTATTGGCAAAAAACTGGGACAGTCGATTTTCACAAGCTTCTGTTGAGACGAATTTTTTACCAGCAAAATCATTCGCCATAGACAGGAACAGGTAGTAATCACTTGGTGCCAGGTCCGGACTATAAGGTGGATGCATAAGAACCTCCTAACCAAGCTCCCGGAGCCTGGCGTTGTCCTGATGGAATACAATTCCTCTCCTATTGGGCAAAGCTGTCCGCTTCTGGGCGATTGCTTCCTTCAGACGGTCCAATTGTTGACAGTACAAGTCCGAATTAAGAGTTTGACCGTAGGGGAGCAGCTTATAGTAGATGATACCCTGCCAATCCCATTAAACACATAGCAAAACCTTCCTGACCGTCAATCATGGCTTGGTCACCGTTTGCGCCGGCTCACCGATATTCGACAATGACTGTTTTTTATTGACGTTGTCGTAAGTGACCCACTCTTCATCTCCAGTAACCACCCGCTTCAGAAATCGATAGATTTTGTTGCGATTCAGCAGCGATTCGCAGATAGAAATTCGGTCCATGAGGTTTTTTTGCGTTAACTCGTGTGGCACCCATACATCGAGCTTCTTTTTGTATGCAGCCTTATTTAAATGGTTCCAAACGATTTTTTGTGCAATGTTTAGCTCATGGGCAATAGAAACAGTGCTTACATGACGGTCAGACTCGACGATTTCCATTATTTTATCGATATTTTTGACAAATGGCCTTCCAGAGCGTGGTGCATCTTTGACATCAACATTACCGGAACGGAATCGACGAAACCAAAATTGCACGTGATTGGCTGTTACAATATAAGGACCATAAACACTATTCACATTTTCAGCCTTACCTGGCTTGCGTTTTCGCCTTTATCGAAGAAAAACTGTAAAATATGGCGTATTTTCTCTTTACTGGTGTCCATCTTTGACGCGTGCTCAAACAATACTGAGTCAAGCAATTACAAAATACTATTGGAAAAATAATGGATTTCTTTACACTACACCTGATATTAACTATTAACTTATTTGGAAAATAGCGGTTGGGAAGTTTGAACTCACCGCCCCTTATAGCCCAGACATTGTCCTGTCTTACTATCATTTGTTTCGATCGATGCAGAAATCCCTTAGTAGAATACACTTCACTTCAGTGCTGGATCTTCGAAATTGGTTTGATTCGTTTTTGGTCTCAAATATAAGCAGTTCATTTGGGACGGAATTCATATGCTACCAGAACAAGTCATAGCTAACGCAATAAAGAGATATTCTTGCCAAAAAATCCTTTAAAATTAATCGATAGTCCCAATAGAATAGAGTAATGTACCAAGGCTGTGTGATATATACTTAGCCAGAGAAAGTACGTATGTGGTTAATAATAGTATATATTATGTATGTAAACAGAAATTACTACTTGCCATATTAAATAATATAATCTCTTAAAGAATTACCTACTGTTAATTTTTCGCTAACCACGTCATTATAGTTGTGGGCTGACAACAATTGAAATAAAGTAGGAACACAACGAATACAGCTTTATACCTTCAAAAAGCTACAAAAAAAAAAAAACTATATTGAAAAATATTTAAAGTCAATATCAAGAGAAATCAATTAGTTTTTGTTGTACTTGGTTCTGAGTATATACCATATAATCATCGCGTATGCTCTTGTTAAGTGGCTTAAGGGGCACAACTAGTTTGACCGCCTGAAAAAAGGTGATTTTTGTGAATTGTTTAAAAAAAAGTATTGCATCGAATGTTTTAAAATTATGCATATATACATATTTATGCATAAATAATGAATACAAAGTAATTTTTTCAAATGAAAATATTCGATTTTCAGCAAGTTTTCCACCATCTCCTGAGTCTTCAAAAAAAAAAAAGTTTTCCCACTGCTGCAGTGATTGTAGCCTTCGCAGTGCCTGAAATAAAAAAAACAAATATTTTATTGAACTAGATTATACAATGACGCTCGATTGTAAAAAAAAAAAAAATTAAAATGCATCAAAATGGCGGATTTGTGAAAAAAAATTAAAATCTTGCTGAAAAATCTAATGGTTTCTGGCCTGGCATAATTATATTTTTCATCCAATCATAAAACTGGAGGGTCATTGTATGGAAAAACAAATACAAAATAAGCTAAAAGAAGACACAAGTCGATCGGATGATTTGTTATCAAGTTACAGCTGCAGCAAATTTGAAAAATGTAGTTTTGAGAAAAACGCGATTAAAGATAAAAGTACTGATTTCATTGTTCATTGCTGCTGCTCTGTAAAAGGCTGTAACGCAGAAACTATTTGAGATTTTCACTTGAAATTTTAATATGTTAATTTTAAAGGTATAAATGATCGAAATATAAAAAAAATCGAAATATGTAAAATTTCAAACTAATTGTGCCCCTTAATGAAATGCTTTGGCATTAGATGCTTTTATATTTACTTACAATGCTTTAAGTATGATTTTTAAATGGTTTTGATTTTATATTAAATGAGAATATACTCATATTGTATGTATGATATGACCGGGCTTTCTTGCTCGTCGCTACTGTTAATATTGTATGGTATACACACACACACATATACACACTTACTATATACTATAATTTAAGGTTTATATTTTCATTTTATGATCATTAACAGTGTGCTTACGAAAACTGGATGACACAGAAAATGCGTTCACTGCATTTGAACGCTCCAGTGCAATTGCATCACATGATGGCACTACGTCGCGTAATCCTCTCATACACTTGAACTTTGCTTTATTCTGCTATGAGCGTGGACGCCTTGCATTGGCCAATGAACAGTATAATCGATTTTTAAGCACTTCACAGGATTTCCTTCTGCCAACAGAAGTAAGTTTGTCACAATTAAGAGATAGACAATGGATGTATTCGATTGGCAATTGAAATTGAACTATGTACTATAAATGTTATATGTTTTTTCCTATCACTATATACTGCTTTATTGTTTTGGATTATTTTTTTCTATTGTAATATCAGTGATTCACATCATATCATAATATGTCATATTGTCAGAATATTATAAAATTTTACAATAGTAGTCTGGCTTGTTGTAACTGTTGTCTGTTGAATTAGCTCACACAATTATGAGGTTATGTTCACATGTACCACATCTATGTATGTGCAACTTGTAATTATGACATATTACTCTGTGAGGCCTTGTGAATAACCTAATAGTATTTGTATTTTGTAAGTAGCTGTAATTTTTTTTGGAAATTGGAAATTTGGCTGTTTGTATTGAAGTTGTCCTTTTTGTGTAATTAATTGTTGAAATTGGTTTTATTCTTTTTGTAAAGCAAATGTAATATTTTTGTTCATATTTTAAATACAATATTATCATATATATCGTAAGTTTCCTTTATATTTTACATACATTATATTGCTTTCATTTTTATAAATATTATAGCCCCATACATCTGATTTATTTAATAAAATTCATTATTTAACAGATTCAAATTGTGTACAAGTTATTAGTCCCATAGTGGAGGGTTGTTTTTGTATATAAATAAAGACTTATTTAGCTCATGGTTGAAAAAAACATGATTTGTGATGAGAAAGTGTGGGTGGATGAGATTTAAAAATTCGACCAAATCAATTTGTAGTTCTTTTCATGCTCTAAAAATGATGCAATAGGAATATTTCTATTTTTAATATTTACGGAAATAACTCCACAACTGGCCACATACATATATGGTACAGCCGTTGTCAACTAATTAGAAACGGCTACTTAAAAAAAAAATATTTTGTATTTTGTAAATTAAAGTTATTTTTCTTATTGCCAATAAGCATTTTAATAGCATATATATTCATTGAATTACACAAAAAGAAACGAAATAAGTTAAACAATTCAAGTATTAAAGAGAAATTAAAAGTTTTTTCTAACCACTTCATTTTTTTTTTTTTTTTGAGACACCTAATTAAAAACGTTGAATCTGGTTACATTTAAACTACAAGAATTTTTTATAATTGTGAAAATCAGATAAAATTAAATGTTTAAAAGAATAAAGAAAGTATTTTGAATAAAATTTGAGTGTCCATAGTAAATATGGGTAAGGCGAAGAGTTGTACTACAGACCTTAGAGCAGGATTTTCATATCAGGAAATTGCAAATCAAATGAAATGTTCGAAGGAGATGGTTTTTAATGCTATTAGCCATTTCCGAAAATATAAGACTCATATGAATGTTCCACACAAGAAGCGATCTCGCAAAACATCGAATTTCATCGACAAGAAAATAAAACAAATATCACAAATGGACCCAAGAAAAAGTTCTGGAGCCATTCAACGGGAGATCCATTCGGACTACGGAGTCTCCATATCAAAACGTATTGTTGCATGTCGTTTGGTTGAATCTGGCCTTCATGGAGGAATCACACACAAGAAACCTTTGGTGACGTCTGAAAACAAATGAACACGCCGTTTGGAATTCGCTGAAGAACACGCAGCTTGGACTGAATACCAATGGAAATTTATGGTCTGGAGTGATGAAACTAAAATTAATCGAATAGGTCCAGATGGTAGAATGTATGTAAGACGGCCAAAAAATGCTGAACTTGAACCAAAATATTTGTCGCCGATTGTTAAGCATGGCGGATGCTCCATAACCGTATGGGGATGCTTCTTCTGGAATGGTGTTGATCCGCTTTGTCGAATTGATGGTACTTTCGTGAAAGAAAAATATGTTGAGATTCTTCAAAATGTTATGATGCCATGGGCCGAAGAAAATATGCCCGTTATTTGGAGATTCCAGCAAGATAACGACCCAAAACATACGGCTAAATTAACCAAAAAATTCATTGAGGATAATTCAATCCATCTTTTAGAATGGTAGTCATCGAGTGCAGACTTAAATCCCATAGAACATTTACGGAATGACTTAAAAAAGGAAATTAGTGGTAAAAATATCACGAATTTGGATCATCATTTCGAAGAAGCTAAAAGTGCTTGGGAATCAATTCCAGTCGAACGATGTTGGAGTTTAATCAAGATCGAAAAACAACTCTGAATGACAGACTTTAATCACTTTAATAAATATTTTACATTTGATCAGAGATAGCTAATTAAAGTTGCTACATACTTAGAAATGAAATTTATTCGACCAAAGAAAACTGAATTCTAACACTACTGTGTTTGTTTGTAGTATATACGTAAGACATAAAATTTTCAACTATACTTACTACTCTTTTGTATAAAATTTTAACAATTTTTCCCTCATAATTACGTAAACTCTGCATAAATAAAATTCTATATAAATTATAATCTCTGCACTTCATGTTACTTTACTTGTATTTGTCGTTTACTACATGTACTTGTTTTCTCACTTTCTTATTCTTTTTTATTACAAATATTTAGTATAAATTTCAAGCGACCAAACTTAAATCATTGTTGAAAATTTCATCAAATAATATTTTAACATCAACCAATGATTACGATGGCAAATCATCTCAACGTAAGAATGATAGTACGACAGCAGCATCATTAAGTGCTAATGCTCTCAATGCAAGCAATTCATATAATACCAGAGATGAAAATCCTTCTGAGTTAAATCGCGATGATGAGATTGATGCTTATGGGGGCCGTAAAACGGAAGTGCTACCATTGGAAGTAAATGCTGTGGTGAACGCCTTTGGTGTGAGTGATGTAAATTCAATTCGAAAAACTGCTGACACTACAACTATGCTGGATTAACCTAGGATAGTGCTGCTTACATACTAAATATTGCCAATAGCAACCCCAACAATAAGATGAATTACTATTTAGTTGGAAAATATATGTGTTTACTATAATGTGAATTATAAAGATGACCAGGGTTTGGTATGAATAAAGAATATAACTATATAATTGTTAATTTTTACTAGAAATTCTTTGAGTTAGTGTGAGAAATTGAAATAAGTGAAAGAATATGGAAAAATTGTTTCATCAAATACGTCCATTTTGTGACCGAGCACTTGAGGTTGACTCTGAGTAGGAATATATATATTAATTTCTATATTTACGAAGACTCTTTTCACTGGTGACAATTTTCTCTCTCAAATACTTGTAAGTATACCAAAAATTTCCACCTCCGATGAGCGAATGCTTGGAGTTTTCGAGAGAAAAGTCCTACGCAAGATCTTTGGACCTATTTGCGCTGGTGGTGAGTACCGAATAAGGTACAACCATGAGCTGTACGAGCTGTATGCCGATATTGACATAGTAAAGCGCATCAAAATCCAGCGGCTGCGCTGGCTAGGTCATGTCGAGCGAATGGAAGAACACGCTCCAGCTAAGAAGGTGTTATATTCGGAACCCGCTGGAGAACGGCGCAGAAGAGGAAGACCAAACCTCCGATGGAAAGACCAAGTACTGGAGAACCTGACGGCGCTAGGAATTTCTAACTGGCGCCAGCTAGCGAAGAACAGAAATGGCTGGCGAAGCATGTTATTTTCGGCCTAAAAAGATATTCGGTTGTTATGGCCATATAAGAAGAAGAAGAAGAATACCAACGCCCTTCATTTTATTATAAAATACCTAAAACTCTATATAACCTCCTCTATTCTTGGTTTGTGTAGTTCAAGAAAAAAGCAATCGAATTATAAACGATTTTAGATTATTCCTAAATACAGCGGCGAAAAATATATTTATAGCATTTTTAAAGCAGTTTTTAAAGAAGAAGTAATAGCCCTGACAGACGGCAGCATTTATCCGGATTACCGATTTAATTCGAATTAACTTGGACATTGGCTCTACGAGTTAATTCTCAAAATCAAAAAGGATTAGGGCAATTTTCAATGACAACACTGCTGATAAATTTGTATTGTGAATTTTTCTTGATCCATGCACACAAGAAGCAAAAACTTCGGGGAATTTATAATACCGGAAAATCTGCTGAAGTCCATTAGGGTAGAATCTATACTAAACTTCCTTATGGATGCTGGACTTAGAGGAATACTCTAGTCCATGATGGGGTGCACAATAGACCTTGGATCGCAGTGCAATACAACCCACTAATAATAATAATAATAATAAAAGAAGTTTTAAAAAACATAGTTGCACAAGAACGACATTATATTCAGTGGAGCGCAACAGGTAAGATTCAAAATTGATACAAACTATAAAAATCACTTAAATAGAAAATTTTATTGGTTGAAAGTGTGATGCTAAAATTACTTATTGTGTGTGTGTGTTTATGGGTTAAACGTATTTATATGTTGGTGCAGATATATCAATTGCGTGCTGGAGATTTTGCTGATCAATATATCAGAACAAACTCACGTACGACAATATTGTTCATCGCAAAGACAATAAATATTCATAATTCGATCATTCAGGAAACTGAGAGGCTTAGATCGACCAAGCTCGATATTCAACATCATCAATCGCATCAACATTAGGTATGTGAGAGTGGAGGAGTTTTCGCTTTTGATTCATAGGTGCCTCTGTTTTGTGGGATTCCATAAAATATAAAGTGTAGTAAAAAGAATTCCATTATTTTTCCAATAGTTGGCTTTAGTAATCTGTATCTCGCGTTGTACAAGTGCGATCGGGTTACTCTAGATGTCGTTAGAAAGATAGGATTTCGTATTAAATAAACTTTTCAGGCAGTTTTGTGATTGCTTGACTCAGTATTCTTTGAGCACGCCTCAAAGGTGGACACCAGTTTTTCTTCGATAAAGGCAAAAACGCAAGCCAAACGGCTAAAAATGTGAATAGTGTTTATAGTCCTGATACTGTCACAGCCAATCACGTGCAATTTTGGTTTCGTCGATTTCGATCCGGTAATTTTGATGTCAAAGATGCACCACGCTCTGGAAGGCCAATTGTCGAAAATATCGATAAAATAATGGAAGTCGTCGAGTCTGACCGTGATATAAGCACTGTTTCTATTACCCAGGAGATAAAAAATGCACAAAAATCATTTTGACCCATTTAAGTAAGGCTGGATACAAAAAAAAAGCTCAATGTATGGGTGCCACACTAGTGAACACAAAAAAACCTCATGGACCGAATTTCCATCTGCGAATCGCTGCTGAATCGCAACGAAATTGATCCATTTGGGAGGCGGATGGTTACTGGTGATGAAAAGTAAGTCACTTACGACAACGTCAATCGAAAACGGTAGTGGTCGAATCGCGGTGAGCCGGTGCAAACGGTGGCCAAAGCAGAATCAACGGTAAGGAATGTTTTGCTATGTGTTTGGTGGGATTGACAGGGAATCATCTACTATAAGCTGCTCCCCTACGGCCAAACCCTTAACTCAATCACCCAGAAGCGGCCCGTGAACCATCAGGACAACACCAGGCCACACACATCGATAGTGACTCGCCAGAAGCTCCGGGAGCTAGGTTAGTAGGATCTTATGCATACGCCTTATAGTCCAGGCCTGGCACCAAGTGATTACTACCTGTCCCTGTCTATGGCGATTGATTTTGCTGGTGATAACTTCGCCTGAAGAGAAGCTTGTGAAAATCGACTATCCCAGTTTTTTGCTAATAGGGACAAGGGTTTCTATGAGAGTGGCATTATGAAATTACCTTCAAAATGGCAGCAAGTTATCGAACAAAACGATGCTAAATAAAACCTTATATTTAATGCAAAAATAATGGATTTCTTTTTACTAAACCTTATATCCAAAAATAATAGGGATTGGGTGAGCAAGTGACCCCTTCTCGAGATCATCGTTGATAAATATGGTAGGAAAATCGACGTATAACTACACAGTTGCAAACGGTTTGCTCTTAGAGATGTAAAATATATGAGCGACGCTCGCGTAGTATTTTCTTCTGATAATTTCTTCTGAACATACTTATTCTCCTTAGGTAGAATTTCGCCTACCTTTGATTCACATTTCGAATAATAACAAAATCATTACATATTTATGCTCAATTAGAATTGCATAAAAATGTAATGAGATTGATTCCTTATGTTTTTACCATCCATTTTGTAAGAGAGCCCTATTAAGGGATGGAGATAGGGTGAAAATGTGTTTACTTTGACGCCTGTAGGGGCAACCTAA
This sequence comes from Megamerina dolium, assembly GCA_963854835.1. Taxonomy (NCBI): domain Eukaryota; kingdom Metazoa; phylum Arthropoda; class Insecta; order Diptera; family Megamerinidae; genus Megamerina; species Megamerina dolium. Next base: position 109,610,996 of record OY978525.1, read on the forward strand.
GAGCTGTGAGAACAATTCGATAAATAATTCAATGTTGTATGTAAGGTAAGACTAATAGAATTTGATTTGCTTTAAACCTTTCACGATTCGATTCTTCCTATTTGTTTAAGCTTTGACCTTGATGTGGGTCTATTTATAACCTCGCTTAAGCATTTTTTTTACGGAACATCACAGAATAAGTTATCAAAATGCCATTATTAATGATATTAATGCAGTGGCAAAAGCGGTGCTAAACCAAATTTAAAGCTGATATTCAGAAATTTATGGTTATGCTTTCTTTACGGTGCAATTAAATGGATGTCATTATTTTCATCAACTAAATGATATAAATGAATACATCGTCTTTTGTAAAAAAAAAAAAATTACTAAAATTCATCAATCAAAAAAATGGAGTGTGTATTTCACCTTGACAATGCGAGACGCAATACAAGTTTAGCGACTCATATGTACAAGTTGATGTTGCAAGTTGTTACAACAACTATTATTAATGATATTTTTTTCCTTGCTAAATGTACAGAATGATGAAGCTATCGAACAACATTTCATATAATTTTTCATTGGAAAATACTATTTGTTCTAAATACAAGCACTGGATGATGTAGCTTTCTGATAGATGAATGAATTACCTTGTCAATCATTTTAAAAACTGACATGACTTCTCTGACAAATAAATTAATTTATAAAATATGTAATAAAAATCAAGTCACCAATAAAAAAAAATAAGTACCTTTTGCAATTTACATATAGAAATTGGCAACAGATCGAAAATGGAAGTTGTAAGTTAATTTTGAATATGGGAGAATATGGATGAAGTGTGGATATTTAATTTTTTAATGCTATATTATGATCTATTGTACAGCGTGATGCAATGTGTCACTATGAAATACTATAAATACTTTTTGTTCTTTCAAATTTACAAAAGTAAAAAGCATTAAACAACCTGTATATAATATGTGAACATCAAGTTAACAGATTGTTTTAAAACATTTATTTATTTATCCATTGTATATATCTAACATAGTTAAAACATTATTTTCAAACATTTACTTATTTATTCATTTTATATATATTGTTAGGTATAGTAGGTACATCACAATAATATACGTAACTTTTAAATATATATAATTTTTTTTTTTGTTATTAACATTTATTTATATTATTTTTAATTTAAATCACATCCTTTGTTTTTTGTTTATGATGATATGCATGAAGGTATTTAAGATATATATTGTTTAACTGAAAATATCGCATATAAATCAGAGTAAATATGTAGTAAATAGTACTATCATCAAGGATGGATTAATTTGCTTTTGTAGATATTTGAAGTAAATACATTTATGCATATCATCTAACTGTAACTGTAACATTATATCACCAGAATAATAAACTTCTTAGGGGCTCTTCTAGAAGATATATTATTCTGTTGAATTTATACTTTTAACTCTTATTATATAGTGTAGATATATATAGATATATATGTTATGTATGTATGTATGTTTATAGTAAGTAAGGTGTAATTGTTATTGTAATTGTTAATCACCTGTATTAGTTTTTGTTTAAGTACATTTAATATGATATATGTACATGCTTTTGAAAATTCTCATAAACACTGTGTTTGTAAAACACAAATTCTGAAGTATACAAAGGTCGATAAATAAGTACGTACTTATGTTAGACATGAGGACGCAAGTTTTTAACACGTTTTATTTAATTTTCCAATATAATCTGATTTTTTCCAACGTTTCTGCCACTTATTGTTTAACCCATTCGAAAAATACGTTTTGTCAAACTTTGCAAAATACGTTTGTCTCGGTGATAACCTTCTCGTTAGATCATACTTTTGCTCCTTTGAGCCGTCAATTTCTTAGTGAATCAATCCAATAATTCAGTGTAGTATTATATATACCCTTATTTCTCATATTTACGGCAAAATGCCCATAAGGATTATTCCAGTCGAACCTCAAAAAATGGTGGTCATAGAATACCGTTTTTTTTTCAGCAACTTACTTTATGGCAACACTATTTTTGACAGCTTAGCTGTTTTCGTGTAACATGTTACTGTCAAACATGTTCAGTTTGGTCTATAATTTTACCATGAATCGACTTACCAAACGAACAACGCTTTGCAGATTATTGAATTTTATTATCAAAATTCATGCTCGGTTAAGAAAGCGCATCGTGTACATCCTCCATTTTATGGTCAGTTTGGGCGATCATCTGAGGCGGCTATTCGAAATGTTGTGTGACTAAATTTCGCATCAAATTTACTTATTATTGGACATTAAACTACCAACACGCATACGTAGAGTGCGGACAGAGGAAAATATCGCAGCTGTATCCGCCAGAGTTGTTGATGACCATGAATTATCGATTCGGCGCCGTTCGCAACAATTGTGTTTTTTGATACTCCACAACGTGGAAAATTTTGCGGAAGGATTTGGGTGTAGAACCTTTTAAAATACAGTTGGTGCAAGAATTAAAGTCACATGATCTACTACAACGGCTAACTTTTGGTGAATGGGCGCTGGAAAAGTTGGAGGAAGATCCACTTTTTTTGTGTTCAGCGACGAATCTTATTTCTGGTTGAGTGGATACGTGAACAATCAAAATTGCTGTAAATGGCGAGTGCGGCCGTGGAATGATTACAAACTTTTTTTTTTGCCCAAAATGGAAGAGCTGGACTTGGCTGACAGTGTGGTTTCAACAAGACGGTGCCACATGCCACACAGCACGCGAAACAATGGCCCAATTGAGAGGCGAGTTCGATGAACAGTTTATTTCACGTTTGGGGTCGGTCAATTGGCCGCCTAGATCGTGCAATTTAACGCTTTTAGACTATTTTTTATGGGGCTATGTTAAGGCTCATGTCTATAGCGACAAGTCCGTAACGATTGACGCACTAGAAGCTAATATTGAAGAATTTATTCGTGAGATGCCGGCCGATATGTTGCAGAGAGGATGCCACAATTGGACCCAGCGTATGAACCTTTGAGGCGCAGCCATTGTCAACATTTACATGAAATCATCTTTCAACATTGAATTATATAGATCGTTCTATAGACTCAAATAAAGATTTCATACATTTCTCTAAATTTTATATGATTTTTTTTTTTAAATCAAATACGAAGGCTCTTAAAATATACAGGGTATTCGTTGAATATCTCATACTTGTCGTAGATAATTAAAAGTCTGCTTTAATAGAATCCAAGTTCGTTTTTATTTCCTCGCATTTCTTGTCATGTCAATGCCAACTTCCCTCGATTACGTCAGCTGTCTTCGAACACGTGTACTTATTGATACACCAGCGTATTTTAGTAATAAACTTGGTTAATAAGGACAATGAAATTGTAATCTCGTTATTATATGAACATCAGCTACAAGAACGACATGAAATTGTAGTTTAGATATTACATACATATATCATATTTATTGTTGTTGTGTATATAAGATGTTTTTAGGTTTTTGGTTTTTGTATTTTAGTCTTTTTTGCATTCTGTCTAATAATTTCATCGAGTTAGGCTGTTTTACGCTTCATATAAAAATTGATTAGGTACTATTTTTACCAGCAATGCTTGAAGTTTTTGATTTACAATGTGACGTCAACAACATATTTCGGCACAATATAAAGCCGCATTGGAGAAACCTCTTAAAATAGACTTTTCTATGAAAAAAAATTTAAAAGATTTGTTTTGTCCATTAAACGTGATAGTAAATTGGATACGTTCAATGACCCCAAGGTGGCGTGCTCTCTCCTTTGCTCTGGTGTATGGTTATTGATCCTCTGCTTGTATCGTTGAATAACTCGGGAATCTACGCGCATGCATATGCGGATGATGTGGCCTGTCTCGTTACAGGACCTTCCCTTATGCATGTCTGGACGAAGGTGCAGAGAACTCTGAATATGATTGACACCTGGTGCAGTGCGAATGGGCTATCAGCTAATCCCGCTAAGACTGGTTTGGTCCTCTTTACCAGAAGGAAAAGACTGATGGACTCATTCTCCCTGCTCTCAAGGGAGTCACTATTAAGCTATTCAAAGAGGTTAAGTATCTGGGAGTTATTCTGGATAGTATACATCTCTGGAAGTCACATGTTCAGCAGAAAACATCTAAGGCGTTGTCTGCCTTTTGGCAATGCAGGGGTGTTTTTGGCAAGACGTGGGGACTTTCCCCTAGCATGATCCTATGGTTCTACACTGCTATGATAAGACCAATCATCTTTTATGCAACGTTAGCCTGGATGAGTCGGCTATCACTTGTGGAAGTAAAGAGAACCTTATCAAGGTTACAACGCAGTGTGGCTTTATGTTGTACTGAGGCCTCCCCTACCACATCTGACCACGAAGGCCATTTGTAGGCTGATTCATAACGGAGACTGGTATGACCCAATTTCGGCTCTGGAAAACAGTGGCACAGGCGCGAACTTTTAGCTCTGTCTATGCCCTGGGACTCCAGACCGTCTACAATCGTACTTGAAAAGCGGTATAAAGAAAAACTACCTTTGGCTAGATCTTGGTGAGACCCTGAGGCTGAGCTCGGTAGATTTTGCTTCCGCATTTTCACTGATGGCTCCAGAACTGAAGAAGGTTCTGGTTCTGGAGTTCTTTGACCTTGGTATGTATGCATCTTTCTTTCAGGCAGAGGTGTATGCAATACAGAAGGCGATGGATTATATCGTGGACATGAGGCTGTAAGGCTAGTATATTTGTGTCTACAGTGACAATCAGGCTGCGCTGCTGGCCTTGGACAACCCTTTCACCACGTCCAAGATAGTGGAGTTCTGCAAATCAAGGCTAAATTATGTCGGAAGACACAATAGTTTATCGCTGATGTAAGTCCCTAGCCACGTGGGAATCGTAGGCAATGAAACCTCTGATGCATTAGCGAGAGAAAGTTCTGCGGCTGATTTAATCGGCTCTGAGCCTGCTTTGCCACTACCCGCTGGAGCCATCAAGGTCACGGTCAACACCTGGGCTAATCTAGTCCATAAGTCGACCATAAGGCTGCAGATGGACGAAACCCATGTTACCTAACATATCGGGTAAATGGTCGCTTTTCCTCCTATCTCTAGGTAGACGAAATTGCAGAATGCTAGCCGTCTTGGTAACACACCACTTTCTATGGGCAAAGCACATGGAAAAGGTAGGACTAGAAGGCAGTGCAATTTGTCCAGCCTGTAAAGAAGAAAATGAGACGGCGGACCATTTTTTATGTGTCTGTCCTACTTTCGCTCGAATCAAGTTTGATGTCTTTGGTATTAACGTGCTGAGGGCCGACACTCTTGGGTCTTTAGCACCACAGGACCAAACAAAAAAAAAAAAAAGTTCTATGGACAGATTCAAAATAATGAGAATTTCAGAGTGTTTTTTTCAAACGGTTTACCTCGCGAATGGCTTTTTATAGTACCAAAAGTGATAGACATCACGTCATAAAATAAATCAAACTTCATGTTTCGCTGGTAAAAACAGTAAATATTTTTGGTGAGTCATCATATCTTACTTCAATTATATTTATTAATGTAACTTTTTGGAAATAATTTCATTGCGGTGCTCTTTTATACAAATTTTGTTTTTGGTGAAACTAATTTTATATGAATTCAAATTGAAATCAATGGCACTTTGTAATTAATTTAATTGTACGCATAATAATTAAACTATTATAAATACTACTCACTATTTAATAAGAGTATGTATTTAATTAATCGAAGTAATTTCGTAAACTCATTTACAAAAATTTTATATTAAAACAATATATCTAAATCTTATATAGTATTTTATGCACCAACTTGCTGATTTATTATTCCATTTTACAAATTTTGTATATACGAGCCTTAATCAATTGAAAATTAATGCTTTCTATGACGTTTAAATAGGCGTCGGCGGTCACCTGTACGGGAGTCAAACACACGTCGTTGTTACACGCGTGAGACGTGTCATCTCAATGCTTCCGAAATTCTTTTTGAAAAATAATGATTTAAATGTAGTACGAAATTGTTTCGACATCAAACCATATAGTACAAAACCGATAGCTGCATTGATCAGTGCCAGCAGATCCATCATTTCACCAAATGGTGGATAGCATGCAGCAAAGAAGCATTTCTCCAAAATACCAGATAATAAACCCAATATACCTTGTGGAAATTCGGTGATGAGAAATAGAATGAGAACAGCAACTAGCAACATTGTGGTGCGATCAGTACGACGGTCACATTTAGGTGGACTACTTGAAGAAGAAGAAGAAAAAAAAAATTATAATGAAATACAGAAAATTTAAAAATTTAGAAAAAGTATTAATATGATATGATATGATATTTCCAAATTCTAAATTTCATAGATTTTTATAAATATTCGTATTTTCACTGTGTATTATTGACATTGTGTACACAAATGACGTCATCATTTGAAAGAAAAAGCGTAAGAAATGCATTATAATATGGAAATTGTTTTTTTTTACAAAAACAAGTTATTTAAATTTATACAACTTTTAGTTTTACTTTGCCTTTTGGCGTTCCTTTTTATACCCTGCATAATGCAATATGCATGGTATATTCATTTCGGTCAGATGTTTGTGTCCACTTGAAGGAATCTCCGGAGATATAGACATGGATATATATTCGTGATCAGCGTCGATTAAATTTTCGATTTAACGATGTCCGTCCGTCCGTCCGTCCGTCTGTCTGTCACCTGGCTGGTTCGCACGATAACTTGAGTAAATATTGAGCTATTTCGATGAAATTTGGCATAAGTAATCTATGATCCAAGGGTACGGAGGGGATTGATATTGGGCATGATCGGTCAATAACCACGCCCACACCAAGCATTCAAAGCGACTAACCTCGAAATTTTCAAAATCTTTAACTTGCTATAACTCACATAATATACCACTTGGGACAATATTGGGTGAGCCACGCCTACTTTCTAGCGTAGCTCCCATACAAAGTGTCTGTACTTCTTTTAAATTGAAACAGCTGTAACTTCGGCAATCTTCTGTCTAGAATAACCATAATTGACACTTAAATTAATATCGTAGTCGGCAAAAATCTGGCAGAAAATCAGTGTGCCACGCCCACTCCTTCATGGGTCTCCCATACAAAGTCGAGTGAATTAAACTAAAATTTTAAGCTCCATAGCTTACAAACCATTTAGCCTAGGACAACGAGACTTAGGGTATGGATTAGTATTGTACAAGCAACTAGGCTCACAGAAAATGGGCGCACCACGCCCAGTGTTTATCGTAGCCCCCATACAAATTTTAAATTGAAACAGCTGTAACTTAGGCAATCTTATGTCTACAATAACCATAATTGACACTTAAATTAATATCGTAGTCGGAAATAATCTGGCGAAAAATCAGCGTACCACGCCCACTTCTTATTGGGGCTCGCATACAAAGTTGAGGAAATTAAACAAAAATGTTAACCACCATAACTTAGAAACTATTCAACGTAGGACACCAAATTTAAGGTGTGGATTAACATTGAAAAATTAATTGGATTTACTAGAAAGTGGTAAGCCACGCCCACTTTTTATATAGCTCCCATACTAAGCCTCGGAATTATCTTAAAATCCTTTTACTTCGTCAAAGTCAACCATATTTCGGGTGTAAATTAGTAGTATATGCAAAAATTGTTTCTCGAAAAGTGGAAATAAAAGAAAAGTTGGATATTCGAGTAAACTTTTTATATGTAAATCTACATATGCAGGGTATAGTTTGGTCGGCCCCAGCCGACTGTAAGGAGATTTTTTATCCTTATTACGGGGCGCTACGAAAGCAATTCCCGACTGAAGCTTAAATTTAATATCGAACAGATTTTTCTTATGAACGGCGCCCATCTGTCGGCAAGCAATTGGCAATTCTTTCGGCAGTAATAATTTGCCATGGAAAAGCTTCTAAAAGGACTCTGTGACAAAGCTCAGAAAAAGAGATGTCACAAGGGTTCTGCCGTTCGGAACCGGCTAAAATAAGTAGCTCTCTTTGAATACTGGCCAAAATTTAACACGCACAACAGTACTGGAAGAGAAGCTCAGCCAAAGAGCACTTCGGGGCTTATAAGTGTCACATATATATTTTTTTTTTTTGAAAAAAATATAGGGCAAATGGCAAAATATTTTGTTCTAAAATTTTTTAACGATTTTTTTCACAAAATGTAGCTCAAGTCAAAATAGAGTGTTCGTCCCAAAATATATGTTGTTTGTATTTTCAGGTCAACATTTCGGAAATTGTTGAAAATTTCATTTTTTTTTTGTACTATTAAAAATTTCCTCCATATTTCGTTTATGTTGGCTGGCAGGAAGGTCACTGACCATCTTAAATATCGGTGTGGATTACCAAAACTCTGTGGCATCATAGATAATAAAAGCCAAAGAGTTTACTCCCTCGGAAACGATCATTTGTATGGAGGTGAGGCAATGTGAAATCAAAGTGGGAAGAGTCCCGTAGAAAACCATTACCTTAGATCCGACAGCACGTGGTTGGCGATTGTAGCATTCTCGGCCCTCGAAAATGTCAACCAATGTGCCAAACATAGATTGAAATAATCGGAGCACAAATTAACGAATTTAACGAATCAAACCTAGGCGGAGGAACCAAGACAGTATAGGAGATCTCCGAGTTTTTGTAGTAACGTTAACAGGCCATTGTATTGTAGTGTTTAAAAAATCAAGTATTGCCACACTTGACTCACGTTTTCAATTTTTCGTTTTCTACAAAATTACGACACCGTTAGGAGTTTTCAAAAATGATCTCAATGGTAAATGTTAAATCACTAATTGCATTTTTGCACTCATGCTTGAAATGTTTCGCAACTTACCGTTGTAATATATTTTGCTGCATATCTAATTTTATCTCATTATTAGCTTTGCCATATTCTTTTAGTTTTTGTCGTCTTCTGGATGCTTCATATAAAACACGTATCAGTATAAAGCTAATTGCAGTTAATACACAGCAAGGCAATAATTTGATTATGACAGAATGTATCCAAAAATTGATTCTGTAAAATAGTCAAGAAAAAAAAGAGTTTTGTTTTTTAAATTATAAATGTAGGATGTTATGAGATGTACGATTGTAAATTGAAATAAGAAAAAATCTCCTTACAGTCGGCTGGGGCCGACCAAACTATACCCTGCATATGTAGATTTATATATAAAAAGTTTACTCGAATATCCAACTTTTCTTTTATTTCCACTTTTCGAGAAACAATTTTTGCATATACTACTAATTTACACCCGAAATATGGTTGACTTTGACGAAGTAAAAGGATTTTAAGATAATTCCGAGGCTTAGTATGGGAGCTATATAAAAAGTGGGCGTGGCTTACCACTTTCTAGTAAATCCAATTAATTTTTCAATGTTAATCCACACCTTAAATTTGGTGTCCTAAGTTGAATAGTTTCTAAGTTATGGTGGTTAACATTTTTGTTTAATTTCCTCAACTTTGTATGGGAGCCCCAATAAGAAGTGGGCGTGGTACGCTGATTTTTCGCCAGATTATTTCCGACTACGATATTAATGTAAGTGTCAATTATGGTTATCGTAGACATAAGATTGCCTAAGTTACAGCTGTTTCAATTTAAAATTTGTATGGGGGCTACGATAAACACTGGGCGTGGTGCGCCCATTTTCTATGAGCCTAGTTGCTCGTACAATACTAATCCATACCCTAAGTCTCGTTGTCCTAGGCTAAATGGTTTGTAAGTTATGGAGCTTAAAATTTTAGTTTAATTCACTCGACTTTGTATGGGAGACCCATGAAGGAGTGGGCGTGGCACACTGATTTTCTGCCGGATTTTTGCCGACTATGATATTAATTTAAGTGTCAATTATGGTTATTCTAGACAGAAGATTGCCGAAGTTACAGCTGTTTCAATTTAAAATTTGTATGGTGGCTACGATAAACACTGGGCGTGGTGCGCCCATTTTCTGTGAGCCTAGTTGCTCGTACAATACTAATCCACACCTTAAATCTCGTTATTCTACGCTGAATAGTTTGCAAGTTATAACCGGTAACATTTTTTTTAATTTCCGCAACTTTGTATGGGAGACCCAAAAAGGAGTGGGCGTGGCACATTGATTTTCTGCCATATTTTTTCCGACTACCGTGTTAATCTAAGTGTCAATTATGGTTATTCTAGACAGAAGATTGTAGAAGTTACAGCAGTTTCAATTTAAAAGAAGTACAGACACTTTGTATGGGAGCTACGCTAGAAAGTAGGCGTGGCTCATCCACTTTTGGTGAGGTTATATATAAGTATAATGTAACTCTATGTGCAAAATATTGTTGTCCCAAGTGGTATATTATGTGAGTTATAGCAAGTTAAAGATTTTGAAAATTTCGAGGTTAGTCGCTTTGAATGCTTGGTGTGGGCGTGGTTATTGACCGATCATGCCCAATATCAATCCCCTCCGTACCCTTGGATCATAGATTACTTATGCCAAATTTCATCGAAATAGCTCAATATTTACTCAAGTTATCGTGCGAACCAGCCAGGTGACAGACAGACGGACGGACGGACGGACGGACGGACATCGTTAAATCGAAAATTTAATCGACACTGATCACGAATATATATCCATGTCTATATCTCCGGAGATTCCTTCAAGTGGACACAAACATCTGACCGAAATGAATATACCATGCATATTGCATTATGCAGGGTATAAAAACATTGGGGAAATAGTATATATTTTTTTCTATATCAGGAGATAGTCTCATGATATTATTGGAGGACATATGTATATTATGGGCACTAATATTCGAGCATTTGAGGCCATATTTCTAAGGCTGCAATAGTTGTTAGCTTGTTTGCTTAGACCAATAATTTTAAGTTGCTCCAGTGTACAGATTAATTTCTGGAGATAATCATTAATAAATCGAAGATTTCGCAGGCAGTATTGCATGCAGCATCGTACTGTTGGAACGAAAAGTTTTCCAGACTTCATCTATGCCCTTTTGGGAACAAAACCTTGGTGTCATTGAATGTGAGAGATCGAGATTATTCGTTTTTGAAGAAGCATGGCTTCAAATCATATCATATCATTCAAATCATGCTTATAAACATCATATTACTGAATACAATTTTATAAATGATGACTTGTCAAACAATAAAAAAAAAGTACTAATTAAAAAATTTAGTTAATTTACTACAATTTACTACAAAAATATTATGAATTTTCTCTATTAGAAAAAAGGTGTTAAGAACACTAGTATTTATTCATGAAATTGAGCTCATGCTTTAATTTAAAGCAAATCAACCTAATGTTTTGTAAATTACATTAGCTTTTTTATGAGTTTCTATTCATATGTAAGACAGTTCAAGGTTCATGGTTTCTAATTCACCGAAATATGTATGTATTAGTATTATGTTGCAAATATTTTCTTAATGTATAAGATGAAAAGCGGTGACACTTTTTTTTCATTTAACTGGCATAAAAGCATTTATATTTTTTGTTATTAAAATATGAATTTATGTTTTTGAGCCATACACCATCACATTGAGTGTAGGAGTATTTACAAATAAATATGAAAAATGTATTCGAAAATGTAGTTACAAGTAAAGGGTGATTTTTTTGCAACATTCTTTTTGGCAATACTGTTTTTGGAAGCTCAGCTGTGTTCGTGTAGCACGTTACTGTCAGTGTGGTCTATAATTTAATCATGAATGGACATACAAACGAACAACGCTTGCAGATTATTGAAATTTATTATCAAAATTCGTACTCGGTTAAGAGAGTCCATCGTGTTCTTCTTCCATTTTATGGTCAGTTTAGGCGACTTTCTGAGGCTGCTTTTCAGAATCTTGTGACTAAATTTCGCACCAAATTTACATTATTAGAGATTAAGACACCATCGGGCTTACGTAGAGTGTGGATAGAGGAAAATATCGCGGCTCTATTCGCCAGTGTTGTTGATGACCGTGATTCGATTCGGCGCCGTTCTCAACAATTGGGCCCCTGTTACTCCACTACGTGGAAAATTTTGCGGAATGATTTGGGTGTAAAATCTTTTAAAATACAGCTGGTGTAAAAATTGAAGCCACACGACCTACCACAATGGCTAACTTTTGATGAATGGGCGCTGGCAAAGTTGGATGAAGAACCACTTTTTTATCGCAAAATTGTGTTTAGCAACGAAGCTGATTTTTAGTTGAATGAAATTGCCGTAATTTGTGTTAAGAGGAGCCAGAAACATTGCAAGAACTGCCAATGCATCCCGAAAAATGCACTGTTTGGTGTGGATTATGAGTAGGTGGCATCATTGCACCGTACTTTTTCAAAGACTGCGACGGCAGGAACGTTACTGTGAATGGCGGGCGCCACCGTGCGATGATTACAAACTTTTTTTTGCCCAAAATGAAAGACCTGGACTTGGTTGACATGTGGTTTCAACAAGACGGTGCCACATGCCACACAACACGCGAAACAATGGCCCAATTGAGAGGCGAGTTTGGTGAACAGATCGCCATTAGATAATTTTTTGTGGGGACTATGTTAAGGATAATATTGAAGAATTTATTCGTGAGATACTGGCCGATATATTGGAGAGAGTATGCCAAAATTGGCATACTCTCTCTTGGGGTGGGTGCCGTAGCTCAGTGGTTAGTGTGTTCGCCTTCTGATCTGTAGATCGTGATTCAATCCCCGGCTGATGCATAACAAATTTAATATCGATAAGATTTTTCTTTCGAATGGTTCCCACCTGTCGGCAAGCAATTGGCAATTCTTCCGACAGTTACAACTTGCCATGAAAAAGCTTCTAAAAAGAACTCTGTGACAAAGCTCAGAAAAAGTGATGTCACAAGTGTTCTGCCGTTCGGAACCGTCTAAAATAAGTAGGTCCATTCTAATACTGTCCAAATTTAAGACGCACAACAGTAATGGAAGAGAAGCTCGGCCAATGAGCCCCTTGGGGCTTTAAGTGCCACATATTTATTTTTTTTTATGCCAAAATTGGACCCAACGTATGAATTATTTGGGGCACAGCCGCGGTTAACATTTACATCAAATCATCTTTAAACATTGAATTATATAGATCGTTCTATCGACTCAAATACATACATTTCTCTAAATTTTATGTATTTTTTTTTAATCAAATCCGAAGGCTTTTAAAAAATCACCCTATGTAAGCTACATGAAAAGCGCGCACAGATAAAGACCTGTCATCATATAAAATGTATCTATACAAATTTGTTAAAAGTATTCATTCATGATATATGCTTTAAATATAAATAGAGAATATATAAGGGTATATAAACGGATGTATACATAAGGGTAGATCGCGAAAATTTCACCACTAGTTTGAAAGATTATGTTGAAACGTTAAATTATTTCATAACCCTTTTAGAACCGCCAACCCCCGGTTTCTGACCGGCCACTATAGGCTCAAGGGACACTTGAGCAAGTTAGGTATAATATTTAGTCCATTGCGTAGAATATGCGATGAAGAAACTGAGTCGCCGGAGTACATATTAGGTAGCTGTAGAGCACTGATGCACTGCAGACGTAAACACCTGGGATCATATTTGATACCGGGCAAAGAAATAGCAACGTTAGATCCAGTCAATATTCTAGAGTTTCTAAGAGTAGTGGAACTGGATGAGATTCTATAGGCATAGCCTATACCAGAAGAGGGTTTTACAATAGATCTTTTACATTACATTCGGGCGGGTTAAATTGACATTTTGCTCAGAATCATTTATAGCCCTATGCTATGCCCTGTATATTCGCAAAAAATTGCCACACTGTTCCGCATATATGTACATATTTATATTACATATGCATTTGTACATATAAACGTATCTATGCCTAAACATTTATGAAAGCAAATAAATGTGGATTTTTATAAATGGGCAATCATGCTTGCATATGTATATTGTACATCTATAAATGTGTGCAATATTTTTGCACAGTTGGATGACACTTGACAGAAATACTCATTCTCTGACCTTGCAATTGTTGTTGGGATTCAAAGATACTTATTCGTATTATATAAAACAAATCACTGATATTTTAGTACACAGTGTTAGCGATTGTGTGATACCGAAAAAAAAAAACAAAATAATAATAGTATTAAAAAAAGTTATAGATACATATAAAAATAACTAAGAATAAATAAATCAAATCTTTTGTCATTGTGTATCTTTGCTACATTGCAAATTTGCACTCATATGTCATTTAATATGTAACATGAATTTGTCTATATTGATCTACAGTTCATATCCCATAAGTAGCGTATTTACCTTCGTAGTTCTTATTCTTCTTTTTGGTATACTACAAGTGCTCTTGGCAAAAGGAGATATGTTTCAAAATCTTGATTCCATTAAATTTGCATCTTTTATTTAATCCAAATTGTCGAATATTGTTTTGGCCATTGTGTGCACAATGTTTGCCCAAAGGACTGTGTAGGGAATTACATTTTCTGGTATTTCCATAGCAATTTGGCAGAGAAACTTAGTGTCTTTAAAAAATCAATACAAATGAAATTCTAATAGTCAACTCTGGTTCAAAACGAATTTTGTCATCATCAATAAAAATCAGGGGAAACTCTAGTCAAATTCTCCCACAAGAAGATCCTTAAAAAGTTGTCAAAGATGACCATAGACTTCTTAAACTTCAATAAAAAGCACAAACAATAAAACTAACAAATTCAAGTTTCGTCATAGAGCTCTTTCAAAAGGTATTTCATGATAGACGAGTGTTGTTGGAAACATTAGTTTTGGGTTGGCCGCTATGGAGATGGTGGAGCATTTCTTGAGAAACCGATTAACATCCTTAGGTAGCCCTTTCTTTGATAACCTAAGACAGTTATCTAAAATAGAGATTTCCCATATCATTCAATTTATAAACAAATCCGGCTGGTTGTAACATATCCTTCAACACTCAGTAGGTCTTAGCGAGATTTATGGCTCAAAACGGCATTTTGTTTGTTACTTGAGCGACCAGGGTCGCAGTCATTCTACCTACTTACTTAACTTGCCGTACTGGTCGTCAAATAGATGAATTGATGCAATTACATTACTAACTATTAGGGACCAAGAATTCGACAATAGGTTCCTCTCACACATTCAGGATAGAACGGATCCTTTTTGATGGAGTAGTGGGCTATTTCAACGACGACTCCAAACAGAATGGATGGGTTGAGGAGGGGTGTACAAATATTCTATTTGTGCTTACAACCAAGCAGCTATCTAAATACTTCTCTTCGTACGCAATACAATAAACAAACGTCAAATGGGTGTTGAAACTTTAAAAAATACAAAATATATTGTAATATCCTGAACTAAAAAATTGACGTTATTGGATAGATAATTAAATGCAATTAGTGTTCAAATATGATTTCCGATATACAGCCACCGCATCTGGCTTGAACGTGGCGTAATCTGGAAACCCAATTTTTAGTTGCTTTTTGAAGCAATTGAACCAAAAATGAGCCTCATTACTGAATAAATTAGCTTGGATGACAGAACCACGATTTTCGTAATAAAAATTCAATATTTGCAAGCGTTGTTGCAATTCCCATGATGAAATTGCAAATCTTACTGAGTACAAATGACTTTTTGGTTATCAGATTTGATTTGAGATTTCTCCCTATCGAAAACTGCTTTATTCTAAAAGCAAAAGCAGTAAGCGCTTAAGTAAATTTTTTGCAATTCTATAGGGGAGCGTTTGAAAATCTCTGCGTGAAAGTGGTAAATTAACAAAAACTCAATTAGTTGGACGAATTTCGAAATTTTTGGAGATGTCAACAGTATTTGTATAATTTCAAGAATTATCTGCAATCAAAAATTGAAAGTTGGGTTGTGGAAGAAACAACAAACAAGAAATGAGCTTAAATGAATATATATTTTTTTGGTTTTTCTTGATTTCGCAAAACTTTCATATGAAAACTACGCGAAAATATTATAAAATATATAAATAATAAAATACAGCGGTATCGGTGGTGTATGTAATACAAAACTCTCTTAAATCGACTTAAGTGGTTACTGCTTTTTCCCCACAGTTGTATTGAAAATAAATACATATGTATGTGATCATTGTGTGTGTGTGAGTCATTGTGGGCGAGTATTTAACTTGATATATTATGAAATACCTGTACAAATATGTCTCCTTGTCAGCATCGACATGATACAAGGGCCCATCATTATCGGATACATAACGCTCACGCACCTTAAATACGAATAATGTTGGAAAGCATACAATCGGTGAAATAATAAATGATAATATAATCGCCTCATTGCAATGTGACAGTAGAAATGTTGCACAAGCTCCATGTGGGTGTCTGAAAAATACAGATGAACATATTTGGCTAAATGAAAAGATAAGAAAAGAAGAAAAAAAAAAAAAGAAGATGCATAGTTCAAGTGAAATCTGTCGTCTGCAATTAATGACAACTGAAACATGAATTATGTAGATGTTCTACATATATGTAAGTACATATAATCATTGATAGAAATATTTTGTTTGGTGGTCGTCCACATCAATCGTTGGAATATGATGAAGCGATTACAGCAATTAAATAGAACTACGTCGACATAAAACACATATAAGATATGTCTATCGATATTACAAAATAAGAATAAGATTACTTGTTATTTTTTTCTATTTTTGTGCTTACTTCATGTCTACGAGAAAAACGTAAAAATCAAACGAACGTAACAAGTAACAAAGTATTCATTATTGCATAAATTCAATAAGAGATATACCTGGAAACGCACAAAAGCTCGAAATTTTGATAACCAAAAAAAAAAAAATACCAACAATCTACTTATTTGATATGAAAATCGGTGAAAAGAACAAAAGACAAAGTAAACATATTATATTTAAATGTTTATACGCACAAATGACTAATCACAAAGAATACGCAAATGAATAAACTCTAGACAGATAGACAGATTTACATAACCATTAAAACAAAAATAAAAAAATAAAAAATTCATAACAAATTTGAACTTACCTAATGGCAACATATCGCCATATAGCCAATGTTACAGTAAGTCCAATTGAAATTGTATGCAAGATTTGTGTAAAATGCATATGAAATAATATATACACTGCCCAATCATAACTGAAATCTTTTTCACCTAATTGTTGGTGAATTAAAAATATTTATTGTTGCATTAGTATTTACAAATAATGTTGAAATAATAATGTACTTATTTACCTGGTTGCATATAAATATATTGATATGATGCAAATGGCATGTATTCAATCATAACAAACATATCGGCAATTGCTAACCATTTTAAAATTTTATTGATGGGTGCCTTTGCCATGTCCTTTTTTGTTAGTACAATAATATTTAATACATTTGCTATTGTACCGAAAATGCAAATCTGTATTGAATAGAGAGAATAAGAAAGAGAAAGAGAGATAGAGAGAAGCATGAGTTTTTTCTTTTGTAATATGCTTATAACAATTTGATTAGTTCTAGTCTTCTTTTGTATGCTTTTGTATACATATTCTCACAATTGATTTTCTTTCCCCCCAATTGAATTGAATATATAGAAGAAAAATAATCATAGGCAATACAATTATTTTTCAATTTACTTTTCAATACTATTGTATATAACTGAGTATACGGGCTTCCGTAATATCAGGTATAGTAAAAAGAAATCAATTATCGGGTTACGCTAGATGACGTTAGAAAGATAGTATTTCGTACTAAATAAACATTTCAGGCAGTTTTGTGATTGCTTGACTCAGTATTGTTTGAGCACGCGTCAAAGATGGACACCAGTAAAGAGAAAATGCGCTATAGCTTACAGTTTTTCTTCGATAAAGGCGAAAACGCAAGCTGAAAATGTGAATCGTGTTTATGGTCCTGATACTGTAACAGCCAAACACGTGCAATTATGGTTTCGTCGATTCGATGAAACCATAATATCGATGAAATAATGGAAATCGTCAAGTATTACCGTCATGTAAGCGCAGTTTCTATTGCCCAGCAGCTCAACATTTGTAACCATTTGAATAAGGTTGGATGCAAAAAGAAGCTCGATGTATGGGTGCCACAAGAGTTAATGCAAAAATATCTCATGGATCGAATTTCCATCTGCGAATCGCTGTTGAATCGCAACAAAATCGATCCTTTTCTGAAGCGGATGGTTACTGGTGATGAAAAGTGGGTCACTTGCGACAACGTCAAGTGAAAACGGTCGTGGTCGAATCGCGATGAGCCCTCGCAAACGATGGCCAAGCCAAGATTGACGGTCAGGAAGGTTTTGCTATGTGTTTGGTGGGATTGGCAGGAAATCATCTACTATGAGCTGCTCCCCTACGACCAAACTCTTAATTCGGACCTGTATTGTCAACAATGGCACCATCTGAAGGAATCAATCGTCCAGAAGCGGCCAGCTTTGGCCAATAGGAGAGGAATTGTGTTCCATCAGAATAACGCCAGAACACACACATCGATAGTGACTCGCCAGAAGCTCCGGGAGCTTGGTTGGGAGATTCTTATGCATCCACCTTATAGTCCGGATATAGTATACTGGTGAAGAGAAGTTTGTGAAAATCGATTGTCCCAGTTTTTTTGCCAATAGGGATGAGGGTTTCTATGAGAGTGGCATTATGAAATTACCTTCAATATGGCAAAAAGATTTCGAACAAAACGGTGCATATTTGACCTAAATCGGATCATTCTAACTATGTGAAATAAAACCTCCAATATAATGCAAAAATAATGGATTTCTTTTTACTAGACCTTATATGTGATTTGAAAAATTATTTGTGTTGTCTTCCTTAGGAGCCTTAATTATAAGAATTTCTTATTGTGTGTTTTTGTATATAACCCAATTAAATTTGAATTTTTCAATAGGATTTTTCAATGTGTTGTATATCGCATATTGATTGAAAATTGCATATGCTATCGTTTTGAAAAAAACATTTCAGCATGTCAACTTTTGTTTTTTTAAATTGATCAAAATACGGCTGATTAATTCGACCTAGTGACATTATTCTTCGGATGCTTCAATGGTTAGAATGTGGTGTAGAAGGGGTTCTGTGAAGGTAATTTTTGTCGTCCGCACACTTTCTTGGTAAAAAAGAAAAAAATATCTTACACGTAATCATTACGGCGGATGAAAAGTGTATATTGTACGCAAATTCTATGTGAAATATAAAAAAGCATGGGTTGATCAAGGTCAGCTGGTGCAAAATTAAATATTCATGCCCAGAAAGTGTTTAGATTCGGATATATTTGGTTTGAACAATTGAACGTTCTCAGGCCTAAATGATCTAATTAAGTGATGCTCTCAAAGAAAAAGCAAAAAAACCAGCTACGATTCAAGAAAGTTGGAAAGTGATATTGCAGCATGACAATTCTCGTCCACATTCAGCAAAACTGAGCGAGGAGCTCATATTTGCTTTAGGCTCCAATATGCTGCCTATTCTCCATACAATGCAATCTTTTTTTTCTGACCAGCGGTTCTACATTGCTCGATGATGATTTTACCTTGACACCAATACGTTTCTATCGCAAGGGAATTCATCATTTGTGTACGTACGTGTTTTCAATAAGCACTTCATCAAAAGATACTCGATTAATATAGGTATCTTGCTTTCCATAAAAATAAATAAATAAATATGTGGCACTTAAAGCCCCGAAGGACTCATTGGCCGAGCTTCTCTTCAAGAAGGGACCTACTTATTTTAGCCGGTTCCGAACGGTAGAACCCTTGAAACATCACTTTTTCTAAGCTTTGTCACAGAGTTCTTTTAGAAGCTTTTTCATGGCAAGTTGTTACTGTCGGAAGAATTGCCAATTGCTTGCCGACAGGTGGGTACCGTTCGAAAGAAAAATCTTTTCGATATTAAATTTGTTATGCATGAGCCGGGGATTGAACCACGACCTACAGATCAGAAGGCCAACACACTAACCACTGAGCCACGGCACCCACATGCTTTCCATACTGTTCAAATTTTATAACGATAAAAATATTGGTTCAGAAGCTGGGCCAAGCTTTCTTTGAGCCTAGAGATAATTTATATTGAAACGGTATATATGTTTCTGTTTTCTGATTCATAACTACATGAATTTCAACAAGAACAGCTTTAAACTAATCATGAAATCTTCAAATTAAAGCTAAAGCATGAAAACTAAATATATTACGAGGAGTAAGAAAATACAATACCAAAAACAAAAAAAAGGATTTTTTTAATGTGTGCAAATGACAGAATTGCACACAGCAATGAAAGAAAACATTCATTACAAAAAAAAAAAAAAAAAAACCACAAAAAAAGCACAAAATAAGAGGTCGTGATGAAAATGGGGAAAACCAAATATTAGCAAACAATTAGCAATTGTTGGCTTTTTGTATTAGAATTTAAATAGTGAAACCATTATAATGCCGCAAATAGAAAAGCGAAACTGAAGAATAAGTAGGTACACTGCTACGTAATATAACCACTTGTATGTCATATTATAACAATTAATTTCTTTCAAAGATATATACTTTGTTTAACCTTTAAGCAAATTGAATAGAAGCATCTACTTGACAATTAGAATTAGCATGATGTTCAGATAATAGATATTTATCAAGGTAAGGAATTTTATAAGAATGATACAACATATGTACACCTATATACGTGATGGCTCATTATACCCTCCGCTCAAAGGGTCAAAGGTATATGGGTGTCTGGCTTCCGTTTGTAATGGTGACGTATATGGAAAAAGTATGTAAAACATACAATATTATGGGTAAAAATAATTAACTGAGCCGATTTAATCATGGCTCACTATCAGTCTATCTGTCTGTCTGTCTGCCGGTTAGTCTGTTCTCATGCTATAAATCGATATAGCTGAAAATTGATGCATAATATTATTTGGATCAACGAAATCGCACTAAATTTTGCTATGGAAAGTTAAGCTGACCATGAGATTTATATATACAAATGGGCGTAATCGGATGAAAACCACCATGTCTTTGTGTAGGAACATATACAGCTCTTCACATACAATTATTTATATCCATTTGCGAGTATGTTTGAAAATAAGTGCAATCGGATGAAAACCAGAAATACCTGTGCTGGTGAACAGTATCTACACTTCGGTATGACCGAAATAAATTTTTCATCTTTTGAGTTTGTTGTTGTTTCACTTGCGGCTGGTAAATATGATAATATCTCAATCATTGTATTGACAGCGTGACACGCAAGTAATATGAACGTACATAAATATTGTATTTATGTATAATATGTAATATAAGTATATATAAAAAATATGTTAAACCTTTAGGCAAAGCATTAAATGCGTAGCAAGCAGTAGATAAATATGGTTTATGCTGTGTAAGGTTTATTGTAATTATTAGTGATATACCTACTAGAAAAAATATTCGTTATCATTTTGGATTTCTCTTCTTTATCCCTCCTTCTGGATCCACAAAAATGAGAAAGAGGAAAAGATCTTGGTGAGAGAGAGAGAGATATCCTTTACAATATCTTTTACGATATAAACGATATCTTTTTGTCAACTCAAATCGAATGCTTTTTTTTTTTTTGAGTAAATCATGGATAGAAAATCTTTCATAATAATTACATAACTTGACAGCTGCAGTAAATTCTCTAAAGTAAGTTGGGTACTTTGAAATTTCATTTCACAATGGGATACTAGGAAAAATGTTAGAAATACGTGTTGATTACCTTATAGCCTAGACAGACGGCAGCGTTAATCCGGATTAATGAGTTAATTCGAATTAACGCGGGCATTAACTAATCCGCATTAGCTCTAGAGTTAATTCTCAAAATTAAAGAGGATTAGTGCAATTTTCGATGGCAACACTGCTGAAAATTAACAGCTGTTTCCTATTGTGAATTTTTTCTCGATGCAACTTAGAAAATAATAGGTGTGTTCGCTAACGCTAACAAATAAATAAGCTTTATACAATTTTTCCAGTGATATTCTATAGCTTCGCTACCGTGTTTATACCTGTCTACATCATTAAAATAGCCATCTATCGCAGACTCCACCTCTTCATTGTTTCCAAATCTTCTACCACTAAGCCAGTTTTTCGAATTTGGAAGGTACGTGCTGAAGCAATTCGAACTTTAACTCATTGATTTTGGTCATCGAAATAGCGGATGTGCGTTTCTTCGTTTTTGAAGAAAAACAATAAAAAATAGCACACGTGCATCCCAAAAAACAGACACCATAACCTTGCCTGCAGATGGAACTGGCTTCGTCTTCTTTGGACAGGTGTGAAGTGGTGGACCCACGTCTCATCCATGGCTATGAATCGACGCAAAACTCGGCTTTATTATTGTGAAACATCGCCAAACACTCTATAGAAACATTTTCACGACGTTGTTTTTGTTCTATTGTGAGCAAACGCGGCATCCATCGTGAACACAGCTGTTTCATCTCCAAATTTTCGGTAAATATACGATGTATAGCACTTTTTGAAATGCCTGTAATGCCACCTCGTTTAAATTCTGCCACCCAATATTTTGTGGTCGTAAACGAAGGAGAAGGCTCCCCCAGAGTAGAATCTAGTTCGGCTTTAATATTCGTTGAACTGAGACCTTTCAAATTAAAGTATTGAATTACATAACGGTGACCAAGTTTTTCCATGTTTACAAATGTTCACTGAGGGCAACGTGGCGCCTTGAAACTTAAAACATATATTTTATAAGGTTGCCACTTTTCACCAAAGTAATTTTTTTCAAACTACTGCCGCCATCTATATGTCAGGTCGGGTAGTTCTGGGACCGCTCTCGTATCAATGATACATAATGAGAAACTTTTTAGTGTCAAGTTTAAACAACATTCATTGTATAAACTTCTTATGAGCAAATACTATAATAGTAACCTTATAATTATCTATAACGATAAAATCTAACCAATTTCATCAAAATTGTGTAATGAGATAATTATACTCATTTTTTTTTTCTAATACGTATTTTAATATTATATAATCCAATACATACCAATAATGCCACATAGCCATGAATTCCATTGTATACACTTAACCATTGATACAATTCACCTTTGCAATAATCTTGGCATTCATCATCTGGATACGTCTGATTTCGCTTGGAATTAAAAATTTGCATGTATTTGAGAAATTCACGAAATTCTTCATCGGTTATGTCTAAATTTTTCAGCTTTGTTATGTTCAAATCAATGGGTAATAGAGTGGTTGTAAATTCTGGCTGCATTGTATTTAAAATTGATGTTTTGGTTTTTGTGGAAGGATGTAGTATGTTATACGTCATTGTTTGTTTGATGAAAAATCTTGGGACATCTAAAAAGAAAAAAAAAGTAGTAATACGGTTATTGCTAAAGCTGAAGTATGCTGAGAATTGTCATAATGTTAGTAAAGTTTATTATAAAATGCAACTAAACACAAAACTATCGAATTCAAATTCGTTCTTGTGTAGGTATATATAAATCTACCCAGCAAGAATAGTCCCGGTCACGTAGCCTAGTTACATGATGGTCACGAGTGCCATTTTAATAGTCACACAACCCTGCTTTTGCTATCACTTTATTAATAGCTATGGGAAAAATGTGAAAACAGTTTTGTATACATGTGATTTTCTATCACCTTCTTACATACATGTTTGCCCCAATACAAGTTATGTGCATCTATCCTTATCACACTTATTCGTTTTTACCTTTCGATTTAAATAGTGCAAAATATAACTACTTTCAGTGGTTAGACCTGAGCTCTGCATTGGGAAGGACCTGGGTTCTCAAATCACGAAATGGGCAAACATTTTTTTTGCACATATATATGATTTTTATACCCTCCATAATGTAATATGCAAGGTATATTCATTTCGGTCAGATGTTTGTAACCTCTTGAAGGAATCTCCGAAGATATAGAAAGGTATATATATTTGTGATCAACGTCGCTTAAAATTTCGATTTAACGGTCTCCGTCCGTCAGTCCGTCTGTCCACCACCTGGTTGGTTTGCACGATAACTTGAGCAAATAATGAGCTATTTTGACGAAATTTGGCATAAGTAACCTATGATCCAAGGGTATGAAGAAGATTGATATTGGGCATGATCGTTGAATAGCCACGCCCACACCAAGCATTGAAAGCGACTAACCTCGGAATTTTCAACATCTTTAAGTTGCTATAACTCACTTAATATACTATCTGGGTTAACAATATTTGGCACATAGAGTTATGTAATACTGCAGCATAAACTTGCCAGAAATGAGCGAGCCACGCGTACTTTTTATAGTAGCTCCCATACAAAGTATCTGTACTTCTTTTAAATTGAAGCAGCTGTAACTTCGTCAATCTTCTGTCTAAAAGAGCCAAATTCGACGCTTCGATTAAGGGGTTACACCACTGTAGAGTACAAAAAAAGACATATTTCGGGAATTTTCGTAGGCCAAACAAAAGGAGATATTCAAATTCTGTAAAAAGTATTTTTTAATGTCAATCTTGAAGTCCAAAAAAACAATTAAGTTGCGCGATTCAAAAACAAAATGGCGGCTGTGCAGCATTTCCCCGCTGATGTGTTTTTTTCACCGCGATGCACGGCCGTAAACCTAGCGCCCGCAATTTTCGATCTGGAACAAAAAACCGAATATTTTTTGATTCCATATTACAATAGCAAGAGACGTACGTAGGGGTTTTTGGATTAATTGATTTTTCGTAAAATGGCGACCCTTTGAAGAAAAATTTCGAAATTTCACCTAAAAAATCGACAAAAAATTGTTTATAAATAAAAAAATATGCGCAATTTCAAAAAACCCCTACGTACGTCGCTGAAGAAAAAGATTTCAAATGTATTGTAAAAATTGTCAAATCAATCAGTTAAGATTTGTTCGAGTTATGTTTCCGGGCAGCTCAAAAAAAGTGGTTAAAAACGCGTTTAAAGTGTAAAGGTGCTCGGAGAATACCTCAGACGTCTTGCGGCAAAACTCGAAATTCAGACACTTAGACATTTTTCCCGCTTTCCATCCTTTAGTATATTATTTTTGAGACTATTAATGACTATTTAAGATAAAAAATTTTTTTTCCATTTTTTGAAAATTCTACAGTGGTGTAACCCCTTAATATGGTAGTCGGAAATAAGTTGACATAAAATCAGTAAGCCACACCCACTTCTTTATATGGCTCTCACAAAATCTAACCCTAGTTCGCATATATAAAACATAAAATTGAAAAATTCTAATTTATATTTCATTACACATATATATTACATTAAAAGTAAATGTTATCAATTTTTTTTAAAAATATTTCTATCATCAAAATATCGTCTGTATATTGTATCGTATTGTATTGCGATCTGTGACAGGAGACCTGACACCTGGGTACCTCCATTTATCTCGTGTAAGCATTTAAGTTAAATTATGAACAAGGTGTCAATAAATGAAGACATTTGGGCCTGAACAGAAATCATTTTAAATTACCTGCAATACTTACCTACTTTATGTTTATATGAGCAACCTAACTATGTTGCATGTGTAATTAAGCTCGCTGTTAATTATAAAGTACAACTGTAATAAATATCATACTGTATTTTTCTCTTTCTAATTTATGTTTTGCAGTTGTACCATATTTTGCTACTGCCATATGTTTGGAAATACACATAACATATGTATGTATGATTGGTTTGTATCGTTTAATTGGAATTATGCAAGTGTATAGCATTTACAAATCAATACCAGTACTACGAGTATATTTTATATAAAATAATTTAAAGTAATGTATATGATATGATTTAAATTAAGTGGTTAGCAATTACTATTCAAGTTTGCTATATTTTCATCATTGATTGCTATCCATTAGAAGAATTAGAGGCTTATTTAAGTTGTCTTAAATTATTTTACAAAAATATTAAACCTGTAGAAGCATTGCTTCGGCTGGCTTCGCAATAACGCATCGTAACAACCCAGTTTTCCAAGACCTTGGTGACGGTTTCTGGTTCTATATCACGAATGGCTTGCTCGATATACAACTTAAGGGCCTGAATGGTTAATGGCTTGTTCAGATAATATAGGCCCTTCACGGGATCGCATAAAAAAAGTCTAACGGCGTCAAATCGCATTCAAGGTGGCCTAATAACATCGCCGAAATGGCTGACGACACGATTACCGAAATTGGCGAATAAAAGATCAATTGTGGCATGGGCTGTGTGGTATGGCGCAATATCTTGCTGGAACCAAAGACAGAAATGCGTGACATGTTGAGCCGTTGAGATCGATGGTAAGTAGATGTTCCAGGACTGAGTCGCACACTCTCGACGACCGGGACTGTGATTGTTGTCCACTAGCATGCTAGTCTCAAGAACTTTTTGCACACATTTGAGTATAGCAGGAGCGGTGGGTGCACTCATTTCGGCTAAAACTTCTTTATTTCCCAATGCCATTCAAGCGTAAAGCGATTCATTACATTCCGCGGAGTTATGATACTGACTTTCTGTCAAGTTTTCCAGTGCGAAGGAACTAATTTAAAAAATAACATGCATATAATAAAAAAAAACACTAAATAGTGCCCCCTGTATGCTTTTGGAATTAAAAGAAATATTGTAAATATATTATTCTTTACTGATATGATTTGTTCCTAATTAAGTTGCTGCACATTTGCCTGCAAATGTATTACAAGCGTATACGACTCACAGTGCTTCGAGCCCGAACAATGCATGGTTGAAAATCTCCTCCATACAGCGACTTTTAACAAGAGGTGCCATGTTAAATTGAAAAAAAAAAACGCAATATTATTGTGAAAAGCTGATAATTTTATTTTAATCGAAATTTAAAATGATTTCGAGAAATCACATGTTCAGGAAAATTTTCACGCAATAGAGCCATTGTTTCACCAGCTGTATGGCATGTGTTGCCATACTGCTGAAAATAGACGTCGTTCACGTTCATAGCATCAATTTCAAGCAAAAAAGTCAATCGACATCGTTCGGTAACGCTTCTTCACATCTCTCGTGGAAATACCCTGTTGTTCGAGCTAACAGTACTGGACAGTAGCAAAGCATGTACTGAAAATTTCAGCGTTTTTTTAAAGCGAATCTGAGGGTGTGATAGACTGATGCCAGTTGCTAGTGAACAATTTGAAATCTGTGTGTGAAATGTGGGAGCTGTGTTTCTGATGGTGAGTTTTTGGCTGCTATAAGACCAGGACCGTTGTTTCATTAGGATCCTCAGAGTTTTATTTTCCATTTCGTATCGATTAAGCTGATTTCTGTTGAATAACAACAAATATGAATTTTCTTGAAGGAGCATTGTAGTGGGTGTAATGCCTGACATCCTGAAACTGTATAAAAACTAAAAATTAATATGTATCACTTAAAGCCCCGAAGGGCTCTATGGCCGAGCTTCTCTTTCATTACTATAGTGCGTGTTAAATTTTGGACAGTACTAGAAGGGATCTACTTATTTTAGCCGGTTCCGAACGGCAGAACCCTTGTGTCATAAATTTTTCTGAGCTTTGTCACAGAGTTCTGCCAATTGCTTGACGACAGGTGGGTACGGTTCGAAAGAAAAATCTCTTCGATATTAAATTTGTTATAAAGGGTTATCCATTTTGCGGTTTCAAAAGTAAATGTAAATAAAACACATATAAAATATTTTTTATCATGATACTTCTTTTTTATTATAAAGTTTGAACGTTTGCATTATGTGTGAAATACTACATCATTTAAATGACCACCACGCGAATTGTTCCAAGCATCGATTCTTTTGAGGTAATTTTCGACCACTTTTTGACACATATTGGGCGGTATCTCAGCCATAACGTGACGATTGTTGGTTTTTAGGTGTTCAAGAGTTAAAGGTTTATCTGCATACTAAACACGGTCTTTCGCGTAGCCCCACAAAAAACAGTCAAGCGGTGTCAAATCGCATGATCTTGGTGGCCACTTGATATCGCCACGACGAGAAATTACGCGGCCAGAAAATTTCTCTTGCAATAAAGCCATATTCGCTCGAGTTGTGTGGCATGTGGCACCGTCTTGTTGAAACCACATATTCTCTAAGTCGTATTCTTCAATAGCAGGCAAAAAAAAGTCGGTTATCATATGACCATAACGCTCCGAATTGACGGTGACAGTCGTTCCATCGTCGTTTTCGAAGAAGTAAGGTCCAATCACACCTCCGGACCAAAGGGCGCACCAAGCAGTGACTTTTTGTGGATGTAGTGGCCTCTCTTCAATTACTTGAGGATTCTCAGAACCCCAACTACGACAATTTTGTTTGTTAACATACCCACCGAGTGAGAAATGTGCTTCGTCGCTGAAGAAAATTTTGTTCGAAAAATCGCCGTCCACCGCCTGTTGTTCAAGCACCCATTCGACGTATCTACGACGTTGTGAATGGTCAGCTGGCTTCAGTTGTTGTGTGAGCTGGATTTTATATGGATGTAGGTGTAGATCTAAATGCAAAATACGCCATAATGTGCCGTAAGACAGTCCTAATTCCTGAGAACGACGAGGAATCGACACATTCGGGTCTTCGGCAACACTTTCACTTACAGCAGCGATATTTTCGGTGGTACGAGCGAAACGATGATGCACAGGCCTTACAATATCTGTAACCGATACAGTCTCTTCATATTTCTTCACAATTTTGTCAATTGCTTGCGTAGTTGGAGGATTATGTAAACCATAATCTCCTCTTAAAGCACGATATGTGGCTGTGGCAGAATCACCATTTTTGTAGTAGGTTTTTACAATTTTAATGCGTTGTGCGATAGTTAAGCGATCCATTTTCGCAAATGTCAGACTTTGAACTAAAAAGAAAGAAATTGTTTTAACAACTCAGTTTGACAGATGTCGAATTCTAGCCCTATACTTTTGAAACCGCGAATTGGATTACTTGGCTTGAATTTGAGGAGTTTAAAAATGGTAAGATTATTGCCAAATTTATTTTTGAATATTTTCACTGTTTGGAGCACTGTGCAACGCCTTCATTTATACGACACATTACTATTAATATGTTCATATTTACTATGTAGATGGCATTAGTATCTGTCAAGAAATATGCATTTGAAATGATGTGAAGTGAAGTGAAAGGCTTCCACACACACACACACTCTTGACTAGCAAAGATCATATCAATTGGCAGTTGGCATTTATTTACACATATATAACAGAGTCGATGAATTATTAACCCATTTGCCAAATGTAAATATGATATTTGTATTTGTCGTTATTGCAATTTATTATTTCTTATGTTATTGCTTCGATAGTTTTGAAGAGTACGTATGTTTATTAATATTAGTTTAAACTTTATTTGTTTATTTGTTTGTACTTACATACGAGTACATAAGATATGTATGCTTATTGCTAACTTTTTGTTTCTTCTCTGTTTTACATTTATATCTACTGATATTTAGATACCATATACATGCATCACTTTTTCAATATCTTGCAGATTTTGTAAATAGTAAAAAATTAAAATGAATTTGAATTTTGTATTGGCATTGATCTACATACAATTTGTCAAATAATTAATATATTGGTAAACATCATGCTGTGTCAATCATACATATAATATTTGCATATTTATCGATTAAAACATATTTCGTTGAATCTGTCAAATGTATTTGCTGTCACTAATATATTTACATAAATGTACTCTCGTATATTCTAAAAGTTTTCGTTTGATATAAGGTTAAAATAAAATATACACTATCAGCGATATTGTAAAATGTACTTTTATCTCAATGAAATCAGTGAAATTTACTGTGCATTGGTTCCTCATCAGCAGTATTCACCAAGGTTGATTCACCGCGATCGATAGTTGTTTCAAAAATTCCATTGAAGAACTATTTGCATATTTTAAGAGGTTGGTCAAACGGCCTTTTTTAAAAACATTCAAAAACTATAAGAATGCTGGACTAAGTGTATTGAGTTGCCATCTATTTAAATGTCCATTAAAAAAAGTTTACAACGCCAAAATAGTGCGAAATTTAATGTTTGTTTACACTTTATAAATTACCCAACTATGACATCCACTTGTTGACCATTGTAACACATTCTCATTGAAAACATTATATTTCCACGAGTGTGTGACAATATTTTTAAATTGAGTATATATAATAATAAGAATAAATATATAATTTTACATCAAAAAATCCCATAAAATATATGTATCTACATATGATTTGTGTGACCAAGTGCTGTCATTACTTTGGTTAAAGTTGCTTATCTGTCGGACAATAATAATAAAAATGACGATGAAATAGCATGTGAAACCATAAATTATGGTTAAGCAAACCATGACAAGCTTTTATTTGCTTCAATAAACTATAAATGCATATGAATACTGATGGCATAATATTGGGTGTACGAAAAAGTTCGGTTACATATTTGACCAAAAACGAAACGCTTTTTTTTCTTCTATTTGAAATGAGCTCTATTAAACCAAATATATGAGGTTTTGATCAAGAACTTCCTACCATTTTTTAGGGAAAAGCCATTATTCCATCTGTGTAGAACTTCTGGGTTTTCTGAGCGAAAAACTGGTCCAAGTACGTAATCCTCTATGGCATTTTCATTTACACAATTAAAAGAGTTCTGCAGAAATCGAAACACAGGATAATCTGAAGGTGCAAGGTCCATGCTATATGGTGGATGAATTAAAACTTCCTAGCCAAGCTGTCTTAGTTTCTGTCGGGTCATCAAAGATATGTGTGGCCAGAACACAACAGCATTTCTATTGATCAATACTGGACATTTCAATTGAATTACTAGTTTCAAACTCGTTAATTGTTAACAGTAGAGTTTAGAATCAATTGTTTGACCAGGTTGTAGAAGCTCATAATGAACAATGCCCTTCCAATCCCACCGTATACACAGCATTACGTTTCTTGGTGGCAATTCTGACTTTGCCACACTTTGTGAAGTTTCATCTCACTTCGTCCATGATCTTTTTCGCACTTTATTGTTGAACATGATCCTGTTTTAGCTTCAGAAATGGGTCGATTTCGTTCCGTTTTAGCAGTGAATCGCAAATGGAAATTTAATCCATTAAATTTTGCCCTATTAATTCATGTGGCACAAAAATATCGAGCTTCCTTGTGTATCCAGATTTCTTCAAATAGTTGAAAACTGTTTGCTGATGAATGCCTAGTTCCCTAATAATGTACACGCTGCTTATGATCTTTCATAATTTTTTCCATGATTTCATCGACTTTTTCAGTGATTGGTCGACCAGAAGAGCGGTGTGCATCTTTAACATCAAGATCATTAGATCGAAAACAAGTAAACCACTATCAAACAACAATTTGTTACCAAACTTTTTCGAACATCCAATATAAATAAAATATTTATTTTATAGCAATAATTTATACAAGTATGCATGCAAGTGTCAACGTGTAAGCGAACAAGTTGTCAATTGATTGCAAAATAAAGATTAACGATTAAAACAATTAAACCAATTAAGTGCCAATGTAGATGACGTATATATGTGTGCATACAAACACATACATATATGAACACGTTGATTTTGACAATTTTAATGCAATATTATAACCTAGACAGACGGCAATGTTAATCCGGATTACCGGCAGTATTGCGGATTAACTAAACGGCTGATTGCTGTTTTATTAGGTCTGCTCACTTTCATTACTATCACTATCAATTTCTGTCATCTGTCACTCTCGATATGAGAAAATCTACAAGAAGTACGTGAACTGAAAACTATCAGAAACATATAAATTGACATTCACAGCTCATAATTGACAGCTGGATTTATTTGTTCGCCAACGCTTTTCATGTTGAAGACTGTTAACAATTGTTGAAAGTTTTTTTGGTGGTGGCGAACACACCTAATATTTTGTAAAATGGATCGAGAAAAATTCACAATAGAAAATTTTCAGCAGTGTTGCCATCGCAAATTGCCCTAATCCTCTTTTATTTTGAGAATTAACTCATAGAGTTAATGCGAATTAGCTGCAGTTAATGCCCGAATTAAATCGAGTTAACTCGGTAATCCGGAATTAGGCTGCCGTCTGTCTAGGCTATTACAATATTCAAAAGGATTAAAAGAGCCATACACACCGATATAAAGTTGAAACTTATTGTATTTCGTGGATATAAATGGATATAAAATATAATAATAGCTGCATTTTGTTGTAACCGAGTTGCAAAAGAACACCAACTCGCATTTAATTTCCCTTTTAATTGAATATTATTTCCTTTTAGTTACTTAGCAACGCTGGTGGTATATATGGTTGTTCGTGAACTTTATAAACGAAATAAAAACAAAAAAGAAACAAGTCTGCAGAATCTGTGGTAAATATATTCGTTCATTTAAAATAAATTTTTATTTGCACTTGCTTTATTTTGCTTATTTTTGTTTATATTTACAATAATTTGACGTGTTGTTGAAATTTCCCAAGCACATTCCAGTAGTCTATTCACAATAGTGCTGTTTTTTTTACTTTCCAACACTATAACTCAGGTCGATTAAAATATAAGCAACTTCAATTGAACTCGGCTAAAATAGACGATGTCGCTTATTTTTGTTGTTGCTTTGCATGTAGTTCGGCAAATAAATCAGAGTTCTTTTGCAACTCGCATGCAAAAGAATGCGGCTAATTTTAATAAAAACAAAAAAAGGAAAAGAATAAGTGGAACACTTCCTTGAAATTTGACATATGTATGTATGTGCATATTTTATATTTTAAAAGGAAATTGACATAAAAATTTACATTTTTAAATGTAAATTATTTTGTCCAGTTGACCGTAAATATGCTATCAGTAACAAGCGCGAAATTGTAAACACATTCTGTATATGCGAAATCATAATATTCATATTCATATTATACTCGTATTATTTTATATTGTACATATCAGAGACGTCCAAATTTTTGAAAACACAAGTCTTTCAAATTTTATCTCAGAGCTTGTTGGAAATTAGTAAAATTTGTGAAAAACATTTTAAAGGCTTTTTTTCCTTTTGTTTGAAGATTTGTAGGAGCTTTTGCTAGAAAGATATACATTTTTTTTAGGAGAGATTACAAAAAACAAAAAATCCGAAATTGGATGAATTTTTTACAGAATTCATGATGTAATAATATTTTTGGTTAATTGTACTTTATATTTCTTTTTCTGAATGCACTTCAGAAAAAGATATACAAAGTAAAATTAACCAAGAATATTATTATCATCATGAATTCTATACAAAATTCATCCAATTTTCGGATTTGTTTTTTTTTCTAATCTCTCCTAATAAAAATGCATATCTTTCTAGAAAAAGCTCCTACAAATCTTCAAACAAAAGGAAAAAAAGCCTTTAAAATGTTTGCCCAATATATGTAAATTGTTGACTACTACATATCGCTATCGATGTAATGAAAAACTTGGTTTATCTGGAAAACAGTAAAAAACCCAGCAATCACTCTTGAAAACAGATGCTCTTTGAACTATGTAAGAACAACGAAGGAGATTGCCATTATGCCTGTTCTTACATATGACGCTGATGACTGGACAAATTCTACTTTTGATGACAATTTCTTTGGAATTTTTGAGAGAAAAATCCTATGCAAAATCTTTTGCATTGGTGGCGTGTATCGACTAAAGTGTAATCATAAGGTCTTTGAGTTGTCTGCCGATGTTGACATAGTAAAACGTTTCGAAATCCAGTGCATCTAGATCGCAGAGAAATTTAAAAAGAGAAATAAGACAGACATTATTTCCGTTGCATATTAACGTATTTATTATGTGTATGAAAATAGACAGATTTTTCATTTGCTGCACCTGCTATTTTTATTTTGTTTGTACATCAATTTGTTGTGCATGTGCAGCATATTCGCTTGGCATGTGATGCAATCCAAACAAATGGTTGTCAACAACATGAACGGCTGGAATATTTTTTGTAAAGAACTTGAAATTATGTAAATTTTTGTAAATATTATTTCCGTTGCATATTAACGTATATACTTGTACGCGATGGGATGGTGTACATATTTAACAAATTTAATTTTTATTCTTTAATATATATACCAACGTTGAAAGAGCCAGCAAAACGCTGAATATGCTGTTAAAGCAGTGGCTAAGAGGTACTACAGATGCATCAAGCTTTAGCGAGATCCTGAAAGGAGACCTGATGGTCGTAGTATTTGACAGGAGCGACCCTCCAGGGAATTGGAGGTTGCTGGAGTGCAAGTCTCTGATTAGCATTCATTTTTTGATCACAGATATATTCAGTTCGTCATAGATTACAAGCTGTCCATCTCAAAGTTCTTCAAAAACTATAAGAAGACAAACTGGCTACGCTTTAAGACGCTAGTTAGCTCACTTCGTTCTCTAGGAGCAATCCAAGACCGAAAACTAGACAGTATGGTCGTGAATGGCTGAGTTCGACTTTAAGAGAGACGAGCCCAGGGCTTTTATGACATCCTGGCTATCACCCAGAACGCAAATGTTGCAGCAAGAGACATTTTTCTGCTTGATCCAAACTAATACATGTAAGTCTAACGCTGCAGCACCTATGCAATGGCGCGCCCACAAGAAGAGGGAAACACTTTAATAAAGGGTTATCCATTTCGCGGTTTCAAAAGTGTAGGGCTTGAATTCGACATCTGTCAAACTGAGTTGTTAAAACAATTTCTTTCTTTTTCAGTTCAAAGTCTGACATTTGCGAAAATGGATCGCTTAACTATCGCACAACGCATTAAAATTGTAAAAACCTACTACAAAAATTGTGATTCTGCCACAGCCACATATCGTGCTTTAAGAGGAGATTATGGTTTACATAATCGTCCAACTACGCAAGCAATTGGCAAAATTGTGAAAAAATATGAAGAGACTGGATCGGTTACAGATGTTGTAAGGCCTGTAAGTGAAAGTGTTGCCGAAGACCCGAATGTGTCGATTCCTCGTCGTTCTCAGGAATTAGGACTGTCTTACGGCACATTATGGCGTATTTTGCATTTGGATCTACACCTACATCCATATAAAATACAGCTCACACAACAACTGAAGCCAGCTGACCATTCACAACGTCGTAGATACGTCGAATGGGTGCTTGAACAACAGGCGGTGGACGGCGATTTTTCGAACAAAATTTTCTTCAGCGACGAAGCACATTTCTCACTCGGTGGGTATGTTAACAAACAAAATTGTCGTAGTTGGGGTTCTGAGAATCCTCAAGTAATTGAAGAGAGGCCACTACATCCACAAAAAGTCACTGCTTGGTGCGCCCTTTGGTCCGGAGGTGTGATTGGACCTTACTTCTTCGAAAACGACGATGGAACGACTGTCACCGTCAATTCGGAGCGTTATGGTCATATGATAACCGACTTTTTTTTGCCTGCTATTGAAGAATACGACTTAGAGAATATGTGGTTTCAACAAGACGGTGCCACATGCCACACAACTCGAGCGAATATGGCTTTATTGCAAGAGAAATTTTCTGGCAGCGTAATTTCTCGTCGTGGCGATATAAAGTGGCCACCAAGATCATGCGATTTGACACCGCTTGACTTTTTTTTGTGGGGCTACGCGAAAGACCGTGTTTATGCAGATAAACCTTTAACTCTTGAGCACCTAAAAACCAACATTCGTCACGTTATGGCTGAGGTACCGCCCAATATGTGTCAAAAAGTGGTCGAAAATTACCTCAAAAGAATCGATGCTTGCAACAATTCGCGTGGTGGTCATTTAAATGATGTAGTATTTCACACATAATGTCAACGTTCAAACTTTATAATAAAAAAGAAATATCATGATAAAAAATATTTTATATGTGTTTTATTTACATTTACTTTTGAAAACGCAAAATGGATAACCCTTTATAACGATTTTATGGATTTTATTATAATAGTTTTAACCAAAACTGTTGAAATCCAATAATGTGGGATCTATATTAAATTTTCTTATAGATTCTGGACGTAGAGGCATACTCCAAATCTACGACAGGGTGCACAATAGATCTAGGGTTGCAGTGCAACACAACCCTTTAATAATAAAAATAATAATAATAATAATAATAATGAATATTCAAACCTCGGAGAAATATATACAAACTGTATCGAATAAAATTGAATTTAACATTGTGCGCACAAAGCTACTTTTTCTCTTTAAATGTATTGCATCTTTATTCAGTGTTTTACTTTATTTCCCTTTTTTACATACATTTTTTCCTCTACCATTTAATTTAATTATTAATCTCTGCCATTACAAAATGCAAAACATTTTAATGCGCCATTTGAAAATGAGTCTCTTAAGCAAAGGTACATATTAATTGTATATATTGGTATTATTATTATTGTTGCTGTTCGAAAGCGTAAAATAACTGCAATAGCACGCACTTGATGTTGCAACGATAACAAGCAGCGTGTGCGATTCATTGACGTAATGAGATAAAGGCTATTTGTGTTTTTTCTTTTTCGCTATAATATTTTTTGTTCTCTGATATTTAATGAAGATTGATCGACGTAATTTACCGGTAATGCTTGTTGGAGAAAAATAGTAAAATTTATAATACATGAGAATAATTATATTTAGGTACGTACACGTGCAAGTAAATTAGAATGGGTTTTATAATATAAATATAAACCCTTGATTATTAATTGTAGTGTATAATTCGTACAAGAAACGTACATACCGTACACTTTATGTACGTACATACGTACATAAAGTGATGTCGCAAGAGTTCTGCCGTTCGGAATCGGCTAAAATAAGTAGGTCCCTTCTAATACTGTTCAAAATTTAACACGCACAATAGTAATGGAAAAGAAGCTCGACCAATGAGCCCCTCGGGGCATATAAGTGCCACATATTTATTTATTTCTTTTTTTTTTAACATGTGCTTTCGAGTACATTTTAATATGTAGCTCTGAGAATGATGAATAAAATGCATTTCTGAATATCTTATACCGATTCCACTAAGTGCAATAAATTGTTAATAATGTATTATTTATTATTCCATGATAAACTGAAGTACGTCGAATGTTGCACAAATAATACATATGTGGAATATTATTGTGTAATAAATAGAAAATAACACGTGTATAAGTATAAAAAAAAAATGCGTATCGTTCACCATATGAAATAAATATTTATATACGTATTTAGAGTCACAAATGCGCGACGAATTTTGTTCCTAACGGTCTATAACTTACTTTCAAGTGGCAACACACTCATACTTTTTAACGAACATGCTGGCACTCTTATAGCCTAGACAGACGGCAGCCTAATTCCGGATTACCGGCGCACTTAATCCGAATAAAATAATAACCTGACAGACGGCAGTATTGCGGATTAACTAAACGGCTGATTGCTGTTTTATTAGGTCTGCTCATTTACATTACTATCACTATCAATTTCTGTCATCTGTCACTCTCGATTTGAGAAAATCTACAAGAAGTTCGTGAACTGAAAACTATGACAGTCACAGTTATTAATTGACAGCTGGATTTCTTTGTTCGCCAACGCTTTTCATGTTGAAAACTGTTAACAATTGTTGAAAGTTTTTTGTTAGCGAACACACCTAATTTTTTGTAAAATGGAACGAGAAAAATTCACAATAGACAATTTTTAGCGGTGTTGCCAGCGCAAATTGACCTAATCCTCTTTTATTTTGAGAATTAACTCATAGAGTTTATGCGGATTAGCTGCAGTTAATGCCCGAGTTAATTCGAATTAACTCGGTAATCCGGAATTAGGCTGCCGTCTGTCTAGGCTATTAGAAATTGATTATCAACTTCATATTAATTTTTCCTTTCCCTTTTTCTCAGCATTCCGACTTGATATTCAAACCAAATAGCTGACCACAGTTTTTGCAAATTGTTGTTCGTGTCTCGATTTTCATATAAAGATTATGCCGCGATTAAACAATGAATAAAATTAATAAATATAGTGAAATATTAAGAGAATTTTAAGTTGTTTCTTTGGCGATGGCATCTTGAAACTAATATTGATTTTTAGTTGCGTGCAGCTAATTAAAATTACAGCTGTCAATTACAATGACTATTGACAACCGGTATGTGTGGGTAACTTGGAAGCAAGTTATTGATAGTGCAACTTCACTGTACTTAAAAATGTTGAAGGGAAGATTCAAAACTAAGTCCTTAACATTCTTTTTGAACATTTAACTAAAAAACTAATGTTTTTATAAAAAAATGTATCACTGATTCTTATTAATCTTCTGCCTCAAGCTTATTCTCTAAATATACTTACCCCCTGATGCTTTTGGTACACTTAAACACTTTTTTTTTAGTTTAACAATGAAATGTGATCTAACCGAGTTAAACCAATTACGGATTCGAATTCAGCGTACAGAAAAGTTCATTCTTAGAAAAAAACTTTTATCCGCATGCAATCCATTCAATACCTCAGTTGGTGAATAAAATACTCATTATATTCTCTAACAATTTAAATATTTTCGAATCCAATTATAAGGATAACAATTGAATATTGTATTACAGTATGAAATAGTTTTTTATATCAGAGTTGATTGTGAAAAAATCGAGATTATAATAGTTTTGAAATTTTATTCAAAAGCCATATATTCATAAGGCCGTAAGGATTAAGTATGAAGTTCAGCTGTTTTCGTGTGACATGTTACTGTCAGACATCTTCAGTTTGGTCTATAATTTAACCATAAATCGACTTACAAACGAACAACACTTGCAGATTATTGAATTTTATTATCAAAATTCATGCTCGGTTAAGAAAGTACATCGTGCACTTCTTCCATTTTGTGGTCAGTTTGGGCGACCTTCTGAGGCGGCTATTTGGAATCTTGTGACTAAATTTCGCACCAAATTTACATTATTGGACATTAAACCACCAACACACATACGTAGAGTACGGACAGATGAAAATATCGCAGCTGTATACGCCAGTGTTGTTGATGACCGTGAATTATCGATTCCGCGCCGTTCACAGCAATTGGGCCTCTGTTACTCCACTACGTGGAAAATTTTGCGGAAGGATTTTGATGTAAGAGCTTTTAAAATACAGCTGGTGCAAGAGTTGAAACCACATGACCTACCTTGGCAAAGTTGAATGAAGATCCACTTTTTTTTATCGGAAAATTGTGTTCAGCGACGAAGCTCATTTCTGGTTGAATGTATACGTGAACAATCAAAATTGTCGTATTTGGTGTGAAGAGCAGTCAGAAGCATTGCAAGAACTGCCAATGCATGCCGAAGAATGTACTTTTTGATGTGGATTATGGGCCGGTGGCATCATTGGAGCGTACTTTTTCAAAGACGCCGAATGCAGGAACGTTACTGTAAATGATGAGCGCTACCGCGCGATAACTACAAACTTTTTTTTTTGACCAAAATGGAAGAGCTGAACTTGGCTGACATGTGGTTTCATTTGGTGCCACATGCCACACAGCACGCGAAACAATGACCCAATTGAGAGGCGAGTTCGGTGAACAGTCTATTTCACGTTTGTGGTGGGTCAATTGGACGCCTAGATCATGCAATTTAACGCATTTAGACTATTTTTTGTAGAACTATGTTAAGACTCATGTCGATGTTGAAGAATTTATTCGTGTGATACCGGCCGATTTGTTGAAGGAAGTATACCAAAATTGCACCCAACGTATGAACCATTTGAGTCGCAGCCGCGGTCAACATTTACATGAAATCATCTTTAAACATTGAATCATATAGATCGTTCTATCGACTCAAATAAAGATTTCATATATATCTTGAAATTTGTGTTTTTTTTTTAAGTCAAATCCGAAGGCTCCTTAAAAATCATCCCTGTAGAAACAACACAATGTTCTATTCAATTAAACTTTGCATATTTTCTAAAGTGACTGACTCTTTTTATAGGTTGAATTCACAAAATTACACCGAAAATGCAGCCGACACTCGCAGAAGTTCATGGAAAAGTCGGATTCTCTTCATATTACAAACAAAAATTTTTCAAATGGTTGATATTAGTAGTTCCGACGCACAATTGATGAGCTTCTCTTTCATTCCTGTTGGACATGCTTATACAGTCAGGGACTAAAGTTTAAATACACCCATAAAACATCGCTTTAAATAAAAATAAAGCATTTTAACACAAATGTAAGTATGCAGTTTATTTTTAGTTGAATTATGACCAATATCGAAAACCAAAACAATTCACTTTTTTTCATAGATAACTTAAAATTCATCAAAAACTAAAAAAATACATGGGACAAAAGTTTAAATACAATACAAAATTTTCTTTCTTTAGCTGATTTTAGCTTAATTAAAAAACGTTAAACTTAAATTAATATTTGGTAGGTCCGCCTTGAGCTTCAATGACTGCCTGCAGACGACGTAGACAGAACCAAATTTTCTGTTTCGGATGTGCTGATTTCTGGCCAGGCCTTTTTCAGAGCCTCTTTAAGGGATTCTTTGTTCTTTAAAGCTGCGCGATTGATTTTTCGGTCCAATAATTCCCAAGCGTGTTCAAGTGGGTTTAAGTCCGGTGATTGGGGAGGACTACAGAGCTGACGTGGAGCATAATACAGCAACCAGTCCTTCACCAAATGCGCGGTACGCTTAGGGTCGTTGTCTTGTTGAAATATCCAACTTCTTCCCAGACCCAAGCTATCCACAGAAGGCTGCAAATTTTGTTCCAATATACTTTTATACATGTGTTTGTCCATTATTCCATCGATAAAAGCCAAGTGTCCCACGCCAGCTGCTGCAATTGCTCCCCAAACCATCACACTACCGCCTCCATGTTTAACGGTTGGTATTAAATTTTTGGTTTGAAGTGCTGTGCCGGGCTTGCGCCAAATTTTTGCGCGACCATCGCTGCCAAAAATATTAAATTTAGATTCATCTGTGAATAAGACTCTTCGCCAAAAGTCCTCATCCATATCCTTGTACTTGTTTGCAAAATCCAGACGAAGTTGTCTATTTTTTTCAGAAATAAGCGGTTTTTTACGTAGAACTCTGCTTCGATAGCCGTTATACCGTAAAGCTCTTTGTACGGTTTTTGGGTGAACATGTTTGCCTGACACCGCAGCAATACTACCGGCTAACTTTGGCGCACTTATTTTTGGATTTTTGTCCACTTCTCTTAAGATAAGGTTTACATCTCGGCGAGAAAGTTTTTTTGGTCGACCAGTTCTGGGCCTATTTTCCACTGTTTTGTAAGTTTTATATTTTCTTATTACGTTTTGCACACTTGCACAGGACAAATTCAAAATTTTTCCTATATCACGGTAGGATTTGCTTTCTTTAAAGTGTTTAATTATTAAATCTTTAACACCAGACTCTATTTGTTTTCCTTTGCCCATTATTTTGCTTTCAAGTCTACCGACAACGATGAAATCACTAATAATACTGAATAAATATGCGTAAGTGAAGAAAGCAAAATAAATATAACGGTACTTTTCCAAAGAAATTGCAAAAACACGTGTTTTCTTGTATTGTATTTAAACTTTTGTCCAACGTATTTTTTGAGTTTTTGATGAATTTACAGTTATCTATGCGACAAATACAAATTTTTTGTTATTGTGTTTGCTTACTGATAGACTGCAAAAAAACT
Organism: Megamerina dolium; assembly: GCA_963854835.1. Lineage (NCBI taxonomy): Eukaryota > Metazoa > Arthropoda > Insecta > Diptera > Megamerinidae > Megamerina > Megamerina dolium. The sequence goes on from OY978525.1 coordinate 109,652,405, forward strand.
GCTTACTTAGATTTTCGCAGCAATGCTTTATACGAGTTAAAATTAAGATTTGTGGGGTGTATTTAAACTTTAGTCCCTGACTGTACATATATAGTTAAATCAGAAAATATAACTCTTTTTTAAAAAATGACAAATAAAATATAATTAATTAATAGCAAAAATAATGTAGAAAAATAATACGATTAATATTAAAAAATTAAAAAAATTTTTTAAACGATTAATATTGATATTATTTATTTCCACAGACAATTCAAGTGATTTTATCGTCCATAGAAATTTATTAATAAATATTTAGGAATTTTTTTTTCTTTTATTTCAAGAAAAATTACACACTTTATAGCAATTGAATAATGAATAATTATTTTGAACATTTTAACAAATGATGCTTTAAATCAAAATGATACCAAATAAGCTGTGAACATAGACATGTCCATATGTATGTATACTTGATATATATTACTGCATGAACTTGTCCACATTACATACGTATACTATGATATCAAGATATGAACAATTTTCTATGAATAAATGTATGAATGAATGGGTGATTTGCGATTTGTGATTTTTGTTTGAGAGCAGAATATTACACTTGCGCGCACGCACATGTTGCACGTCACTTGTATTGCATTTCTTATGCATTCTCAGATATGATTCGATTGTAAAAGTAGGTACATGTATGTGCATATACTCGTATACTTGACACATGTAGACAGACATCTATGTTTAGATATTTGTGTGATAAATCTATATGTAAGCAGCCTCTTTTTAAACGTCTAGTCTGATATGCTTTGCTTTATTTTAAAGTTTTTTTTTTTTTGTCTTTTTTAATCTAATGATTGGCATTTGTCAAAAATCTTAAACAGTTCAATGTGCACAATTGGTATAAATAAAGTTGTTCTGGTCGATTTGTTAATAGTTGTAATTTAGTCACGCATACGTGGTGCTCAAAAAGTGTATAAAGAATCAATTACTTTTCTTTGATTATTATTAGAGAAGCATTTACTTCAAATATTCGTTTAAAATGAAAATTGCAGTAAGTTCTAAGTATTATTATAAGTTTTAGTTTTGTGTTTTAAAATGGGCAATTTAATTTTATTTGTTTATGTTTTTAATAATATAATACATCTTAGTTTTCTGAGCACTTAAATGAAAAAGGATTCAGAAAAAAATCTGTTTGCGGCAGAAATATAAATTTATAGACGTAAATTAGCTCAATCAAAGATCTTTCATATAAAAATCGCCAAATTTTTTGTGTTTGAAGATTACAGAACCCAAGCGTCCTTAGTGGTGACTTGCAAAATACTTTTTTTTTTATCAAATAAATTGTGTTATTTTTGTGTTTTATGTTTGTATTTTAATTAATTTATGTGTTATATATAATTTGATCAACATCGAAAACCGAAATGTTCGTCCAACTTTTTCACCGTTCTGAAGCAATACACTGAAAAACCAATATTTTATCGAATTTTCTATTTTATTACTTAGTTTTTAGAGTCCTTGTTTTAGAACAATTGAAAATCTTTGTTTTATATGTGGACCAACTTTTTGATCGACTCAGGCAAAAATACTTTTTATATTGTAGTTTAGTAATTTTTTGACATGACCCAAAACTTCTCGAGATACCTATACTTTTTTGTAATGTCAACATTGTGCTAGTTTCAAAATCCGTCAATTAGGACACCCGGCAAGAAAACCTAATTCAAGTACGCGAAATCTGTTGCTGACCATTTTTCTAGGTCTTCGTGATACTAGAGCAGTTATAGCCTAGACAGACGGCAGACTAATTCTGGATTGCATAAATTGTAGCTAATCCGCATTAACTCTATGAGTTAATTCTCAAAATAAAAGAGGATTAGGGCAATTTGCGATGGCAACACTGCTGAAAACTTTCTATTGTGAATTTTTCTCGATCCATTTTACAAAATATTAGGTCTGTTCGCTTAAAACTTTCAACAATTGTTAACAGTTTTCAACATGAAAAGCGTTAGCGAACAAATAAATCCAGCTGTCAATTACGAATTTTGAATGTCAATTTACAAGTTTCTGATAGTTTTCAGTTCACGTACTTCTTGTAGATTTTCTCATATCGAGAGTGACAGATGACAGAATTTGATAGTGATAGTAATGTAAGTGAGCAGCCCTAATAAAATAGCAATCAGCCGTTAAGGTTAGCCGTCAGGTTAATATTTTATTAGGATTAAGTGCGGCGGTAATCCGGATTAACGCTGCCGTCTGTCTAAGCTATTAGATATGAGTGTGGATTTTTGAATATGCCACACAGTAACTGCAAATATAACACTGTTTCTGTCAGCTACCATTTCTTAACAGACAACGGTCAAGTTTTGAGCAAGATGTGACATTTAGTTTGTGTTTGGCAGCCATTGAAAGCAGACAACCTCGCGAATTTCGACGAAAATAGAAAAAACGAAACTTTAAATGCAACAATGATCTTGTCAACTATCATCTGTTAATAGAAAAGCGAAAAGCTGCGCGTTTCAGCGTTTCAGCGCGTACTCGAATTAGGTTTTACCGTCGGGTGCCCTGATTGACGGGAAAAAAATGTCTCTGATTCTAATAACACTACGGTATGTTCAAACAATAAAAAACTGCATACCGAAAATCTCAATTACACCCGCAAAAGCTAGTTTTTGACTCAAAAACTACTTTGTCTTTACATATTTTTCACCGACAACTTTAAAACTAATCATTAGGTTATTTATTATAGGCTTATAAGAGCTATAAGAACTTTCTCTATTTACAAATATTTTATACTTACGTTATTACGGTTAGTATTTTTCAAAATTCGACCGTCTTTTTTTTTGTGTTCAAAATTAATTAAAAATATTTTTTTATATAAAAAAAATTTATATATAAATCGTTAAATTCCATTTAATTGTGATCTCGGAAAGAAAATTTAAATGTACTATAAAATTTGATATTAAATTTGTTTTATTCATCAAATCAATATTATGGTTTTGCATATATTGTATTATACATATATGTATATCCATGAATGCACTCTATTTAATGAAATAATATGCAAACATCTTCATTAGCATTATAGTTAATACTGTTGTGAGTTGGATATCAGGATTAGGTATCGAGAACAAGAATATGAAATGGAAATAGCTCCGTTATAATAATATATGTGCATTATGTTCTGTTTATATTTCAGTTAATTTTAATTATTGCCACCATTGCTGCTGTCACTGCAGCACCAGTTGATGATGCGCCTAAAGTGAAGCGTGGCTTAGCACTTGGCCTTGGATATCATGCACCATTGGTGACACATTCTCATTATGTTGCACCAACTTTTGTACACCATGCTCCATTAATTTCGCATGCACCGCTCATTGCCCATGGCCCAATTATTACGCATCAACCGATATCATATCATTTGCCAGCCTATCATACAATTCATCATCTAAAGTAAATTTGATGATGTTACCATCATCATCAATATCAATAACATCATGAGTATTAATAACAAAAATCAAAGCAGCAACAATAACTTTAATATCAAGAGAACAACAATAACAACAAATTGAAACAACAACAATGGCAATAAAAAACATTAATAATCATAAGAGAAATTTCAAGAGTGGAAATATACTTGTAAGATGATGAAGAGGTATAACGGTGTAAACAGATTCAGATGAAATAATGCTGAGAAATGGAAAATGAAAGAAAATAAAACGGAATACTTAGTGAGAGCATTAAATTTGAAGAATTTGTATCATTATTTTAATAAATTTTTTTCAAATATTTCAAAGCAGCTTTGAGATATTTTTTTTTGCATAAAAATTCCTGTCTTTAAAACTCATAAAAATTGTAAATAATGTTTCGTTTAATGTTTGTAAATAAAATAATAAAAAACAGTCTGTTTTCTTATTTAACACTGAACATACCACGGTGCGGTCAAATGACTGTTTTTGAAATTTCGTTTCAAATTTCTTGTATACAAAGTTACTGTATAAATGCATAAAAGTGAATAAAATTTGTTACTTAGAAAAGTGGGGAACTGGTTTTTATTGTATCAGCAGACCAATATTTTCTATATTAAGATACATATGTTTTTTTGAAGCGGTCATTTGATCGCTCATGGTAGGTTTAGGTATACATGAAATGTCGGTAGGTTTAGTGCTAAAATTAGTTCAATCTTACATTATATCTAGAAAGAATGCAAATTAATTGCTTTGTAATAAAAAATATACATTAAATATTATTTTATATGTTATATCTACTGGGCCGTCCAATATATGTAGATTAGTATGCCAAGCTTTGTTTTCAAAACGAATTAAATTACATTATTTGGACCTATTTATATTTAAGTCCTTTTTCCCATTATATTCAGAAACTCTTATATAGTTATGAAATGAAGAGCTTAAAAAGTAATAATAAAAATGTTTACCAAGATTTTGGAATAACAGCCATGTTCTATTTAACAAAAGGAAACAATTCAAAAACCAAATACAATATAAATCGAAATGAGTAGTTTTTAAACAAATCTCTACATGGAATTTCCTTTTGAAAATTGCCCATAGAATTCACAAAAATTCTGGTATTGGCAAAAGTATATTCACATATTACAGAAAATGTGCCACTAAGCAGAGTCTTAATAAAATATCTATCTCAAAAAGGGATTTAAGCCATTTAAGTAGTTTTTCAAGAAATTATTACAAAATATTAGAACTTTGTAAAAAACAAAGAACGAATTAGTGATAAAGTATTTTCCTTTCATATTCTGAGTGAACATTCATATTTGTAAGTACTTTTTTTTGTGTATTTTGAGTATTTTGTATTTACTGAATGTAGTAATATTTTTTTTTTTGGTCGTGCATCAAACCTTCTCTTCCCTTTAATTACCGAACTTGGCTGAAGATTTGGGTTTTCCTTATCGTGTGAATTATTTCACTTTCTACTGAAAATGATATGCGCTGCTGGCTAACGTTGACACCAGTAATGACGCCTGCCTAAAGATCATGCTTCTAGATGTTACTGTGAGTCTGAGAGCAAATGGAAGAACACACTCCAGCCCAAAATGTTTTGCATTTGTATCCCAAGGTTCCACGCCAATGAAGAGAAAGTACAATAGCAAAATATCCAACAGCAGCCAGTGAAAAGAACTATGAATGCAAAAATTCTCTACGCTTAGCCAAAATCAAATCAGAAATTAAGAAATATGATTGAAAAGGATGCTTGCTTTTGGTTCTTCGGGTGTGTTAGTGTAAAGCATACATCATTGGAAAGCTGCAGGATCCTAGAAAATAATTACAAAATACAGTTTTGGTAAATATGTTCAATAAGGTGGGACACCAACAAAAATATGTGACAAACAAGGCATATTGAATAGCAGGAGAACAAAAACAAAAATCCGATGTATTTTGTTGTTGCTTGAAACTTCTAGAATGTCAAATACGAAATGAAAAATTTGTTAATGAGTGAATGTAAAGAATGTTTGACAACAAACAGAATTGATGTACGTGAAATTTAATATTGAATAAAATGTAAACAAACATAAAGGTAATGAAAGTTTGGCAATTCAGGGGGTCACATAAAATTATAATAATAAAATAAGCTGCTTTCCTGCTGCTACATACGGTATGCTTTGGTATTCCAAAAAAACGCAGTATTTCTGGGGGCGGAATGATTATAATTGAGGATGATAGACCTAGACCGATATAGTAAAACCTCCAAAACTTTTTGTATTTTCAGGCCAAATTTTTTTTCTATGATCATATTAAATTTGCAATTTTTTGCCTGATTGCTTTTAGAATAAGTGGGGAAAAAGGGTTAAATTTTATATCGGAGTGAAATATGTAGTTTAGACACTTAGAGTAAAATTTCACAAGGAATAATTTTGAAGAACATTTTAATCCACTAGTTGTCTCACAAAGTAGTCGTTTTGATCCCGTTTTTGGTAAGTCTGAATAAAATGGCATTTGGGAGATCGCTAGAGGGTTAGAAAATTTAGTTAGAAAATGTGCTAGAAAATTATGCGTCGTAGAATTTCTCTAGGGATATTTTCAGACATAATCTTTATACAAAGAACGTAAAAGTCCACAGCAAAAAAAAAAAAAAAAAATATAAATATGTCTCCTTGAAATATTCAACTTTTTTATGCATTATTTTAATTTGTTCATAAATATAACTCCAACTCTTTTCGAGGGTGATTTTTTGGCGTTTAGGACATCAGACAGTTTTGGAGGTTTTTTTATATGGATCTAGGTTTTTCGTTCTGAGTTGGAATCATTTCGCCCTCAGACAGTGGTTGGGGACTGAAATTGTTTCACAGTGTAATTTATACATTACTAATACATATGACTAATTTTTACGCTTAAAGTAATTCCAACAACTTTGCTAAACGTTGGAATTGGAATGCTAAGATCTATTGTAAGATACATTTTACATGTATCTTTAATATGCAATGATTGCTTGATGGATATTTGTGGAGACGCATATAATAGTAATATACATACAATACTAGTAAACAAATGCTTACAAATTATAGATATTCGCCATATATATTATATCTTTAAGTCTCTAAGAGTAGTAGTTATTTCTTATTTATTAAATTCATCTATATATTTTATATAAAATGTTACTATTTTCTTTAAATGGAAATTAACATTAATTATTGTCAACTTTACTATGAATACTGACATTTGTTAACTTTCTCTTTGTATTTGTTTTACATTATTCTATAAAAGTGTAAAATATTACGAAAATTACATACAATCGATTTATGCATCTCAATATTTTAAAATGATAAATTCATTAAAGTCAAAAAGAGAAAATAGAGAAAATAATGCGTAATTACAAACATTTAAATATTTTTCAAATTGTATGAGTAATAATTACACATACGAACTGTAGTATTTACACCAATTCATTGAGTCAGAGGTTTCAGTAAATGATACTGTTGGCTTTTGAAAGAAGGATATGAAATTATTACAGCTCAACACAATTATTTGTAATTTTGCCATAGCAATGGTAAAATTTATATATGCATACATACAAATATAAATGGAGGTATATGAATGTTCATGTGCATTCGTATAGTTGTATTTACTTCTACAATATAATCATGGCAATTATTTCAATCGTGAATATGTAGTATTTCTAATATATAGTATACATATGTTATTGTATGTTGTATTTGTATGTACTCTCATACTATTCTGAATGAATGAATATGTGGTATTTATAAGCTCGAAAGGCTCTTTGGCGGAGCTTCTCTTCCAGTACTGTTGTGTGTATGTTAAATTTTGGACAACATTACAAGAAACCTACACATTTTAGTCGATTCTTGTGACATCACTTTTTCTAAGCTTTGCCACAGAGTTCTTTTAGACACTTTTCCATGGCAAATTGCTACTGTCGGAAGTAGTGCCAATTACTTGCTGAATGGTGGGTATCGTTCGAAAGAAATATCTTCTCGATATTAAAATTATTTTTCAACCTACAGATCAGAAAGCCAACGCATTAACTATTCAGCTACGGCACCCACCTCTCATACTGTAATAGCTATATTTAAATAGTCAGCAAATTTTAAACAAACAAGCTACTAAACAGCGATAACAATAAAAATAGAAAATATCTTATATAAAAAAGTATATGAAAGACTGCAGGAGAGAAAGAGAGTGGAAAGTGTGGTGGAATAAGTTATACGAAGTAATACTTTCATGTAGCATTAACCTACTTTATGTATTGCATAAGTGTACATACTTATGATGTGAGAAAGATAAATAGAGCTGACAAGAATGGGTGAAAATTCATTTTATTATACATAAATAACTCGCACCACTTACGACTACCCTCATTTGTTTACAATTTTTCAACAAGTGAGTAGTGTAGTAGATAATTGCTCCCATGAGAAAGAAACATCTTGAATTCTGCCTTTCAAGTTGAGTCATTCAAACGACAAAACAAATTTCTTCAAATGTATTATAAATATAAATTCTTAAAGTCAAAGAATGGCAACAACAATACTTAATGCTTATACGAAAATATTGTAGGTTCATTAAAGATGGCAATAATCAGTTTGCAAATATTAAATTTGATCGGATCATTGTCTTTGACATGGCTCACTTTACTAGTAAATAGTATATTTATATGCAATACCAAGACATCAAGCAGTATGTTTTTTATTAGTGCGTTAGATAGCCAACGATATACATGATGATAGTTTTAACCAATGCATATACTAATATGATATAATATGAAATATTGAATGTATAATTTGCTTAACGATGTAGATGATTTAAAAATATGTCGTAAGAATTGCAATGAAAACAATCATTAAATAACGGGTGTTTTTTTTTTTTTTTGAAAATCTCATATTTTTCGATAGGGATATTTATGGTTTGACAGATGAGACTTGTCAAACTGTGTTGGTATTTCTGTTCAGTAAAATTTACCAATTCATTACGAATCGTTTAACACCAGAATATTGTTTCCAAATTGTGAAACTTTATTTTCGAAAAATAAGTCTGTGGCATCATCGGTCTTTATTTCTTTCGAAATAAGGAAGGACATGCCGTCACGGTGACGGCATTATCGTTATCGAGCCATGCTAATTGACTTTTTGTTTCCACAAATTGATCATCTAAACTCTCAATAACATTTGGTTTTAACAAGATGGCGTTACATGCCATAGAGCGCGTGCAACAATGGAATTATTGTAAATCAATTTGGTGACAATTTTCTTTCCAGAGGCAGTCCTATTAATTGGCCTCCTCGTTCGTGCGATTTAACGATTCTTTACTACTTTTTATGGGGCTGTGGTAAGTCATTGGTTTATGTCTACAAACCAGCAACTCTTGAAGTGTTGGAAGCCAGATTTATTGGAATAATCGAATGGATAATGTAACCCGTAGCCGTGGTGGATGGTTATACCAGTTGTACAAGCTTAAATACGCTGTTTTTTTTTCATAGAAAGCCAAAAATTAATTTATTCTAAGTATTTGCCCTCATTAGCTATACATTTTTTCCATCTCTCGGGCAATTTGTGTATACCATGCCAAAAGAATTCCTCATTTTTCGAGGCAAACCACTCGTCAAGCCATTTTCCGACGTCTTCATACGAATCGAAGTGTTGTTCGGCGAGCGCGTGACCCATCGACGAAAACAGGTGATAATCAGAAGGTGCCAGGTCTGGTGAATAAGCGGGATGAGGTAGAACCTCCCAATTTAGTGTGACCAAGTAGTTTTGGACTAGTTTTGACGTGTGCGATGGAGCGTTATCGTGGAGAAAAATCAGCTTCTCATGTCTTTGTTCATAACCAGGCCTTTTTTCACCTAAAGCACCGCGCAATTTCACTAGTTGTTGGTGGTAGCGGTGAGCATTAACAGTTTCACCAGGTTTCAATAGCTCGTAGTAGATGACACCCTGCTGATCCCACCAAACGCATAGCATCGTCTTGCGTCCAAAACGATTTGGTCTTGGGGAAGAAGTTGCTGGTTGGCCGGGATCGACCCACGATTTTTTTCGTTTTGGATTCTCAAAGTATATCCACTTTTCATCGCAAGTCACCAAAAGATGCAGGAACGACTTTCTTTTTTGTGTAGCAAGCAAGATTTCGCATGTGTTTTGGCGTCGCTCCACCTGCCTATCGTTGAATTCATGGGGTACCCATTTTCCAAATTTTTGAACCTTCCCATGGCTCGTAAACGTATGGAAATGGCTTGTTGAGTAACACCTAACTGTGCGGCAAGCATTTTTTGCGATTGGGTGTCGTCCTCATCCAAAAGAGTCAGCAAATCATGGTCCTCAACTTTTCTGGGTCTATTTTCACGCTTCTTGTCACTCAAGTCAAAATGGCCTTCTTTGAACCGACGAAATTAGTCTCTGCAAGTGGTTTCCGCACTGTCTCCACAAGCATTCGATGCGACTCAGCAGCAGATTTCTTCAAATTGAAGCAAAAAAATAGAGCTTCCCGCATATGCTCTTTTTCTGGCACGAAACTAGACATGATTATACGAGGAAAAATGCATGTTGTTGTATGAAATCACTAATGATGTTTAACAATTGATGTAAACAGGTGTCGAACTCATAAGAAAAAGGATTTAAGCTTGTACCTTTAAGAAATAAATGGCATTCCAATAATCCAATAATATTTAATTTTTTTTATTTTGGTTGAAATTTCTCAACCTCTTAAAGAGCACCCTTTATTTACACTTGGTTTACGTTATCCCCATGTTTGCATTTCAGTCTTCACATTGACAATATTTTTAAATATATATATACTTTTGTATATTTTGTAGTTTTGTAGTTGGCTTGTTGGTTTTTCTCCAAAGTTGTTCAAGGATAAATTTTTAAATTTCTTTTCTGTCATTTTATCATTAGAGAAATTTTAAAGTAGTACTTTTACTCAACTGCCACATTACTATATTTGGTGCAAAATGGTGAGAAGTTGTGAAAATTGATTTCTCGAAAATTTGACGTGCTACAGCCCTCTAGTGGGTACGGATCAACTCAAAAGGCTTGTCCCTAATCGATCGAATTTACTAGAATGTTGTTAAAATTTTCAACTAAAATAAATAAAATTATATAAATAGGTCCTTCGTCAAAGAGAAGTTCGGCTAAAGTTTTTTTTTTTGCAAATTTTTATTATTCATCAGATAGTCTTACGAAATTACGTATTTCGTATCTGACTTAATCCAATTTATTTGATGAAAATTGAATTTTTTTTTACAACTAAATTTCATATCAAATATTATTCAGTGGCATACATATGTAATAATGTAGGTGTGTGTGTGTGTGTTAGTTACATCATTTATGTTAATAAAGTAAAGAAAGGAACACAGAAAACAAATAAGTGACAAACCTCTATGCCACAAAGTAACAAGTCTTTTGAAAATATATAAATAAAGAACAATAAAAAAAAAGGAGAGATGTAAATTTATACTTATCTCAGGGGCATAGACATGTAATTTTGTATACATATGTACATTTACTTTCTTGTACCTTATTTTTGTATCTTACACTTTATACTCTACCTATACCACATACATGGAATTATACACTATGTACATATGAATGTTTGTTGTGAAAATATTTGATTTCAATATTGAATGTAAAAATTTCCGCCCCCAGTACTGGAATAAATAAAGTATTCTTTTATTGGACAGAACACATACCATACATATGTACCTACTATATAAGTATAACAGACAGACGAATATACGTAAAACTCGGAAACATCAATCAATGTCACTTTTACCATTTTATAAATACTTACCCATGTACCGAATACATGCAGATTTTTTGCAAGTATGTACAAATGCTGATACCAAAATGATCAGACATATGTATTAGATATATTAATTTTCAGTTGAACGTCTAACTGTCATATGTATATACGAGAGTATGTAGGTTATTGAAGTACGGAAATCACAGCAATGGTAACAACAATTCTTTTCAGTTTCAGTTGCAAACAGAAGATGGAGATGGGAAAAGTGGAAAAGTTCATCACTTCAAATATGACTTTGTACATTAGAGTGGTCTTTAACCGTCATATCAAATTTGACACACGTCGGTTATTTCCAACGTCTCGTAAAATCATATGTGATACGAGTAATTCGTACGCATAAAATATGAAGCAAAACTAAAGACAATTTCGAAGGATGTGAAGTAAATTGGTGTGTTTTCATACTTTTCCAATAATAATTATCCAGTAAACAAATTTCTGACGATTTGACAGCATTCGCTCTCAAAGAGAAAAATATGCTAAGAAGTATAAGAACGCAAAAACCAACAAAAACCTGCAAGTTTCACGAACAGCTGATATTCCACTAAGTAAATTGCAATTATTCGTTTGCTTTCCAGTTTCTTTTGCTTATGATCAGCTGTTTTTCCTCACTTGCAAGTTTTTACTGGCATAAATTTGTCTAGTAACAATTTGCAATTTCCCCTCAAAATGAAATGTCATTTCGCTCTCTCAATTTCCCCTTCTTTGCAAGTTTTTTGGGTATGAGAACGTCAAAACGTAATAGTTTGTAACAATTATCACAAAGTATTGCGTACGAGAACACTGCTAATGGGCGTGTTATCGTACTTTTCCAGTAACAATTATCCAGTAAACAAATTTCTGACGATTTGACAGCATTCGCTCTCAAAGAGAAAAATATGCTAAGAAGTATAAGAACGCAAAAACCAACAAAAACCTGCAAGTTTCACGAACAGCTGATATTCCACTAAGTAAATTGCAATTATTCGTTTGCTTTCCAGTTTCTTTTGCTTATGATCAGCTGTTTTTCCTCACTTGCAAGTTTTTACTGGCATAAATTTGTCTAGTAACAATTTGCAATTTCCCCTCAAAATGAAATGCCATTTCGCTCTCTCAATTTCCCCTTCTTTGCAAGTTTTTTGGGTATGAGAACGTCAAAACGTAATAGTTTGTAACAATTATCACAAAGTATTGCGTACGAGAACACTGCTAATGGGCGTGTTATCGTACTTTTCCAGTAACAATTATCCAGTACACAAATTTCTGACGATTTGACAGCATTCGCTCTCAAGGAGAAAAATATGCTAAAAAGTATAAGAACGCAAAAACCAACAAAAACCTGCAAGTTTCACGAACAGCTGATATTCCACTAAGTAAATTGCAATTATTCGTTTGCTTTCCAGTTTCTTTTGCTTATGATCAGCTGTTAGCTGGCATAAATTTGCCCAGTAACAATTTGCAACTTCCCCTCAAAATGAAATGTCATTTCGCTCTCTCAATTTCCCTTTCATTGCAAGTTTTTTTGGGTATGAGAACGCCAAAACGTGATAGTTTGTAACAATTATCATAAACTATTGCGTACGAGAACATTCCTAATGTTAATTGTTTTATAGCATATTATAGCATTATTATAGCATTATTATATTTATTCAAAAAATCATAATAGTCGAGTATTTGATTTCAGGATATCAGTCAATATGAAGCGATGTGCATGTGAAAATGTACGAAATTGTAGGAAAATTTCTAGAATTTTTTTTTTATAAATATGGACAAATTAAGTTAAAACAACATGATTGCATAATATACATTCATTATGAGAGAATGATCTACAGTTTCTTTAAGGGGGAAGACCACCTTGAGCTGTCGGAAAATAAGGTATTGTCGGAATTTTTTTTCAGCATTAAAACAACTTGCAATGATAAAATGTTTTATATGATTTTATTAGTTATCTTTTTTACAATAAATGTCAGCGTGATATGTCCCACCTGTTTACAAAATGTCGTTTCGAAATAAACGCGTTTGAAGTTTTAGAAAAGTTTGACTGTGAATAACTTTCTCATGTGTTCATTTTGCACGGCAAGGGTTAGTCATTATAGAATTTCGGGTCCGCTGAACATCAAATTTCAAAAAATTCAAGATGGCGGATCAAATATGGCGGACCAAAAAAAATGTCCACGTTATTCTATATATACTAATTTTAGCCAACATTTTTATAAAAGTAAAAAACCACGAAATCAACCTACAAAAAAACACTTTAACTGTACATACATGCAAGTAAAAAATACCTTTAGTCTGCAATACCGGCGCCATGCATCTGTCCTTCCGCATTATCATTGAGGTAGTCGAGATGTTTCCTCACCGCAACGCTGTTTCTGCGAGCCTCTTTGGCGGCATCGGTGAACCGTCCCTCTGCGCGCTGCACTCGCTGGGCGTCGGCTCTGACGCAGAAATTGTAGCACTCCGGACCGATTGCAAGCTGCAGAACCTGCATTATTTGCATAATGCTGTGAAGTCCGTCGTTGTAGTTGCAGGCAGCAATACTAGCCGCGATGTCCACCACAGATTTCCCAGATTGAAAAATTTTTGGAGCCAGCTGCCAGAGCGTCGCATTGAAGCTATTCTGCCACTCCTCGTACTCCGCAGTTCCTTCCTTACTTTTCCAGAAGTCACAGGCCCTGCAAATCTTCGACTTCACCTCCAGGTCGATTATCTGCCCTGTGCGCTAGCCAATGAGAGTCGTCACGCCTAACAACGAAGAGAAGCCTCTTTTCTTCCACGTACCGTCACCGGAGATCGTCAGCCCCATCTAATGCCCATCCTGCTCCGACAACTCCTTCTCCTTGGCAGCTGCATTCTTCATGGACATGTCCCGGACGGCACAGGCGGCGATGGAAATGGTTTGGACCAATTTGTTGTAAAAAGACTTGAACACGGGATGGAGCAGGCACATAAAAGCGCAGAACTTCTCGATGCCGTTGAGTCCAACTCCAAGAATCCGCATACTCAATACCAGACGGCGATTGACATTGTATGCATGGCCGATTAGCGCGCACGTGTTTACGTACTGCGGTTCACACTTAGCACAACAAACTACGATTTTCGAACTCAAACCTCGAACACTAGTTTCCTGAAATTTGATTTCCGAACCGCACTTTTTACAGACCACCAGTTGTGCTAGTGCTGTAAATACGGTGATGAACTCGATCAGCCGGTAGCCGAAAGTCGGATCCATGTTCACGTGGTAGTTGTCTGCCGACGCGCGGATTTTCTTCGCCGATGCTGACACATTCTCGCTGTCACCCTCCATCCGAAGCTGAGTCGGCGGCTTTCGTTTCCCGCGGTGTTCTCCCACACGCAACGTGGTTTCCCTGGAACCTTTGCGGCCTGCGTACACGCGTTTGCCAGGCATTTCGGACGCGGCTAAAAACTCAACGACTAACGCGTGATATGACACTTCAAAAACTGAAAATAATTTGACGGAAAACAATTGAAATCAACACTTGGCGTTGCCATGGCAATCTGGAATGAAAAAGTTACCTATTAAAAGACTAATCGGCCAAAAGGTGGTCGGTAGAGAGAAAAATGGTCGAATTGACACCGCGCGCTCAAAGACTCGCATACTATATTAAAATACACACCTCATAGAATATTTCAAGCAAAAAAAAAAAAAAATTCGATTTTTTCAAACCGTCAAAGTGGTCTTCCCCCTTAATGCAATATAAAGAACAATATCGTACTTGATATTGTGAGCGCGAGAAAATTTTATTTGATCAAAAAATGATCAAAATAAATAGTTTCTTTGATCAATTTCTAGTGAGCTTAAGACAAATGAATATATAAAACCTATTTCCTAAGTAGTGATAATCTATGTGTAATGTATGTATATATAAAAAAGCAAGAGTCCCCTTTACTTATCCTATATTGAATCGCGAATGACATGAATTATAGTGTTGAAATTTGGTATCGAAAGTTAGTGAGCTAAAATTAATGAACATGCCATAATTAAAAAATGGATAAGATTGAACAACTGATAGTGGCACCTTCTGTGTAACCCAAATATGCAATATTTCCTTTTTTTTTTTTTCTTTTATTAAATTGTGATTACCAATCCATGCAGTCCATATATTAATATTCTTGGGAATTTTTAATATTTGGCAACTTTTGAATTTTGTATATTTTTCAATTTTTCTTCACTTTGACAATTTTTGAGAAATACTAATATATTCAAAGAGTGTAGGAGTATAGTAAAATTCATTCTTATGTACCAAAGGCAAGAGAAAACTATCGTGAGAGCACACAGATAGACATACATTGTCTGATTGTGATCAATTATATGTATGTACATACCATATACAATTTTCTAAAGCTATATTCTGTGTATTACAAACGGAAGCACAAACTCAATATAATCTGGACTCTTTGATTTGATGGTATAGAAAATATATTTTCAATTAGATACATACCCAAATGTTTGGCACTAACAACTTGCAAATAGATTTTTAATTAGTTATTATAATGGTATGCATTGAATAGAGTATATACAGGGTCCGGCACTCGAAGTGTAACCAATTTCAGATCGCTCGCGCAGCTGACGCACGGTCATCAGCTGTCTAAAAATTTGCTAAATGACAGTTTGGAGTATTGTTTACATGCGCAAAAAAGCATTTTGCCAAAAAGTGAACGCGAAAAAAAATCAGTGATGGATTTCAAACGTAATAGTGTGATTGCTTTATATTTAGCTGGAAAATCACAACCAGCGATTGTTCGTAAGCTCAAACACTTTAAAGTGATTAAAGTTTTTGTATATCGCACCATAACTCGTTACAATAATACTGGCAGCATCAAAAAACGTCATGGAGGTGGTCATCAAAAGACTTCAACGTCACGTGAGATGGTTCAAAAAGTGAAGAAGCGACTTGAGCGAAATCCTCGACTAAGTGCCAATCAAATGGCAAAAGAACTAAAAATGTCCGACCATAGCATCCGCCGCATACTGAAAAATGATCTGAAGGTCAAGGCTTACAAGATCCAAAAGGCGCATGATCTCACACAGAAACAGCAACAAGTTAGACTTGAGAGAGCGAAGGAGTTGCTTCGTTTGGCCGAAAGCGGTCAATTTCCGAATATTGTGTTTTCTGACGAGAAAATTTTTCCAATTGAGCAATTCGTAAACTCTCAAAACGATAGGGTTTACTTGACCAACCGTTCATACGAGAATTTGAGTCATCGATTGGCCACCAGGAGGCAGCACCCGCCACAGATAATGGTTTGGGCCGTTGTAATCGCAGATGGGAGCTCTCCAATCGTTTTCATCAAGCCTGGCGTCAAGGTAGATGCGAAAATATTATCGGGAAAGTATTCTGGAGGTTGCTTTCAAGCCGTGGGCAGACAAACATTTCGGTGGCAGACCATGGACGTTTCAACAGGACTCTGCACTGTCTCACAAAGCTTGAGTGAACCAAGAATGGCTGAAAAACAACGTTCCGAACTTCATAACGTACACACAATGGCTCTTGAATTCACCAGACGTGAATCCAATGGATTATTCTCTTTGGGCCATTTTGGAGAGCACGATACGAACTAAAAGATACACCAGTCTCGAGGCGCTGAAAAAAGTGATTGTCCGCGAGTGGACTAAAATACCTGCAAGTCACATTCGGGCAGCTTGAGATTCGTTTTTTTGGCCGTCTCAAGGCCATAGTCAAGGCAAAAGGTGGTCATATCGAGCAAAAGTAAATTGATTCTGAATTTTGTATTATTTTTACACATTTTGTACTTTGAATTGAGTAAAAGTAATTTTCTAAACTGAATTTATGGCCTTTTTAATTGGTTACACTTCGAGTGCCGGATCCTGTATAGTTCTATATGAAATATATTAACGAGCATGAAAAGTAAAAATATCAAGGTTGTTTCATATTACGGCTGTTATTGGCTGTTATTTCACATTAAAATGTGTTTTTTTAGTTTCTTAAACTATCATATATTATTTTATTATTATTAATCTATTAGAAATAAAAATATGCCATATTTGTTTCTTGGATAAGAATTAATTTGAACGGTTTGATTCATTTTATATGTATTTTATATACCCATTACCTTTATATTGTTGATGCTAATTTATAAGAATATAAATATATGTCAATATAATAAATATATGTCAATATAATAAAATTTATTTTAAATATAATAAATAAATTAAGCCGTTCTAGTAAAAAAAAAAATATTTTTTTTTCGATTTTTTTCACCCGCACTAACATCACATCAAAATTGATTCGAGAACAAATAAAAATGGGAATTACAGTGTCAATCGATGATGAGAAGGTGACAGATTTTACAGGCATAGCGGATGTCCTTTCAATTATTTATGTAGTCTCCGATTACAAAATAACGATGTCATTTTCATATTTATTTATAAACACTCGCAGTATTTTATTTTTCAGAATTAACTTTGTTTTATTCTTCTGTGCTATTTAATTCATTAATTTAATTTTTTATTCTATTTCTTAAGCATATTTACATTGGTATTTATATATCAAAGGGAAAATGTAAATATAAATATAAAAGAATGTAGAATCCCGGAGCGACAACACATAAATAATATTTTAGATAAAGATGTTATTATTTACGAGGGCAGTTTGAGAAGTGTTGCGC
Organism: Megamerina dolium; assembly: GCA_963854835.1. Taxonomy (NCBI): domain Eukaryota; kingdom Metazoa; phylum Arthropoda; class Insecta; order Diptera; family Megamerinidae; genus Megamerina; species Megamerina dolium. The sequence goes on from OY978525.1 coordinate 109,670,287, forward strand.
CTATCTATGTATTGACATTGGCGTTAAAAAATAATTAATTGTAGCAGAATATTCAAAACATCAGATTATTGGTTTCAATTTTTATTGACGTTTTGAATATGAAGAAGCTTACCAAAAAATTGGTATCACATTTGTTGTTTTTTGCAAGACAATATATATCAGCTCATATTAAGATAGTAAAAATCAATGAAATATGGTGCGAATTTGTTCCTCGACCACAGTATTCAATCGATTTATTTCCCAGAGGAAGAGATGTGAGCCAAAAATAGAAGTCACATCTGGAATAAGTGCTTATTTTGAGGAGTTTAACATGGGCAGTGAAAACGTACAAGGGCGTTGGACTAAGTGTATTCAAAATTTGAGAAGATTAAATAGAAAAATAAAAATATACCTTTAAAAATTTATCCATGACTTTTCGAACATCTCTCGTATATAATTACTAATGCCTTCTCAAAAGTCTTTGAAATAGCTTATATGCATAAACATAGATAATTATATAAATATTCTCTTCCTTGTTTATGTTCTATTTATGTCGTGTTACTCATATATACTAGTACATAATATGTACACTATACTGAAGCTTATACTTATCCCTTCCATTGAATTATGTTTTGTACTTGAAAAGCACTTCAAAAGTATATAGGAACAAAATAAAAATAACTTCAAGTATGCTAATAACATCTGAATCGATTTTTATGCACAGTTATATGTACATTTACCCTCATTAAAAGTCGATATGTATATTGCAGATACTAATTTTTGTGATACTTCAAAGTAGGCGTATGTGTACTGTTTTAAACGACTTCAAACGATGGATTCAACTCGTGTTGGATTCGCTTCTTGTTTAATGATGATTATTACTGCAGAAAAATCATACATTTTGCAATGTTCATAGAAGTATTCAATTCGTGTTTTCCTATTAGATCATTGTAGATATGGTAACTAATGTTCACATATGGACGATTTTTTTTCTAAATCGTTTCATTTCTTCATATGTATTTAATAACATCTATATATATGTATACGTATATGTATGTATATATGTGTACTTAGGTTTTTCTTTTATTTTTAAATTTCCTTTTATTTTTATTACGAATTTTTCATAGCATTTTTGTCTTATGTGTTTCCTCGGCAACCATGACGTTTACGTAATATATTAATTTTATGCTTTGTAAATTTCTTTACTTCCTACATTCAATGTGGCTTTATATAAAGGGTTATCCATTTCGCGGTTTCAAAAGTATAGGGCTAGAATTCGACATCTGTCAAACTGAGTTGTTAAAACAATTTCTTTCTTTTTCAGTTCAAAGTCTGACATTTGCGAAAATGGATCGCTTAACTATCGCACAACGCATTAAAATTGTAAACACCTACTACAAAAATGGTGATTCTGCCACAGCCACATTTCGTGCTTTAAGAGGAGATTATGGTTTACATAATCCTCCAACTACGCAAGCAATTGGCAAAATTGTGAAGAAATATGAAGAGACTGGATCGGTTACAGATATTGTAAGGCCTGTGCATCATCGTTTCGCTCGTACCACCGAAAATATCGCTGCTGTAAGTGAAAGTGTTGCCGAAGACCCGAATGTGTCGATTCCTCGTCGTTCTCAGGAATTAGGACTCTCTTACGGCACATTATGGCGTATTTTGCATTTGGATCTACACCTACATCCATATAAAATCCAGCTCACACAAGAACTGAAGCCAGCTGACCATTCACAACGTCGTAGATACGTCGAATGGGTGCTTGAACAACAGGCGGTGGACGGCGATTTTTCGAACAAAATTTTCTTCAGCGACGAAGCACATTTCTCACTCGGTGGGTATGTTAACAAACAAAATTGTCGTATTTGGGGTTCTGAGAATCCTCAAGTAATTGAAGAGAGGCCACTACATCCACAAAAAGTCACTGCTTGGTGCGCTCTTTGGTCCGGAGGTGTGATTGGACCTTACTTCTTCGAAAACGACGATGGAACGACTGTCACCGTCAATTCGGAGCGTTATGGTCATATGATAACCGACTTTTTTTTGCCTGCTATTGAAGAATACGACTTAGAGAATATGTGGTTTCAACAAGACGGTGCCACATGACACACAACTCGAGCGAATATGGTTTTATTGCAAGAGAAATTTTCTGGCGATATCAAGTGGCCACCAAGATCATGCGATTTGACACCGCTTGACTTTTTTTTGTGGCGCTACGCGAAAGACCGTGTTTATGCAGATAAAACTTTAACTCTTGAGCACCTAAAAACCAACATTCGTCACGTTATGGCTGAGATACCGCCCAATATGTGTCAAAAAGTGGTCGAAAATTACCTCAAAAGAATCAATGCTTGCAACAATTCGCGTGGTGGTCATTTTAATAATGTAGTATTTCACACATAATGTCAACGTTCAAACTTTATAATAAAAAAGAAATATCATGATAAAAAATATTTTATATGTGTTTCATTTACATTTACTTTTGAAACCGCAAAATGGATAACCCTTTAGAAATGTTTGCTACTTCATCACATTCCAATAAATATAGTAGATATTTTTATTCAACATGTTGATATGGCAATTTTTAATATACGAATATAATAAATTTATTGTGAATTGAATGTTTTTTAAAAGTGGTTGTTCTGTATGTATGTGTGTATATATGAAACTACGCTACTCTAGTAGTCTTACTTGTGATTTACTTTAATTACTTTAATCGTTTTTGAATCCATGGAACGATTCAGCAAAACATTTCTATCGGATAAGTGTTTACGTGAATCCAGACCTGGCTAGTAAATAGCACAAGTTATTAGATATGAAAAATATGAAAAAAAGGACGGTGATATTTCAATCCCATATTTAAAAAGTATAAATGATTTTAATGTTGTATAAAAAAGTGTAATATCACTTCTAATATAGAGGATTACATTAGATCATATATCATATATAAGGTGTAGTAAAAGGAAATCCATTATTTTTGCAATAGATGTCTTTAGTAATCTCGCATCTGCATCTCGCGGTGTATAGATGGCATTAGAAAGATAGGATTTCGTACTAATTAAACTTCTCAGGCAGTTTTGTGATTGCTTGACTCAGTATTGTTTGAGGTCGCGTCAAAGATGGACATCAGTAAAAAGAAAAAACGCAATATTTTACAGTTTTTCGTCGGTAAAGGCGAAAACGCAAGCCAGACGGTTCAAAATTTGAACAGCGTTTATGGTCCTGATATTGTAACAGCCAATTGCAATTTTGGTTACGACGATTCCGTTCCGGTAATTTTGATGTTAAAGATGCACTACGCTCTGAAAGGCCAATTGTCAAAAATATCGATAAAATAATGGAAATTATCGAGTCTTACCGACATGTAAGCACTGTTTCTATTACCCAGCAGCTAAACATTGCTCAAAAAACCGTTTGAAACCATTTAAATAAGGCTTTTCATGTGGCAAATATCAGCCACATGAAAAGAGAAAAATAAATTTTAATACATATTTGGGCTCGCTGAATTCAAATTCCACAGTTGAATTAACTAGGTCAGGTCGAAACCGCTTCTAATGCAAATAAAATGATGGAAGTTGAAAGACTCGTTAGAATACTCAACATTGTCTTCAATAAATTTTTTTTCACATACTTCCCCCAATATCTTTCATTTAGAGAGGTCCCCCGCCCTATGAAAATCATGTTTTCATGATTTTCATACCGCTCATAGAGTGCCCCGAGAGCGATACAATGTATGACCGACTCCCATTCATATTTATTTATTACTCAATAGTTGTTCTTAACATAACGAAAAATGCGAAAACGAACTTAAAATAGACAAGTAACCCCATAAGTACTGTAGGAGTGATCCACTTTAAAATGTATATCATTTTAAATTAATAAAAGCATACATCATGGCCACGAATACATGAATACACACATATTGCATTCATATGTATGGATGCATGCATACCATGAATGAGTATATGGCAACACATCCATGAATGTAAATATTAGCTTGATTCACATTGTATGTTTGTGTATAAATCAAGCTGCGATTTTTTCATTATACGTTTATCCTTAATTGGATGGATATTTGTTATCTCTCTACATGAATTGAATTGACGTTTATAACCTTCGGGTTAAAATGACATTTCTTGATAGTTGTAAGTTCATTTACGAGAAATATAAATGTGTATTTGTGACGTCAAAATTTGTGAGATTTTACTAAAAAAAAAAGATATATGTATATGGCATAATAAAAACGTATATATTGTAAAGAGTATATATCGTATTTGTGTTTCGATAAGCTCATATTTTATGTTACTTTTTAGTACATATAACTACTTGAAGAAAAAAAAAAATAGAAATCATAATGATATTGTATTACGCTTAGTTCTTTCTATGTAATGTTTTTGACTGGTATCATTTTTCTTACCAAATTTTGAAATTAAATACATATTCGTAGTAACATCCTTAGGCGTAATTTAAGTACAAAATACACTCAAGGAATATTATCATGTGCAATAAAATCATGTGTGCCTTTTTATATATAACCGTATGTATGTACTTGTATTTTCAATGTTACATCAGCTTCGGATAAAAGTCAATATTTTTATATTCGTTGGAGATAAAATGTGCTTGTGTAGAGTGATAATTCGAGTGATACGAGTATGACTAATAAAATAATATCTATAAATTATTTTATTTTACACATTACAATGTTTTCTTAATCGATGAAAGCCATAAATTTCATAAAGACAAAATATATACACACATAAGTATATACAGGGTGATTTTTTAGCAACATTCTTTTTGGCAATACTGTTTTTGGCAGCTAAGCTGTTTTCGTGTAACATGTTACTGTCAAACATATTCAGTTTGGTCTATAATTTCACCATGAATTGACTTACAAACGAACAATGCTTGCAGATTATTGAATTTTATTATCAAACTTCATGCTCGGTTAAGGAATTGCATTGCGCACTTCTTCCATTTTATGGTCAGCTCATTTCTGGTTGAATGAATACGTAAACTGTCAAAATTACCGTATTAAGTGTGAAGAGAAGTCAGAAACAAGAACAAGCAAGAACTGCCAATGCATGCACGAAAAATGCACTGTTTGGTGTGGATTATGGGCCGGTGGCATCATTGGACCGTACTTTTTCAAAGACAACGAAGGCAGCAACATTATTGTGAATGGCGAGCGCTACCGTGCGATGATTACAAAATTTTTTTTTCCCAAAATGGAAGAGCTAGACTTGGCTGACATGTGGTTTCAACAAGACGATGCCACATGCCACACACAGCACATGAAACAATGGCCCAATTGAGAGGCGAGTTCGGTGAACAGTTTATTTCACGTTTGGGACCTGTCAATTGGCCGTCTTGATCACTTATCACTTATCACTACACAACAGTGGCGCTACCTTCTCTTTGCCGCTCTCAATATCACAAACTTTGCATCAGCACGTCAACACTTGTAGATTTGTTGTTCCTTGAACAACACCATGTTATATAATAGAGATTTTTGGGCAATCTTCTCCACTGATATAATGGCAATGCCACAAATATCGCCATTCAGTAACTTGGAGAATGATTTCCTCCATAAATTCAGTACATTCTGGACATCTATTAACAACTTCCCATTTTCGTCATGATAAGAAGAAGCTCCGGAATTTAAATCTTCAAGCGTTTCAAAGAATTTTCGAGTCTCATTCTTGACGCTGCAGATTTCTATCTCATGACTTTCGCATCGTTCTGGCTTTCTAGTGTCTCTCCGGACTGTGTTTCTTCATTGTGGGGGATTTATCTCTCCCCCGTGAATATGTATTACCAAGTGGGAGAATGCTTTGCATAAGTAGATCCAAAAGTAATGTGGTAAAACCAACTTTTGTATCAGATCGTAGCTAACTGACATATAAGCGTCCGCGCATCTTGGCTGCAACAAGGTACTGATCTAAGTTATTGGCATTACGGACCGATTTTACGTCGATCACACTGAAAGCATACCTTCTGTCCATGACTACGTGATCAATTTGGTTTCCCGTTCGCTGATCTGGACACATCCACATCGCTTTGTGGATGTCGAGGTTTTGGAAACTGGTACTATTAACTTTCATGTTTTGTGTTGCGATGAAATCGATCAGTCTCACTTAATTAAGGAAGTTGCTCTGGTGTAGTATGAATTATTCGACAGGTACCAGCCTGACCCAACCTGGTATTGAAGTTGTCAAGCACGATTTTGATATTATGGCAGGGGCAGAGTTTACGAGATTCTTCGAAGATTCTTCTCTTTGGTCGCATCATCTTTCTCGTCAGCCGAAACAAGGGCACAGATTTCATAGGGTGATGGTTAAATAAATAAATAGAAACTCAAATAAAAAAAGCAGAATCACTGAAGCGAAAAAAAACCGACTAATGAAAATAAATCGAAGATGTTGGGTCTTCGCTTTTTATGAATATGGTATCATTCAACAGGAAATAATCAAACTGAATAGAATTCAAGAAAAAAAATTGAAGAGTATCTCACGATGGGGATGTCACAGCCCATCATAGTCGACCAAATTTCGTAAACCAAAAATGCATGATTATAATTTTAAAGTATGAAAAAAGAAAAATCGCTATAATTCTATTTTTAAATATACTTACTTGCTGTTTGCAGCTGTTGAACAGGAACATATCGCAGAATTTTTTGACTTTATAATAGTTGTGACAGCAGTTATAACTTTCAATTAAGAGTTATTTAAAATTACCACTTAAAAGTATGGAAACAAATAAAAATGTTAAGCTTTAGAGGTCCAGGAAAAAAAAGTCCCAGCGAGTTCTGTGTTAATTCATTTTGTATGCTGAAGTAAGAACCTTCGACTTTCAGTATATCAAAACTTCTGATCCTTCTTGGACAAAAATATGATTTTAAAATATTTTCAGCATCGCATCTAATAATAATTTCTTAGACCTTTTTCTTATTTGTTTTCTATTGACGAAACATTCCACAATAATGCTTGGAGTAAGCTTACATAAAATAGAAATTCAAAAGATCTAATAATTTTACAAGTGACGAAATTCTTTTAATTAATTAATTGAATTATTGAAAAAAAAAATTAAATTTGAAATCCTAATAAAAATCGCATTATTTAAACAAAAATTACAGTAAGCTAATATAGTACGTTAATCTTAAGCTTGTCAGAAGTTTGTGAAATTATTGTGAAATGCTATTTTATTAATTCTAAATAAACATTACTGTAAACTATTTACAATAGTTGCTATTTATTAATAATCAAGCGATTGCGAAACTCTTATCACAAGAAATATTTCGCTAAGGGTTCCCTTTTGTTTATTCTATAATAATTTTGAAGCCTTTTACAATAATTTCGCAAGCTTTCTCTAAGCCTTGGATTCAGATTTGAGATCATTGCAATCCAACCACTCCTACGATTTCTGTCCATTTTTCAATAATGTCGTGTGTGTATTAGAGCCCAGCGCGAATAAGTAAAACTGTACTCATGCAAGCATCGACGAGTACTGTCAATTTGGCATCGTCTTATCACGTATCATCAATATTGTATGCGTAAAAATGAGTAAAGTCGTTTGGTACTCATTGCTTGTCTTCTTTTCCACACGAAAATTTGTGCTTTGACAAACTCTTATTCGTTGTATAAAGTTCCAATGCGACCAATAACACTTATTGCCCGTGACGTAACGAGTAGTAATCACGATGCAATAATAATTACTCATGATACAGTAGTTAATCGTGCTAGAGTCTAATGTGTATCGCTTTACTTTTCTCAATTGTGGTTTATTCTGTTCACTTTAGTTTAGTATACGAGTAATTTCACAAATATAACTTTTCAATTAGTTTCAAATTCCGATAATCAAACGTGTATAACAGATTAATCTTAATAGAACCGTTCAACATTCGATATTTTTGTTTTAGCACTACCTGAATTTCCAAAACATTTTTATGATGTGACAACGGCCGTAGCCGGAGCCAACGTGGCTGTACTTGGCTGTACCTCAAACGTGACTGTATACAAATTTCAATGAAGTTTTTGCAATAAGTTCAATATCGTAGCATGTACAATGTAAATTTCGATGGAAAACATTTTAAAACAGAAATGAAACAGAGTATTCTTCCGAGTACACTTATCATAAAAGTGTATGCATTTTTTACTCGATTAACGTTTTGGGTGGATTTTTTAAAGCAGATTTCATGTTAAAATGAGTGCATTGATAGTAGGTACTTATGTACATACATACAGGGTTAGTCGATTGAAGTGTTACCTATTCAAGCGACCATACCTTCTTTGTGTGAAATTATTTTTTATTGATACAAATTGTAATAATTGTAGAAATAATCAGAATTTCAAAATCCATTCACTCTAGCTCGATGTGGCCACCTTTTACCTTGACTATGGCCTTCAAACTGTTAAAAAATGAGTTGTATGCTTCACGAATGTGATCTGGCTTTCTTCAGCGCATCCATATTGGCATATTTTTTAGTCCTCATCTTGCTCTCCAAAATGGCCCAGATGGAATAGTCCATCGTGCTTGCATCTGGTGAATTCGAAGCCATTGTGTGGACGAATAGAAAGTGTGGAACATGATTTTTTAACCATTCTTGGTTCACACGAGCTTTATGACGGTGTCTTGTTGGAACCTCCATGATCTATGAGCGAAATGTTTGGGTGCTCACGGCTCTAAAGAAACTTCGAAAACATTTTCCCGATAATAAGTCGCATTGACTTTGACACCAGGCCCGATGAAAATGATTGGAGAGCGTCCATCGGCGGTCACAGCTGCCCATGCCATTACTTAAGATGGAAAATTACTTTAGGTGGTCATTTGTAGTCTCAAAATTTCGTTCAATTTCGTTCAAATTTTCGTGCATTCAGTTAAGTAAACATAATCATTTTGAGAGTTTATGAACTGCTCAATAGGGAAATTGTTCTCATTAGAGAACACAATGTGTTTAAATTCACCACGTTCGTGCAAGCGTAACAACTTCTTTGCTGCTTCGAGTCTAACTTTTTGTTGCTCTGGTGTAAGATCATGAGCCTTTTGAAACTTGTAAGGCTTTACCTTGAGATCATTTTGGAATATGCGTTGGATGCTTCGTTGAAATATTTTCAGTTCTTTGGGCATTTGATTATCACTACGACGTGGATTTCGTTCAAGTCGAGCCTTCACTTTCCGAACCATTTCAGGTGATGTTGCTGTTTTTTTTTTTCGTCCACCACCATAACGTTTGGCAATGCTGCCTTTACTTTATTGTAACGATTTATGATACGATACATAAACATTTTATTCACTTTGAGGTGTTTGATCTCACAAACAATAGCTGATTGTGAGTTTTCAACCAAATATAACGCAATCACACTATTACGTTTGAATTCCATTTCGAATAACTGTTGTTCTATAAAACTTAGACGCTTAAATGCTTGTGGTAGTTTGTAAACAATATAAACAGCTGTTATTGGTATGAATTTCACGTAGTTGGCAATATCGGTTTGACAGATATACCTGTGTATAGTTAGTAACACTTCAATCGCCTAACCCTGTATATGTAATATGTGAACATTATGACTTTTGATACAACGATGGGAATAATTGATAAATATGGTATGTTCTGAATGAGTGCCATAGCTCAGTGGTTAGTGTGTTGGCCTTCTGGTCTGTAGGTCGTGGGTTCAAAACCCGACTGAAGCATACATTTTATATCAAAAAGATGTTTCTTTTGAACTCTGTGACAAAGCTCAGAAAAAGTGATGTCATAAGGGTTCTGCCGTTCGGAACCGGCTAAAATAAGTAGTTCCCTTCCAATACTGTTAAAAATTTAACACCTACCACAATACTGGAAGAGAAGCTCGGTCATAGAGCCCTTCGGGGCTTACATATTTATTTTGTTTATGTTCTGATGGGAATATTTCCTATTAAAATAATATTGCTTAATTGCTTAATTCATTCGAAACTATGGAAAAAAATAATTTATAGATTTGCATATAAAATTAACATATTCAGACATTTTTCCTGAAGTATATTCTTAATAAATTAATGTTATGATACTCATTCAATTAAAAATCAATTTTTTATAATACAGCGTATCAAGCATACGAGTAATATAATCAAAAGCAATTTGTCTTTATCTCCAATAAAATAGCGAATAAATCAGATAGGAAGGAAAGACAATCTTCACAATAATATCACTCAGAAAATTGCCAGTCATTAGTTGTATGTAATAGCAGCAGCTGTAGCAGCTGTAATATTTATGTAGATGGTGACTTTTATCAGCATCGCACCTAAATCTATATTGATGTCTGCATATGTACGTACTCAGCATATTTGGTACGTAAATCACGTTTCAATGTTAACAATAATAATCACCTTCAATTCAGCATAGCTTTCAATCCAGTACATACGTAGTAAATGCAGTCATTGGTTTCACGTTTTATAACAATGACGACAATGTGTTAGTTGATTGGTTGCTTCAGTAACGGGTGTCTTTTTAAGAGCTTAAGAACTTTGAACCAAAATCAAAGAAACGTCAACGCACTAACCACTGAGTTACTGCACCCACAAATCTTCCATTAACCTATCAAAAATTATATATTATTTTAAAGATCATAGGATTATCTTTTCAAAGGTATATAAAACATATTTTTAAAGAATTTTTATATATTTTCAATATATTTTTTTATGATCATACTCTCGCTATAGCAAATATGTGCATAGAGAAAGAGTAGTGAGACAGTCATAATCATAGCGGTAGGCAATTATCCTAAAATACTGTTGGTCGCGAAGATTTCGTCGTGCCTGTAAGGGTTATTTTTTTGCCCCCGGCCAAAGACCGGCTTTCAGAAATACTTTTATCCTAAAATACTGTTGGTCGCGAAGCCGGCGACCTCAATTTTGAACTTTGACCTAGAGCCACGCCTTATATGGGCGTTTGCATTAATTGCGTTATTATATTCACAAAAATAAGCTCTATCCAAGGGAATTTTGTATTTTTTTTTTCGTAGTAGAATACGGCTGCACTTGTTCCGGCAAATTTTACTGAACAGAAATGTCAACACAATTTGACAATTCTCACCTGTCATACCATAAATATCCCTATCGAAAGATTTCAAGAATGATAGAAATGAAGATTGCGCCCTGTGACGTCATAATCGAAACAGTACAAATAGTAGGCAAATAAGTCTCAAAATCCCATACAAAGAGTAAATAAAACTGCGAAATTCCTCTCCCGGAAGAACAATTTCTTTACCTTAATATTGCAATTAATACTGGAAGATTGTTCAATATGTTTTGTACAAAATTATTTGTTATGACCAAACCATTTCCATTAATTTTTTTTTTACATTTTTGGACAAGTTTTGGAAAACTCCTTTTTAAAACTTGTATGTTAGATGCATACTTTCTTTCCGAGCACTTTGCGGAATGCTTTTTCTGAAGTCTGCACTGGAGCAAATTTTATTTATTTCTTTATTACGTTCGTAATAAACATATACAATATATGTTTATATATTTATTAGATGAACTGTTTACTTACACTCCCACCTCTACAAGTTGCTAATGTTATGCAGATTTAGAGCAGAGTTTGAGGCTTCTCCAAGTACATTTTAAGAGTGTAGGGGCGATTTTTTTATTTATTTTATATCTCTCGACTGTGCTGGCTTCTGCAGTAATGATGCTAGCAATATCGTCAACTTCAATACTATATAATCCTACCTCTGTTAATAAGTTAATTTAAACAGTTGAATATTTCCATACAATAACCAACGATTTTTTGTTACCATTAACTGCAATTTCCGAACTTTGTTGATGCAACAACATAACAACGATGTGCTTATTTTCTTTTTGCTGGACCCTATGTTCCTGAAGAGTTGTCCCATCAGATACTCTGCAGCCAGTTGGTACAACCTCGAGCTTCAATTTGAGTTTTGACGCAAAGCCTGGAAAATTAGGAACATTTCAGAAATGCGAATGCTGTGCAAATAAAATAAATAAATTTTACCCATTTCATATTGCTTGAGGTTTATAAAATCATCATTTATGAAATGGTCTTTCCAAATCGCACTATTTTTGTGGTTGAAAGTACTTGATCGCCGGCAGAAACTAATTCACTTTTTTGCCAAAGTCATATCATACGGAAATGAAAAAAAAAGAGTTCTTTAATAACGATTTGTCGGAAATATCGTTATTGCAACTCGCCACTGCACACTTCATTTATAAAAATCACCTTTTTCCAATCTAAATTGTTTTAAGTAACCACGTGCCATACAAATGCAAGTATTATAAAAATTTATTTGCCCTTTTAGGTTAATTTTCTTTTCGTTTATGACGTTACCATACGAACAGTTGACTGTCAAACTCAAACCAAAAAAGATAACTGTTCACGCAGGTCGTCATCTCTATTTGTATCATTATTGGAAAGATCTCATGCTGAAAAACAAAACACCCGTTATTAACTGTCTGTGTATATACGATTTTAAAGAACGGTATATGAGCAGGACCGAAACGAGATGCGCTGTTCCTTTCCGTCCAATGCTTTTTCATTGTGAGTTTTATTAATTCACATCTATCATCGCCATGGGAACTTAGGAATAGATTTGTATTTTAATTAAATCAAATTTAAATTTATATTCAAATAATATGACTTGTGGTTATTATTATGATTAGAGGGTTGTGGTGACTTGTGGTTATAGTTCTTAATTATCTTAAATTTACTATCGGTTTGTTGTTTGGTATCCTTTCTGTTTAACGAACTATTAAATATTTCGAAGGACAGTCACCAGACAGTACAATCGCCACCACTGATGACGTAACAATTATTTTGGAAAGTTCAAAAAATGATTTGGCTCATTGGCCGAACATCGAAGCTATCCATATATAACAAAATTTATAATGCAACGTTATATATTAACAAGCTTGTAAAAAACACTTTGTCAGCACCACCACCTGCCTCTACCCACTGTTTGACTTTTTTATTCTACTACGCTGTATAATGATTGCGATGTTTTATCAAGTGTTATAAATCGACGCAAAAACTCTTTTAGTTTATTGTACTTTCTTAAATTCGAACTCGTTCTGGGTTTTGAAGTGCAAAGCGTCTATCATTTCACATATCTTCAGTCTTGGATAACGCATTATTATACTATGAATTTTTTATTGTTAAGCAAATAAAATATAAGTATATATTATCGTTTAAGAGTTTATTTTATTATCAAGTAATTTACCTTAGATTAGCAACTAATTATATATAGTTTTTCTATTTTCTATTTTCTTCTTTAGCCATAGGTATGCGATTTTATGTTTTTATATTTATAAAAAATTTATGGTATTTTCATACTTTCATTTTTATTAAAAACTATGATTATTTTTGAAAAATGTTAAATAGCAGTGTTTTAGTCGACACTTATACATAATTAGCAATGCATGAAAAATAAAACACGCATGTACAATTGGGTATAATTGCAATTCTGCTCTTTATCCGCCACTAACAGCAAAGTAGCGATAAACATTGTCGCTTAACTCTCCATAAATACCTGCAGTTCATTGTGTATAAGCGTCAAATAAGACATCTGTATTTACAAAAACCAATATAGGTAAGTATAAAATATATGAAATATCATTCAATGATCGGATTTAATGTGAAAATGCATGTATACTCATCAATCGCGTACAATTGTTAATATTGTAATATTAAATGAATAAGGAAACTTGTAACTTAAAATATGATTAAAAAAAAAAAAAAAATTATAAGTGGAAAACCAAAGACAATGCATTATATGTACATATGTATACTACGTAAGTATGCTTCCAGAAATTGAACAGCAGATTTCATCTTCGACTGGTTTACGTGTACTCTACTCTACATTTGTCTTTAGCAATTTTCTTAATACCACGCCTTTATTTATGGCAACGCTTTTCTTTAGAGTGTCCCATCATTTAGTCTGAGAAACTGTCACTCCAGTAGGTTGTTGTTAGCGGTGCTACAGATTTAAATAGATCCTTGCCAGCAGCAAATGGTTCAATGTCTGGTTTCTTCTTTACTTCGTAGCCAGGGCAACGTCCTTCTAAATGTCGATCCAAACGAACCTTTGTGACAAAGCTACGCTTACACTTTCTGCACTGATATACAACCTCTGGTTCATTGTGATCTTCGGAAAGATGAAGTCGCAATTCTGCCTTTGTTAGCAGAAATTTGTCACACTTAGTACACGGATGTCCACTAGGTTCATCTTTATGCTTTTCAAGATGTGTTTTATATGCACCCGGCATTTTAAACTGTTTACCACATATTTTGCAATTAAGCGGTTCACGTTTGGTGCTATGAGCTTTTTTATGCAGCACTAACGATAGCTTGCGTGCAAAGACAGCGTCGCATTCGTCGCAGGGAAACTCCAACGGTGTTTCAGATGAATCGTTGCGCTTCTTTTTCGGAATTTGATTGAGTTCTTCGTCACTGCTATTGCCACCTGTAGAGCGTTTGGCTGGCGTACGTCCAGAACGTTTCTTTTCTTTTTGTTTAGGTGTCGGTGTTATTACTGCTGATTTGCGACGTCCACGTTTTGCGCTTGTGCTACGAGAGACTCGCCTCTTTTTACCACTGAAATCTGAATCTTCCGAATCAACTGATGCACTCGCTTCATCGGATACTTTGAATTCAACATCATCATTTGGTTCCTCTTCCGAAGGTGGATCCGATTCTGGAGGTGCATCAATAACCACATAACCAGTAGGTCTTCTTAATTTATTTTTGCTGCGGGACAAATGCTTTCGTAACTCTCGCTCAGTGGTTTCACATTGATTTTTTAATTGAACTGCTATTGTGACATTGTCAAGGCAGGTGTTGCATATATATTGAGGCATAAAATCTTTGCGTGCAATCGATACCGTTGGGCAGATTGCCATAAGCATATCAGCTACTGTTTGTTTATCAACTTTCTTGAACAAACTCTGTAGATCTTCCTTGGATGTACACACACGACACTGTTGCTCATCCACGGTGTTTTCCTTTTTAGCACGAGCACGTGTACTACTTGTTGGCTCCTCTTCATTCTCCTCTATACGTTCTTCTTCATATTCAGCTTTTGAGCCGTCTTTTTCATTTTTCTCTTCGCCTTCTTCTTCGTCACCGTCTGCAGCAGCAGCCAAGATGGCCGCATCTTTTCTCTTCTTCGGAACTTGCGTCGGTTTTCGTTCAACAGCTAATCCTGCCTCTTCTTCTTCACCTACTTCAGCACCGTCATCTTCTTCTTCTTCGACAATATGTTCCTCAACTATGGCATCATCTTCTCCATCGAGTTCTTCTATGACACCATCATCTTCTTCCACCACTTCATATTGCTCCATTTCCTGAATATTTTCCGCTTTGTCGTCTACTGCGTCATTACCCTATGGTCGGAAATATAATGCGTAAACCAATTAAATGCATGTACATGTAAAATGTATGTCGAATTAAAACATTTTAAACGTTTTGTTCAAAATTTACAAACCTCTTCATAAATGTTCATTGCATCAATACCGGCACCAGCATCGGCACCGGCTCCATTAGTGATATTCGTGCCGGATAAAAAAACTTCTACGGTTACTTCATTATCGTTGCTTTTCTTAGTTGACATAGCTGCCTGCGTCAATTGTGGTTCGTATTCACCTTCCATTTTTCGATAACACTATGTTTGCACTACAACTTGCGGTGGTCTTTGGGGTTGAACTTTCTTGCACTATTTGTATTCCTTTTAGCGTTTTGTTTTCATTAGAATATTCTTAATTTTGTTTTTGCAGTAACTTTATCGTTTCAATTTATTTCGTTTAGGTTTTGCTCTTGCTGTCATAAAAACGCGCCAAATTTACAATTAGATCAAGAATGAAGTAATAACACAATAGCAAAGGGAACCCCGGATAATTTAGGTGCTATATAATACGTAAGTGAAAATGAATTGGCTTATGGTGAAATGCTTATAATTACAATTGCTGCACAAAATGAATAGTCCTTCTTTGTTAATTATTTAATTGATCTGATTTTATATTCAAATGTTAATGCAAAAGTATGTATAACCTTAGATTTTCATTAAATACATATTGCTCCGCTGTGCAATTTTATAATTCTATAATGGATGGTCACACATTCATACAACAATAACTGCAGCAAAAAAATGGTATTTAACATTCACAATAACTTCGGAATCGTAAGAAAATTTTTTATTCTCAAATATTTCACCTCTTTTGCATTTATTTTAATAAGTTTTGCACTATAAAAACAATTGATAAACTATAGAAACATTTTGTTCGATTGCGGCAGTCTATATACTTCTACACGTTTACGGCCATCTTGAAAAACGTCCATGTAAAAATCGAAGTAAAATTTTTTGTTCTGTTATTGTGAATGCGCATTAGCAGAGAAGCATTCGTTACGAGTGACTGAGTAAGCAAACATGATGTGAATAGTGAAATGTAATTTAGCCTGATGATGTGTGTGTTAGAGTAAGGCAGCAAATGTAGCAGTCGAACAATTTTATTTCTATTGATGTGATTGTGCAGTGGCGGTTGGTTTGCCATGATGCTTTATACGCCGTGTTTATACAAGCAAAAATTATTGCCTACCATCTGTCATTTAGAGTGCCAGATATAAGAGTTATCAGTGGCAATATTTGTGTGGGCGAAAATTTTATCTTGATAAAAGCATTTGAAAGATGGTGCGACACAAGTATATTCACCGCATTGAAGCGCTTAAAAATTTAAAACCAACAACAAATTGATGAAAAAAAATGAAAAAGAAAAAAAAAATGTACTCTTATATTTGTTTTTTTTTTAACTATTTTTCCCTCTTTAATACTCCGACATAAAACTCAAGCAAACGAAATGGGCGCCGACTAGAACTGAGCTCAATTTGAAAATGTTGCCACAACGAACTTTTATTAGAAATGAAGAATTGATTGTCAAATTAGCAAACTCATAGTTCATGGCAGGCCATATTTGTGAAGATATTGTTCTAATAATTATTGCTTTCTATGAGCAATATGCCGTCTCCGTTGGCAATATATTGCCTGACAACATTACGTCTTATAGTCCTGTTATAATTCTTTTATTCACAATACTAAAAACGAGTAAAATATAACCTTAACAAAAATTTGAAAATAATAGTGCTCTTTAACGCCGAAGAATAATTAAAAGTAAATTCATATGAGGGAAGTGTTGTCGGGCAAAATTCGAGATTTTATATGCTTTTGTATAGTTTAATTCTGACAGCGCGAATTCGACAACTCTAATATCTCCAGTAGCTCGAACTATGTTTACAGCTTGACGTGTACATTTTTTTACAAAGGCTGATTTTGTCGACCGGCGACAGTGGCAAAATTTACAACAAATCTATTCTCGTTGAATTTCGTCGTTATTTTGGTTGTGTGGAAACTTATATACCGCAGTGTGCCTTAATTTTGATTTGATTCTGTTTACAATATTAGTGTGATCCTTATGACATGACTTTTTCTGAGCTTTGTCACAGAGCGGTTCATAGATTATAGCTTTTCTATGGCAATTAGGAAGAATGCACTAACCACACAAAATACGTTTCGAAACAACGGTCATTCTAATATCTATAACCTCAAATACCATTTGAAGATTGGTACTTGAGGTTATTTTTATCAACGAACAGGTAAGTTAGAGAATTGTATATCTAAAACGCAAGAGTATGTTTACGAACATAAATATATTTTCAATATCTGTTCGCATATATGTAAGTAGCTTTATTTACTGAATCTAACTGAATCTAAGTTTATAAGAGATTATCCGAAAACGCCTCTGCCTCCCATTGGTTATATTAGGTAGAGACGGCTGTCCGCTTCCTCGGATGATGCCGAAATTACGTCCTCTGATTTTTCCTCAAACCACCTCGAACTACTGGAAAAGCGAAATAAATCACCCAACCGATATCCAGCTAAATCACTGAGGTCCAACGGTTCAACATACAAAAGTATATATTTGAATATGTGTTCACATTTTACCAAAAAAAAAAAAAAAAAAAAAAAACAACACAAAGACACTGTAAAGATGAAACTTGGGACATGTAATTATATTTACTAATGAGTTTGAGAATTGGAGGAATTTGATAAAAACAACGCCTATCTCCTTTCGAATTTATGTTTCTGGAAAATAAATAGCTATAGTACTGAAAAATTGCAACAAACAAGTATGGTTTTATAATAAATTGAACACATAAATATGAAATGAAGTTCAATGTTGTTGCATTAGAAACACAATAATTCTCCGCATGCATTAACTCTTTAGAATATTATTCTATTAGTCTACGAGTATATGAGCACCATGACACAAAGGATCTTTTATGCATAAGTTTATAGAATAATATGTAAAATATGATAATAACATGAACATTCCGTTGCATAAATAATTTTCCTCAAGTCTTAGGGTGGCATCTTACGAGTATAAAATACCAGATCATCGAACAAATTCAAATAAAATTTACAAATACGAATATCAACAACAATTTCTCAATGCCAATTCACATTATCGATTTAAATTCTTCTTCACTTCTTCCAATCGCTTCCATAATTTTATTTTATGCATTTGCAATCTTTCACTTTAGCTCAGTCTAGTTGATTATGTTAATTGCAAGGAGGTTGTTTCTTTTGCAATGAAATTTAGTACTCAACATGTTAATTTTTTTTGCTTACATTTGCAGATTTACTGCGTTGTCTATGAGTTTTAGATGTGTAGGATATATAATACACATATATATGTTATAATATATATATGTATGTAATATTTATAGGACGAATGCACTATACATTAGGGTGAGTCGGTGAGAAAAATTTCAAATATCGACCCCTTAATTGAAATCTTAGCTTTAGCTTAGCTTAGCTTAGTAAAGAGAGTTATAGTACAGTACAGTTAAGGTAAGTTTTTAATTATTTCTTTTGTATTGTGTGATCCTTTATTTCTAACTTATTGTAAAAGATTGCAATCGATTCCAACAACATACATATTGTGTAACGTGACAGATGATTTTAAACTCTTTAAACTGATTTTTTAAATATGATGAGTAATATGCATTTTGAAGAAATTATGTTTTAATATACTTATTTAAGAAACCCTTATTATATAAATGAATTTATGTTAAAAATAAATGTTCAAAAATTCAAATTTGGTTATATTAAATTCTTATACAATATATTTTGCTATACTTTGAAGATAGGTTATGTTAGGTCAGGTTAGGTTGCGCGTGTTAAATTTGGACAGCATTAGAAGGGATCTACTTATACCCCGAGCGGTTCCGAAGAGCAGAACCCCAGTGAATCACTTTAACTTGGTTTTGTCACAGAGCTCTTTTAAGAAGCATTTTTGGCGAATTGTAACTGCCGGAAAAATTGCCAATTCTTGCCGGCAGGTTCGGCAGGTTTTCATACTGTTCGTAAGAAAAATCTTTTCGATATTAAATTTTGTTATGTTTCAGCCGGGTATTGAGCCCATGACTTGGAGATCAGAAGGGCAACGCACTAACCACTGAGCTATGGCACCCACACTTTTAAGATAACTATTTTTGCTTTTTTTTTGTGTACTTAGCTTTAACTCTTATGATCCTATTGCCATTTCAAACACCTACCTGCATAAGAACAAATTTACGTATTGTTGTATATAAGAATAGAATCATTGTGCCCATTGTTCCAGTCTCTGAAATCATCTTTTCAGTACTTTTCGGTAATTTTGATATATAAAATAAATCCTTGAACCGTGATATTAACTTTTTATTTGTATTCGCTTATAAATTATAAATGAATACAATTGCCTTCAGAAAGAAAACATAAAACCAAAATTATAATAAAATAAATACACTTACGTAAGAACAATATCATATAATACATAACCATACTCATATGGAATGGTTAAGAGCAAACAAAAAACATTAATTCATTATCATGCATTTACTTGCACTTACGAATATGTGAGTATATTGGGTGTTTGAAAAAGTTTCGTAACAAATTGTCACTAAATGGCTCAAAAATGTAACATCTCTGGTAATAATATAGCTTGTTTGAAAGGTGACACTTTAAGCTTAATTTTGTTGGCAGACATTTTAAAAATCGCATTATTCTATGAAAAGTTGTCTACGTTTAAAAATGAGTGAAAATTCGGAACATTCAGAATTCGTCATATTTTGCTTTTCTATTATACAATAGAAGAGGAAGAATGCGTTGCAGGCTGCTGAAAAAACTTGTGAAGTTTACGGAGACGATGCTGTAACTAGAAAAACAGCAGCGAAGTGTTTTGCTCGTTTTCGTTCTGATAATTTTGACGAAATTGTGAAAGATCGGCACATCACAGGAGAGTTATTAACTATTTGAAGAAAGCTGTATACACAAAGGAGCTCGATTTTTGGGTGCCACATGAATTAACAGTGAAAAATTTAATGTACCAAATTTCCATTTGCGATTCACTGCTAAAACGGAACGAAATCGAACCATTTCTTAAGCGAATGATTACGGGCGATGAAAAGTGGAGCACGTACGACAATAATGTGCGAAAAAGATCATGGACGAAGCGAGGTGAAGCTTTGCAAACCATAATTGTGTAGATTTAAATTCCGTAGAGGCCTGCAAAATGCACTTGGATCAGTTTTTCACTTAGACAACCCACAAGATCCACACAGATGGAATAATGGCTTTCATTTTTGGTCAAATTTGTAACCGAAATTTTTCGAACAACCAATATATACTTACAATAATTAGAAAGCGAGCGTCTCTAACTTCAACATGGTTTACTTTTTTAAGCCGCCATTCTTAATAAGTCATCTATTAAAATCTAATCCAAACTTTAGTTTTAGCAGCCATTTGAAATGGACGAAATTTTTTGCAAAACTGTATTTCGTGTGCTGTTTGAACAATGTTGCTTAAAAAATATTGTGGAAACCAAAACTTGGCTCGATAAATGCTAGATAGAAAATTTGATTAGAGAGTTTACCGAATAAATCCGTGAAATCATCTCGGACAATCCAAAAATTAGATTGCGTATGTTATCATTTCAATTTTGCATAAAGATTTCAATATGACGACCTTTATTACGCAATTTTGTCGTGAACGCGTTCTATTTCCGGAAATATTGTTAGACGCATATTCAGAGAATTTTTACGTTAAATCCAAAGATTTCAAAGTTTTCAGGAAAAAAAAAATGTCAAAATCAATCAAATAGTGTACGAGTTAGTTAGAGTTAGTGAAAGGAAATATGGCTCCAATTTTATGGAGCTGGAAAAATCGTATTTTCTAAAAGCAATGAAATCTTACAAGAATAAAAGGAATCTAGGTACGTGTTGCCTGTCGCCGTATTGATGCACCCTCCTCGTATGTAAATAATCTGTAACATTGTCTGGAATACTTATACTTGAAACTTTTGTTTACAAATTAATTAATGTGGAACAATAAACTCTTATTAAATATACATACATTTATGCTTTTACACAAGTAGACTAAACAATATAAGTATCATAACTCGATATACAATAAAATAGTGTTTAAATTGCTTTAAGTCCTTTTTGAGTTATGATTATGGTTCACCTATTTGAATTGGAATTTTGTTTTTTTCATGTTTCAGTTTCTTAATTACATCTAGAACGATACACCAATAATTAAGTGAAATTTTTCATAACCACTTTTGAGAGTTTTACTTTCATTTCAAATTTAGGTTACTAGAATTTATTTCATGACTGTAACCATATGCTACTACACTTATTAACTAACTACTTTACTGCCCCCTAGTAAAGCACAGCCACGCCAATTCAGTCATCTAGCTATACGAAGCATACATACATGTACAATCCAGAACGTTTGGAATCAAATGTCCAAATTTTTTAGAAGCCTTAACAAATATCTATTTTTAATAGATATTTTGTTGTTTACAAAAAGGTGAGATAAGATTTACCGTCAACAAATTTTAAACCAATGATTTCAAAATTCACTACGGCACGGCACTACATGTACATATGTAACATAGCCGTAAAAGTGTGATTTAATTTTTCCTTTTCCTTCGTTTATATAAATTTTCAAAAGCTGAATTCCCTTTTTTCTAGCATTGCATTAATATTTTTCAAGTCCCATACTTTACTGATTCAATTCTTTTACAGCTCTGTATGGGAGCCACATAAAAAAGTGGACGTGCCTGCTTATTTATTACTAGCTTATTTCTTCCTACAATATTCATCTATATGTCAAGTATACTCGTTCTAGACAGAAGATTGCCGAAGTTGCAGCGGTTTAAATTGAAAAGAAATTCAAACACTTGGTATGGGAGCTACTATAAGAAGTACGCGTGGATCGCCCATTTCTGGCGATATTATATAGCAGTATATACATACATATTAAGTGAATAATGGCAAGTTAAACATTTTAAATATTCTGCGATTAGTCACTTTGATTACAGTTGCCCGATCATGCCATCATGCCCATAATGCTCATCCCATCTGGACTCTCAGAGCATAGGATACTCATGCCAAATTTCGTTAAAATAGCTCAAGTTTTCGTGCGAACCAGCCAGGTGACAGACAGATTGGACGATAAGTAATATATTGGGTGTGTGAATTAGTAACCGGCCTTTTACGTTACATGGCGCCACACGTAAGCGCAATGACGTATATCATTGTCCGAAATGTCATTTTAAATGTCAAAATCACTGTCAAAATAAGTTAAAAGTTTTCAACTTGGTTGTGCGCATCATATTTATTTTCACGATGGAAAATTTTAAGAATTGGCATAAAAAAACAGCATTTGCGGGTAATTTTGTTAAGTTACTTTTTTTTTGCAAAAAAAAAGTGCAGCTGAAAGTCATCAATTGCTTGTGGAATTGTATGACGACACAATACCCAGTGTAAGGAGTGGTTTGTGCGCTTCAGAAACGGTGATTTTGATATCAAAGACAAAGAACTCTCTGGACAGCCGAAAAAGTTTGAAGACGACGATTTGGAGACATTACTCAACCAAGACCTGATCGAACCATTGCGGGAGAGCTGTACCGACAACAATTAGTGCGGTTGACGAGAAATGTGCGTGAATGATCGGGAAATGGCCGGAATATGCGACCAGACACGAGTCGGTAATTTTTCACCATGACAATGCACGGCGACACATTGCTATTCCGGTCAAAAACTACTTTGCTAATAGCGGATGGGAAGTTTTGCCCCACCCGCCTTATAGCCCAGACCTGGCGCCTTTAGACTACCACATGTTTCGGTCCATGCAGAACGCCCTTAATGAAATACACTTCACTTCAGTCACCGAAATTAAAAATTGGCTCGCTTCGTTTTTGGCCGCCAAGCCGGCGATGTTTTTCTGGGATGGAATCCATAAATTGGATGGAAAAAAAGATGGGGAAATGTCATAATTTCTGATGGACAATACTTTGAATGTCATGTTTTTTTTTTACAGAAAAGGCCGGTTACTAATTCACACATCCAATATATGTATATTTTTCTATATCTCCGGAGATTCATTCAAATGGTTAGAAACATCTAACCGATATGAATATAACTTCGAACTTCGAATAATAAAAGTAAAAATTAAGTTTCATAAACGAATTAAATTTTTTATTAAAATAATTTCACATCCTCTAAATGTACACAGGAACTACAATCACAACAATATTTATTAAGAATTCACTAAAAAGGCTAACAATTCCATTCAAACTGGTATATGGAAATTGCGTGGATCGATGTAAACGGCTTGTTCCTCTGGATAAACTTGTGATGAACCTCCAAGTTTTTCGTATTCGGCTAATGTGTCAATAATAAATGTGAATATTATTATTTTAATAGTATATTTTTTTTTTTATATAAAGCAACTACTTTATTATCGAATTACTTACCAATAATATTGCTAATAATAGTATCAGGATGTAAGGGTACAACTGGTATTGATCCAGCGCATACATAGCATATGGTAATGGCCAGCAAAATACCGAATACAATGAATTTAGTCATTATGAAACGTTGTTAAGTTGATTACGGATATTCACTTAGAAACACTTTACTTGACGACACCAGCGTTCAATTACAATTAAGAAGATGCTCTAAAATATGTTCTTTATATAGTACGAGTATGTACACTAAACAATAGTTCGAAATTCCACATATTTTATATTTATATTTATTTATATGTACGTGAATAATAATGGGGGGGGGGGGGGGGAAAAAAATCTTGATTTTGTTTTTTTCGCTTTCTTGTATTGTATTAGAACCTGTTTTAATATAAAAGAATGTGTTTAATTATTAAATATGATTATATTATTGTTTGTTTCTAATCAATTTTTTTTTTAATTTATATTAATAAACTATGTTATGTCAATTCATGAATAATTAGGTAAATACATTAAATGTCTTATTTATAAATGCTTACAATGGTATTTTGTTTTTGTAGTGATAGAACTATTTAAAGGGATAACCCGTAAAAAAAGTTGTCAAAAGCCATTATTAGGTAGCAATTTTTATTTATTAACTATATTTTGCCATTACCTCATTGAAAGAATCATAACTCAACAACGCGTTCAATTCGTGAATACGTTCATAAGTTCGTCCGTTTTTCTTAGGTGGTTTTAAAATATATAAAAAAAAAGAAGTTTTCAGTATTTATTAATCAATAAAATATTTTCGTATATTATTTACAATGTCTTTCCAACGTTTAGGCAAATTTTTAATTCCCTGCTCAAAACAATTGTTTGTCCTTGGAGCCAAAATACGTGTCGATATCCCTTTTTATAGCTTCTTTTGCGGTGTAGTTCTTATTACTTAAATGGGACTGAAGTCCACGGAAAAGGTGATAATCGTAAGGTGCATGAGGATGCGGATCGTGGATGCGGTATTAGCTACCATCGGAGTTGATGGCAATAATAATCAGCTGTGATCGTCTGGTTTGGTACCAGCAGAACAAAATAAATGATACCGGCCATATCCCACCAATAGGAGGCTATCTAAGTACCCATTTTTCGTCCCCAGTAACAATACGGTTCAAAAAAACTCTCATTTTCAAGCTGAGAACACACAATCACTCTCTGCTGAAGGTTTGCGGCGGAAAGTTTATGCGGAACCCATTTCCCCAGCTTTGGAACCTTCCTCAATTGAATCAGGTGCCTGTAAATTGTTCCATGTGATGAATTTAACCTTCCATTCATCATAACGACTGTCAAATTTGACTCAGCTTCCACCAGTTTCAGCAAGTTGTCGGAGTTAAAGACCTCAGGACGACCAGATCGTGGGGCATCCTCAAGGTCACAATCACCACTTCGGAATTTGGAAAACCACTTTTGCGCAATCCTAACACTCACGGTATTCTCCCCATGAGTTGCGTTTATTGCTGCAGCAGCAGTTGTCGTATTTTTCCACTTTTATAAGAAAAAAAATACAAAATTAGCCTCTTATACTCGTTAGAAGATTCCATTTCATCAAAGAATTGATTGTACTGAAGAAACCAATACGAAGATGCTTAGTTAGACGTTATTTGAAACAATTAGCGCTTTGTCCAAGATCTATATAAAAAATTCAGCTGGTACAGGAATTAAATTCTAATGGATCATGGAATATGTCGCATACTCGCTAATTGAGCTCTACAAAAGTTGGGATACGAAACATTGTTGTTACTTTTGATCGAGAAATCGTATTCAATTATGAGTCTCATTCGTTAAATTCGCGAACAAACAAAATTGTACGATTTGGGGTGAATATTTGGTTTGGCAATATTATCAGCCGCTGGAGTCAATATTACAGTCAGTGTAGTATCAATATATAAAACGATTGGATGGTGCTCCTACCAATCAAATCATGAATTCATAGATTTTTTTGAATATTTTTTTTTCATTGAAAACATTATTTCACGCTTTGATCCTGTTAATTACCCTCCAAATTTATATGATTTATTATATGGTTTATTTGTTGTTGTTTTTAACAAACTAGCATCAATTGTGAAAAATTGGAGTGATATATTGCAGTACATCCGGAACCATTGAGATGTTCTTTCGTCCAAAATTATACAATATTTAAATATTAATTGTATAAAATACTGTTTAAAAAAATAAATTAGTCATTTTGTATTAAACAATTATTTTAGATATTCTCGCCCTATTAGAAAAACAACTTTTTCCACTATATTGAATTGTTCCGTTTAGTTATTATGTCATAAAATAAAATAAAAAACAAAAAAATTAAAAATTAAAAATAAAAAAAAAACAAAATATAAAATAAGTGAATAAAATGTTGGTCAATAAACAAACCACTTAAAAAGCATTTGTCATTATGTCTATTCCTTTGAAAGGCCTAATATCTGTATGTATGTATGTATGTATGTATGGATATATGTATGTATGTATGTATGTAGCGAAGAAGAATTAATTTGAATTTATTCTATTTACTGAAAATATTTGCATAACAATTCTTGTCTTTTAATATATACATACATAAATTCGCTCATTTTGCTATAATAATAATAATATTTTAGAATTTATTATTTCATGTTATGCATAGTTAGCTTCTTTAGCAGACAAAGCTGTTACGTCAAATACGTACAACTATACATCGATATGTATATACATACACATGTACATACATATCTATGTACATCATTGTAATCATTATAATAGGCAATAGGCAAAGTTCACTGTGTCAGAAATTTATTATGCACAAAAAAAAAAAAAACAAAGTATTTTGGCAAAGAGAGAAAAAAATAATAGTAGTATGAAAAAAAAAAAAAAAAATATGTAAATAAATAACACATCAAAATCAAAATATTTAGTTAGCTTTAAAAAAATTCGTTTTTCATTATTATGTTCTCTCGCTCTTGAATTACACACACACACCTACCATTTTTTGACCCACGATTTAAAGTAATCATTTCAATTCGACATTAAAGAGATTTTATTTACGCCTTAAAACGTTTTTGTTTTATTGCCATTCGATTTTTATTGAAATATAGTATATATATTATATAATATATTGTAAAAAAATTATTTGGAAAATTATTATTCCAGCTCAGACAAAATTAAACATTTTGTAGGCGTGTGTTATTATTGAATATTTAATGAACGAAGACGAAAGTTAAATTTGTATTACCATAATAAGCCGGTAGCTACATAAAATATTGTTTTTGTATATTTTTCTATTGTTTATATATGAATTAGTAATAATACGAGATATTATTTTGTTTTTTTTTTTATAAACTTTTTGCACATTTTCTATATTTCCATTTTGATTAGCAATTTAAAGTCTTCATTATCGTCATTTGTCTGAATATATACTTGTTTGTATACGTACATAAATGAATACTTGTTTTTCTTCATTAATTTATACCGAAATGTTACTTATGTACAATATTTTCGCTATTGAACAAATGTTTGTTTTAGTCGTTCTACAAATCATCCTTCGACGATTAACTGTTACCCATATATACATACATAATTACACAATTACATTAATATATTACTGCTCAATACATACATATATTAGATTAAATTCGAAATTTGAGATGTTTTTCTTGAAAACCAAATGCATGTAAGGCATAGCTTTTATCTTTCACGATGCTTTCCGATTGATTCTCTTCTGGTATTCTTCTTTGAGATATGACAAATAGCAAAAAGCAGTAGTAGTTTTTGAAGGAATGAACTTAAAATTGTGTTTTTTTTTCACTGTTTGTCAAATTGTCAAAATTTACCGTTATTATTTGACTTGTTTTTGAAATTTTTAATCGATTTCACATTTAGTACTCATGTTAGATTACTTTATAAGAGTTTTGTTAAAGTGTCATTTCAAAATATTGCTCATGGCAATGATTTACTATTGAAAGAATTAATTGCTGAGAGTTAATTTTAAAATTCTTAATATTCGAATAATAATAAAATATAATAGAAAATAAAAATTCTTGTAAACACGATGAAAGGTTGATTTAAAAAGTGTTTGGCATGATCAAATAATTAGCAAAATAATAAAAATCCCAAGTATAAATTATAAAAATTATTACCCGTATTACCAGAAAAAATATCCAAAATATTTGAATAATTTCGAACGATTAATTAAATGTTTGTTGATTGAATTTGCTATTTTTTAATGTGTAAAGTACAATAGTCAACATAAGAATATAAAGTACTCTGTGTATATGTGCGATAAGTAATTCAATTGCTTTAGTTTATGGATATCCATATAATTGTGCTGACAATGGTAATAAAGTGTGAGATATTTGTAACTTTATCTCAGAAATTTCAAAATTTATATATATATATACGGTGTAGTAAAAAGAAATCCATTATTTTTCCAATAGATGTCTTTAGTAATCTGTATCTCGCGTTGTATAAGGGTTACGCTAGATGGCTTTAGAAAGATAGGATTTCGTACAAAATAAACTTTTTAGGCAGTTTTGTGATTGCTTGACTTAGTATTGTTTGAGCGCGCGTCAAAGATGGACACCAGTAAAGAGGAAATACGCCATATTTTACAGTGCTTCTTCGATAAAGGCGAAAACGCAAGCCAGACCGATGAAAATGTGAATATTGTTAATGATCCTGATACTGTAACAGCCAAGCACGTGCAATTTTGTTTTCGTCGATTCCGTTCCGTTAATTTTGATGTCAAAGATGCACCAAGTTCGAGAAGACCAATCGTCGAAAATAACGCCAAAATAATGGAAATCGTCGAGTCTGACCATCATGTAAGCATTGTTTCTATTGCCCAGAAGCTAAACATTGCACAAAAAATCTTTTGGAACCATTTAAATAAGGCTGGATACAAAAAGAAGATCGATGTAAGGATGCCACACGAGTTGACACAAAAAAAAAACTCATAGTCCGAATTTCCATCTGCGAATCCGGTGAGCCGATTCGACTACGACCGGTGGCCAAACCAGTATTGGCGGTCAGGAAGGTTTTGCTATGTGTTTGGTGGGATTGGCAGGGGATCGTCTACTATGAGCTGCTACCCTACAGCCAAACTCTTAATTCGGACCTGTACGGCCAGCTTTGGCCAATAGGACAGGAATTGTGTTCCATCAGGACAACGCCAGGCCACACACATCGATAGGGACTCACCAGAAGCTCCGGAAGCTTGGTTTGGAGGTTCTTATGCATCCACCATATAGTTCGGACCTGGCACCAAGTGATTACTACCTGTTCCTGTCTATGGCGAATGATTTTACTGGTGAAAAATTCGTATCAAGTGAAGCTTGTGAAAATCGATTGTTTTTTGCCAATAGGGACGAGGGTTTCTATGAGAGTGGCATTATAAAATTACCTTCAAAATGGCAACAAGTTATCGAACAAAACGGTGCAAAACGGTGACCTAAATCGAATCATTCTAACTATGCTAAATAAAACCATCAATTTAATGCAAAAAAAATGGATGACTTTTTACTAGACCTTATACTAATAATGATGTGCCATAAAATACTTTGTATGTATATAATCTCAAATAAGTTGACAAGAAAAGTTTTTATAATCAAATTTTAATTATCAGTTTGTGGTATGACATGTATGACCCATTATATTAAGAGTAGCATATCTAAACGAAATAAATCAATTATTTGCGATTTCTCTTTTTTATCTGAATATAATAAAATTACATTGATAAACTTGAATATAAAACACAATTTCGGCTCAAATTCAGACTAATCCTTAGTAAAAAAAAAAATTTATGTTAGCATGAACAGAATATCATATACATATAGGAGACAAAAGATATATCTGTGATATTTTTGGTAATTTTCATTTATCTGTACAATAGTCTGTACAATACTTGCGACACATCGAAACGTGGTTATATTTATTAATGCGCAAAAAAAAAAACAAAATTGTGATAATTCCAATGTGTCGCAATAAATCGAAATTATTCCAAATCCTTTTGCTTATCTTGCTCATTCTTGTATATAATATAGTTTGCGTGAAATTAGTGATGTTAGACGTGGTGTTTGAAAAATTTCACCATTTATCAGCAATTTAGAGAATTGGATTTATCACCCTATATTAAGTTACTACTCATATATAAGCGAGAATATCAAATGAAATTTCATATAAAATAGAAGAGAGAGAGAGTTATTAAATGCTGAAGATGAACAACAAATAAATGTGCTTTTATACATATGAGCATGAAACCATATATTGTAGTTAGTTATTATTTTAACAGCTCATTAATTAAAGAAGCGATCAATTTCATAAGCAAATGTTGAAATATGAAGATGAAATTTTCATAGTTATTGTAAAGAAATTATGAAAAATCTATTTTTAACGATATCCCTTCTATTTTGTGTTTTTAATGCCACATAAATTGTGTCTGATTCTCTGCAACCCACCAGTCCTTTATGTGATCAGATGGAACATGAATAACACGACTGAGATCAAATATCTCTCTTCTAAGGGCGGTGGTGAAAGTGGGTTTGTATCCTCAAATGTAAATGAGTACAGACTCATCTCTAGAGTTGTTGTCTTTACTGACCCACACTATGTGGTGGGTGTGAATTTGCATAATATCCAATGATGAGTTTGTAATGCGTGCCTTTTGTTTCCAGCAGGGGTGAATGCTCAGTCTGTCAGGGTCGAAACATAAGAGGCACAGAAAAACTCTTGTTGTGGGAGGAGAATCGAATTGCGCACTTCTTATACTATGAATAAGTGAATTCACCGACACCGACACCGTTCGGGTCGGTTGGTATTCTTTACCCATTTTTTTTTATTACAAATGCAACATATCCTACGATTTGACCTATCCTATCTACGTACGAGGGTGGTCCCAGAACTACCCGACCTCACATGTAGATGTCGGCAGTAGTTTGAAAAAATTACTTTGGTGAAAAACCTTATAAAACATATGTTTTAAGTTTCAAGACACCACGTTGTTTAGTATTTTGTTGGAGCCATCGAAAGTTATGTAATTCAATACTTTCATTTAAAAGGTCTCAGTCCAAAGAATATTAAAGTCGAACTAGATTCTACTCTGCGGGAGTCTGCTCCTTCGTTTACGACCATATAATATTGGTTGGCAGAGTTTAAACGAGGTCGTACGAGCTGCCAAGACGAACACCGTAATGGTCGACCAATTGAGGTGGCCACGCCAGAAACGGTTAAGAAAATCCACAAAATGGTATTTGATGATCGCTGGCTGAACGTACGTGAGCTAGGTAAAATTACAGGTATTTCAGAAAGTGCCTGTAAAAGATGAAAAAGCTGTGTGCAAGATGGGTGCCGCGTTTGCTCACAATAGAATAAAAACAACGTCGTGATTATGTTTCTATAGAGTGTTTGGCGATGTTTCACAGTAATAAAGCCGAGTTTTTGCGTCGATTCATAACCATGGATGAGATATGGGTCCACCACTTCACACCTGAGACAAAAGAGCCGTCAAACCAGTGGAATGAAAGGGAAGAATCATGTCCAAAGAAGGCAAAGACAGTTCAAGAAAATATGTTGCAGCGTTGAAGTGATGAAATTAAAGAACAAAGGCCGCATTTGGCGAAAAAGAAAGTGTTGTTTCATCAAGACAATGCACCAGTTCACACATCCGCTATTGCGAAGTCCACATTCAATGAGTTGAAGCTAAAATTGCCTCAGCACGCACCTTATTTGCCAGATTTAGCTCCTTCAGATTATTTTCTATTTGCAAATTTGAAAAAATGGTTTGGTGGTAGAAGATTTGCAAACAATGAAGAGGTGGAGTCTGCGGTAGATGGCTATTTTAATGAGCTAGACAGTTCATACTATAAACACGGTATCGAAGCTATAGAATATGGCTGGGAAATGTGGAAAGAGCTAAAAAGGAGATTATGTTGAGAAATACAGAAAGATTTTCTCAAATTTGTTGTGATTTCTTTCCTAGGTCGGGTAGTTCTGGGACCGCCATCGTATGTACATATGTATAAATATGTATTCTAATACCTTGTACTATAGAGACGGTGAACTCTAAACTACCTAAAACGGGCAATTAGAAAAGACACCTTTAATTTTAATGCAGTTGATAAAACCGCTTAATCAAAGGCTCGATGCTTGCTTTGTATGTCTGTTTCTGCCAAAGATGTATCATTTAACCTTTAACGTACATGAGACATATAAGAATTATATTTAAAATATTAACGTTTAAAAAAACAAAAAAAAAAAGAAGCAAAATGAAAAGAATATTTAATTTTCCATTTTCAAATACTATATACAAGTATACACCGATTCATGAAGAAAAAGCATTAGGCAGAAGTAGGAATTTGTGTTTTTGGTTGTTAAGCGAATATACAAAAAAACATTAGGTAGAAGAAGAATGCATAAATACTATCGATATGCAAGCTTTGAGGTTGGTGTTGGCTGACACTCCCCTAGCCTGTGTTTAGTGATTTAGAAATTCTTAGAAATCATTTTACCCCGCTTTTATATTCGGCTAGTGGACTCTTATATATATATGTAATACTTGTGCGTAAACCATTAATAGAATAATTAAATTATACAAGCTAAGACGAAAATGCTTTATTGGCCGATTGGTCTCTTATTGGCATTTTCGATATTCTTTATTTATTACTTAATGTACTTTATGCTATAATCATATACGTACATGTATAAGTTAATATTAATGTATTTCACATCATTATTCATAATAATGTCGAATGAAAATCTTGATAATGAAAACATTATTTATGATTTAATGATTCAATATACATATCACATACAGCCAGATGTAAACTTAATTAATTTTCTATAGTAAGTATGTGTACAAAAAAAAAAAAAAATATGTATATTATTATAATAGAAATACAATACTGAATTTAATATTTTATCACATGACTTAATAAGCGAGTAATATACATTCTGTCAAATAAGTACCCGGAAATTCCCATTTTTAATTTTCCCTCTGAGAATATTTCAAAAAACTTTTTTTCCCAGGTTGGCACAACTGTCAGCCACTATTCTGTGAATTTTTATTGCTATGTGTCATTTAGTTTGGTTACGGCGTCATTAGGAAGAAGTCAACCTTTTGTGTGCGTTGCGATTTTTACTATGGATAAAATATGGATTTATACCAATCGTAAAAAAATTACTAAACAACGTGGCGGCTTGAAACTTAAAACATATGTTTTATAAGGTTGCCACTGTTCACCAAAGTAATTTTTTTCAAACTACTGCCGCCATCTATATGTCAGGTCGAGTAGTTATGGGACCACCCTCGTAGCTCTTTGTACCAACTATTGTTGTCCTAAATGGTATATTATCTGAGTTATAGCAAGTTAAACGTTTTAAATATTTGGAGGGTAGTCACTGCACAGATCATGACCATTATCAATTTCCTTCGTACATTTTGTTCATAGGTTATTCATGCCAAATTTCTTAAAAATAGATTAATATTTTTCATTAACTCTTTTGATGGAAAATATCAACCGCAGAGATTCTATACCGATCAAATGATGAAGCTATCCACAAAAAAAAAAAAAGCAAAAAGTTATAGATAATAATTGCACATACACATTGCACATACTTTTTGTATAGTCCATATACACTTGTAACACTTGAAAACGTACAATACATACAAACGTGTGTGAGAGTAGAACTTTATGGAAATAATTGTATTTTACCTATGAAGAAATAAAATAAAAAAAAATTAAAAACATAGAGAGATTATGTATATATTTATTTACACCTCGTAGTTAAGCTATTTTACATACATTTTTAAAGAGAAGAGAAAAACCACAATAAATATTCAGGTGAAATTTGTATATAATCATGAAAAATATCTGCATACTTCTACGTATTATATATATGTATGTACGAGTATGTAATCATAGCATTTATCGAACACTTTAAATTGTTTGGCATACGAGTATATATACATATTGTATAGTTAAGACTCTGTAAATGTGGTTAAATTAAATTCCAATATATTCGTAGTTGAACGAAATTATATTGGCAAAGGAAAAAGTATTTTCGGTTTTTCAATTTTGAGATATTTCGGGCAATATCATAATGCCAACGGTGTAGAACTTCTATCGTTTACTGGTAAAAAAAAAACTCAACCACAGCGCTTTCGGTGGCTGATTTGATGCTTTTTTTCCATCAAGGTTGTATGCAATATTGTAAAGACCGAAACAAATGGTAGTCGGACGGCACAAGGTCTGGACTATACGGAGGATGCATTAAAAACCAATTTAAGTTACACTTATATGTTTTTCGATTTTGATTTTGTTTCGAAATCATAATTTTTAACTCAACAAATCTCACAACATATAGATTTCTTTAATAAAGGTGTAAATATCGTTTAATATATTGTATAAATATATAATAATATTATATATATATAATATATTGTATAAATGTACTTATGTGTAAGACGTTCACAAAAATGAGTTGAAATAGCGAATAAAATTTTATGCTAGACTAATAAAGATATTGTGCGTTCGTACATTATGTTATTCAGCCACTGAGGAATGAATTTGTAAACAATTCGAATAAAATTTTACAGCTTTGCCAGACTATACATACACCTACATGTATGTACTTATTATTACTTACAATACATAATTAAGGATATAAAATAAAACATTCCATAAAAAAAAAAATAAATATGTGGCACTTAAAGCCCCGGCTCATTTGCCGAGCTTCTCTTCAATTACTGTTGTGCGTGTTAAATTTTGGACAGTATTAGAAGGGACCTACGTATTTTAGCCAGTTCCGAACGGCAGAACCCTTGCGACATCACTTTTTCTGAGCTTTGTCACAGAGTTCTTTTAGAAGCCAATTGCTTGCTTTTCGATATTAAATTTGTTATGCATGAGCCGGGGATTGAATCACGACCTACAGATCAAAAAACTAACCACTGAGCCACGGCCATCCACTAAAACATTCCATATATATATAATGAATTTTCTATTTTGATTGTATACAAGTATTTGAAGTAATTATACATATTTGTATGTAGTATGTCGTGAAATGTTGAACATGTACCAACCGTATATTATATTATTATTGAATTTATAAATTAATTCATTATATAAGCATTATGATGAAATAGATCCAATACAAATTAGAGCTTAATCATAACATATAAATATCAATTTCAATCGAATATTTTCCCATTAAATATAGACTATACGGAGGAGTATGTGATGATGATTATATATGTAGTTTTACAACTTATATATTAAGTATATATTATAGGCTATTTATAGTTTTTTTTTTAGCATATTTTTGTACATGTCTTACTAATATTTTTAATTTTTTTGACATTTACATACAACAAAAGATGTGTGAGCTGTCAAATTTGATTGATCGTATTACATATTGTTGTAAGTACGCATAATTATATACAAACGATGTTTCATTCCATAAACCACACTAAATAGTCACAGTTTTAAGGAATTTTTTTCTGTAGAACGACGCATATGTTTTTAGCATCACAAACAGTGATAAATCCTTCAAATTTAGTGAGTATATCATGAATAGCAATTTCAGAAGATACTTCGATATTTGACATTTCATGAAATGACAGCTCATTGACTTTCTAACCTCAAATTTGGATACGATTTAGATTTCCATGGAGATGCCACATGGAGTTCATAAAATTAAAACCACTCATGACTTCGGCTGTCTGACTGTGTACTACATTGGGTTATAAAATCAGATGATGAAAACTTATATTCTCCAAGCTCTTCGAATGAGGAAATATGGGTCTAAAATGGAAGATGGTAGTGTTGGAGCGGGAATTGTAGGGCCAAATTTCCAATTGTAGGCAATTGCAATGGGAAAAATAGCTTTCATTTTACAGGCGGAAGTCCACGCCTTAGAGCTATCTGTCAGAGAATGTCTACGTAGGGGCACTCGAGGAACCAACATATGCATTCTTTCAGACAGTCAGGCTGCTCTAAAATCGCAAATGAACTTCTCGTTCCCATCTAAGTTGGTCTGGGAATGCTTCGAACTCCTCAATACCTTAGCAAAGAGGAACTCTGTCACTCTAATATGGGTACCGGGACGCGAGGGGCATGCAGGAAATCAAATGGCAGATTCACTGGTCAAAAAGGACGCAGACACTCCTTTCATAGGCCCAGAATTCTTCTGCGGGGTAAACAGTAGCTTCATGAACAATTTAATATGTGAAGAGGAAAAAAGTAGTCTAACCGATTACTGGAGA
This sequence comes from Megamerina dolium, assembly GCA_963854835.1. Taxonomy (NCBI): domain Eukaryota; kingdom Metazoa; phylum Arthropoda; class Insecta; order Diptera; family Megamerinidae; genus Megamerina; species Megamerina dolium. The sequence continues at coordinate 109,706,375 of OY978525.1, forward strand.
TCCCAAACAGACATGCGGCAGTTGAAAAGATTCATTGACCCTGAACACATTAAGGTAGTTGCTATCTTGAACCTCAGCAGAAAATACATCAAACTCTACACTGAACTATTAATAGGTCATTGTAAACTTAAAATGATGAAAATGGGTGTGGTTAACAGCGATCTCTGTCGATTCTGTCTTGAAGAGCAGGAAACATCAGAACACGTTCTTTGCAATTACCCAGTTGTGACTAGACGCAGACTAAACTACCTAGGCAACGGATTCATAGTTCCCAGGGTTCTAGTTAAAATCAATCCAATAGCAGTGACAAGATTTATAAATAGTCTTGAGGTCTGCTAGTTAGGGAATGAGGCTGCACAAAAGCCTTAATAATAATATATATAATCAGATCAGAAGTTTCTCATCATATCTGTGCTCTCATTTCTTAAGGAAAATTCTTCGAATTATCTGAGTATCATTCATGGTTTTGGCAATAAGTGACTACCAAATAGCGAATTACTATGAATCGAATAGGCGAGTACCAAAATAACTTTCAGTGGAAATACCAATTTGTTAAACAAAAATTACTTGAATTATTTTTATGATCAACAGCAATGTTCATTACTTATGTCTGAACTCTTATATCTCTCAAGTTACGCAACGTTATTATTTGCTAGAGTTTGACATATGGTTTCAACATCTTTGTACAATATAATACTTAGAATGCGTTATTTCGAGAAGAGACAATGTGAATTCTTCTCTAATGCCACGTTAATTTCGATATTTATGGCAACAAGACAGCATTGAAACTTCGGAATACCTCTCAAAGATGATTGCCCTTTCTATTATTCAAATGTATCCACATTCAGACCAGATGTGTTTATCTCATGCATCATGTACAAAAAAAAACAAAAAGATATTTGTTATACTGGGCTATACATTTCGTGGTCCGGCTTTGGCAGCACTGTTTTAATGTCATCTGTCAAACAGAACTGTCATTCGAGACATCATATGTTTAGTTTAAGATTTGCCATCTTACAATCTGGATCGTTTAACAATCACTCAACGTATTGAAATATACGCAGATTGAATGCTTGAACAACAGCGTTTGGATGATTATTTTTCGCATCAAATTTTCTTCATCAATGAAAGGCTCTTTTTTCACTCGCGGGGTGTATTAATAAGCAGAATTGTCAATTTGGGGGCAGTGAAAACCTACGAGTGACTGCTGAGACATCATTACATTAGCAAAAAGTCACCGTGTGGTGTGTCAGATGGTGTAATTGGCCCGTATTTTTTTAAAAATGACGAAGGTGTGAATAAAACCGTCAATTCTCATCGTTATAGCCAAATGATTACCGAATTTTTTGGCATAAATTTGAAGATATGGGCCTGGAAGGGATGTGGTTCCAACAAGATAGTACCACGAGCCACACAATACGACCCGTTTTACGTGATTGCAATAGAAATTTCCAGGACGTGTAATTTTTTATTTCGGTATATGAATTGTCCACCAAGATCGTGCAATTTAACACCGTTAGACTTTTTTGTACAGCTACGCAAAGGATCGTGTTTATGTGGATAATCCTCTTGAAGCTCTGAAAACAAACATACATCAAATCATGGCCGAGATATTCCTCGATATGTGCCAGAGAGTCATAAAAAATTACATCACAAGGATCACGTGTTGTAAGAAGTCCTATGGAGGACATTTGAATGATGTTGTATTTCACACAAAATTCAATCGAATAAAAATTTAATCGAAATTCTAAACAAATCACAAAATGAATAACCCTGTATATACACGTATATAAATAATGCATAAATACAAAATATAAATATAGAATAATGACACATACTGAAGGTTATGATGAAATGAATTTGCGTAAATCAATTTATCAAAAACATCGGATATGAAAAGAAAAAGGAGATGACTCCGCTAAAAAAAAAGAGTGAATTTAAAAGGAAAGAAAAAATTAAGTTCCTTTAAAAATGTTAATAGGCATTTTTGTGCGCCACAGACGATTTACATTAAAGTGGAATTTTTAATAGCAGATAAATTGGGTTTATGTGCAAATTTTATTGCGTGCGTGTGCCTGAGTGTGCCTGAGTGTGTACGTGTGAATATACAGTATATATTAAATGTATACAATGATTTTTGTAAACATTTTTCAGCTATTAACAAAGGCTAACTGATATTTTTTTGATATCGATTCATAAGAAATTTTGGTTTAATAATCGTTGTGTCTTTTGTTGTTTTTTTTTATGTTTTCTTATTCATAATTAGCTGAAAAGTCGTCTGCAAATTTGATCAAAGACACGCTGGGTTATTATTAATACATATTTTTTAATTATTCCCCATACAATCATGATATTTATTAGTTATTAAAAGTCAAATATATGTATGTTTAATGTCCTTTTTAAATATAAAATATTGAAGTAACATCAACCGATTCGATTGAAAGGGAATTTAAATAAAAAATTTCAAATATAAAACATTTGTCAGAATATAATTCTAATGTAATTAAATTCTTATTTGGTTCACAAAAACATAGGTCATTACAATTGTAACTACATATACATAAAGACCTGAAAAGAATCACCTCAAGCGCGCTTAAACAAGAAATCGCTACCATTTCTTTAAATTTCGGGCTAATGCAAGCATATCAGTCAAGTAGAAATTTGAAATGAGTCTACAGTAGAATGATCTTGATGATTTTAAAGTCTCTGCTTGTTACATTTATATACCATAAAGCTAGTGTCTTTCACGAATATTCACATTGAATTTTTTACTTAAAGCAAATCAAGTCAATGTCACCAGTTAAATCTGCCTTATATAGAGCACTTTTATTTTGTTTCATAGTGCAATACAAATATTAGATTTTATCTCAAATGATGAAGACTTGTAATTCTTTCCAGTGGGATGATTTAAGTAGATTTCTTTATGGTATTCATACCATTAATATTTACGAGTATTACAATTTCTAAGATTGCACTTATTTCAAGACAAATTTCTGAAAATTGTTAGACGATGACTATGCATAAATCTTGAATATTATGCTATGTCGAATTGATTGTGAAAGAAAAAGAGGAATAGACAGAGAGAGAGAGAGAGAGATACAGATCAACATTTTGATAAGACAATATACTTACATATTATTCAGCACACTCATGTATAATATGTATTTGTATTATTATCAAATACATATATGTAGTTAGTTAGACGCATCCAACTGAAATAACGATCTAATCATTGGCTACTTATGTGTATAAGGCAAAATTAAATTTTATATCAATTTAAGAGAATGTATATGTATGAGGGCGGTCCCACAACTACCCGACCTAACAAAGAAAACACAAGAAAGTTGGGAAAATTTTTGATTATTTCTCAACATAACCTCCTTTTAGCTATATACACTTTTCCCAGCGATATTCTATAGCTTCAATACCCTCTTTATAGTATGAACTGTCTAGCTCATTAAAATAGCCATCTACGGCAGACTCCATCTCTTCATTGTTTGCAAATCTTCTATCACCAAACCATTTTTTGAAATTTGGAATGTAAATGTGGCGCTAAATTTGGCGAATAAGGTGCGTGCTGAAGCAATTCGAGCTTTAACTCATTGATTTTGGCCATCACAATAGCCGATGTGTGAACTGGTGCATTATCTTGATGAAACAACACTTTCTTTTTCGCCAATTGCGACATTTTTTCTTTAATTTCATCACTTAAACGCTGCAACAAATTAGCAGAATACTCGCTGTTGATTGTTCTTCTTCTTTTTTGAAGATAATCAATAAAAATAATCCCACGTGCATCCCAAAAAACAGACGTCATAACCTTGCCTGCAGATGGAACTGTCTTCGTCTTCTTTGGACACGATTCTCCCCCTTTCAGTCCACTGTTTTGACTGCTCCTTTGTCTCAGGTGTGAAGTACTGGATCCATGTCTCATCCATGGTTACGAATCGACACAAAAACTCGGCTTTATTACTGTGAAAGATCTATTGTGAGCAAACGCGGCACCCATCTTGCACACAGCTTTTTCATCTCTAAATTTTCGGTCAATTTACGAAGTATAGCACTTTTAGAAATGCCTGTAATTTCACCTAGCTCATACATCTTCAGCCGGCGATCATCCAATACCATTTTGTGGATTTTCTTAACCGTTTCTGGCGTGTTTCTACGGTGTTCGTCTTAGCAGCTCGTACGACCTCGTTTAAACTCTGTCACCCAATATTTTAGTGTCATAAATAAAGGAGCAGACTCCCACAGAGTGGAATCTAGTTCGGCTTTAATATTCGTTGAGCTGAGACGTTTCAAATGAAAGTATTAAATTACATAGCAATGTCCAATTTTTTCCATGTTTACAAATTCACTGAGGTCTTTAACTTTCGATGGCTCCAAAAAACATACTAAACAACGTGGCGTCTTGAAACTTGAAACCTTATAAAACATATGTTTTATAAGATTGCCACTTTTCAGCAAAATAATTTTTTTCAATCTATTGCCGCCATCTATATGTCAGGTCGGGTAGTTCTGAGATCACCCTTGTAAGTATAAACCGATAAGATACTAAATAAAATTCTATTACACTTTTTTAAATTCTCGTATATATTGCACATATACATATGCTTAAATATGTACAAGGTGCATGTATGTAAATAATGGAAAGTACATTGAAGTAGGTGTCAAAATTCGTATTGTAGTTTGGTTTTGCTTAAATGATAAAAGGCTGACTAACATTAAAGTATCAAGGTAAATATCATTCACCATAGATACAATCATAGCGATTTTTTTTTTGTATTATATGTACATAGAAAAGTATATAGGTGTATGTATAACAAAACAAAATGAAACACAAAAAAAAAAAAATTTATTTTAATTGTAATTGTTACCTATTGCCAGAGCAACCAGTATTGACAATTGCAAGAGCGCACAGCAACATTAATGCTAACATTGACAAATTTAGCTAAAGTTCTTGGAGCGCAAAGCAACAGAAACTAACTTTTTACCACTGACATCAATAGCCAAAGCAATAACAGAATATATTTTTGCTGACTAATAATATGTTTGCTAGCAGAAGAATAGAAAAGCATGTATTGCTTTATTTTTCTACGCGTATGTAGGTGTTAGGTAGGCTCTATATAAATATGCTTAAGTACGAAAATAAGAAGAAGAAGAAGAAGAAAAAAATAGATGTTATGTTTAACGAAACATCTTTTTTTTTTACATTATTCCTAAGTGATTTTGTGGATAATGGTCTTTCTATCAATATACTCTTAAGATAAAAAAACACTTTAGTCAAAAAAATATCATCGTTCCATGGGAGGTTTTATCATCTATCAACTAGGCATGAAAAATTGTATTCGTTGATGTTAGGTTAACTCTTGTGTAAAGAGATTTTTTTTCCCCCCGAATATAATATACCAACAAGAAATTAGTTAATCTCTTGTGTGTATGTGTATTAAAGTACCTCTATGAAAATGTTTGAAATTCTCAGCCATTGATTGAAACCTTATCTTGTGAGTTTATTAATATAATTTTTTAGAGACATTGCTTATGTGTTCACTAGCCGAATATGGCATCTATTATGACCGAGAAGAAAATGTAGTTTTTATCAAGACTTCTGTGAATTGCTCATCAAATAATGTCAATGTTGTAAAAAAAAAAAATAAATAAAATAGAAGAAAGTAAACCATATTGTCTGTTGTGCGGTGGTAAAAAAAATAGTATTCTTTTGTAAAGATGCTCACGAGGTAATTATTCAATTAATGGCTGAACATTTCATTCCTTGTTCAATTGTTCAATGGGAAGTGACCTAATATAATATACATATACACCTTGAATTCAAGTTAATTATGCTTCAAATAACCTTGACTAAATCCTATGTCGTTTCATTAAATGTCAGTGCGCTACACATATGTCCCAGATACGCAAGAAATGCTGCTCTATATGAAAATGTAAATCAATCAAGTGCAGTAGCAGAAGAAGAGAAAGCATCTTAAAGAATTAAATTTTTGTATTTAATTTAATAATTTTCCACACAAAATTCATTGTAATGAAGATTGTGTACTCGTATAAGTTAAAATTGAAAGAAATTCAAAATATTAATGTGTCCTAAAATACTAAATATATAAGGTCTAGTAAAAAGAAATCCATTATTTTTGCATTAAATTTTAGGTTTATTTAGCATAGTTAGAATGATCCAATTTATGTCAAATATGCATCATTTTGTTCGATAACTTGTTGCCATTTTGAAGGTAACTTCATAATAGAAATCCTCGTCCCTATTGGCAAAAAACTGGGACAATCGATTTTCACAAGCTTCATTTGAGACGAATTTTTCACCAGTAAAATTATTCGCCATAGACAGGAACATGTAGTAATCACTTAGTGCCAGGTCCGGACTATAAGGTGGATGCATAAGAACTTCCCAACCAAGCTCGCGGAGCTTCTGGCGAGTCCCTATCGATATGTGTTGCCTGGCGTTGTCCTAATGGAACACAATTCCTCTCCTATTGTCCAAAGCTGGCCGCTTCTGGGTGATTGCTTCCTTCAGACGGTCCAATTGTTGACAGTACAGGTCCGAATTAAGAGTGTGACCGTAGGGGAGCAGCTCATAATTAATGATTCCCTGCCAATCCCACCAAACACATAGCAAAACCTTTCTGACCGTCAATTGTGGCTTGGCCACCGTTTGTGCCGGCCCACCGCGATACGACCACGACCGTTTTCGCTTGGCGTTGTCGTAAGTGACCCACTTTTTATCACCAGTAACTATCCGCTTCAGAAATGGATCGATTTTGTTGCGATTCAACAGCGATTCGCAGATGGAAATTCGGTCCATGAGGTTTTTTTTGTGCGTTAACTCGTGTGACATCCATACATCGAGCTTCTTTTTGTATCCAGCCTTCTTATTTAAATGGTTCCAAAAGGTTTTTTGTGCAATGTTTAGCTCCTGGGCGATAGAAGCCGTACCTACATGACGGTTAGACTCGACGATTTCCATTATTTTATCGATATTTTTGACAATTGGCCTTCCAGAGCCGGAACGGCATCGACGAAACAAAAATTGCACGTGATTGGCTGTTACAGTATCATGACCTTAAACACTATTTATATTTTCAGTCGTCTGGCTTGCGTTTTCGCATTTATCGAAGAAAAACTGTAAAATATGTACGAATTTGACTGAAAGTTTATTTTGTACGAAATCCTATCTTTCTAACGCTATCTGGCGTAACCCGATCGTACTTATACAACGCGAGATACAGATTACTAAAGCCATTTATTGGAAAAATAATGGATTTCTTTTTACTGCACCTGATATCAAAGAAATTGCATTGGGCACCTGCAAATATATATAAATTTTTTGGAAAATGTTCTTCACACTGATAAATCGTCATTTTGGTTTTGATTATCGTTTTATGGGACAGGAAACCGCGATTGAAGACAATTGGAAGACAATGGTGAATGACAATGGATCTCTTGTCATGTCACCAGACTGCAATACGGTTGAAAATATTGGGGCTATCATCAAAGTCAGGTTCCTGGGAGAAACATTCAGAAATTTGACGCAAAATATGCCCTGCCGTTGCGTCCGAGTTATTTGGAATCAAGAATAATGAACAAAAATTATGGTGTTGTTCTGTATTACAGCAAATATCGAACAAAGAGTTTGTGTGAAATTTTTTTTCGACATGGTTGAATCACCAAATGTTTTTTTCAACATTTCCAACGTTTTGGCACAAGAAATTTCGTTTGAAACACAAAATTTTAGTATCACTAACACTAAATAATATTTTTATCCATAGTAAAAATCGCAACGCACACAAAAGGTTGACTTGTTCCTAATGACATAGCCGATTGTAATTTGAAACCTTATATGGCCCACCCTGTATTCTTTTAGCCAATATTGATTTGAATGACTAGAAGCTGTTATTTTGAATCTTCATCATGTTGATCTCTTTGCTTTTGAAATGTTTGTTGAAGTCAAAGATGAAGAAAGTATATATAATTATCGTGAAATACAAAATGTATAATCACATAAAGCGCAAGTTTCACGTTGTATCATATAATACAGTGTTTCCCAATAGGGATATACGATTTTGACAGTTTAGGGAGGCCATATTGGTTTTAAAAAATTTTTGACATTTGATGTTCTTTGTGTACAGTAGCCATTTTTGCCGTGTTTGCCATTTCATTCTGAACAAATTCACGTTATCACAACTTTGGAAAACGTCGAAATATTTTTGTTTAAGAATGCAGAAGAACGTTCCATTACTGTAAATGGCGATTGTTATCGATGCATGTTAATCGATTTTTTATTTCCGGTAATTGATGAAATCAAGTGGGACGACATTTATTTTGAACTAGACTAGTTATAGATCTTTTGCGCGAAAAATTAACCCCAACAACTGGCCAGCAAGATTGTGCGATTTAAAGTCGCTGGACTATTTTCTGTAGGGTTATGTTAAACCACAAATTGACGAGCTCGAAGCCAATATAGAAGCCACAATAGTCGACGTATAACTTGAAATGGTGGACAGAGTCATCGAAAATTGGAGTGACCGGAAAAGCCAATAGAAAAAGATCCATGTTGGTCATTTGAACGATATTTTGTTTCGGTCGATTCGATTTTTCATGGCGTTGATCGCTTTCGGAGTTCTCACAGTGCGCAGACGGCCGGATCTTTGACGGTCTCGTACTCCATCAGTATCATCAAACAACTTCTGAGCACAATACACAAAATTGCGGGTGACTCCAAGCGGTCGCAATATCCGAAAACTTTTTCCACGTTCCATTTTAGTAGGCCAACTACAACAATACGATTTTCGATGTCGCCCCCATTCCATGATTGTAGACAATTGATGCCAAAAACTTTTTACGTTGCAATGAAGCATAAATGTCAACTGTCCAATCGCAGTCAAGATGAAATGGATGCGCCCAATATTGCGTTAAGTTGACAAGTTAACGACCTCAGTGAATTTGAAAACATGGAAAAAATTGGTCACCGTTATGTAATTCAGTACTTTCATTTGAAAGTTATCAGTTTAATGAATATTAAAGCCAAACTAGATTCTACTCTGGGGGAGTCTGCTTCTTCGTTTACGACCATAAAATATTGGTTTGCTCACAATAGAACGTGAATGGAACGTCGTGAAGATGTTTCCATAGAGTGTTTGGTGATGTTTCGCAGTAATAAAGCCGAGTTTTTGTGTCGATTCGTAACCATGATGAGACATGGATCCACCACTTCACACCTGAGACAAAGAGCAGTCAAAACAGTGGACTGAAAGGGAAGAATCGTGTCCGAAGAATATGAAGACAGTTCCAGTTCCAAATACAATGGCATGAATGTCGCTTATCGACATCCATCTCGTATAAAATTGATATACACTGAATGACAGCTTGTAAACGACTGAAACTTATGTCATATAAACAGCAATGTCTAAGCTACAAATATCAAAAATAGCGGGCGAAATGAATGTGCTTAAAAATGATTTTAATGCAACCAACATCACATGACAGAATTTATTTGTACACCTATTACTTAACATTAGACGTTTGGATTAAGGATTGTGTAGGAAATAGGATTAGAAATATCCATTTATGTATATAAATATATATTGAAATTTAAATAACCTATACTGCAAAACATACCAATAAACCGTATATTAATAAACATTTGTATTTATATCAAAAACAATTTTAACATACTGGTTTCTCTTCCCTAAACTAAAATGGCAAAATATCCCCTAGATAATTTGATGATGATGTTTCAGCAATTCAATTGGTAATGATGCAGGTAACGCCTTGTGGAAGAACTATTTCTATTTGCCACATTTGAAGATATTTACAAATAAATGTACCAAATATCAATATGAAATTGAGAACATTTCAATTGAGATTCCATTAAATTTAATAGTTCATAGTTAAAGCGTCATGTCATAAAAAATGTAAATGTATATTTTTAGGCAATACAAAGTTACATCTTTATCTCTATCCCACACATATCAATTTCTTACCATATACCCAATGCTGTTGAAGGGTAGCATATGCATTTAAAGGTGCCTTTTTTGAATTCTCAATATCCTTTTGAGACTTGTTTCTTATGCTAATGTATATAAATAGTTTTGAAGTATCTAAATATACGTATGTATATACATTATATGTGTTAGCCAATAATAGCCCATAGCGTTTCAACATTAAATCCTTTAAAAGGATTCACAGCTCTGTTGTATCGTACCCGCATACAAAAATGCTGTCTTTACATTCTCATCTCATCGCCCACTTATTTGCACAATATTTTTTATTTTCGAAAGAAAATTTAAAAACAAATTTATTTGCACAATATTGGGTTGGCAACTTAGTAATTGCCGATTTCACACATAAATGTCAATGTAAATCATATATTTTTTTTCCTTTTGACATTTATTACTTGTCATTACTTTATTTCGCAAATTAGAAGCAAATTGCGCGTATTTTTTAAAAGGTATTAATTTGGCGTCAGTTTTAATATGGAGTGCCAAAAAGGAGCATTTTCGTCATATTTAATTTTTTTTTAGTTCTGTAAAGGAAAAAGTTACGTGATGTTTATGGTGAGAAAGCGTTAAATGAAAGACAGTATTGGAATTGGTTTGAAAAATTTCGTTCCGGAGATTTTTCATACAACGATGATCAACAAGCAGGTCGACCAGATGATCAAATTAATGCCATAATCGACTCGGATCGATCATATAACCGTACGAAAGATAGAAGCGATTGAGAAACATTTAAAATGTATGAAAAATATTTGTATTTAAAAAATATGTTTTTTATTTTTACATGAAAAATTCGGCAATTACTTAGTTGCCAATCCAATATTATTGGTGAAACATAATATTCAAATTTTCATTTAACATTTTCCCATTCGTTCTGCTCTCATTGACAGGTCGACATTAATTTTCTAAAATGAAAATGTATGACTAAAACAATTTGCATTGATGAATATGATGGATTTTTAAAAAGCTCTCAGTTTGTTTAACAATTTTGAACAAAATTATATAAGTCGATTAATACATATGTTACATGTTCATTAGAATGTTCTGTGGCATTCATGTAAATATATGATGGCCATAATGGGTTCTGTTCAAACAAGGGACCACTTGGCCTAAGTAGTACCGACTATCTGCCGACATGGATATACTAAGCTAAATGAGTTTCATCGTGATGGTTCTCGGTCTGAGGTCAAGATTAAAATAATTCATAATATGAAGAAAATTAAGTATTTTGTCTTGCCTTCTTCTAACAATCTCCTCTTCCAATTATGAAACTTTGTTCATTTTTTATTTTTGGACATTATAACTGATAATCAATTTTGGTCGCGTTTATATCATATCACCATTGACTTCCCTTCGATGGCGACAGTGAGGGTATTCATATTGTTTTTGGTAGAGGTCTGAGAAGGCGATACTCAGTGCAAAGTAACATCCGCTTAGGAAGGGTATCCTTCGACGTGTAGTAATTTCTGAGTAAAGTCGCTGGTGAATGTTCATGTTTGGCGTGTTCAGGAGTACATTTTTGGATGGCAAATATAAAAATAAAAGTAAAAAACTCTTTTTAAAAAGCCCAGATTTGATGTCAGAAAAAAGCTGGTATTCGGACGCATTTGATCGAGCGGTCGGTCGAGCGAGCTGTTATTGATATCATTACAAGTACGTACATCAAATACAATTTTTAAAAATTGTACTTATACGTGATGCACCTATGAATTCTTTTAGTTAAAATCAAACATTTTCATGAGCCGCAGAATAATTCACTCAGACGTACGAGTTCGGTCCCAGAACTACCCGACCTGGCATATAGATGGCGGCAGTAGTTTGAAAAATATTAAAATAAATAAATATGTGGCACTTAAAGCCCCAAAGGGCTCATTGGCCGAGCTTCTCTTCCATTACTGTTGTGCGTCTTAAATTTGGACAGTATTAGATGGGACCTACTTATTTTAGCCGGTTCCGAACGGCAGAACACTTGTGACATCACTTTTTCTGAGCTTTGCCACAGAGTTCTTTTTAGACGCATTTTCATGGCAAGTTGTTACTGTCGGAAGAATTGCCAATTGCTTGCCGACAGGTGGGTACCATTCGAAAGAAAAATCTTATCGATATTAAATTTGTTATGCATCAGCCGGGGATTGAACCACGACCTACAGCTCAGAAGGCGAACACACTAACCACTGAGCTACGGCCCGGTGAAATTAGAGGCATTTAAAAAAGTATATAGAAAAAGCTGTGTGCAAGATAGGCGCCGCGTTTGCTGACAATAGTACAAAAACAACGCCGTGAAGATTTTTCTATAGAGTGTTTGGCGATGTTTCAGAGTAATAAAGCCGAGTTTTTGCGTCGATTCGTAACCATGGATGAGACATGGGTCCACCACTTCACACCTGAGACAAAGGAGCAGTCAAAACAGTGGACAGAAAGGGGAGAATCGTCTCCAAAGAAGGCGAAGACAGCACGTGGTAATTTTTATTGATTATCTTCAAAAAGGAAAAACAAACAACGGCGAGTATTATGCTAATTTGTTGCAGCGTTTAAGTGATGAAATTAAAAAAAAAAGGCCGCATTTGGCGAAAAAGAAAGTGTTGTTTCATCAAGACAATGCACCAGTTCACACATCCGATCCGATTGCGATGGTCAAAATCAATGAGTTAAAGCTCGAATTGCTTCAGCACGCACCTTATTCGCCAGACTTAGCTTCTTCGGATTATTTTCTATTTTCAAATTTGAAAAAATGGCTTGGTGGTAGAAGATTTGCAAACAATGAAGAGGTGGAGTCTGCGGTAGATGGCTATTTTAATGAGCTAGACAGTTCATACTATAAACAGGATATCGAAGCTATAGAATATCGCTGGGAAAAGTGTATAGAACTGAAAGGAGGTTATGTTGAGGAATAAAGAAAAATTTTCTCAACTTTGTTGTTTTCTTTTTTAGGTCGGGTAGTTCTGGGGCCGCCCTAGTAGGTATATTTCTCTTATAGCTTGATATTCTTTGGCTACGAATGTTTATAGCAGGGTTATATTCCTATGCAATATGCAAATCTTTTTTAATTTTGTGTATTCAAATGTCATTTGTTTGACTAAGGAAGTGCGTTCATTTATTTAATTATTTTACAAACTAAACTTATAATAAAAATTGTAAGCCTAGTAATAAGGGATATAGCTACTATGGTCTTTAGCTCCTTTTATTTATTTAAGCTAATCTTATTATTGTATAAAATTGTGTATATAACTTAGATATCGTATTTTTAGGAAAGTAGTAATTTTAATAATGTTTGCGGTTGTGTGATTTGAGATCGATTGGCTGGGATTGTCATTGTGGAAAATGAGGTTTCTGTGAGTGTTAAAGGAAGTACATTATACTAAGATATGATTAGGGGTTAATGTCGAACACAAATGTTCGCCTTTTATTAACTTATCGCACTGCATATGAGTTAGAAAATAATTATATATTCGAGTGAGTACTATTTGAGAAAGTTTATTTCAACTTTAGGCATTTTTATAATTAGTTATACATATATATCATATACTCGTAGCATATATTTATGTCTAGAAAGTTATATTGTATTTTATACTTTTGTATTCACATACATTTATTCTAAATATAAAGATGTCAACTCCAGTAAGCTGATGATATGAAGTCAATCATTTGTTTTCAGAAACTTTTTTAATAACTTCATATTTATGATTAAGTTGTCTGATTAAATAAGGATATGTATATATAAAAAAAATATTAACACGGCATATTCTGTGTGAAACTTTGTACATACAGTACAACAGAAGCACTTATAAGCAATCAATTATTTTGAAATAAATTATATTCCGACCTTTAAAGAGGGAATATGTATTATTTTACAATTTACAGTAAAGCAGCCTGTATTACTGCCTTCTAATAAAATGGTGGTACTCTTGTCTTCTGAGGATCATATTCATAGCTTCTGTCTTGTGTCCTCTTTGTGTGCTTTCATCATGGACTGTCCTCATATTTCAACTTTTTATTGAACAAAATGCAATATTTATATGATCTTAAAGTTAACCTCAAGGCTGCATTTAATTTGTAGACACTAATTAACTACTTGCCTACTCTGTCAATGTTCTGCCCAGCTTTCTATTTACTACATTAATAATGTACCATACTAAATATATGATTGCAAAGGAAAATTTTTGATTGATTGATTCAAGTGCCTTTCGATTGCTGTATATCGATGAAATACATATGTATGTATTCTCTATACACAATTATTAAAAAGTGAATGACTACTACTTTAGAATAATAGTATTTTTTTGCTATTAAATATTTGCATTTGTATGTTTTGAAAATATTCAAAATATTTAAATTGGTTTTTGTTTATCGTCATATTGTATGGCTTGATAATAAATATATATTTATATACAATTTAAATATGGACTCACTTTATTATGCATTTAACTAAGTGTTTGCATTTATACAATATTTGTATAAATATTGAATATTGAAAATAAGTACTGTTTCTATTGCCCTGGAGCTAAACATTGTACAAAAAATCGTTTGGAACCATTTAAATAAGGCTGGATACAAAAAGAAGCTCGATGTGTGGGCGCTACACGAGTTAACGCAAAAAACCTCATGGACCGAATTTCCATCTGCGAATCGATGCTGAATCCCAACAAAATCCATCCATTTCTGAAGCGGATGGTTACTGGAGATGAAAAGTGGGTCACATGCGACAACGTCAAGCGAAAACGGTCGAATCTCGGTAAGCCGATTAGACTACGACCGGTGGCCAAACCAGGATTGACGGTCGTGAAGGTTTTGCTATGTGTTTGGTGGCATGGGCAGGGAATAATCTACTATGAGCTGCTCCCCTAAGGCCAAACTCTTAATTCGGACCTGTACTGTAAACAATTGGAACGTCTGAAGGAATCAATCACCCAGAAGCGGCCAACTTTGGACAATTGGAGAGGAATTGTGCTCCATCAGGACAACCCCAGGCTACACACATCGACAGTGACTCGCCAGAGGCTCCGGGAGCTTGGTTGGGAGGTTCTTATGCATCCACCTTATAGTTTGGCACCAAGTGATTACTACCTGTTTCTGTCTATGGCGAATGATTTTGCTGGTGAAAAATTCGCCTCAAGAGAAGCTAAACCGGATCATTCTAACTATGCTAAATAAAACCTTCAATTTAATGCAAACATAATGTATTTCTTTTTACTAGACCATATTCATAAAATAAACTCCTGACCATTACAGTAAATACCAGAGAGAGAGGACATTCAAGTTAAGTGGTCTTTTGATTAATACACAGCTTACTAATTCGTGCATCGAAGGTCGATAGTATATTCATTTTAGTATGAAGTTTTGATATGTCCAAAGAATAAAGTATTTGTTTGCGCATCACAGTGAAGAATTGAGTTTTCGCCGATATTCAAAGCAATATTACCAAAGTAAATAAAATATAAAATTCAATAATACTATCGTAGTCGAAAAATTTTTCAATGTTTTAGTAAATTCTATCGGGCTATATCACATCAAATTTTCGAGAGATCGATTTTCAAAATTTTTTCCACAAAAAAAAAAAATCGAACAAATTTGTATATTTCACGGAATATAATGAATATGGGTATCAAAAGAAAGAAAAAATATGTAGCAGTTGAGTAAAAATCCTACTTTAAAAATATTCCGAAGAAATCATAACAGAAAATTAAATTAATTAAAGCAATTAACCGGCTAACTGAAGTCGAATTGAAAACAAAAATCTTTATTATTGTGAATATTGGCGAATTTTCTGTTATTCCCCAACAACACAAACAAAACTGCGATTAATTGAAACTTTACTTACTTACTTATGTGGCCATAACAACCGAATATCGATTTAGGCCGAAAATAACATGCTTCGCCAGCCATCTCTGTTCTTCGCTAGCTGGCGCCAGTTAGAAATTCCAAGCGCCGTCAGGTTCTCCAGTACTTGGTCTTTCCACCGGAGGTTTGGTCTTCCTCTTTTGCGTCGTCCTCCAGCGGGTTCCGAATATAACACCTTCTTAGCTGGAGCGTGTTCTTCCATTCGCTCGACATGACCTAGCCAGAGCAGCCGCTGGATTTTGATGCGCTTTACTATGTCAATATCAGCATACAGCTCGTACAGCTCATGGTTGTACCTTATTCGGTACTCGCCACCAACGCAAATAGGTCCAAAGATCTTGCGTAGGACTTTTCTCTCGAAAACTCCAAGTATTCGCTCATCCGAGGTGGAAATTGTCCAGGCTTCAGCACCATATGTTAGGACAGGCATGATGAGAGACTTGTAGAGTGTAGTTTTCGTTCTTCGAGAGAGGGCTCGACTTCTCAATTGCTTACTCAGCCCAAAGTAACACCTGTTAGCAAGATTTATCCTACGCATGATCTCCAAGCTGACGTCATTACTGCTGTTAATGCTGGTTCCAAGATAGACAAAGTCCCTTACTACTTCAAAAGCGTAGTTGTCAACAGTGACGTGCTGTCCAAGATGCCGGGACTCTTTGTCTGTTGACACTAGATGCTTCGTCTTGCCCTCGTTCACCGTGAGACCCATCCGACGCGACTCTCTTTCCAACTCTGAGAATGCTGCACTGACTGCTCGCGTGTTCATGCCGATTATGTCAATATCGTCGGCATACGCTAACAGCATGACACTTTTGTTGAAGATAGTGCCATTATGTCGTAGATCAGCAGCTCGTATTATTTTCTCCATAATAAGATTGAAGAAGTCGCACGATAACGAATCACCTTGTCTGAAACCCCGTTCGGTATTAAACGGTGCGGAGAGGTCGTTCCCAATTTTCACTGCACAATTGAAACTACTCATATATTATTGCTTAAGGTACACTTTTTGATTAGCTCGTATGATAAATTGTATAAATATTGAGTTAGTGCGGCGAAAATTGGATGCAGCAAGCAATAGGAGGGTGTAAAGTTATGAACGTTACAGTGACATTAAATATACTAGCCGTTGTTGCTTTTTCCATCTATTCTGTGCGTCTATTTTGTATACCTAACTCCTATACAAAGTCATTTACTTTGAACTCTTCAATAAGGTTGTTTTTTTTTTCAAATCTCTCATATAGACATTTGAATTTTGAATGATGGCCAAATTGATATAATTAAAAAGATACAATTTTATTTTTGAGCTACACGTTTCGTCCCGTGTATGAAGCCTTATTTAGGTAGTGTTTGTTTGGTTTTCTTTATACACATTTTTTTTTATTTGATCCATTTGTATTTTTTCTACAGTTTATTGCTCTCGTTCAAGAGTCCTTTTCGGTCTATGTGCGTCGTCTTTCAGAGAGGTTTATAGTTAATTAAAAAATGACCTTTGTGCTTAGTTAAAAAAATAGGGCTGTATTCTGAATATTAGTGGTGTTCTATTCGTGTGCAGGATATAATCAAATTTGTCTATATTGATCGAAATACTCTTACACATTTTTCTTTCTTCGGCTACCCAAATAATGAAAACAGGAAACAGATTTTAAATATACCCCTTAAAAAAATTGTTATAACATATATACAAATATGTATATATTAAGGTGGATCGCCCCCCATACAAAAAAAAAAGTTTCAAAATTTCACCTCTAGTTTAAGAGATTATGTTGAAAGATTTTCGTAGCTAAAAAAATATTTTTTTTTTCTTAACCCTTTTACAACCGCTAAATTATTTTTTTTTTTTCATCATACTTCAGTTGTTAATTATCTGATTTTTAAAAATAATAGCTTGTTGAAAAGGTACCAAGGAAGGTCAAAATTGCCGTATATTTTCTTTGAAATAGAGCAAGTTGTTAAAAAATCATATTTAGTTCCCCTGATTCTACCTCCCTAATCAAAATGTTTTTCCATCATAAAATTAAAACACTTTATAGATCATAAAACTTTCTCTTTTGAAGTGTGAAGCTAACTCTAAAGCTAAAAGAGTAATAACGAAATGAAATTTTTATTAAGGGTTAATACCTTCCCATAGAAATTGAATCAGCCAGTTTTTGTAAAAAAGAAGTCGCATAGTAAACTCCAGTCATTAAGAGTATCGGTCGTAACATCCATCGGAATTGGCTTGCATTTTGCTAATACTTAATATAATACCTGATATAATAATGGGTGCCGTAGCTCAGTGGTTAGTGTGTTCGCCTTCTGATCTGTAGGTCGTAGTTCAATCCCCGGCTGATGCATAACAAATTTAATATCGATAAGATTTTTCTTTTGAATGGTACCCACCTGTCGGCAAGCAATTGGCAATTCTTCCGACAGTAACAACTTGCCATGAAAAAGCTTCTAAAAAGAACTCTGTGACAAAGCTCAGAAAAAATGATGTCACAAGTGTTCTGCCGTTCGGAACCGGCTAAAATAAGTAGGTCCCTTCTAATACTGTCCAAATTTAAGACGCACAACAGTAATGGAAGAGAAGCTCGGCCAATGAGCCCTATCGGGCTTTAAGTGCCACATATTTTTTTTTTTTTTATAATTAGTTAAATACACAACAGGAACAGGCACAATTCCTGTCCCTGTTCCTGTTCCAAGTGAGTAACAAGATTTGTCGTAAAAACATCAGAGCCTGCTATAGAAACTGCTTTCAACAGTTTTACATTTACGGTTAGACATTAACCCTTGATGAATATTTCATTTCATTATTATTCCTATAGTTTTAGGGTTAACTTCACATTTCAAAAGGAAAAGTTTTATAGTTTTTAAAGGGTTATAACTTTATGATGGGAAAAATTTTGATTAGGGCGGTAGAATCCGTGAAACTAAATATGATTTTTTATGGACTTCTTCAATTTCAAAGAAAATATACGGCTATTATAGTTTTTCCTGAGATCTTTTTTTCCCTTTCTCTCTATCTCATTTTTAACTATCGGACAATTAATAACTGTGATATGAAAAAAAAAATCATTTTGGAGTTTTTAAAAGGGTTAAGAAAAAAAAATGTTTTTAATTTTGTTCCGTAAACCTTTCAAGATAATCTTACAAACTAGGGGTGAAATTTTGAAACTTTTTTTCGTGATGCACCCTAATATGAACACATATTGTTAATTTGCTTAAAGAAAAAGTTGTTAAAAGTTCTAATCATATACTTTTTTAAACTTTCTATACATACATACCTAACATATATATGTGCATGTGCTTAATGGGCACATACCAACAATAAATGTGCTATTAAATGAATTTTGTTTTTGCTTAACACTACCCGCATTTAATATAAGATTTTTCTATCATCGAAGCAACAGTAATCAAATGATATAAAAAGGGCACAAAAAAAAAAACAAAAAATATATCGTACATTTACAGTACATACATATACATACCAACTTCTGCCTTTGCATCACATTACCCTATATTATTGCAAAGGCCAACATATTGTGTTATAAATGAAAAAAAAAAAAAAATTTTAGCAAAAATGTGTCTTTAAAAAAGTATCATGCCATGTATCTACATATATATTGTAGTATACTACACTACTCTAGTACCCGAAACCGTTGAGTGTGAGAGTGAGAATAAAGTGCACAGCAATGAACAAACTTTAAAGAAGTTGAAGAAAATTGCGTTACATTTCAACATTGAATTACTATAATAAACGAAAAACAAATGACATGTTAGTTTGGCTTTGTTGTAATTTTGTACTCTTCCGTCCATATTATCTGCATGTTTATTGTATTTTTTTTTTGCATGAATGGCATTTCCTCATCGAAATAAATAGTTATGCATCAAAGGTTGTTGCTGTTGCGGAGGACATTTTAAGAGAATTTCTTCATTTTTCCAGAAAAATAATTTAAAGCGAGTGGTGGTAATATTTGATGGTTGTCAAAATGAAAATTGTTTGAAATTTTATTGTATAACCTGATATATTTGCAACATATTTATATTACTGGCAACATTTTTTACCTGATACCACACAGAATCATTGTCAAAATATTGTAAATTCAAATAAATACAGAGTCGCATAACATATATGAGTTAATTCTGAATGACGTATCTCCGATTACATTGTATTTTTTAAACTTTGTTATAAAATGCTTTAATATATTTGTTCGCATGAACAATTAAAAATACATGGATTTTCAAAGAAAAAAAAAATCAATCGCAGCTTTAAAATAAATGAAAGAATACTTTAAACTACTTTCATATATAAGGTTTAGTAAAAAGAAATCCATTATTTTTGCATTAAATTAAAGGTTTTATTTAGCATAGTTAGAATGATTCGATTTAAGTGAAGTGTGCGCCGTTTTGTTCGATAACTTGTTGCCATTTTGAAGGTAATTTCATAATGCCACTCTCATAGAAACCCTCGTCCCTATTGGCAAAAAACTGGGACGGTCGATTTTCACAAGCTTCTGTTGAGACGAATTTTTCACCAGCAAAATCATTCGCCATAGACAGGAACAGGTAGTAATCACTTGGTGTCAGGTCCGGACTATAATGTGGATGCATAAGAACCTCCCAACCAAGCTCCCGCAGATTCTGGCGAGTGACTATCGATGTGTGTGGCTTGGCGTTTCTCTCCTATTGGCCAAAGCTGGCCGCTTCTGGGTAATTGCTTCCTTCGGACGGTCCAATTGTTGACAATACAGGTACGAATTAAGAGTTTGGCCATAGATGATTCCCTGCCAATTCCACCAAACACATAGCAAAACCTTCCTGGCTTGGCCACCGTTTGCGCCGGCTCACCGCGATTCGACCACCAGTGCTTACATGATGGTCAGACTGGACGATTTCGATTTTATCGATATTTTCGACAATTGGCCTTCCAGAGCGTCGTGCATCATTGACATCAAAATTACCAGAACGGATTCGACGAAACCAAAATTGCACATGATTGGCTGTTATAGTATCAGGACCATAAATTCTATTCCCATTTTCAGCCATCTGGCTGGCGTTTTCGCCTTTATCGAAGAAAAACTGTAAAATATGGCGTATTTTCTCTTTTCTGCTGTCCATCTTTGACGCGTATTCAAACAATACTGAGTCAAACAATCACAAAACTACCTGAAAAATTTAATTTGGAATGAAATCCTATGTTTCGAACGCCATCTAGCGTAACCCGATCGCACTTTTACAACGCGAGATACAGATTACTAAAGATATCAATTGGAAAAATAATGGATTTCTTTTTACTATAACTGATATTTCATAAATTCAGATTTAAATTTCTGCAAAAAAATATGCATATCGTGTATGTTTGTTTTGATTTACTACTACACACCATAAAGTAAACAGAATACATTTTTGAAATGTGGTTACCTTCGAGATTTTGCAGATGCTTTTGTTATACGAACGTATCTATAGTATCCACATATGAACATGAAATATTCATGGTTCTTCAAAATGCTTTTGTTAAATTCCTATGTATGAAATTTTAAACAAAATAACATACGTTATTTACTAAAGCAAAATGTTTAATATGTATATTATGAATCATTATATTCATCATGAATACTCAACATGAGTATTCCTAAATCAAATATAAAGCAAAAAAATCAAAATATCAAAAATATTATCATATCAGCATGACTCATTTGTTCTTATATACAAAAAAAATTATTTTTATTCCATCCTTCGATTCAAGACTATCCTGTGGATTCCTGAATTTCTTACACCTTACTCTGTCAACAGAATGTATATAAATTGTATTATACTGTATATTATTTTAATTATAATGCGAATATCATCATCCCAATCAGATGACACATTTAACTAGGTCATCAGCTGAGTTCAGTTAGTTGAGCTTTTCTTAGTCATGTTTAATATGTATGTTGCTCTAGGAAAGAATATAAAAATTTGGTATTCTAGTTGACTACTTTAAATTCAAATATATGTAGACACGTGTGTTTTATCCAACTACAAAAAGGACTCTATTTTGCTCAAATGAAAGAATATACACATAGATTTTATATATATTTCTACCAATATATCATACTGCATTTGCATGTGAATAGGTTGTGTCTAGTAATATGTACGATACATTCAGGCTTTACGATATTTTCGAATATATTGATGAATACATTGATAGACACGATAACATTGCTGAGGTAATTGATGCTAACATAGGGTCACTAATGAAAGAACATCACTTCCAGCACCCCATTTTGGAAGTCATTGCGACTGAAATTCAATTTTTTTTTTGGTAATTGGTGTAATAATTCAGTAAATCATGTTTTTAGCTTCGATGTGATGGATCTGTTTCGACAAAACTTATCAGTTTCTAAAATTCGTTCAACTTGTCAAGTTTTCGAGATATTGCTGATGCTAATGTATTATATTAATTTAATAACTGTCAAATAAAGCGTTAAAATTTTAATGGCTTTTCTGTTAAAATTATAAAAATTATTGAAACTGGAACATTATGTTCCACCGATAAGTCTTATTCCATGCTCGGTTGGTTACTTAAAAAGAGGTATTGCCATATTTTGACAGGTTTGTCAAGTGATTGTTTGGTTTGTATTTTGGTTTGGTGCTGCCACAGGCTGGTGTATAATTGAATTACAGAACGATCATGTACGAATATTTTCATATGAGTACTCGTATTTGTACAGTGTGGACCATTTAGTGTTATTTTTTTTTTTAAATGATATGTTATTTTTACATTGACAGCTTATTTCCACTGGAATTCTTGACAGAAAGTTAGTATAATTTTCAGTGTTCGTCAGATAGATCCTGACACCCTGACACCAAGGTCTTTGAAAACTGGCTTGACACGTTGTGTACCATAAATAATGTTAATGTTTACTTTTTGGAATACATTTTACAGTTTTTCTTCAATAAATGCGAAAACGTAAGCCAGAATTGGAAGGCCAATTGTCGAAAATATCGATAAAATAATGGAAATAGTCGAGTCTGACTGTCATGTAGGTACGGCTTCTATTGCCCAGGAGCTAAACATTGCACGAAAAACCGTTTGGAACCATTTAAATAAGGCTGGATACAAAAAGAAGCTCGATGTATGGGTGCCACACGAGTTAACGCAAACAAACCTCATGGACCGAATTTCTGTCTGTGAATCGCTGCTGAATCGCAACAAAATCGATCCATTTCTGAAGAAAATGGTTACTGGTGATGAAAAGTGGATCACTTACGACAATGTTAAGAGAAAACGATTGTGGTCGAATCACGGTGAGCCGGCGCAAACGGTGGTCAAGCCAGGATTGACGGTCAGGAAGGTTTTGCTATGTGTTTGGTGGGATTGGCAGGGAATCATCTACCATGAGCTGCTCCCCGACGGCCAAATTCTTAATTCGGACCTGTACTGTCAACAATTGGACCGTCTGCTAAATAAAACTTTCAATTTAATGCAAAAATAATGGATTTCTTTTTACTAGACCTTATACTAATTTTGTTTTGTATTTCCAGAGAGAAAATAATGTTATAAAATGAAATGTTCTATTAAATTGTATTGATTTATATTATCGCATTTTTTATGGTACATTGAAGGCAATGTGAATAAAAATACATGAATTTTAAAGGAAAACGTTAATTGCAGATTTAAAATTATATTCTAACCCGCTTTAATATATTTCATAATTTCAGAATTCAATTTCTACATAAGTATATGCATATGGTGTATGTTTGTTTTGATTTACTAACATTCTATATGCCATGAGGTAAATAGAGTATATTTTAGAAATGTGGTTACTTTCGTGATTTTGCAGATGCTTTTGTTATGGATAATACATATATGTATAAGTATAAGAAAGTACCTATAGTATCCACATAACATGAAATATTCATGGTTCTCAAAAATGCTTCGGATAAATTGCTATATGTATATGAAATTTTAAACAAAATAACATTCGTTATTAACTAAAGCAACTGTATAGTATGAATAATAATATTCGCAAATTTGTAAGAACACACGGTTACATACAATTTGTGAATCGTTACACAAAATGGAGAAATGCTCATATACGGCATATACAAACATGAGTATCATCGCTAAACCAAATATAAAGCAAAATATCAAAATATTTAAAATTTTATCTTACAGCAGCAGGACTCATTTGTTCTTATATATTGTGGATTTCTGAATTTCTTAAACCTTAATCTGTTAACAGAACGTAAATTGCATTATATGTACACATGTATATTATTATACTCTGTAAGAGGATATGCAAGCTATATTCATTACTGTAAAATATTTGTAATCACTTGAAGGCATCTCCGGAAATATAGAAAATTATACATATTCTTGATTGGTGTCGCCGAAATTTGTGATTTTACTATGTGCGTCCATTCGTTTGTCTGTCTGTCTGTCTGTCACCTGGCTGACTTGCACTATAACCTATGATCCAAGGGTACAAACGGAATTGATATTGGGCATAATCGGTCAACTATCGTACGTAAAGTACGTAAGTGAACAAATTTAGTAGTCCAATGAATAGTAAAGGGTACGTGTGTAGTGTAGTAATTATTGGCTACACAGAGCTCTATGGCCGAGCTTTGCTTTTAATACTCTTGTCTGTTTTCAATAAATTTTGGACAGTGTTGGAAATAACCTATTTATATTAGCAGGTTCCATTTGTGACATGTAGCTCTGTCACAGAGTTCTTTTAGAATCGTTTTAATGGCACATTGTCAATTGATTATCGACTGGTGGGTGCTGTGCGATAATAATGGAATTAACCCACGAATTACGGTTCAGGGAGCTAAGACAGGAATCACTGAGCAACAGCAACCACTAATAGTCCTGTATAATACAATAAATAATTAAATCGTTGATAACTTATGGAATCGTAAAAAATACAAATGGTTCGTTTTAGTTGAACACAATACCATTTTTTGATTTACAGCAAAAAAACCCATTATTATATTCCACCAGTAAATTTATTTGTGAAACCTCTTCAACTTTACAATAGTGAGGACGCTATTCGAATATAATAATTTTAATGAAATAGTTACTATTTCCACAACATATAACATACGAGCGTTTTGTGATGTTGAATGTTTTGAGTTTTGCTCATGGTCGACATGTTGTCTGCCGTCATCACAATTTATCTATTTTTTTTTTTTAGTTTGCAGACATAGAGAGTGACACTTTGAGTTGGGTAAGTAAATAGATGTGGCGTAGATGAACTATTAATAGCTATACAAAAAAAAAATATATATATATATATATATATATATATATATATATATATATATATATATATATATATATATGTATATATATATATATATATATATATATATATATATATATATATATATATAAAATAAATATGTGGCACTTAAAGCCCCGAAGGGCTCATTAGCCGAGCTTCTCTTCAATTGTGTGTGTTAAATTTTAGACAATATTATTTACTTATTTTAGCCGGTTCCGAACGGCAGAACCCTTGCGACATCACTTTTTCTGAGCTTTCTCACAGAGTTCTTTTAGAAGCTTTTTCATGGCAAGTTGTTACTGTCGGAAGAATTACCAATTGCTTGCTGACAGGTGGGTACCGTTCGAAAGAAAGAAAAGTATTTTCGATATTAAATTTGTTATTCATGAGCCGGGGATTGAACCACGACCTACAGAAGGCCAACACACTAACCACTGAGCCATATGTATATACACATATATATATATATATATATATATATATATATATATATATATATATATATATATATATATATATATATATATATATATATACTTTTTTATGTATATATATAAATATAAGGTGTAGTAAAAAGTAATCCATTATTTTTCCAATAGATGATTTTAGTAATCTGTATCTCGCGTTGTATAAGTGCGATCGGGTAACGCTAGATGGCATTAAAAAGATAGGATTTCGTACTAAATAAATGTGATTGCTTGACTCAGTATTGTTTGAGCACGCGTCAAAAATGGACACCAGTAAAGAGAATATACGCCATATTTTACAGTTTTTCTTCGATAAATGTGAAAACGCAAGCCAGACGACTGAAAATGTGAAAAGTGTTTATGGTCTTGATTCTGTAACAGCCACTCACGTACAATTTTGGTTTCGTCGATTCCGTTCCGGTAATTTTGATGTCAAAGATGCACTACGCTCTGGAAGGCCAATTGTCGAAAATATCGATAAAATCGAAATCGTCGAGTCTGACCATCATGTCAGCACTGTTTCTATCGCCTAGAAGCTAAACATTGCATAAAAAACCGTTTGGAACCATTTAAATAATGCTGGATACAAAAAGACACTCGATGTATGGGTGTTACACGAGTTAACGCAAAAAAAAACAGCATGGACCGAATTTCCATTTGCGAATAGCTGCTGAATCGCAACAAAATCGATCCATTTCGGAAGCGGATGGTTCACTGGTGATGAAAAGTGGGTCACTTATGCGACAACGTCAAGTGAAAACGGTCGTGGTCGAATTGCGGTGAGCCGGCGCAAACGGTGGCCAAGCCAGGATTGACGGTCCGGAAGGTTTTGCTATGTGTTTGGTGGGATTGGAATCATCTACTATGAGCTGCTCCCCTACGGCCAAACTCTTAATTCGGACCTGTACTGTCAACAATTAGAACGTCTGAAGAAAGCAATCGTCAAGAAGCGGCCAGCTTTGGCCAATAGGAGAGGAATTATGGTCCATCGCGACAACGCCAAGCCACACACATCGATAGTGACTCGCCAAAAGCTCCGGGAGCTCCGGGTGGATGTTATGAAACCACCTTATAGTTCAGACCTGGCACCAGGTGATTACTACATATTCCTGTCTATGGCGAATGATTTTGCTGGTGAAAAATTCGCCTCAAGAGAAGCTTGTGAATATCGACTGTACCAGTTTTTTGTTTCTATGAGAGTGGCATTATGAAGTTACCTTCAAAATGGCAACAAGTTATCGAACAAAACGGTGCATATTTATCCTAAAGCGGATCATACTAACTATGCTAAATAAAACCTTCAATTTAATGCAAAAATAATGGTTTCCTTTTTACTAGATCTTATACTTTCATGGGTTTGACAATTTTTGGTACATTAAATTCTCACTCGTCCTAAAACCAATAATATTTGCGATGCCTCATACATCCAGTTAATAGAATTTCATAACAAAATAATAGAGTTTACCTATTCCTAACTTCTGTACTAGTTTCTCCGCACAGTTCGATCAATATGTGCCACTAAGATGTTAAATGTTGACATTTATTTTTAATTTTTACTCTTTTGTCTTTTCATATAATCTTAGAGGAAACAGACATGAGCGTCGAGTATACAATAGTACACACTAAGGGCAAAAATAAAATAAAATTGGCTTGTATAAAGCTAAAGGATTTTGTAAACATTATAAACCAACAATTTTTGTCGGCAACATCCACATAAGACGTGCCTTAACGTTAAATATTGTTGCATTTTTTGAAGGAAAAGAAAACGCCACTAGATTAGAAAGTGTAGTACAAACAAAAAATATATTTGCACATTCTATTTTAGTGTACACAAAATATTCCATGAGCGTAAATTTGAAATTTTGTTTATATTAATACATTTAAGCGATATTGATAATTATTTAGTTTACTTACAGCAGCATTTTATTTATTTGTTTTCTTATTCAGCATGTTTTTATTATTTTATAAGTAAACACGTATATATGCACTTTTATTTTTAAAAATTACCAACAATCTGGGAAATAAGAACACTTGAGAAAAATGCAAATAAATATCTATGAAACTTACAACATTTATATATTCACAAAAATTGTATAAATTTTATTGTAAATGCGCGCACTCACTATTTTCTTTCAATTACGAGTATATCTTAATTGTATACAATTAAATGAAAAGATGACTGTTTACGATCGTAAATAATTTATTAATAAATATCTCACAACGGATGCTGATACAACACTTGTACCATATTCATTGAAATTGAATTACATACTGACCTTTCATCAATGCTAGATCTGTGCATATGTAAATGTAACCAAAATAAATACATATATATAGAACAGTGTTGCCATCAATTTTTTATATGATTATGGAAATTCCAGTATAGCACATGCGCATTTAAATGATTTTATACACGTGCTTTTCAAGTAATAATAACCACAACAGAAAACAGCCGGTTACTGGCTCATAGTATTTTTATCTGTATAGGAATGAAATCAGTGAAGAATTGCAGATATTTGTACAAATATAGCACATACACATGTATGTAGAAAATATATGCACATATCATAATTCAAATTTCATTACCTTGAATTTATGATTTTGTAACAGCTACTTGTAGCCGGCATGCATTTGTCGGTCTATTCTGGCATGATTAACAGGCCATTCAATAAGTGTGTAGGATGACACATAGATGGCATTACTAGAATTTATTTCATATGATTTTTATTGAGTTCTAACATTCACACGACACGTGTATAAAATTGACAACAATCTGACAATTGGTTTGTTAGTTATAGAATTTTGTGTGAAGCAACTTTTATTATTGGAAAAAAAAAAAAGAATGGATAAAGCGTTGCTTTTTGATGAAAAAAACTAATACAGTGGAAACCAAACAATGGCTTGATAAACATTATCCGGACTCTGCTCCATCGTTGCTTAATTTAAATGTGGTCGTACCAGCACAAACGATGCAGATCGCAGTGGACGCCCAATTGAGGCTGTTATGCCAAAAAACATCAAAAAAATCCACAAATTGGTTATGAACGATCGCAAATTGAAGATGCACGAGCTAGCTGACATTGTAAAGATATCAGATAGTATTGTTTTTTTTCCATTTGACACAAACATTTGGGTATGCATAAGCTCTGTGCAAAGTGGGTGCAGCGTGAGCTCACAGTCGACCAGTCACAACAACGTATCGATGCTTCAACGGAGTGTTTGGCGCTGTTAAACTGTAATAAAACCGAATTCTTTCGCCGATATGTGACAATGGATGAAATATGGCTTCACCATTACACACCGCAATCCAGTAGACAGTCAACTGAGTGTACAGCAGTCGACGAATTGAATCCAAAGCGAGGAAAGACGCAACAGTCGGCCGGTAAGGTGATGGCGTCTGCGTAATGCGACCGGATTTTATTCATCGACTATATTCAAAAAGGAAACACCATCAACGGCGATTATTATTGCGAATTTTTGGACCGATTAAAGTCTGAAATCGCAAAGAAACGGTCACATTTGCAAAAGAAAAAAAGTGTTGTTTCACCAAGCCAACGCACCGTGTCACAAATTGATGAAAACAATGGCAAGATTGAATAATTGACACTTAGATTAATATCGTAGTCGGAAATAATCTGGCAGAAAATCAGTGTGCCACGCCCACTCCTTCATAGGTCTCCCATACAAAGTCGAGGGAATTAAACTAAAACTTTTAAGCTCCATAACTTACAAACCATTTCGCATAGAACAACAAGATTTAAGGTATGGATTAGTATTGTACGAGCAACTAGACTTACAGGAAATGGGTGCGCCACGCCCACTGTTTATCGTAGCCCCTGTGCAAAATGAGTGAATTTTTTTTAAATTGAAATAGCTGTAACTTCTACATCCTTCTGTCTAGAACAATTATAATTAATACATCGGCTAATATGGTAGTAGGAATTTCTAACTGGCGCCAGCTAGCGAAGAACAGAGATGGCTGGCGAAGCATGTTATTTTCGGCCTAAATCGATATTCGGTTGTTATGGCCACATAAGTAAGTAAGTAAGTAAGTAATATGGTAGTCGAAAATAATCTGACAAAAAATCAACATGCCACACCCACTTCTTAATGGGGCTTCCATCCAAAATTTGGAAAATTAAAAAAAATTTAAACCGCTATAACTTACGAACTATTCAGCGTAGGATAACCAAATTTAAGGAGTGGATTGATATTGAAAAATTAATTAGATATACAAGAAAGAGGTAAGCCACGCCCACTTTTTATATAGCTTCCGTACAAAATCTCGGATTTATCTTAAACATTAAAACACCCATAACTTACTAATTAATACGTCTAGGTCAACCCATTGCAACCTATGTAGTTTAGTATTATAGTCAGAAATTGATCCTCCAAAATTGGTGAGGTACGCTTGCTTCTTAATGTAGGTCCTATACAAAGTAGTGGAAGAAAAGGATGGATATACGAGGAAACTTTTTATTTATACCTCTACATATGCAGGGTATAATTTGGTCGGCCCCAGCCGACTGTAAGGAGATTTTTAAGGTTTTAATTTTATCAATAAAATAATTATAGTTATGGCAATAAGGCGTTAAATTCTAACAACAATGTAAGTAACCGGTTTATACAGGTGTTAAAGAAAACTAAGAGCATGATCATGAAAATAATCATTAATATTGAAACAATCGCCACAGGCGACAAGTTATGCTTTTATATTTAATATTTATATTTTAAATATTTAATTAAAAATAACGTATACGTCATGTGTGTGTTCACATGTTACACAGGTAAATCAAAAAAAAAAAAAAAACACGTATTTGCTACAATAATAATAAATACCAAAGGGGAAAAAGTAAATAAATATCTATTTAATAATATTGTTGATATTGATATGTATTTGCTAATAACATCAATGGAGGTAATCGAATCGACTTAAGTATACATACGCATGAGTGAATTGTAGACACATGTATTCAGACAGTTCAACAACTGGCTTAGAAACATTACAATGACAAATGGTCAATTCGTAAGAAGATGTAATAGAAAAAAATTGCTACGATTTAAATCAATTGGAAAAGGCAACAAATCGTGAAAGCCATACATTAATGCAAAAAAAGATGCTTACACAAGTGAAAAGGACATACACAAAGGACACACAAATTTTGTTGTAGTTTATCAATAAGTAGGTGTTTATCATTGATGAAAATAAATTAAATTCATAATCATCTATACATACCATATAAATATATATATAATTGTACAATATTTAATATATTCTTATGTACGTAGTTCAGTGCTGTGTTAAAATACAGTGAAATATGACGTCATTGGTTCGTGTTTATTCATTTATCTTGCCAATATATATATATATATATATATATATATATATATATATATATATATATATATATATATATATATATATTGCCCCGAAGGGCTCATTGGCCGAGCTGTTGTGTGTGTGTTAAATTTTGGACAGTGTCAGAAGGGACCTACTTATTTTAGCCGGTTCCGAACGGCAGAACCCTTGCGACATCACTTTTTCTGAGCTTTGTCACAGAGTTCTTTTAGAAGCTTTTTCATGGCAAGTTATTACTGTCGGAAGAATTGCCAATTGCTTGCCGACAGGTAGGTACCGTTCGAAAGAAATTATTCGATTTTTATACCCTGCATAATGCAATATGCATGGTATATTCATTTCGGTCAGATGTTTGTGTCCACTTGAAGGAATTTTCGATTTAACATCCGTCCGTCCGTCCGTCCGTCTGTCTGTCACCTGGCTGGTTCGCACGATAACTTGAGTACATATTTAGCTATTTCGACGAAATTTGGCACAAGTAACCTATGATCCAAGGGTATGGAGGGGATTGATATTGGGCATGATCGGTCAATAGCCACGCCCACACCAAGCATTCAAAACGACTAACCTCGGAATTTTCAAAATCTTTAACTTGCTATAACTTACATAATATACCACTTGGGACAACAATATATTGCATATTGAGTTATATTATACTATTATATAACCTCGCCAAAAGTGGGTGAGCCACGCCTACTTTCTACCGTAGCTCCCATACAAAGTGTCTGTACTTCTTTTAAATTGAAACTGCTATAACTTCTACAATCTTCTGTCTAGAATAACCATAATTGACACTTAGATTAATATGGTAGTCGGAAATAATTCGGAAGAAAATCGGTGTGCCACTCCCACTCCTTTTTGGGTCTGCCATACAAAGTTGCGGAAATTAAAAAAAATGTTACCGGTTATAACTTGCAAACTATTCAGCGTAGAATAACGAGATTTAAGGTATGGATTAGTGTTGTACGAGCAACTAGGCTCACAGGAGATGTGCGTACCACGCCCACTGTTTATCGTAGCCCCCATACAAATTTTAAATTGAAACAGCTGTAACTTCGGCAATCTTCTGTCTAGAATAACCATAATAGACACTTCGATTAATATGGTAGTCAAAAATAATCTGGCAGAAAATCAGTGCGCCACGGCCACTCCTTCATGGGTCTCCCATACAAAGTCGAGTGAATTAAACTAAAACTTTTAAGCTCCATAACTTACAAACCATTTAGCGTAGAACAACGAGATTTAAGGTATGGATTAGTATTGTACGAGCAACTAGGCTCATAAGAAATGGGCGCGCCATGCCCACTGTTTATTGTAGCCCCCATACAAAATGACTGAAATCCTTTAAAATTGAAACAGCCGTACCTTCGGCAATCTTCTGTCTATAATAACCATAATTCACACTTAGATTAATATCGTAGTCGGAAATAATCTGGCAAAAAATCAGCGTACCACGCCCACTTCTTATTGGGGCTCCCATACAAAGTTGAGGAAATTAAACAATACTTAGGTTAATATGGTAGTTGTACATAATCTGGCAAAAAATCAACATGCCACGCCCACTTCTTAATGGGGCTACGACACAACGTTGCGATAATTTTAAAAAATTTAAACCGCTATAACTTACGAATTATTCAACTTAGGACAAACAAATTTAAGGTGTGGATTAATATTGAAAAATTAATTGGATGTACAAGAAAGAGGTAAGCCACGCCAACTTTTTATATAGCTCCCATACTAAGTCTCGGAATTATCTTAAAAACCTCCTTTAAATTATCCCTTTTAGAGCTCTGATAACATACAAAGTACTTTGTCAAAGTCAACCATATTTCGGGTGTAAATTAGTAGTATATGCAAAAATTGTTTTTCAAAAAGTGGAAATAAAAGAAAAAGATGGATATTCGTGTAAACTTTTATATATATATATATCTACATATGCAGGGTATAATTTGGTCGGCCCAAGCCGACTGTGAGGAGATTTTCGATATTAAATTTGTTATGCATGAGCCGGGGATTGAACCACTTCCTACAGATCAGAAGGCCAACACACTAACCACTGATCCACGGCACCACATACTGCCAATACTGTATATATATTTATATTTTAGGAAATTTATTTAGAAATATGGAAATATGCTCCAAATTCAACAATTAAGTTGAGTTTGTCAATTGAGTTGAAAGTGCTTTTCAAATGCTCCTCCATTAAACAATGATACTGAAAGATATGTTGTTGCGAAGAACAGTGTTCCTATATTTATTTATGCTTTGTTGAATACAGAAAAACAATTTAAAAATTTATAATTCGTAAATCAATTCATGCTTTTTTTATTATAGAAGACATCACTCAGATCAATTACCCCGGAGATGTACGGAGATAGAATGTCACATATTGGGGCTATCGATTAATTTCAAAGGCATTTTTGGCAAACATATCTCTTTATTTCAATCACAAAATGTATAAAGACATTACTCAAAGTAATGGTCATCCTTTTTCTATGACTTTTGGTAGCATATGGAATTCGTACCAAAAGAACCGCTCATTTTTTTTGAGGTCAAAAATGAATCAAGCCAATTTCGGATGGAATAAACTTCGTGTCTAGTCGCATATTCTGGTCGTTTTTCGGCGATCGTCTGATTCGATTTCAACAGCTCATAATATCAGGTGTAGTAAAAAGGAATACATTATTTTTCCAAAAGATGGCTTTAGTAATCTGTATCTCGCGTTATATAAATGCGATCGGGTGACGCTAGATGGCATTAGAAAGACAGGATTTTGTACTAAATAAACTTTTCAAGCAATTTTGTGATTGCTTGACTCAGTATTGTTTGAGCACGCGTCAAAGATGGACACCAGTAAAGAGAAAATACGCCGTATTTTACAGTTTTTCTTCGATAAAGGCGAAAATGCAAGCCAGATGAAAATGTGAATAGTGTTTATGGTCCTGATACTGTAACAGCCACTCACGTGCAATTTTTGTTTCGTCGATTCCGTTCCGGTAATTTTGATATCAATGATGCATAACTCTCTGGAAGGCCAATTGTCGAAAATATCGATAAAATAATGGAAATTGTCGAGTCTGACCGTCATGTAAGCACTGTTTCTATTGTCCAGGAGCTAAACATTGCACAAAAAATCATTTTGACCCATTTAAGTAAGGCTGGATACAAAAAGAAGCTCGATGTATGGGTGCCACACGAGTTAACGCTAAAAAACCTCATGGACCGAATTTCCATCTGCGGATCACCGCTGAATCGCAACAAAATCAATCCATGTCTGAAGTGGATGGTTACTAGTGGTGAAAAGTGGGTCACTTACGACAACGTCAAGCGAAAACGGTCGTGGTCGAAGCGCGGTGAGCCGGCGCAAACGGTGGCCAATCCAGGATTGACGGTCAGGAAGGTTTTGCTATGTGTTTGGTGGGATTGGCATGGGAATCATCTACTATGCTCTACTCCCCTACGGCCGAACTCTTAATTTGGACCTGTACTGTCAACAATTTTACTGTCTGAAGGAAGCAATCGCCCAGAAGCGGCCAGCTTTGCAACAATGACTTCTTTTTGTATCACTCGAGCAACATTTCTGACATGCAAAATCGCCTTTCAACGTCTCTTGGCTTCAGTTCATGTGGCATTCAATTTCCTTGTTTGAGTAATGCTTCCAATTCTTCATCTTGAAACTTTCTTGGCTGATCAGGCCTCTCCTTGTATTCTATGTCGAAATCGCCCCTTATGAATCGTCTGAAGCAGTACTCATAAGTTGAAATCGATAGAGCATTTCATATCATAAGCTTCCTGCAGCGTACGATGACCCTCAGCTGCAGATTTTTGCAAATGAAAGCAAAGAACTAATCCTTCCCACAAATTGCATTTCGTTGATACAAAAATTACACTGAATCTCCTATGAAAATTATGATATTTATTGTTGCTGCCTAAAATAAAATTGTGCTCCATATATATTAAAACATCAGAGTTGTAGAAAAATGTGTCCTTAAAGAGGAGTATTATTTAAATATACATGAAGACAGCTGAAATTTTAATTTAATATGTTATATCAATAAACTGTCGATATATTGTCTGATGTCTTTGAAATAAATGCTTTGAAAATATGAGCTAAAACTTGCTCCTATGACCTTAAGTTACCTCAAAGATTCTATGAAGTTTATACGCATTATTGATATGTAGGACTTTAACCTTCCATTGTATATTTGGACACTATTTCTTTTATAGGAGCTTTTGTTCGGTCCCATAAATGGAATAATTTGTCGAAAAATTTTCTCTCCAAACCTCTTGTTGTTGTTGTTAATTTTTAACCACTTGTTGAAATACCCTGTACTTAGGTATTTTGCTCTGGAACATTAATTTATAAATACATAGTGATGGATAAGCATTTCGTTGCAATTATTCGAATGAAATGCATGAAAAATATCATCGTGTTGTTTGGAAAATCGTATAGAACTTCGTCACTGATGATGAATCATGAATTTATGCAGGAGGATAGAAACAGTAGTCGCAACTGTGCTGGTCTTTCACCGCAGGTTATTTGTGCATGAAGCACTTTGAAATAAATGGTCAACTTCCGAACATTTTGATACGCCTCAAGGTACATACATAAAATTACGCACATACGTATATGTACACAGAGGAATTTTCTATTCCATTACCATTATAAGATGTCATCTGGCGTATTTTCATGAACAAACGTATATAGAAACCATGACAATAGCACTTTATGAACTACACTTTAGTATAGATGCTTGAAGAGAGAGAGAGAGAGAGAGAGAGAGAGAGAGATGTACATATACATATGGTTTTATGCTTCCTTTCATTCTACTAACTGCCATGATATGCATGTTATGAATATATAATGCGGCATATCTATTTACGTACATATTGTCGTAGATATATTAGAATAATTTATCTATGCTCATTCACATGTGCATACATACATACACACATACTTATGCATGAATGTGTTATACACGAGCTTGTATTTATTTCAAACTTATTGTAACTCATTTAAAAACCACATAACCACGCATATGTATTTATGTATGTATGTATGTATGTTTACTGTATATTTGCAATCAATTTCAGAATTTGTCTATTGCGGTTTTTCACCTTTGCTCAAAATTTAGGATAATTTATTTTTTAAAATTTGTGGTTTTTTTTTTGTTGGTTACTTAAAATTCACCAAAAAAATGTCTATTAATCGTACAGTGCTCCCTAAAATTGTTTATATAGGAGTAACTATATAAATATGTATAAAGCATCAAATACCTCAAATAAACCTATTGTAATTCGATTAACCTTATTATTATTGTACACGCATACCTCAGTATGAACGTCTACACTAAAGATGACCACCAGGAATATATTATTTATTTCTTTAAAATATCTCCATCACGAAGGACTTTAATTTTTTTTTGAGTATATCAGGATTTTATTTAAAATGAAAATTTAATCAATATCCCGAAATCCTCATCAAGTATATTTCATTCTGACTGTACTATCTAAACCTGGTTTTGTATATTTAACCCTACTTCCCTATAGTAAATAGTGTAAATACGTCCGATGGCGAATCAATTGACGATCTCGATTTGAATGACGATGAACGTCGAATTGAATCAGTTTACAGTGATCAGCCAATATTCCATTCCATAGATCAAACAATTCAATACGAATTAGAACCAGTCGGTTCTAGTACCTCTTTGGGAAATACATTTCTTTATGGTAATTTATTTCAAGCATATGGTTTATGTTCTGGCTGCCTACTTTGCACATTGAATTTTAGGTCCAACACGTTACTAGCCGAGTTTCAAATGAGCTTTCTACATTTGAGTTATATTGGCTACCAATTGAAAATATAATTGTAAAGTACACTATTTTATACGGCGTCCGAAAATACAAAGAGAAATGGGTCGAAGTTGATGCTGTGAAGTTGCGAGCGTATGTTGGACCAGCTTTGTATGCTGGGGTCTTTCGTTCGAATGGCGAGAATATGAAAGAATTGTGTTATGAAATGATCGGTCTACCTATTTTTAGGGCTGTAATCGGTCGATTTGATTTCGAAACAATCACAGGCAGTATACGATCCGACGACAAAATGACTCGAGGTTCTCGAAGAATGCGTGACAAACTTGCAGCAATTCGTGAAGTTTTTGATATTTGGGACCAGTGCTTGAAGAAATGCTACAACCCTCATAATGATGTTACGCGGCAAATGCCCATTTACGCAGTATAATCCGAGCAAGCCTGCTCGTTATGACATCAAAGTATGGGCTGCATGCGATAGCAGCAATTCGTATTTATGGAATGTCCAAGTTTATACAGGTAAACCTTGAAATGGTCATCCAGAGACTAATCAGTGTGAACGGGTAGTGCTCGAATTTATGGAAGGTCTGACTTGACGTAACATCACAACGGACAATTTCTTCAAGTCGCATTCACTTGGCTATCCAATTGCTCAAAAGAAAACAACATTTGTTGGGCAATGTGCATAAGAATAGTAGATTTGTACCCAAAGAAATTTTTGCGGTACGTAATAAAGAAGTCGGCAGTATGGAATTTTATTTTGATAATAA
Source organism: Megamerina dolium (assembly GCA_963854835.1). Taxonomy (NCBI): domain Eukaryota; kingdom Metazoa; phylum Arthropoda; class Insecta; order Diptera; family Megamerinidae; genus Megamerina; species Megamerina dolium. Next base: position 109,743,896 of record OY978525.1, read on the forward strand.
AAATGAAATTTTCTGTGTGCTCTCATATACTAAAAAGAAACCACTTTGTAAGCGTTGTTGTGCATCAGGCATATGGCTAAAGAAATCTCAACGGAGCAAGCCTTTCAACCGTATATGATCTTGGACTATAACAAAAACCAAAGGATGGGAACTTTTTCAGCTAAACGTGGTGTTTCGAGGTGGCCAATGGCGATTTTTTCTTATATCCTGGATATTTCTGGTATAAATGCCGACATAGTATTCAAAGAGATTCACTCGGCTTCCTCTGACAATAGACGTGATTTTCTAAAGAAGGTCGCAGACGAGCTTGTGAAACCGCATATTGAGCATCATAAAAAGCCCCTCAAACAAATGCACTCGGAATAATAAAAAAAAAATGCGAAATAGGGATGCACCTTCCGCCGGTCAAATTGCTTGTGCAAAAAAATTTGACCAGCAAGAGCCAAAGAAAAGAGCTCGATGCGGTGTGTGTCCCGACAATCTAAAGGCCAACAACCATGGCTATTTTACAGGGAAGTAGGGTTAAAGCAAGATAATCACGTAAAAATGCGTCGCTCATTGATGTCAGTGTATTTCTGTCAATATATGGCTTCTTCGCTTTGCAACTGGGATAAATACTCTAATAGCTTATATTTGGTAATGTTAAAAAGGTATACCTAAATAGAAGTGAAAATAAGTAGGAGTACATATACTTTATGTATGTCGTACGTAGTACATTGTCACGTAATCAATGTGTAATTTATATATTGTAGTATATGTCTATAGCTATCGAAGTTCGTGAGACATATGTATATATTTATATACTGTTGACTACTGTAAACTACATATGAGAGAAAGGTATTAATATCATTGTTAAATTCTTTTGGCTGCTGTATGGACAAGAGAAGATAAAAGTCGTTTTTTTTTTTAAATTTCCACAATGTAATATTGAAAATTGTCAAAATATCATCAAATTAAGAAAATATTTATATATAGAACATTGCATGGGTGCCGTAGCTCAGTGGTTAGTGTGTTCGCCTTCTGATCTGTAGGTCGTGGTTCAATCCCCGGCTGATGCATAACAAATTTAATATCGATAAGATTTTTCTTTCGAATGGTACCCACCTGTCGGCAAGCAATTGGCAATTCTTCCGACAGTAACAACTTGCCATGAAAAAGCTTCTTAAAGAACTCTGTGACAAAGCTCAGAAAAAGTGATGTCACAAGTGTTCTGCCGTTCGGAACCGGCTAAAATAAGTAGGTCCCTTCTAATACTGCCCAAAATTTAAGACGCACAACAGTAATGGAAGAGAAGCTCGGCCAATGAGCCCTTTGGGGCTTTAAGTGCCACATATTTATTTATTTATTTACATTGCAAATCATTGATATCATTTCAAATTCTATAATATTCACTTCAATTTGCTTGGGTTTAATAGTGTGTGTGTGTGCATAATAATTTCCGTTTCATTAGTTTGAAATTTATTAACTTAGTCATACAATTTGTCCAAAAAAAAAGACAAATATTAGTGTATTACTATAATAATAAAAATATTTAGCAATATTGGTTGGCTGCACAAATAAATTTGCTTAATTATACAGAAAAATTCTGCGGAATTTTAACAAAACTCTATTTAATATGATATGTATTCACAAATAATGCAATTGATTAAATATATACCGACAACAAATAATACACAACATGATTGTTTTTATAATACAGAAACGTATGACTATATTAATGCTTCAAATAGCACAATATATTTGTTTGCACAGCTGAGTTAAACAAGTTTTTCTTTATACGAGTATATTGCAAAAATATACATAAATATATTTTACACGTATAAAATTTAATTCAATAATTCAGCTAATCAACATGGAAATTAACTACAGTGATTGAATACGCGAGTAGTTAATGCTGCATTCTCAAAGTTGGAAAGTGAGTGGCGTGAGTCGGTGAACGAGGGCCATTTTAAGTAGTGAAGGACTTTGTCTATCTTGGGACCAGCATTAACACCAGTAACTAATGACGTCAGCCTGGAGATATTGCAAGAGGATCACTCTTGCTAACAGGTACAACTTTGGGCTAAGTAAGCAATTGAGAAGTCGAGCCTTCTGTTGAGAAACGAAAACCACACTCTAAAAGTCTCTCATTAAGCCTGTATTTACATATGTCGTCTAAGTTTGAAGAATTTCCATCTCAGATGAGAGAATGCTCAGAGTTTTCTAGAGAAAAGACCCACGCAAGATCTTTGGAGCTATTTGCGGTGGTGGCGAGTATCGAATAAGATACAACCATGAGCTGTATGCCGATGCCGACATAGTTAAGTGCATTAAAATATAGCGGTTGCGCTGGATAGGTCATGTCGAACGAATGGAAGAACACGCTCCGACTAAGAAGGTGTTATATTTGGAAACCGCTGGTGGATGACGCAGAAGAGGAAGACCTAACCTCCTGTAGAAAGACCAAGTACTGGAGAATTTGTCAGCGCTTTGAAACTCTCACTGGCCAAGGAAAGAGTTGGTTGGCGAAGCATGCTAGATTCAGCCTAAATCGATTATCGGTTGTAATGGTCACATAAGTAAGTTAGTAAGTCTTTTTTTGACGACGAGTTTCAATGAGCTCACTTACTCGCTAAACCAACCGAGGGGCACGTCTGCACGTCTGTCAGAGTCATTGGCTTTGTGAATACGGACAATTTTCGCATTTGGAGTAACGGCAGTCTGCCGGTAGCTCTGCTATTACCGATGTATTACCGATGAGAAATGAACTCTTGGTGTCGTTTGTGGGCCGAAGATAGTTTCGGATCGTATTTTCTGAAAAACGAATTATATCAAGCAGTCACCGTTAAAGACGTAGGGTATTGAAGAATGTTTGAACATTTTTAACATCCTAAAGTACATGAAAGAACTCTGTGACAAAGCTCAGAAAAAGTGATGTCTCAAGTGTTCTGCCGTTCGGAACCGGCTAAAATAAGTAGGTCCATTCTAATACTGTCGAAAATTTAAGACGCACAACAGTAATGGAAGAAAAAGCTCGGCCAATGAGCCCTTTGGGGCTTTAAGTGCCACATATTTATTTATTTTTAAAGTACATGAAATTGATCTGTAAAAAATTAGTTTTCAGCAGAACGGTGTCTCTCATGAAATCATTAATTACAAAAATGGACCTATGTACTGGCCCCCAAGTTCATGTGATTTGACACTTATTGGCTATTTTTTGTGTGAGACTAGTCTATGTGATCAAGAATGATTAAGAATGATTGGAAAAGTCGGAAAAAATTGGTACTTTAGGGATGGTTTCTATTCTGAATCCCTTAATTCAATTTCTCTATCTATAGCATTTTTCCCTCTTCAACCTTTAACGCATGTCTAAGAATTTACTTCCAGACCATGTAGAATCTTCTTATTTTTTATCATAGATTCTATTGGTGTACTGATTGTTGAAACAATCGATTCATTTTATCAATATTATGACATCATTTTCACGGGTTACCACTATTATCTTTGATATTTTAACTTAAAGCTGAAATAACAGATGAACATTTCGAATGTGGCGTTAAAAAATTCCGAATTAAATTCAGAAATTAAAGCAACATGAATAAAACAAATAAATAATTGGCTTATTTACATATTTATACAATGCATTCATAAAATAAATGCTAGTATGTAGTTATTATATTTACATATACAGGGTCCTTTCACAATATTATTTTAAGAATATCTATGGCAAAAAGCAATAATCGTTTAAGTGGCGTTCTCAATCAGATGATCGAATTTCAAAATGATGAAGGTATCAGCAGCTTTGTTAAAATCTCAAGAAATACCTGCTATTAAAAATGGTAATTTAGACCTTTACTACTAACAATTTGGTCATTTTAAGGTAACGATTGACCAGAAGCGACCAGAATTAATGAACAAAAAATATATTGTGTTTCATAAAGACAACGCAAGGACATACATCCACAGTGAGTCACTAGAAACTCCGCCCCCAGGGTTTCTATGAAGACGATAAATAAAAAATAAAAAAATAATAATAAATGCATATTTAATTGAAATCAGACAATCAGAACCATGTATTTTTTGTTTCCCAATTCAATAGTATATATATATATACTGTAAGAATATATGTATACATACGTAGATGTGTTGACGTGCATATTTTAATTAGCAACGATAATAACAATCGTAATACATACATAGACGAAAATTCAAACCAACACGTGCGTGCTTAAATTCAATAGTACGACATGCATAAAAATAACATCAGGACATAATCAAATGTAAGAATGGTCAAGTCAATATATGAAGCATATCAAATGGATACTATATACATACGAACATATAGACCATATCCCACGCACTTGATAATCAAATATTGTACTCTTCATCGTATTGCCATTTAGTGGTTTCATTATTGTTTACATGTTTTTTCTTTTTACTGCTAGTTAGTATTTTTTTTTTGTTATTGTATGTAGTATGTATTATATATATGAATTTGGTTGAGAAAATATTGTAATAATATTTGAGCTTTTTTAATTTTTTTTATGCCTCTTCGGAATACTCAATGGCTCGTCTGGAATTTACGTACTCTTTCATACTAACAAATTTGTGTATAGGCGAAATTCGTACAATTATGCTCATAAAATGAGACAATATGAAATTTATGTATGAATACTTTAACAAAGACAATAAAATTTGACCTATTTGTACAATTTTATGCATTGGTATAGTATGTGCTAAAGTACAACTGTCATTTTTATGAAATATTAAAGGATTTTTCCATGAGAACTTTAATGCTTGTGGCCTGACAAGAAGTCAAAAAAAAAGCTGCTTATTGCAACATAGACACATAAAGTTGAAGTGAAATTGATGCTTATCCATATGTGCTGATATACATACATATTACACATAGACATTGAATGTATTTGGAAAATTTCAATACACATTGGAAATTTAGTCAAAAGTTACTTTATTTTTTGTCCTATAACATTTTTATATGTCTTTGCTGATGTGGGAGTTCCTTTATTGAATATTTTTGTAGTCACATTTCAGAGATATTCTACTATCGCACTTAACGTATTATAGAATTTGGAACTTTGTACAGTGCGAGGAACTTCGAAATGCGATATAATTGATTAAATGAGATATACTGACATAGATTCTATGTTCAGACCTCAGACTGACCTGCAATACATTAATTTTTCCAAAAATATTCATGATTTTCTTACCTATTTGGGTTAATATAATGTTTTATGGCAGTTGTTTCTGTTATTCGCTCTCAAACAACTCACTTTGCAACTACAAGCACTGACAAGTTCTTCAGTAGTCGACTCTTCCAACGGAAGTTGGGTCTTACTCATCGTCTTACTCTTACTTCCTAACTAAAGAGTATTCGAAAGATATGACCGAGAAATATCAGCTGATACTATGTCACTTTGCAGAGTTGAATGAGTTTTGCAAGAATACCAAACCCAGACATTGTTGTGTAGAGTTAATACCTTACCGGGTTTTACGAGGACGGATTGATAAAGAAGGTACCTAAGTACGAAAAAGGCAGCACAAACACAAAAACTTTTTTTTTTTTGAAATTGCGATCTGTCAAACGTCAGCTGTTAAAATTTCACCCAAATTCATCGATTAGTTTATTTGTTGTAGTCGTTTGTAATAACCACATTTTGTGTTTCCTGAAAAATGGAAAAAAGCGAATTTCGTGCAGTGATTAAACACTATTATTTGAAAGGGAAAACGGCGAAAGAGACAAAAGAAAAACTCGATAAACATTACGGTGAGTCTCCTCCGTCAGATTACATGGTAAAATATTGGATTGCTGAATTTAAACGCGGCCGAACAAGCACTGCAACAATACCATCAACAGGAAGGCCAAAAGAGGTGGTTACTGAAGAAAATATAAAGAAAATTCACGATATCGTTATGAATGATCGCAAGTTGAGTCAAGTTGCGTGAGATTGTTGGAATGGTAAACATCTCATATGAACGTGTGTTCAACATTTTGCATGAACATTTGCATATGAAAAAGCTATCGGCAAGATGGGTGCCGCGTTTGCTCAGTGTCGAACAAAAACGAGTTCGAGAGACCACTTCACAGCGGTGTTTGGACATGATAGAGCGTAATCCTGTTGATTTTTGGGGTGCACTCGGAATATTGCTTATCGATTATCTTGAAAAAGGATCCAAAATCACAGGAAAGTATTATCGTGAAGTATTGGATCAATTGAATCAAGAAAAAACGACCACATTTAAAGAAGAAAAATGGCCTTACAGTCGGCTGGGGCCGACCAAATTATACCCTGCATATGTAGAGGTATAAATAAAAAGTTTGCTCGTATATCCATCCTTTTCTTCCACTACTTTGTATAGGAGCTACATTAAGAACCAGGCTACCTCACCAATTTTTGAGGAATAATTTCTGAGTATAATACTAAACTACATAGGTTGCAATGGGTTGACCTAGGCGTATTATTTAGTAAGTTATGGGTGTTTTAATGTTTACGATAAATCCGAGATTTTGTATGGAAGCTATATAAAAAGTGGGCGTGGCTTACCTCTTTCTTGTATATCTAATTAATTTTTCAATATCAATCCACTCCTTAAATTTGGTTATCCTACGCTGAATAGTTCGTAAGTTATAGCGGTTTAAATTTTTTTTAATTTTCCAAATTTTGTATGGAAGCCCCATTAAGAAGTGGGTGTGGCATGTTGATTTTTTGTCAGATTATTTTCGACTACCATATTAGCCGAAGTATTAATTATAATTGTTCTAGACAGAAGGATGCAGAAGTTACAACTATTTCAATTTAAAAAAAATTCACTCATTTTGTACAGGGGCTACGATAAACAGTGGGCGTGGCGAGCCCATTTCCTGTAAGCCTAGTTGCTCGTACAATACTAATCCATACCTTAAATCTTGTTGTTCTATGCGAAATGGTTTGTAAGTTATGGAGCTTAAAAGTTTTAGTTTAATTCACTCGAGTTTGTATGGGAGACCCATGAAGGAGTGGCCGTGGCGCACTGATTTTCTGCCAGATTATTTTTGACTACCATATTAATTGAAGTGTCAATTATGGTTATTCTAGAAAGAAGATTGCCGAAGTTACAGCTGTTTAAATTTAAAATTTGTACAGGGGCTACGATAAACAGTGGGCGTGGCGCGCCCATTTCCTGTAAGCCTAGTTGCTCGTACAATACTAATCCACACCTTAAATCTTGTTATTCTACGCTGAATAGTTTGCAAGTTATAACCGGTAACATTTTTTTAATTTCCGCAACTTTGTATAGCAGACCCAAAAAGGAGTGGACGTGGCACACTGATTTTCTGCCGTATTATTTCTCACTGCCATGCTAATCTAAGTGTCAATTATGGTTATTCTAGACAGAAGATTGTAGAAGTTACAGCAGTTTCAATTTAAAAGAAGTACAGACACTTTGAATGGGAGCTACGCTAGAAAATAGGCGTGGCTCACCCACTTTTGGCGAGGTTATATAGTAGTATAATATATTGTTGTCCCAAGTGGTATATTATGTGAGTTATAGCAAGTTAAAAATTTTGAATATTCCGAGGTTAGTCGCTTTGAATGCTTGGAGTGGGCGTGGCTATTGACCGATCATGCCCAATATCAATCCCCTCCGTACCCTTGGATCATAGGCTACTTGTGCCAAATATCGTCGAAATAGCTCAATATTTACTCAAGTTATCGTGCGAACCAGCCAGGTGACAGACAGACAGACGGACGGACATCGTTAAATCGAAAATTTAAGCGACGCTGATCACGAATATATATCTATGTCTATATCTCCGGAGATTCCTTCAAGTGGACACAAACATCTGAACGAAATATATATCCCTGCATATTGCATTATGCAGGGTATAAAAAGTGGTCTTTCTTTAAGACAACGCACCGGTTCACACAGCATTAGATACGATGCTAAAATTACGTGAAATACACTTCGAATTGGTTGATCATCTTATACCTTATAGTCCAGATTTAGCTCCTAGTGACTTTTCCTGTTTCCAAACAAGAAAAAATGGCTCTCAGGAAAAAGATTCAGCTCAAACGAAGAAGTGATTACCGAAACTAACGCGTATTTTGAGGGGTTCCCGAAATCGTATTATTCAGATGGTATAAAAAAGTTGGAATATCGTCTTACTAAGTGTGTCGAAGTAAAAGGAGACATGATTTTGAAAAAAAAAGTTCTCTTCCTACTTAGGTAGCTTCATTATCAATCCACCCTCGTACCTTACCGAGTTTTATAATCGACATATTCAAAACTTAAAGAAAGTTATTTTGCTCTTAACAACACTTTACAACATAGCTATTTCCAGAAATGACCTTTTTAATTAACTATCAAAAAGGTTGCAAGTGTGCATGTGAAATTAGTGATTTATTTTGATAATGATCAACAATGATGGACGCTTTGGAAGCCAATTTGTTATTTTATTATATTCTCTAACGATATTATTCGATTGAGTTGAATGTGAATTTTATGTGAATTTAGTCTTATACATTTGGGAAATTTTAGGATCACAATGAATTCACAATGTAGAATTACATATATATACTTTAGGTTGAATGTACATAAATCTATATACATCTTTCAACAGTGATATTGAGTTTATTTGGTCGTAAAATTGTATTACTATTTTCCACTTGGTTAAGCTATGATGATTGTCATAAAATTATACATTTTTCATTTTATATTATCGAAAATCAATTCTAAATCATACTTACATATTGACTTTCATTATTTCAAGCATAAATAAAATATGTTCATTTGGTGAATGCATGTGTAAACCAAAAAAAAAAAAAAAAAAAAACAAAATATTTATTTGCATATAGGAAGAAATTCAAATAAGCAATAAAAATAAAAACTAATAAAATATCAAAATATGTATGAATGGTCTTTTGGGTAAATGTATTAAAATTATTCACAGATTCTGTTTTGATAATGCGATTTGTCATGTTTTTTTTTTTTTTCAGACCTAATAAATTTGACTTACGCAAATATGCGTACTCAAAATTTATT